>CM060943.1:112802161-114004036 GCA_030765085.1 Allium cepa
ACAAATATTTATTTCCAAAATATCATATCTTTCGTTCGGATTATGACAACCATCTTTTACTAAACTTAACTTTCAACACAACATTATCACCAAATAACTTATAGTCAAACCATTAAACTAAATTCACAAGGTATTCGTGTAAATGTATCTATAAATATTGTCTACGAAATCCATGCAATGAAAAGGTAAAACTGCTCATAAATGGTCGAGCACTATCAATAATCAACAAACCATAGTCAATGCCCATAAAATGACTGAGCATGACTAAGCTACTAAATCTACAATTGATAATAATGCTCATATACTGGTCGAGCATGTCAAATCATTCTACAAAGGATAATAATGCTTATAAACTTGTCGAGTACAGCTAAATTAACTAATAAGGAATAACAAATTAACATCATTAATCCCTACAATAATTAAACTACATTATCAACTTATACTTCAATATTGCTAATATATAACAATTACATATACACCCTCACATGTATAATACACTCAACTCATGCTAGGGTATCGCTTACCCTATCTCTTAATGAGTCAAACCCCACCAAAGCCAAAGTTCTTGCTTAACATTTAGCTCTGATGCAATGTGCAACAACTCGCGTTTTTGACCCTCAAATGTCGATAGTAAGACATCTACAGTATTCTTGTGCTAAGCATCCAAGTGCTGGAAATTCATATTATTAGGATAAAATAAAAAGAAAAATAGATAAAATAAGAAAGAATAATCGTGGTGTTAGAATCTCATAGCAGAACAATAAAATATAAAATCAAAGATATTACAAACTATCAATCTAAGATACAAAGTATTTTAGAGTTACAATTCTAAATATTATCAGCATCTTCTACAGCTATAATAGCATGTCATCACAAATGCTGATATATCAATAATAGTAATATAGCAAAAATAAGAATACTATAGTAGGTGAAAAATCCAGGTCGCCTCCTTAATTCTAAGAACATCAATGAGAACCTGCCTTTTCCAAATTATTTGAAAGAGCACCAACGAAATGAAGGGAAATATAAAACCAGGGGTTTGACATAAATCTAGCATAAGAAACGCAAGAAATACACGGCCGCATAAAATGGTACTTTTGAGACTGCATAGAATGCTGAAATGGTTATCCCCTCAAAAGAACCACCAACTAATAAGTACATAAGATGTTACAAAAGACAATGTCTTGGATGAAGAATGTAAATCAAAAAATAGTTGTGCTTCTTTCATCTCATGACACAATAATATTAAAGTACAATCAAATAAGCTAAGGTATGTTCGCACAATGGATTTTCCAAAGAGATGTCTTCGGTCAAGCCGAATCCAACCTCCATGCATAAGGATTAAAAGTTACCTTCTACATGTCGTACATCTCTAGATAAAATATACCATAAGGAAAATGCAGCTGGCCCATGCACGAACATTAGTATGAACCATGTGGAACCAAGTATCATCAATTCCAACGCGCAACATCGATAAGCATACTCTAGAGATGGAGTTTATTTACCCTGACATGGTTTAGCTAAACTCCTCGTTGTGCAGCTTGTTATGTCTTTATCTATTTCTAACTCGCCCTCATATTCGACATCTTTCACATGAGTCTTCATCGTTGGAACTGAACATGAATCCCAAAATGGTTTCCAACATCTCAAATAGATCGTGAATCTCTATATGGATTCAAGCATCTCAAACAAATCTTAAATTTCTACAAGATCCTAATATAAATTCTCTAATGAATGCTAATGTAGACCACTCCCTTGGAATTAACTCCAGGATAGAAAGTTCCACTCTATAGCAATCCACACAATCGCTTCTAAAACATATAACTTGTACGCTAGTTTTGAAGTGGTGTTTAGTAAGCAAAACACTTACCAATCCCGAACTGTTCAAAAATTAATCTATGGAATTTTGGTAAACTCAATTCAGGTTCTTTTAGAAGTAACCAAATAATATATACAGAGGTTTTGAGATAAATGGATTTAGTGTGATTAAAATGTGCATCAAAAAATAATAGATTTTCTTTCTGCTATATATAGTTAATTATTTAAAAGTTTGGATATGGATGGTTGCATATTTGTTAATTTTGATATGGTAAGTGCAGTATATGATCTTAAAAGAGGAGTCAACACTCATTGGTGTACAAATCCACTTAAATCTGAATGAAATAAATTGGGTTGAAATTATTTCTTAATGATATTAAACTAACTTATGTAAACAAAGTAGAAGCCAGTGGTTTTAATGAATTAAAACGTAAGGGGAATTAGAAAATTTTATCTTATATGAAAATAGTAATACGAGAAGGCTAATCGTGTTAACTTATCGGTTAAGTGGTTAAGAATTCCGATCGATATGCCTAATCGACTTATCAATAGGTGTTTGACACTTTTGTATGGGATTAGAAAAGCACAAACTAAAAATAATACCGTAAGCATATAGGTGTGTAGTATGCAAATCGATCACAGGGAGGAAAATTAAATTCTACTGTTTATGCAATTTCGTGGGGGAGTGAGACGAATTTGGATGTGATTTTTGAACTGCTAAAATGTAGAAAAATAGACAAGTGAAGAAATATTGATTTAAACTCCAATCCTTTTCTCACATAAGGATCCAACTATTTTTCATGGAAGAGTTGTTAAGAGTTAAAACAAAACTCTTTCATAATTTTTTAATAATGGAAAAACAGAAAAAACAGAAAAATAAACAAAAATTCAGATAAACAAAAATTCAGATAAACAAAAAAATAAAATTAGGGTAGCCGCTAAATCTAATTAACGGTCTATCACTAATGAAAAGGGAAGAAAAACATAGACAATTATGTCTAACAAAACTAATTGATAGAAGCCACAATTATCTAAGTATATACAGAAAATAAAAGAAGAAGAAGAGCTTTATTCTCCACTAGAGATTATGAGATATGAGATATCTTTTATAATGAATAGACCTAGGTATTTATGGAGTATAAGTTATTCCTATCAAAAATTTACAAAATACGATGCCATAAAAATGAATATCTTCTCTTTGATCATGTGAATATAAATATTCATGAGAGATAGCTTGTCTTTAATCTTTGACAAGTGGCATAATGGGTGATTGAGATTGAGGATGATTTGTTGATGTGAATCAAATCTATGATAAATTGGCATAGTCATCTAAATGTGATTGCTTGATTTGATTGGAAGATTTTTATTGACTGTGATTTGATTGGAAGAAGATTTGTGATTGATTGGGAGATTGTTGATTTTATGTATATAATCAATTATAAGTATGTTCATATGTATATGTATATCTTCTCAAAAATCCTCTATTTCCCGATGAAAAAATAATATGCTTTCGAGGATTCAAACTCAACTCCTTCCGCCATGTAGGAGATGCCTTAATCACTCAACTACACCTTATTTTTCTCAATCTTTTCAGAGTAGTTGGTATAATTCAATGCAAATCTCCCTTTTTCTTCTCTTCTACTCCATTTAACATGAAGGCTTCTCAGGTCTGTATATCTGTAGAAACGCTCGAAATACCTAGTGTAACATTTATTTATTTACAACAAAGTTAAGATATGAGTGCAAAAATAAACACTTTTACATGTCAACCAAATACCCACATACTTATCTTTTACTCATCATCGAGTAAAACAAAAATAAAAACTAAACAAGGTAGGTTTCACTTTCATAGGAATCACGATTGCATTGAGCGTATGCAACAAGCCATTAACCTCTAGGTGTCCCTAGTAGGACGAGTGGTGTCTCATGAGCTTTTTAGCAGATATTACCCACAAAATCCAAATGCAATATGTGACGATTCCAATGCAATTACATGAATGCAACGAATATATACAAATGAGAACACGACTTGTTTTAGAATAGCTACAACATAGTAACGTACGCAAGTCTAAGTCATTTTTTAGAAATTTTTGTTCCTCGGCTTGTCACAATTTTCCAATATAATTAAAGATTTCGTAGGTTAAACTCTAGTTTGGCTAGTCGGTTCAGTAGACAACATATTGCTGCCATGAAATAGATTCTTTGATTGCTTGTCATAGTTTGCAAAGTGGTATTGTTATTTCCTTTTGTATAACTAGTCAAATCAGTAGAGTTAAGAAGGTGATTGGGTTTCAATTGCTTACTCTTTTTATTTGCAAAAATAAAAATGTATACACCTAACTTCAAAGAACAAGGTGTACCACCCATGCACTACCTCGCGGGCTTACGTGAGAGTCAGGACAGAGCTTGGAAGATTGTGCAGACTGATGCTAACTATGTCAACAAGTTATTTGTAATCCTTAGTTGTCCAAATCATAAAATGGGACCAAGGTATACCACCCGTGCACTGCCTTAGAGCCAAAACAGAGCTTGGTAGGTTTGCACACCAACGCTAGATGAAATAGCAATGTTGGACACCATTGGAATTTTATTATTATTATTATTCTTGTTGTTGTTGTTGTTGTTGTTTAAAGAGAGAGTTATGCAAAATCATCTTCGTACTTATTAACTACTTGAAAAAAACAAGTGTCAACATAAGTACTTAAAGCAACCACTTTTTAAACAAAGACCATGTTATCCCACCTTTTGGCAAAGCCGTGACACCAAGAACTTGACTGGAAACCGAGGATAGTTCATCCTAGAGATCGTTAATACACAAGTCTATTATAGATATCGGTAAATTTGGTCCAAGTCCAGATTGAGCTACAATTGATATGACAAGACCGGAAAAGCTATAAAAGCCAATGTTATGAATTTCAAGTCAATCGGAGTTCGTATGCTCAAGATATGATCGATGCAATTTCAGCAATCGCCTTGTTCGTATCCATCACGCATCCATCTATTCCTATCCATCATTTTGCATCCATCTGTTTGTATCCATAATTTCGCATCCGTCTGTTCGTATCCATCATTTCACATCAATTTGTTCGTATTCATCACGCATCCATCTGTTCAGATCCATCATTTCGCATCCATCTGTTCGCATCCATCATGCATCCATCTATTCGTATCCATCGAAAACACAACACGAACAGTGCAACATCGATCGATACAAATAGTGCAACAACATCGATACGAACAGTGCAACATCGATCGATACGAACATTGCAACATCAATCGATATGAAATGTGCAACATCGATCTATACAAACAGTGCAACAACGATCGATACAAATAGATCGATACGAAGAGGATCGATATGAACTAAACAGCCTACATAAAACCCAAACTTGCATCGATCATAACTCACAATCACAAGTCCAAATCCATCAAATTTTCACAGAAGCTTGTGTACATCCTCAACAACACTCACAATCGATCCCGACCCAATTGGATGAATTTTTGATCGATACGAATCTCATTCGTATCGATCATAGATCGAGTGCAAATTATATAGGATCGGTCGTATGGGCCCAAACACGTGGCAGAAGAGATCTCCCAAGATCTGAGTGAGATATTTGCGGTCCACACTAATAAATAGCATCTCAAAGCCTACGTAAAAGGGACTTTTAGCTCTCCTACATTCAGACTCTGTCAAAATCATTTTTGCACTCTAAGATCACCGTTGTACTCGAAATTTAATGTTTTAATCCACTGTAATCAGTTGTAACCAGCGGGTAAAGTCAATAAAAGATTAACTTTTAAGTGGATGTAGGCCAGAGATAGCCGAACCACTATAATTCAAGCGTCTATGTCTACTTCTTTCCATTTTAAGTTTATCATACTTCATTTTTTATTCTCTACATTACTTAGATCTATGATTTGTGATCATATACTGTTGGTCTTTGTTCATACACTGGCGCTTTCATGATATTTGGGTTTTGTGACCAATTTTGGCACAAACCTTTATGCTTTCACTGAGAATTGAACTCGGGGATTCTATCACTTGGATATTGAATTTGAAGGCTTAAGGATTTAGATCTAAAAAGTTATGACAAGGAATAAAGTAAAAGACAGAGGGAACAATAAGAGGGAAGTCAAGAGGCCTCTTCCAGAGCTAGGGCTGGCCGAGCTTCGATCTAAAACACTAGAGATGAGATGGAGGCTATGCATGAAAGATTATTGAAGAGTCAACAAGAAGCAATGTAGAATTTTTTTGAACAGATGAGAGTAGCTGGTGCACAGTACTTGGACCGGCTATAGTTGCTACTAACGTAGGACAAGGATCTGCAGTTACAGAGAATGCAGGAGGTCAGATCCAAGACTAAAATGCAGAGCATGATGGCAATCAACAAGAACTTGGGGGCAGACCCTCGGGATCTGACATTGGAAGACCCATAGATGGAGCTCAGCAGGCTAGAGCCAACGCCAACGTGAATGAGCGACATGAAGAATATTACCCAGAATACCCTCCGGGACATGGGGGGTAGGATGGAAACATGCTAAGGAGACAACCCCTGAATGGAGGTGAACGAATGGATGGATTAGTGCGATAGATTATGAGGGGAGGATCACCAAGCGGAGGCTTAGAAGAAGTTAGTCGTTGTCCATTCACACTGAATATCAGAAATGCCAAGGACCCTTCTAAATTCAAGCTACCTACGTTGGAGGATTATAATGGAAAGTCAGACCCGACCATGCATATTACAAGATATATCAGGCTTATCGAAGTGCTGGGGCATCCGAGGAAGTGTTGGCATGATGTTTCCCTCTTTATTTGACAGATTTGGCCGCGCTTTGGTTCAAGAAGCTTGAGAATGATCATTCAGAGCATGGGGCGAGCTCGTGGAATGCTTTATGGGCCAGTTTAGGGTCCACGTGATGCGACCTAAGAGTGTGATGACCATAGTGTCGTTGAAATAAAGGGTCGGAGAGTCCATAAGAGGTTTTCTATTACGATTCAATGCGACTGTGGCTTCAGTAGATCGCCCGGATCCATCGATGATTTTGATGGGTGCGGTAGCAGGAGTTGCAGAAGGTACATAATTCAAAGATTCGTTGGTAAGAGATCTGCCACAAGACCATGGAGAATTCTGTCATGAAGCTAAAGATTCATTCGGTTAGATGATTCATGCGCCGAGAGTTAGGAAATAAATGCTGTGCAAAGCGAAGGAACCTCCAAAGAACAGTTTGGAACTGACAAAGGAAAGAGGAAGCAGGATGACATATATGATGGCCCTGACAAACGGAAGAAATTCCAAGAACCCAGAGTCAAACAATACGCTGACTTGATGGCAAACCTGGAACGGTTTACATGAAGACGCGAGGGCAACTCCTCTATCGAAAACCAACCATGATAGTTCCCATAGAACGTAGAAGTGGAAAGTACTGCCTATCCAATGAGCTGGAAGGGCATACTACCGATGAGTGCCGCCATCTAAAGGATGAGGTGGAAGAGCATGATAGAAGTGGTAGATTTCTAAAATACGTGAGAGTTCGGACAGTGGCCGTAGGACCTGAGCAGCTACCGCCTGCACCCAATAGAACTAATCTTGGATCGGGATCACGACTCGTAATCAATTGATCATGATGGCAAGGGCCAAGCTGGACTTGAATTTTGGTCGATTACATAAATTTATTAGATTTTATTTCAAAATAAAATGGCTATTCTACTTACACATCTAAGGGAACATGAGAAATCCTCAGGCATGCTCTGAGATGGCAATAGCCTGCTCTGCCCGGAGAGGTAGTATTTAACTTTTCCTTTATTTTTGATTGAACATTTAGAATTTGAATTTAATAAATGAGCTTCAATTTCATAAAATAAACCTTTGACCGGAAAGTTAAAGGATGAATATTCAAAGTGAAATTGATCGCTTTATGACCCTACCGGGAGAGACGGGGTCCGGCGTGTAAGAAGTGGGTTACTTCACCGGAGAGCGACAGGATCAACTCACTTAATGTCGTTCCCCATTCACCGAAGAGTGATTGGATTGAGGTTTGATAAGAATCCGGAGTGCCTACGATCAACCTACGATTTAGGCCATGACATCACTTAATGTTCAGGGACACTAAACCAGAGTGCAGGGGGTATTGCTGCTTCGCCGGAGAGCGAGAGGATCGACTCACTCGACGGTATTTCCCCTACATCAGTGAGTGACAAGATGGGATCCAGCAAGAGCCTAGAAAGGCTATGATCGTTCTAGGAGGACCAAGACATCGCTATATGCCCTCACTGGAGCCAGAGTGTTAGGGTTAGAAAGCAACACCGGAGCGCGACAGGATCTTTCAATTCAATCGTTAAGTTTGGAACGGACTTAGAAAAGGTCCGAAGTGGCCATCAATGGACCAGAGAGGCCATAGGATTTGATTGAAATGGATACCGATTCGGCTTAAAACAGCCACGAACTTGATTGAGGATACCACAACTGTGGATAAATAATGAACTCACGACGTTGAATTTGAAGCTATTCAACACACGCATTTTACCAAAATACTTGTTTTGGGGGGTAAATGTTATCCCATCTTTTGGCAAGGCCGCGACACCAAGAGTTGACTGGAAACCGAGGATAGTCCATCTTGGAGATTGTTAATACACAAGTCTACTATGGATATCGGTAAATTTTGCACGAGTCCAGATTGAGATACAATTGACATTATAGGACCATAAAAGCTATAAAAGCCAACGTTCCGAATTTCAAGTCAATCGAAGTTCGTATGCTCAAGATATGATCGATGCAATTTGAATAATCACCTTGTTCGTATCCATCACGCATCCATCTGTTCGTATCCATCATTTCGCATCCATCTGTTCGTATCCATCATTTCGCATCGATCTCTTCATATCCATCACGCGTCCATCTGTTTGTATCCATCATTTTGCATCCATTTGTTCGCATCCACCACGCATTCATCGAAAACATAGCATGAACAGTGCAACAACGATCGATACGAAAAGTGCAACAATGATCGATATGAACAGTGCAACATCGATCGATATGAGCAGTGCAACATTGATCGATATGACCAGTCCAACAACGATCGATACGAAAAGTGCAACATCGATCGACACGAACAGTGCAACATCGATCGATAAGAACAGTGTAACATCGTTCGATGCGAACAGTGCAACATCGATCGATGCGAACAGTGCAACATCGATCGATGCGAATAGATCAATAGGTGATGCGAATAGTGCAACAACGATCAATACGAACAGAATAATCTATCGATTTGAACAGTGAAACAACGATCGATACGAATAGAACAATCGATTGATGCAAACAAGTTAGACTCCAATGAAAGACTTAGTCACTCGGCATGAAAAGTGGATCGATCCGAGGATTTAGTGCCACATCAACTTGCAGGCACGTAGGCTGGATTGATATGAATAGATCGATATGTAGAGGATCGATACGAACTAAACAGCCTATAAAAAACCCAAACTTGCATCGATCATAACTCACAATCTACAAGTCCAAATGCAACCAAATTTTCACAGAATCTTGCGTACATCCTCAACAACATTCACAATCGCTCCAAACCCAATTAGATGAATTTTTGATCAATACGAATCTCATTCGTATCGATCACAGATTAAGTGCAAATCACATTGGATCGATCGCGTGGGCTCACACACGTGCCAGAAGAGGTCTCTCGAGATTTGAGCGAGATATTTACAGTCTACACCTATTAATTGCATCCCAAAGCCTACAGAAAAGGGACTTTTAGCTCTCCTATGTCCAGACTCTGCCAAAACCATTTTTGCACACCAAGATCACTGTTGTACTTGAAATTTACTGTTGTAATCCACTGTAATCAATTGGAACCAACGGGTAAAGTCAATAAAAGATTAACTTTTGAAGTGAACATAGGTCAGGGACAGCCGAACCATTATAAATCATGTGTCTCTATCTACTTCTTCCCATTTTATGTTTATTATTCTTTATTTTTAACTCTCTACATTATTTAGATCTGCGATTTGTGATCATACACTGCTGATCTATGTTCATACATTGGTACTTTTACGATATTTGGGGTTTGTGGCCAATTTTGGCGTAAACAGACTACAATTTAGAATAGATTTCATAACCATCACATATGAGTCTCCCTATATGCTAGTTACACAATTATCGTTCGTAATTCAACTTTTCATTGCGTTTTCGGTTTCATATTAGTGATTCACAAAATTTTCCATCCCATAAATAAAATTAATTAACTTACTATGTCATGACTATTTGAAATAAATCAAAGTTTTGTAAATGAGATGAAATTTAAAAAAATTGAGGTGAACAAAAAATGACGTACTTTATTGAATAACAAAAAATATGAACGAAAAAGATGAAATGCAACGAAAAAGATGAAACTCAACTCCTTTCGCCATTTTGGAGATGCCTAAACTACTCAGCTACAACTTCTTTTGTTCAATCTTTTTAGAAAAGATGGTATAATCCAATGCAAGTCTCCCTATTTCTTCACTTTTGCTCCAGTTAGTAAGAAGGCTCCTCGAATCTAAATATCTATAGAAATACTCAAAAATACCCAGTGTAACATTTATTTGTATACAAAAGAGTTGAGATATGAGCGCAAAAATAAACACTTTTACGTGCCAATCAAATACCCCCATACTTATACTTTACTCGTCCTCGAGTAAAACAAAATAAAAACTAAACTAGGTAGGTCGCACTTTTGTAGGAATCACGATTGCATTGAGCATGTGCAACAAGCCGTTAAACCTCTAGGTGTCCCTAGTAGCACGAGTGGTGTCTCGTGAGGGTTTTCAGCGGATACTACCCATAAAATCCTAATGCAATATGTGAGGATACTAATGTAGTTACATGAATGCAACGAATATATACAAATGACAACATAACTTATTTCGGAATAGTTACAACATAGTAATGTATACAAGTCTAAGTTATTTTTGGAAAATTTATGCCTCAACTAATCACAATTTTCCAACATAATTCAAGATTTCATACATTAAACTCTAGTTTGGCTAGTGGTTTAGTTGACAACATAGTACAACCATGAAATAGGTTCTTTGTTTGCTTGTCACAGTTCGTAAAGGTGTATTATTTTTTCATTTTGTATAAATAGTCAAATCAAGAGAGCCAAGAAGGTGCTTAGGTTCAATTGCTTGCTCTCTCTTTATTTGCAAAAATAAAAATCTATACACCTAACCTAAAAGACCAAAATATATCACCCATGCACTACCTTGCGGGCTTACGTGCGGGTCATGTTAGTCCCTGAGAAGATGGTTTTGATCATAACAACCTTAGAATAAGATTATAAAATATAAATACTAACATTATAGTTTAGATATATATATATGTATGCAGGATTTAACCATGCAGGTACCAAGAATGAAGACCGTAGAGTATAGAGATTCAAGATATTAAGATTGAAGACTCATGAGTATCAAAATTATCAAGAGTTCGAGATTTCAATAAAAATATTTAATTAGGAATTTCTGTTAAAACCCTAGAAAAGCACTAGCATCTTAAAATCCAATCTATTCATGGAATGGAATCCACTTCGAGCCTGTTAAAGGGATGGAACCCTAAGTAGGATGGAACCTACGAAAAATCTAGTGGAACATTGTTTTCTATCCATTAACTATTATTCAAATGTTTTTTACAAAATTATATCTTTTTTTCAAAATGATTTCAAAACCTTCCTTATAAATGATCAAAAACATCTATCCTGGTTTTAAATACCTTTAGCCTCAAAATAATATTTATTTTCAAAATCAAATTACCATTGGTTTTAAACTATCTTTTAATTACAATATATTTAACTTTTAATATTTTTACTTAGATTTAAATATAAAATTATAGTAAAATTTATATGTACCAAAATATTATTCTCTATACTCATTTATTTATTTTGACTATAGTTAAGTATATTTATAAATTTTAAAATAATTTTGATACAAGATAGAAGTTATTTTCATAAAAAAACAAATTACCAAAAAACACTTAGGCTTGTCGACAACCCCTTGGACCCCTTGTTGACAAGGTAGCAGTTGATTTCAAAATTTTGAATTTCAAAAGAAGTGTCTATTTATCATATCCTTTCACGAATGGACATGGCTATTTTTCTAATATAAATAGGGGTAGTTTTAAATGAATTTATATTCATATATTTCTCTGATTTCACTCCTCTTCTTCTACCACATTTCTTTATACATATTCTTACCATTACTCTACCGAAATCACCATTGAATCTAACTAGATCATCTCTGGTTTGATTCTCTATCACTATCTCAACAAGATCTTAGTGTTATTCAGAGTTATAGGCTTCTTTGTAATTAATCAAGTGAGAAAAGGTGTGATTGTAGCCTGTGAAATCAATCAAGCGATAAAAAAGATGTGAGTGAAATCAATTGGGTGAACTTATTTCCCATAAAATCAAATATCTCTACCTAGAGGATTGTGAATCCAGAGTGGTGCACCTTATGACCTTGAAATCGAGGGTGTAACTGTAAAAATTGCTTTTGAAAAGAAATCCGTACTTGTGTGCGGGACTGGATGTAGGGTAACTCCGAACCAGTATAAAATCCGGTGTGTTCTTTCTTTTAATGCTTTTACTTTATTTCTACGTCTACGTTTGATTCTCCAATCATATCTGTGTCTAAATATCGCATACATTTGTGTTCAAATTAACATAAACAAAGAAAGATTTAGTAATTCCTTAAAACATTACGCACTTTAGTAATTCCCTCTAGTGTTAATTCTAGCCTTAAAATCCATAATCCACATTTCTCACAAATGTAGCAGAGCTTTGTGGAATGTGCAGACTGACGCTGGCTGTGTTAACAAGGTGTAGGTAATGCTTAGGTGTCCAACTCATAAAATGAGACCAAGGTATGCCAGCTATGCACTGCCTTACGGGCTTACATGAGAGTCAGGACAGTGCTTGGCGAGTTTGCAAACCAACGCTGGATGAACCAGCAATGTTGGATACCCTTGGAATTTTGTTATCATCATCATCATCATCATTATTATTATTACTACTTGAAGAGAGAGCTATGCAAAATCATCTTAGCACTTACTAACTTTATTGGAAAAATAAGTGCTAACACAAGTACTATAAAGCAACCACTTTTTAAACAAAGACTACAATTTAGAATAGGTTTCATAACCATCACTTATGAGTCTCCCTATATACTAGTTACACTATTATCGTTCGTGATTCAACTTTTCATTACATTTTTAATCCGATATTAGTGATTCATGAAATTTTCCATCCTATGAATAAAACTATTTAACTTATTATGTTGTGACTAATTAAATAAAATCAAAGTTTGGGACAGTAGATGAAATTTTAAAAAAATTGAGGTGAATAAAAAAATGACGTATTTTTTGAAGAAAGAAATAATGAATGAAAAAGATGAAATGCAATGCAGACCCTCCCCAATACATAGTTGAGACAATGTCCACACTGTAAAAACATTTCCTAAATTTGAATGAGAGTACCCAAAAATGGATGAGGTGTAAAACGAAATGCAATTTAATTACTAAATGCAGACATGGATCATATATGAAATGTGATTTGTGCAAATGATGAATGATTTATGATGAAGGTCTACATCTTTCTCCACCACACTTGTTTTTAGCACTATTTTTAGAGTTTGCACTGTAATCGAGAATAGACTCGATGAATGGTTTGTCGTTATGCTTAGATTTAAAATCAGGTGTGTCGCATGGTAAAACTCTACATATAAAGATTTTATCAACATAAAGGTTCATGTATTCTAAATATTTGTCACTATAATCCCATATATTTGTGTGACTAAGCACGATTTCATTCAAAACACAAGAGTTTGTATGTTCATTATCAATCATCGGTTTTGTTTGTAATTCAACACTCCAGTCAAGTGATGAAGTGTGTGAATGAAGCATGTTGTTTAACTCAAAAATATATTCGTATTCATCGAAGACAGAGTTAAAATGGTTTAAGCATGCATTCAATGCTTCAGTAGTATCACTAAACTTATCGTTTCCAACAATTTGAACCATGTTGATTTCTTATAAATTTGAAAAGTTTAAAAAAATGGTTTTTACTTCAATGGTAAAAAACATACTAAATTGAACTTTGTTAGTTGACTGACTCAATTAGAAGGGGGAAGAGGGTCTTATGGTTGTTCACGATAGTATAAAATACTAAGGGATACGACCAATGTTCTATGGGTAGTATGTAACCTCTTTTGGTATATCTGCGATCTAACTATTCGAGACAGTCAATTTCACAAAATACAATTTTTCAATTTTTATTATTTTGAAATTCAATTAAAACTCGCGACTAATTTAGGAAAGAACAACTAAAATTGCAAATAAAAAAATTGTACAAGCATGGTCGATTTGCAATTTGCAGCAACCGGTTTTTGCAAGCAATTTTTCACAAAAGCATGGTACCTGTAGAGAAAGGAAATACTTACAAAATTAAAATTGATGTCCAATGTTACTTGATAGGGCTAAAAACTTAATGGCGTTAGAGTGTCTGTAGGTCGGATTGGCGATCGTTATGTTGTTTGGTGAAGGTGATGGTCTATAGTCGGAGTTTGAGGAAAGGACTGTTTTATGTAAAAGGAAAAATCAGAAGTAGATTTTTTTTTTGTAATCTTGCTTTAGAGATGGAATTGATTTAACAAATCTAATAATCCAGAAAACTTTTTTAAATATGAACAAAAAAGAAAATGTTGCAAAAGAGAAATGAGCATAAAAAAGGATTTAATTTTTTTTTTGTAGTAAAAATACTACGTGATATGTTTTTTGTTGTAGTATAAACACTGCAAAAATAAAAAAATAAACAATGTAAATGGAAAGAAAGTTTTTTTAGTAGGAATAACAAAGGAAGGGGAATTGTAAAAATAAGAAACAAGAAAAAGGAAACATAAAATGTATAGATTTTTTTGTTGCAGTTTAAACACTGCAATATATGCAGCCTAAAATGGGCAAAGAGAAGAAAAGAAGGAAAAAAATGAGAAGAGACTTCATGAACTAAAAAGAAGGAAACAAAAAAAAGAAAAGATTGTTTAATCTAAAAGAAAGGCAACAAATTACCAAATCTGTAAATTGATTTGATAATGATTTATTTCTTTTTTCCATCCTTCTGTTGATTAGATATACAAAAACAAAAACAAATATAAAAACAAAAACAAACTCGAATCAAAAATTAAATAAATAGTAAAATTTAATAATTTCCTCCCTGGCAACGGCGCCAAAGATTTGTTTTTGACACTTTTCTATGCATTAGAAAAGCACAAATTAAAAATAATATTGCGAGCACACAGGTGTGTAGTATGTATGTCGAACACAAGGAGGTAAATTAAATTCTATTGTTTATGTAATTTCAAAGGCGAGTTAAACGAATTTGGAGGTGATTTCTAAACTACAAAAAATGCAGAAAAATAGACAAGGGAACAAATATTAAAAACTCCAAACCTTTTCTCGTAAAAGGATCCAACTATTTATCACGGAAGTGTTATTGAGAGTTAAATCAAAACTCCTTCACATGGTCTTATCAATGGAGAAACAGAAAAAACAGAAAAACAAATAGAAATGCAGATAAACCAAAAATAAAATTAGGATAGCCACTAAAACTAATTAATGGTGTATCATTAATGAAAAAGGAAGAAAAACTTAGATAATTATTTCTAACAAAACTAATTGATAGAAGACACAATTATCTAAGTGTAAGCCGAAAATAGAAGAAGAAGAAGGAGAGCTTTATTCGACACTAGAAATTATGAGATATGATATATCTTTTACAACGAATACGACTGGGTATTTATAGAGTACAAGTTTTTTTCCACCAAAAATTTACGAAATATGTTGCCATAAAAATATATATCTTCTCTTTGATCTTGTGAATATAAATATTCATGAGAGATAGCTTGTGCAACAACCCGATATTTTCAGTCATTCACATCCGTACATGCCGGACTTGAATTGCTCAAAATACTGCATTGTAATAAAATTTGGAGCAAATGAAATACAATCACAGAATCACAAACGCAGAAATATCAGAATAACCCGCAGCGGAACTTAAAATACCATAGTCGTTCATGAAGCTACTATACAAACTCTCAAAACATAATGCATAATATCAGTCTGAAAAATATATACTATAGAAATCTCAAATACATAGAAGTTTATAAATAGCAGAGCTGAAATAGAACAACTGAAACTGAAAGGGAATAGATAACTAGACAAGCAGAATCTCCAACGATTCCTAGCTCTAGAAAAGAAATCCAAAGCTAAGCTGTAAAAACTCTGGCTGACCCAAGCTTAAAGTAAAACACAAAACACTCGAATCAGGACATACATACTTATATAATGTAAACCAACTCAAGTGAACTGTAGCAGTAATACACAATATCTTAAAGGATGCTTGGGATCGCCCATCCTCTAAGGATCAGTTAAACCATAAATTAAATACATCCCGTGGTTAAAATTCAAAAATGTTATCTTATACGTCTAAATCAAATATCAATTTCAAAATTCAATATCATTTCAAATTCATTTCAAAATATCAAAATGTCATATCTTTCCAAAACCACATTCATTTTTATTTAAATATACCATTTCCACACGCATTTCAAAATAGTTTATATTTCAAAACAAATTGCTTCATTTTAAATCATTAAAATGAAGTTATTATATTAATTATTAAATTATTAAATTTCCAAAATTTAAATCTTTCAAAGTTCATTTATTCACTTATATTTATTAAAATAATGAAAATTCAACTTTCGCAGTATTTCGAAAATGCTACAGAAAGTTACTTTTAAAACAATTCAATTTAACAAAAGACAACAATTAAAAATGTTGTAATAGGGTTACTTTAGTTCAAATAAGCCTTAGTTAATTTTAGCAACTACAGCACTTACACAGTGCTGTAATAGCCCTTAATTCGATTTAGCCATTTAGTTTATTTCTATTAACTACAGCATTTACAAAAATGTTGTAATATCCTTTACATTAGAAATAATAACATTTCAAAATGCTGTTAACTAAATTTCAAATATTCAATATAATTTCACAAACAAATAAATTTTTATTTAAATCATTTTAAACTTATAAAATCATATATTTTCACTTTTAGAACAATCATTCAAAAACCCTTATATTCATGATTTTATAAAGTTAAATTTTCATTCAAAAAAATCAATTTAATAATAATTTACTTATATAATTCAACATTCAATTTCAATTCTCTGTAATTAAATTTTTACTTAACACTTAAGTTTAGATTTCCAAATATAACTTATTTTTCATTTTATTTACTAAGCCTAAAATTCATATTTAAACAAATTTCACAAATTTCCAATCAAAGTTATATTTCACAATTCAATTTAAATATTCGTTTATTTAAACTTCTAACTTATTCAAACATTATTAACACTTTATAAAAATCATTTTAAATTTATTTTAGTTAAATTTTAAATCTATTTATCATATTTCTTACTTAATTTAAATTCTATTTGCAAGCAAATCATAATTTCCAAAATAACTTATATTTCAAATTTCTAACTTTACCATTAATTTACTTCACTTATAAATTTTTAGAAAATCAAAAATAATTTACAAAATTATTTAATTAGGTTTAAATCAAAATATTTTAATATTTACATTTCCAAAATACTTTAAAAATTTAGAAAACATATTTTACCCACAGTTTGTATAAAATTTCTAACATAAGTCCAATGATACGGATAATATATCATTTTAATCCGTAATTTACAAAGGAAAAATCCGGGTTCTATCATTTCAAACGCGCAATCCGAAGTAAATGCAAATAAAATAAAAATCGCTCAGGCCTATGATTTCAGCCCATAACAATTTTTCCCTATTCTAAAATCTGTTCGGGTATATGTCATTTCAACCCATAGCGATTCTAATCTACAGGGAACTTACAGTGTGATAAACTGATATAAATAAACAGAATAACATCATATAATAGTAACAGATGATATGACAGGTGTATAAATAGGGTGAACATCATACGATCATAGTATGAGCAGTTATAACATAATAATAATATCTACAGATTCACAGGGTGTCAATTTACTACATATATAAGTACAGAAGGTTTGGTGAGAAATACTCACTTGTATAAGCTAGAGATGGCAACCAAATGTACAAACAAGGAACTTCAAAGGCACGATAACATGACAATGATTTGAGAGTGGGAGACCAAAGCTAATTGCCGTGTTCAAATCAAACAAACAAAGTACAAACATGAATTTCAAACCAAACTATTTGTAAACATTGCTAGAAGTAAACATATAACACAAAGCTAACGCTTTTGCACTTGCATTCAACATCATATGCTTCAGCTATGGGCTATAAGAGCACTATAATGTGATGGTTTTGGATCGGGTTTGGATCAAGTTAAGGTCGTATAAATCGGCTATAACAACATATGAAGTAGAAGAGGTATATGTGTGCATGAATACACAAATTCAAGGCAAATACATGGATTTCAGGGCCATCAAAGGTTTCGGCCAAACATGGAAGGACAAGGTCAGGTCTGAGAAGATCAATTACAGGTGTTGCAGAGGTCCAAGGCTCAGGTTGTGGCTGCTGGTGGTGGTGTATGGGTAGCCAAAGCATGATTGTAGTGGTGGAGACCAGGGAAGTTCGGCTATGGTTAATCAAGTGGAGTTTTTGTCAAAAATTTGGTAGATCTTCAACTTGAACGGTCTCAGCTCTGGAATGGAAATGGAGAGGAGGGTATGATGGCTAGAATAGATGGTGGTGGAGGCGGCCAAGGGGCTGGAGGTGAGGGGCCGAAATGCATAAGGTGAATGCAAGTGAAAAAAAATCAACAAACAAATGGAAAAATGAAGAAAGAAAGAAAGATTTAACCAAAACTTTGCTACGGGAAATGGACGAACTTTTTAGGGTTGAGAAGGATATAATTTAATGTGAGAAATAAAGTGGAATCGACTAAAGAAAGTAGTATAAGGAAGCAAATTGAATTAGTGCATTGATTGGTGAAAAGGTGGAGAATATGAAGAGGTTAAGCACATAAAAGATCACAAACTCTTCAATTTTCCTTTATTCTTTTTGCAATTTTAAAAACATGGAAAATACATATAAATGCAGATAAGAACACAAAAATATGATAAATTCACAAAAATAAATTTTCATTAAATATAATTAAGAAAATAGCAAAAAATTGGAAACTAGGCTTTAAAAATAGAAAATAAATGAAATAAACTTTGGAAAAATTCAAACATCATTTTAAAATATTTAAAAGATAAAATATATACTTAACATAACATATTTCACATATATATAAAAACTAGAATAAGATATGACAGATAAAACTATTATTTATATAAATTAAAATAAACAATATTGTTGAATAAATCAGTTAATACACAATATTGTAAAAAGTATAACTTTCTCAATATAAATCAGATTTCAACGAAACGAAAAGAAGTATTCTTGAAATTAAATGTATTTTCATAATGAAAGATAATATTCAAAAATTCAAAAATTTAAATTTTAAATTTAAAAGTCAAAGTTTGACCGATTTGACCAAAAATACGCTTTTTTGGAAATATCCAATTTATTCAGGTTTGAAATTATAATTCATGCAAAAATCAAAATATATATTTAAAATAAAAAATTTATTCATTTTAATAAAAATAATAAAGTTTTTAAATCAACAATTGGATTTAAAATAACTAAAAAGAACAATTAAAATAAATCACAAAATTTAGGGTTGTTACACTATCCCCCACTCAAATCTTTTCGTCCCCGAAAAGGAATGTGACGAAGCGGATTTTGCCCGTTCGAAAATCGACATCCATACTTTACATCATACTCGAATGCCGTAGATTCGACCGTTCAAATCCGAGTCGCTGGAGCTTATAACACCATTAAGTAAACAACACAGCGGAAGAAAAAGAATAATACATTGATATACAACATTGATGCAATATCTGATACAACAGATGATACAAAGAATATCAGTATACATTAGAGATATGATACAAGAAAATAGCAGCGGAAAAGAAAATAGATAACACCAGCAGCAGAACAAACAATTCTAAGATAGTCTTCAAAAGAGAACTCCAGCAGCAGCTCGAACCATCAACTCGATACCCTAAGACAAGCAAGTCTCGTCCATATCCAAAGACTGAAACTAGCTCCAGACAATCCACTGAACCTACCTATCTGAAAACCCAACTCTAGACTGCTCGTGTGGAAAATAGTGAGCACCCAGAGTTTAGGAAAGGAACAATAAACTCCGAGTCTGTCATGGGACTTGTATGAGTAACAAAAATAGTTTATCTTTGAAAATAAACAAGATTTATAAAAGAAAATCCGATATGCTTTTTAGAAAATGAAACTACCATAAGACCTCCCGCCACACACACAATGCAAATGCAGAATTGGAGGAGATTTCTTCTTATGATATTCAAACATGTTTAATACGCAGAAAATTTCTTGGATATTATTATTATAAGTGCACAGTGCAGAAAACCATTTCGAAAGTAGAATATTAATCTTAGCCAGCATACGACCATTATCGTATGCCTACTATAGCTACCATGTTCAATAGCAGGTTACCACCACATTCCATGGCAGGTAAAACAACTAAAACCGTACAGGGCGCGTATTGTTTCTTTGGATTTTCCAACAAATGGTCAGGCTAAGGAACTTCCTACTGCCACATGGGATCGCCTCTGGCGGGACGTCCCGAGAACCTAACCGGATCTCTGCCAACACAAGGCCGGGTTACCTCTGTAACTAGGTAACTACTACTCGAGCATGCCACTCCTCGGTCCTTTGGGACCTTTATCCGAGGCGCCTCTAAGCAACAACCACACAATAAATGAGATTGGAGCTACCACATAGGTTAAATAACAGGGCTCCATACCTAATACCACCCTTTACCAGAAGGGAATGACACACCCTAAAGGGCGCGACCCTCATAACCTTGCCGCATCTTTCCTGTTTTGACCATTTCCGGGGTGTGAGGTCCTGATGCAGTCTCGTCCACAAAGCTACGCTTTATACAAAAGCCATGCTCTGATCACAAATGAATGATCAACAAATGATCATCAACACACAGCAGCACTCATCATGCCACACTACCAAATTGGGAGTATATCGCTGATAACCTTCAACTACATAACCTCTGAGCTCGTACGTCTCAGAGAAGGGTGTTAATGCTAAGAGAATAAATTCTCCGCCGCCAACAGAAATGTATTTGAAAGAAATCTGCTTTATATCTCAAAGTGTAGCGTCAGACATACAACCATACAAGTTTGTTCCGGGTTCGAACAGAACCGAAGGCACTTCCGAAGAAGTCCTTGCAATCCGGGTATTTACAATCCCGATCGGACTTCCCATCACTTAAGAAATCTCCATACCGGAGCAACTCAGTGCAGAGACAATCGATAGGTTATCCTATCGTTTTCACAAATACCCGGTCTTCAACACCGGTCTTCAAATGCTATCCATATACGTCGAATCGCATATTCGGAATGGGTTATACGACACAAGGGTCCTTTCCCGGCTAAACCGAATAGTGAGCGCAACATTTAAAACACATGGATATGGGATTTCAATTAAGTCACAACTTAATAACTCAAAACTTTCCTTCAAATGGTTTAAACAACTTCCACACTTTAATCTTTTAAACAAAAGATTTAATTCACAAAGTTTACCCTATTCACAAAGTTCACCCCATTCAAAAAGATCCACTAATGGATTTCAAAAAAATTCCATTTCAATTGGATAAACTCATTAAATCTTTAAATTAAAGATTTAACTTATAACTTCCAAACCATTTCCATAACTTGGAAAATCATTTTCATTTTTAACTTGAAATTTCTTTTTACACAATTTGGAAGTTCATGACTTAGGTGAAAGCTTTTATTATTTGAAAACAAATGTTTTCAGTTCAAAAGAATCCAATTTTATTTACATGAGTTAAAGCCTTTGAATTTAAATTCAAATTTCCAAATTAATACCTTTAAAATAGTTTAACCTATATAAACTGGTATAACATCTTTAGTCCTTAGTTTCCAGATCATAGAATTCAATTTTAAATATTGAATTCAAATTTAAATCAAAATATTTAAATTCCAAAATTCAATCTAGTTATTCAAAGTAAATTTCATCTTTGAAATTTCATTTTCAAAAGCTTTTCATTTTAAATCCAATCCATTTCCAAAACATTTGAATTTAGATATTCAAACTCAAAACTATTTCGAAATTTGTGACTTAATCGATTTCCTCGTGAAATCCATATTTGTGTGTGTATAGTGTGGTCCAGGGGTTTAACACAATAGTGCAACATCATTCAATCATCATAGATCAACCACAGAAATATAGTTGATAAGCGATATAACTATAACGCTTATCATCCATTCACAGATTCACAGATAATATACAGATGTATCACAAATAAATGAATAAATCATACACGACACAAATCACAGAACAAAATATCACAGATTAGACAGGACAACCAATTCAAGGTATCTCATAATCATTCATAGGTAAGGCCAAACATTCAATTGTCATTTATAAGTAGGATTAATTGAATTGATTAATCCTAATCGATTCAATTTATTTCCAAGTAAAATAATTTTCTTATGAATTTAATTATCCAATCCTGATTTAGTAATTCCAAATCATTTGATATAAATTTATTTATCTAACACTTTAATTAATTAAATTATTCTTAATTAATCATATTAATTAATTTAACCTTTTAAACCAATTACTTAATTAATTTATCCCTTAATTAGTTATCTTAAGAAATTAAACTTTTAATTACTTATCATAAAGTAATTATCTCATAACAAGCAATCATTAATTACCAATTTAATCTAATGATTTTCTTAAACTAAATTAATTAACTTTAATTAATCAAAATATCCATAATCAATTACAATAAGTGATTAATCCTTAATTACTTTCATTAAGTAATTTCATTTAAACAATTTATAATTGATTATCTAAACTAATTAATCTAACTAATTATTTAAAATTAATTGCCTTAATTAATACTTAATAATTTTTAGTTAATTATCTAATAACATTTCTTAATTTCTTTTAATTAATCTCCAATTATAAATAAATCTAAATCATTAATTTGTAAATTGAATAAATCATCCCTTAATTATCATATTAGTTACATCACGTAATCAACTTAATTTTTTTTCTAAGGCAATTCATTTCTTTGTTAATGACTTCACTAATATTTAAGTGTAAAACATTTCACTTTTAAATTTAATTTTAAATTACATTTCAAATTTTAAGTTTCAAAATGATTATTCTTTTAAAACTCAATTTATAATCTTTAAAAATAAATCTAAATAACATCTATTGCTTATATAAGAGAAAGCTTTTGATTCACAACTTTGATTTAAACCTTGAATTTTAAAACTTGATTTAAAAAATCCAATTTCATTTTAAAACCTTAAGATTCAAAAGTTTATTTGGAAACTAAACTTAACTTTGAATTTTAAACCATTGTTCAAATGATGTTTTCAACTTTAAATTTAATAATTTTTTTTTATTATTTTATTTTCAAAAAACTGTCAGGCTTTTCATAAACCTGAAAACCAAACATTAAAATTATTTAAAACTTTATTTTATTTCATTTTAGAATTCAGACATGAATTTGAATCCACATTTGAATTTGGATTTAAACTTTGATTTATAACTTGTCTAAAACTTTGCTTTAAAATCAAATCACAATCAGGTTTACAAAAACCTGAAACTTGACAAATTAACCTGAGGCAAAGTAAAAGTGCTTCGAGTTGTTTCCTCTCCAACTCCGAGTCAGCTTTGGAAAAACTTCGAGTATCACTCGAGCAAACGCAAACTACCCAGCATCCAGATGAACAACCCCAGATCAACTCCACTGTGCACGTGCACATCGCCTCTGGCGATCTTCCGGCATCGCAGCATTTTCGATCACGTCGATCATTCTTCCCAGACCCAACTCCGACCCCTTGAACTTCGTCACCGCCTCGAGATCAAAAATTTGAGTTCGCCTCAAAACCTGGAAACTTACACAGCAACACCCCTTCGAACCTGTCAACGTCAAGTTCTCCGAGCTCCGACCACTAGGCGACTCCAAACTCCGGTCACTACTCCGCCACCCACCTAGCTTCTTCCCCCTCCAATGACGTGCAACCCGACGCACTATGGAGGTCACGGCGATCAAATGATCGAACACCAAAAAAATTAGGTCTACGAATAAAAATCCCATGCCGCCATCGCCACCGTCATCTTCGCCACCTCCGACCATTTTTCCAGGCATCCCTGTAGCCCCCTCCATCTCCACAAACACCCCTGATATCCACGAATCAAACGACCACCAAAAATTGGTAAAATTCCACTTTTTAAACAAAGACCAACTGCTGCTAACCCCCATCACTAAAAATCATCAATCCACACTTAAAAGTCATAACTTTTATTCAGGATTTAGGCTATACACTTGAATCAATGTTTCCTGAATTTCGAAATTCCTAGAGTATAAAGTTTTGACTGTAAAAACATAGATTTTTCATACTATATACATTTTTTCCATGAAACCAGTTTTAAATTGTTATCCATACTTAAACACAACTAACTTGTTTTAAAATCAAGGCCTAATGTCGGTTTGGAAAGAGGAAGTGGAATTTTCATTATGGGTTAGCACTTTGGAATTAAACAGAGAAGAAAGAGCACTGGCACATGTATGTACAAACAGAGCAATAGCAACACAGATTCAAGTCTAAATAGCTATATGTTACTCACAGATAAGTATTCAATAGTTTTACTTTTAAGTGTAAAATAAAAGTTACTCACCTGATTTTCCAGAAAGAACAAAGAAGAACAGAACTTGTTTTTGAACCAGGCCTTTGACAAAATGCTTGCTGAAGATCTTCTTCTTGCTTCTTTGATAAATCTGATTTGTTTTGATTTGTCTGATGTTTTTAACTAAAGTTTGTCTAAGTTTAAAATGACATTTATTTCAGTTTTGCTTAGTTTTGTTTGAATGGAATGAAATGAGATGAAGTTGATATATGAAATAAGTTTACAGGTTGGTATATAGAAGCTTACAGGTGAAAATAATTTGTACAAATGATATAATGTTGTTTTGTACAATCAAGATCAAAGATATTTTTTTTCTTTTGCTTTTGTTGACCATGCATATTTACATTTGGCTGATAGTTTATTTTGGTGGCTATAAATCTTGTTTTGTATGCTTGCATTAATTGCCTTGTACATATTTATTTGTTACTTCTTTTGCAAGCCATTAAATATATACTTTTAATTATTTTTACTTTGTTTAGGCTGAGATGCTTATACTTCATTTGTTTCTAGCCTGCATACTTTTGTTTCTTATTTTATTTACATTGTATTTATTTGTTTGAATACTTGTATTTTGTCTTATGTATTCACTTTGTGTTTTACTTTGGTTTTGTTTTATAACTAATACATATCTTTGCATATTTTTTTTTTTTGTTTTATGCATATCAGTGTCTTCTTTTGCAAGCTATTCACATACAATATTTTTCTTTGTTGGCTGAAAGCAATTTTTTGAATAGATGGCATTTAATGCCAAGATGCTTATGTCCTCATTCTTATATTTTGTATTTGTTTGTTGTCTTGTTTTGTAGGCTTTCATATACATTTGTTTTCTTCATTTGTAAGTCATTCATATGTTTTGTTTACAGACTACATACAAGATTCCTTTACTTAGTTTGTTTATGTACTTCATGAATACAGATATAAAGTAGTTTTATGTTATAAAATCTTAACTTATGAATTTAATATATGCTTATTTCTATTTCTCTTTCATGATTTTAACCTAAATTATCACATACTAAATTTACTTATGTATTTATTTTCATTATTTTGTAAATCCCAATACATATGTAATTTAAATATATATTTTTTCCAGAAATCCAAAATTTTATTAACATTTTATATTAAATACAAATTATTTCACAATTTTTTTTATTCAAAATTCTTATTTAAATATCAATTTAAACTTAATAAAATTCGAGATCGTTACAGACTTCCCCCCTTAAAAGAAATTTCGTCCCCGAAATTTACAGGCACGAAAATAACACAGAGATAGATAAAAGATAGAGAAATATCCTTCCAGATCCAACTGGATATATTTATTCTGCATTTGGCTTACCAAATCAGAATATCAACAATATGATAACAAACTCATGCAATACTACTCAGGATACTCGGGTCATAAATTCTATGAAACATGCAAAGCACTAGTTAGTTCGAAGGATAACCAACCATTCGTAAAATATTTCCGAACTCAAATTGTATTCACATATCTGTCCACTTTTGGGTATAATATCAAAATATTTAGTTTAGAAACCAAGGTATATCTATCAACCGTAGCAACCAAAGCAAATAAAACAACCAATACATTCAGACAAATAATTTTGGCCTATTTGGAGTTTATGTCCCATACACATATATCAAATCTTCTTCCTGTATTTACCAAGAACCATCGAAGAATTGACAAGAGATGCTGAACAACAGAGATAGATTTAATCTTCTATAATTTTTCAAATACTAGGAATGGATTCCAAATGCAAGTCGGAATACCACAAAATATATATCAATTTGTCCCTCTTCAGACTTCGATCAACCCAAGAAACTACAATAGAATTTCTATTTTGGTTTTAAACGAAATAATTTTATCGATACAATTCAAATTATCCTTCATATTCTATTAGTCAATTTAACTCAATTTAAAATTTCCAATTTATTTAAATTTTCAATTTCAAATTTCCAATTCATATTCATTAAGGTTTAAAATCAAAAACTGATAAGAAACCAACAAAGATACGAAGTAAGAATTTCTTATAGCGATTCGTAGAGCATCATCATACTGAAACTTCTTCTGGAGCTATCACGAAGCAATCAAAAGAATTTGGAAAAACGAGTCAAAAGAAATTGATAGAGAAAGATCGTTTCCACTGTTGCAGAGCATTGACCAATTATAGTGGTACTTCCCTGTCCCCTATCTCGTTCTCTTCTTGCACTCATACTCACTATCAGTGGATAGAAAAAGAATTTACTGAGGCATTCGAACAGATATCTTAGGGATTACTCATTCTAGGGATACTTCACCCTATCTCTAATGAGCTACTTAATGTGTTATACTCCTGAGCTAAAGTTCAACTTTAGCTCTGATACCAAATGTGACGAAGCAGATTTTGCCCGTTCGAAAATCGACATCCATACTTTACATCGTACTCGAATGCCGTAGATTCGACCGTTCAAATCCGAGTCGCCGGAGCTTATAACACCATTAAGTAAACAACACAGCGGAAGAAAAAGAATAATACATTGATATACAACATTGATGCAATATCTGATACAACAGATGATACAAAGAATACCAATATACATTAGAGATATAATACAAGAAAATAACAGCGGAAAAGAAAATAGATAACACCAGCAGCAGAACAAACAATTCTAAGATAGTCTTCAAAAGAGAACTCCAGCAGCAGCTCGAACCATCAACTCGATACCCTAAGACAAGCAAGTCTCGTCCATATCCAAAGACTGAAACTAGCTCCAGACAATCCACTGAACCTAACTATCTGAAAACCCAACTCTAGACTGCTCGTGTGGAAAATAGTGAGCATCTAGAGTTTAGGAAAGGAACAATAAACTCCGAGTCAGTCATGGGACTAGTATGAGTAAAAAAAATAGTTTATCTTTAAAAATAAATAAGATTTTTAAAAGAAAATCCGATATGCTTTTTAGAAAATGAAACTACCATAAGACCTCCCGCCACACACACAATGCAAACGCAGAATTGGAGGAGATCTCTTCTTATGATAGTCAAACATGTTTAATACGCAAAAAATTTCTTGGATATTATTATTATAAGTGCACAGTCCAGAAAACCATTTCGAAAGTAGAATATTAATCTTAGCCAGCATACGACCATTATCGTATGCCTATTATAGCTACCATGTTCAATAGTAGGTTACCACCACATTCCATGGCAGGTAATACAACTAACCGTACAGGGCGCGTATTGTTTCTTTGGATTTTTCAACAAATGGTCAGGCTAAGGAACTTCCTTCTGCCACATGGGATCGCCTCTGGCGGGACGTCCCGAGAACCTAACCGGATCTCTGCCAACACAAGGCCGGGTTACCTTTGTAACTAGGTAACTACTACTCGAGCATGCCACTCCCCGGTCCTTTGGGACCTTTATCCGAGGCGCCTCTAAGCAACAACCACACAGTAAATGAGATTGGAGCTACCACATAGGTTAAATATCAGGGCTCCATGCCTAATACCACCTTTTACCAGAAGGGAATGACACACCCTAAAGGGCGCGACCCTCATAACCTTGCCGCATCTTTCCTGTTTTGACCATTTTCGGGGTGTGAGGTCCTGATGCAGTCTCGTCCACAAAGCTACGCTTTATACAAAAGCCATGCTCTGATCACAAATGAATGATCAACAAATGATCATTAACACACAGCAGCACTCATCATGCCACACTACCAAATTGGGAGTATATCACTGATAACCTTCAACAACATAACCTCTGAGCTCGTACGTCTCAGAGAAGGGTGTTAATGCTAAGAGAATAAATTCTCCGCCACCAACAGAAATGTATTTGAAAGAAATCTGTTTAATATCTCAAAGTGTAGTGTCAGACATACAACCATACAAGTCTGTTCCGGGTTCGAACAGAACCGAAGGCACTTCCGAAGAAGTCCTTGCAATCCGGGTATTTACAATCCCGATCGGACTTCCCATCACTTAAGAAATCTCTATACCGGAGCAACTCAGTGCAGAGACAATCGATAGGTTATCCTATCGTTTTCACAAATACCCGGTCTTCAACACCGGTCTTCAAATGCCATCCATATACGTCGAATCACATATTCGGAATGGGTTATACGACACAAGGGTCCTTTCCCGGCTAAACCGAATAGTGAGCGCAACATTTAAAACATATGGATATGGGATTTCAATTAAGTCACAACTTAATAACTCAAAACTTTCCTTCAAATGGTTTAAACAACTTCCACACTTTAATCTTTTAAACAAAAGATTTAATTCACAAAGTTTACCCTATTCACAAAGTTCACCCCATTCACAAAGATCCATTAATGGATTTCAAAACAATTCCATTTCAATTGGATAAACTCGTTAAATCTTTAAATTAAAGATTTAACTTATAACTTCCAAACCATTTCCATAACTTGGAAAATCATTTTCATTTTTAACTTGAAATTTCTTTTTACACAATTTGGAAGTTCATGACTTAGGTGAAAGCTTTTATTATTTGAAAACAAATGTTTTCAGTTCAAAAGAATCCAATTTTATTTACATGAGTTAAAGCCTTTGAGTTTAAATTCAAATTTCCAAATTAATACCTTTAAAATAGTTTAACCTATATAAACTGGTATAACATCTTTAGTCCTTAGTTTCCAGATCATAGAATTCAATTTTAAATATTGAATTCAAATTTCAATCAAAATATTTAAATTCCAAAATTAAATCAAGTTATTCAAAGTAAATTTCATCTTTGAAATTTCATTTTCAAAAGCTTTTCATTTTAAATCCAATCCATTTCCAAAACATTTGAATTTAAATATTCAAATTCAAAACTATTTCGAAATTTGTGACTTAATCGATTTCCTCGTGAAATCCATATTTGTGTGTGTATAGTGTGGTCCAAGGGTTTAACACAATAGTGCAACATCATTCAATCATCACAGATCAACCACAGAAATATAGTTGATAAGTGATATAACTATAGCGCTTATCATCCATTCACAGATTCACAGATAATATACAGATGTATCACAAATAAATGAATAAATCATACACAACACAAATCACAGAACAAAATATCGCAGATTAGACAGGACAACCAATTCAAGGTATCTCATAATCATTCGTAGGTAAGGCCAAACATTCAATTGTCATTTATAAGTAGGATTAATTGAATTGATTAATCCTAATCGATTCAATTTATTTCCAAGTAAAATAAATTTCTTATGAATTTAATTATCCAATCCTGATTTAATAATTCCAAATCATTTAATATAAATTTATTTATCTAACACTTTAATTAATTAAATTATTCTTAATTAATCATATTAATTAATTTAACCTTTTAAACCAATTACTTAATTAATTTATCCCTTAATTAGTTATCTTAAGAAATTAAACTTTTAATTACTTATCATAAAGTAATTATCTCATAACAAGCAATCATTAATTACCAATTTAATCTAATGATTTTCTTAAACTAAATTAATTAACTTTAATTAATCAAAATATCCATAATCAATTACAATAAGCGATTAATCCTTAATTACTTTCATTAAGTAATTTCATTTAAACAATTTATAATTGATTATCTAAAGCAATTAATCTAATTAATTATTTAAAATTAATTGCCTTAATTAATACTTAATAATTTTTAGTTAATTATCTAATAACATTTCTTAATTTCTTTTAATTAATCCCCAATTATAAATAAATCTAAATCATTAATTTGTAAATTGAATAAATCATCCCTTAATTATCATATTAGTTACATCACGTAATCAACTTAATTTTTTTTTCTAAGGCAATTCATTTCTTTGTTGATGACTTCACTAATATTTAAGTGTAAAACATTTCACTTTTAAATTTAAATTTAAATTACATTTCAAATTTTAAGTTTCAAAATGATTATTCTTTTAAAACTCAATTTATAATCTTTAAAAGTAAATGTAAATAACATCTATTGCTTATATAAGTGAAAGCTTTTGATTCACAACTTTGATTCAATTTGCTTTTAAAACCTTGAATTTTAAAACTTGATTTAAAAAATCCAATTTCATTTTAAAACCTTAAGATTCAAAAGTTTATTTGGAAACTAAACTTAACTTTGAATTTTAAACCATTGTTCAAATGATGTTTTCAACTTTAAATTTAGTAATTTTTTTTATTATTTTATTTTCAGAAACCTGTCAGGCTTTTCATAAACCTGAAAACCAAACATTAAAATTATTTAAAACTTTATTTTATTTCATTTTAGAATTCAGACATGAATTTGAATCCACATTTGAATTTGGATTTAAACTTTGATTTATAACTTGTCTAAAACTTTGCTTTAAAATCAAATCACAATCAGGTTTACAAAAACCTGAAACCTGACAAACTAACCCGAGGCAAAGTAAAAGTGCTTCGAGTTGTTTCCTCTCCAACTCCGAGTCAGCTTTGGAAAAACTTCGAGTATCACTCGAGCAAACGCGAACTACCCAGCATCCAGATGAACAACGCCAGATCAACTCCACTGTGCACGTGCACATCGCCTCTGGCGATCTTCCGGCGTCGCAGCATTTTCGATCACGTCGATCATTCTTCCCAGACCCAACTCCGACCCCTTGAACTTCATCACTGCCTCGAGATCAAAAATTTGAGTTTGACTCAGAACCTGGAAACTTACACAGCAACACCCCTTCGAACCTGTCAACGTCAAGTTCTCCGAGCTCCGACCACTAGGCGACTCCAAACTCTGGTCACCACTCCGCCACCCACCTAGCTTCTTCCCCCTCCAATGACGTGCAACCCGACGCACTGTGGAGGTCACGGCGATCAAATGATCCAACACCAGAAAAATTAGGTCTACGAATAAACATCCCATGCCGCCATCGCCACCGTCATCTTCGCCACCTCCGACCATTTTTCCAGGCATCCCTGTAGCCCCCTCCATCTCCACAAATAACCCTGATATCCACGAATCAAACGACCACCAGAAATTGGTAAAATTCCACTTTTTAAACAAAGACCAACTGCTGCTAACCCCCATCACTAAAAATCATCAATCCACACTTAAAAAACATAACTTTTATTCAGGATTTAGGCTATACACTTGAATCAATGTTTCCTGAATTTCGAAATTCCTAGAGTATAAAGTTTTGACTGTAAAAACTTAGATTTTTCATACTATATACATTTTTTCCATGAAACCAGTTTTAAATTGTTATCCATACTTAAACACGACTAACTTGTTTTAAAATCAAGGCCTAATATTGGTTTGGAAAGAGGAAGTGGAATTTTCATTATGGGTTAGCACTTTGGAATTAAACAGAGAAGAAAGAGCACTGGCACATGTATGTACAAACAGAGCAATAGCAACACAGATTCAAGTCTAAATAGCTATATGTTACTCACAGATAAGTATTCAATAGTTTTACTTTTAAGTGTAAAATAAAAGTTACTCACCTGATTTTCCAAAAAGAACAAAGAAGAACAGAACTTGTTTTTGAACTAGGCCTTTGAGAAAATGCTTGCTGAAGATCTTCTTCTTGCTTCTTTGATAAATCTGATTTGTTTTGATTTGTCTGATGTTTTTAACTAAAGTTTGTCTAAGTTTAAAATGACATTCATTTCAGTTTTGCTTAGTTTTTTTTGAATGGAACGAAATGTGATGAAGTTGATATATGAAATAAGTTTACAGGTTGGTATATAGAAGCTTACAGGTGAAAATAATTTGTACAAATGATATAACGTTGTTTGGTACAATCAAGATCAAAGATATTTTTTTTCTTCTTTGGCTTTTGTTGACCATGCATATTTTCATTCGGCTGATAGTTTATTATGGTGGCTATAAATCTTGTTTTGTATGCTTGCATTAATTGCCTTGTACATATTTATTTGTTCCTTCTTTTGCAAGCCATTAAATATATACTTTTCTTTATTTTTACTTTGTTTAGGCTGAGGTGCTTATACTTCATTTGTTTCTAGCCTGCATACTTTTGTTTCTTATTTTATTTACATTGTATTTGTTTGTTTGAATACTTGTATTTTGTCTTATGTATTCACTTTGTGTTTTACTTTGGTTTTGTTTTATAACTAATACATATCTTTGCATATATTTTGTTTGTTTTATGCATATCAGTGTCTTCTTTTGCAAGCTATTCACATACAATATTTTTTCTTTGTTGGCTGAAAGCAATTTTTTGAATAGATGGCATTTAATGCCAAGATGCTTATGTCTTCATTCTTATATTTTGTATTTGTTTGTTGTCTTGTTTTGTAGGCTTTCATATACATTTGTTTTCTTCATTTGTAAGTCATTGATATGTTTTGTTTACAGACTACATACAAGATTCCTTTACTTAGTTTGTTTATGTACTTCATGAATACAGATATAAAGTAGTTTTATGTTATAAAATCTTAACTTATGAATTTAATATATGCTTATTTCTATTTCTCTTTCATGATTTTAACCTAAATTATCACATACTAAATTTAATTATGTATTTATTTTTATTATTTTGTAAATCCCAATTCATATGTAATTTAAATATATTTTTTTTCCAGAAATCCAAAATTTTATTAACATTTTATATTAATTACAAATTATTTCACAATTTTTTTTATATTCAAAATTCTTATTTAAATATCAATTTAAACTTAATAAAATTCGAGATCGTTACAAGGAATGAGCAAGGAAAATAAGGAAAAACAAGATAGAAAAAATAAAAAATAGTACCTGAAAAAACAAGTCCAGATTCGAAGCACGAACGCTCTCCTCCGTCTCCCAGGTACAATCCCGGTCATCAGTATTCCACTGTACTTCGATCAGACTAACAGATTTCCTTCTTAGTTACTTCGTACCTCTGTTGACAATACAAAGTGGCTTACTCTCGACAGTCAGATTATGCCAAATATCCAAACTATCAAGAGCAGTTGGCTGAACAAAAAGAGTTAGGTCAAGAAAATACTAGAGGAGATGTGAAACGTGGAATACATCATGCACTTCAGAAAACTTCTCGGGCAATTCCAAACGATAAGCCAAAGAACCAACTCTTTCCTTAATGCGAAAAGGACCCTCAAAGAAGAAGAAGGTACAAATAGCTAGAAGGGAGAATAGGTTGAAAGAAAAGGATGAACCATATTTAAAACTATATAAGTTTCAATTTAAAATTTTATATTTAACATTTTAAAAATTTCATAATATAAATTTTATAATATGATGAATAGTCATTTGATTCAAATTTGATAGTTCACAGTAAACAATATTTAAAACATTTTTAAATTATTTAGACAAATAAAATATATGATCAAAATATCCTTTGTATAATATACTTTATAAAAATACTTTTATAACTCGATGTCTTAACAAGTTTACTTTCGTTCCTACAGAACTCTAGCCATGCGTTGATCAGCCGCAAAGCTAGAATTCTCCAAGTACTTAGTAGACTTGTTTCAACACCCAGTGAAAATACTTAAAAAACCTTTTAAAAACTGATATGGAAAGTAAAATCCAAACAAATCAACCAAACCAAAACATTTGTCTAACCATGGATCGCAGATACACAATGCTTACACCTGGATCCCCTAGGAAATAATCCATATCTGTAAGCTTTCTCAGCCCTGCGAGTTACGCCATGATGACTAGTAGAATGAAAGATACATAATGGTTATGCCTGGATCCCCCAGGAAACAATCCGTACCCCTAGGCTGTCTCAGCCAGGCAGTTTCGCTACTAATGTGACCTACATAGATTCAGGATACACAATGGTTATGCCTGGATCCCCCAGGAAAACAATCCGTACCCGTAGGCCATCTTTGCCAGGCATTTGGTCTATGCAGTCGCGCTCGTAAGACAATGGAGATCGCCATGGAATTCGATGGACACTCGAGTATCACATCCGGAAAACCCTAATCAAAGAAAATAATATCGATAGATTGAATCCATAGTGTGGCCATAAAGCGGATATCAAGCAGAAGGCACTTTTCATATATTTACTTTGAAAATATGTATCATATAGTACCTTTCAAAATCGCTTTCAAAATCATACTTATATAAAGCCCATTATATATAAAATTTCATTTCAAATCGAATAATTACCGAAATCAATAGTATATCAAATCACACTTATATAGACTTCGATTATATAACGTTTCTCTTTGCAAATTGAGTACACTTTCCAAATCAACAGTTTTCAAATAAATTTCATACTTATACAAATCCATTTGATATAAGTTCGATAACTCCCAAATCAGGTATTTAATAAAACAAGATTCTCAATTTCAAACCATCAGTTTCAATTCAATTTAGTTTTCCAACAAGACCATTTCAAATATTATCAAATTTCAAAAATAGATTTGATCCACAAATAAACTATTCAATCTTAAATATATTTCAAGCTTAAATATACCATATTTCAAGAATAATTTTATAATTTCTCATATCTCAAATTTTACTTCATTATTACTTAGTTTTGAAATGTTAATTTCATAAATCCATTATTTTTAAATAAACTCAAATTGCAAGTAAACCAGATATCCTTTCATGCTAATATAAACTTTAGTTATTCATTTATCAAAATCAATTATCATTTCAAATTCACAATCTTTATCAAAATAAAGATTAAATCATTTTCAAACCATTTCAATCATTAAAATGTATAAAATGGTTACTAAGTTTAAAACCACCCTTTTTAAAACCTTTAAACTATTTATTTCTATATGGAAAATCCAATTTACCATTGGAAAGATTATTATTCTATATATATACACTTTATTCAAAATATTTCGAATCAATATTTCGTACTAGTATAATTTAAAATAGTCTTATTTATTTCACTCAACAAACAGTTTCAAACTTATATAAATCATATTACTTTATACTTTAATCATACAAAACTAAACTTATATTCTTTATCAAATACGGTATACCTTTCAAAATTTCTTAGCTTCGAAAAGTTAACCTTGTTTTGGAAGTGGTCGAATCGTCAAAACAGTCGAAGAAATCATATTTTCAATCCAAGAGTTGGAAATCACTGACAAATCAGTAAATTAATTCCAATAGATAACGTTATACCAAAGCAAATCTAAATCCCGAGGACAGAACACCGGCTTACTTTAAATCATTACAAATATACATATATATACACATATATCTTTCGAATATCAAATCATATTTCAAAATATGAAATCAAAATTGGTTTCATAAAATTACTCGCATAGCAAAGCTACTAGAGTTGAGACGACCCAACTTCCTATCTCCAGGAAATCGCATCATCTTGAAGAAAGAAAGGGATAGAAGAAGAAAAGAAAGAGAAAGAAGAAACAGAACAACATCAAAGAACTCACAGCGGAACGAGTAAAATATAATATATCACATAAAATATTACATAGTATCTTATTACATCAGAGTACACAACTTAAAACAACAAATAATAGAAAGTTATAAATTTCTGTCTAACTATACAACTCAAGAACAACAGAAACAGATACCAAACAAACACAGCGGAACCAATATATTACTACACGTCGAAGCCTCCTGCTCCATATCTCCTCCAGAATTCATCAAGCTAACCTGATCCACTTGACTACTCATATATAATATGAGTACCCAAGAGTTTAATAAAACAGAAAATAAACACTCGGGTCAGACAGGGGTCTGGTTTGAGTAAACGGGTTAAAGTTTCTTAACTTTAGAAAACCTTTGAAAAGAAAAGGTATCATGTAAGACTTCCCACACATAAAAATGGAAAAGTTTTTACCTTATGCTAACCAAAACATTTGATAGGAAATCCAGTGATATTATAATAGTGTCTATGGTTTTCAAAATAAAATACAGAAATAGCTGGAATGCTTACATCTCACATTCCAACATAGTTTGGCACAATCAAAACCGTACAGGCACTTATTGGATATTGGATTCCATACAATGGCAGGGCTACTGGGGTACCGTCCGTCATAGTACGTGGCCTAGATCAACGTACCGAGGAGTACTCCTACTCCCCTGCAACACAAGGCCGGAACCATCCCTTACTGGATAGTCCCGAACAAGACCACCCCGTAGTTGGCGCGACCAACAACACACTAAGCCGAAATAGAAAGGGACCTGTAGACAGGGGTAAATCTCACTCTCAAGTGGGGGCTACCCACGAAGTCTTGCTGCACCTCCCCTGTTTTAGCCATTCCCGGTTGATGAGGCTTGAGGTTACGATTGCCTTTATAGAACACATTTATCTTGGAATGCTCATCGTCCACCTGACGATGTTCTGAAAGCATTCAATCCATACAAGTTCGTTCCGGGTTTGAACGAAACCGAAGGCACTATCTCGTTGCACTCATTATTGGAACCACCCTCAGAGTCAACGACCATAGCCCTTGCACTCTAATTCGCCCTCTCGAATATATAAGCACTATTCCGTCAAACTCATTACGGAATCACCCACAGAGTTATACTGACGTATAGCCCTTACACCACAAGTCTTCACTTGCTCCACTTTGATTAACGACCTAACGTTTAATTTGGAATCGATGTGGTTTTTAGATATCCAAATATGGAAACCCGATCCCGGTCTCACCGAAACCAAACGCCATTTTAATGTCCAAATTGTACTTAAGGGTTTAAACAATTTAACTTATTCAGGATGATATGTAAACAGATAGATGAATTGTATTATTACAATAGATAATTCATATCAACATTCATCTCACAAAACAGCATATCACATAATAGATATATCCAAATCATCCAATATCAATCCAATATCAAACATCCAATCTCAACCAATCATCCAATATCAATCTCCAAATATTGATCATTCAATATCAATCAATTATCCAACATTAATCAATCAATCCATATTAATCAAACATCCAAAACAGAATTGATTATCTCTTAATCAATTGGATTACTAAAATCCTTCTTCATTAATTAATATTCCAAATAGAATAAATTAATCACCTCTAATGATTTTCCTTAATTAATCTTCCTTGATTAATTATATTTAATTACATTCAAGTAATTATCCTTAACCATATTCAGTAATTAACCTTTTAATTACTATCATTAATTACAATAATTAATGATCATTCATTAATTAACTATAATTAATTACACTAATTCTTAATTAATTACAATTAATTAATCATATTTAAATTAATTACTTATATTAATCAACCTTTATTAATATCATTAATTATATTAATTAATGATCCTTATTAATAATAATTAACCTATAGTTAATCAACTCATAAATCATAATTAGTAATTAACAATTTGTAATTACTTATCTTAATTAATTAACTTCTTACTTAATTAATTTCTAATTAAATTAATCCTTGATTAATTAATCCAATTAATTAATCTTTAATTACTTCATTAAGAAATTATTAAACAATTAAATTAATAAATAAATTCTTAATTAATTACTTTATTAATTAATTACAATTATAATTAATTACACTTAGTAATTAATCTTGAGTTAAACTCATTCATTAATTACTTAATCACATTAATTAATTAACTAAAATAATTAAGTAATTAACTCTTAATTACTTACATGAGTAATTATCTCTAATTACTTCCATTAATAAATCTTAATTACTTTCTTAATTAATCACTAAACAAACAATTAATTTCATCATTAAATAATTCTTAATTCTTTAATTAATTACTTCATAATTAAGTATCTTTAAAATAATTAAATAAATCAATTTCTCAATTGATACATTAAGTGATTATCCATTAATCACCTCCAACTTAATTACTCCCATTAATTACTTCCACGAGAAATTACTATTAATTACTTCCATAAGTAATTAACTTTCTTAATTACATTCAACAATTAATCATTAATTAATTTATTAAGTGATTACACTTAATTAATCCATAATTAAGTGATTATTTAAAATTTAAATAACAATTAACTAATTATTTAAAATTAATTAAACAATTAATTAATTAACTTCCTAGATTTAAAAATCCTTAATTAATTAAGAAAACATTATTCTTAATTAATCTTTTACATAATACCAAATTATTAAGTATTCTAAAATTTATATCCAAATAATCTAAACTTATTTATTTCCATAAATAGATTATTTGAATTAAATCAAAATTTAATAACTCAAAACAATCTATTTGATTTACAATATTATAACTTAAACTTTATCTGAAAAGAAAGCATTTAGAAATCAATTTGAGATTTAAAACATTTTAATTATCTATTTTAAACTTACCTTTTCAATATAATTTGTAATCTTGTTTTAAAAAACATTACTTTTTAAATTTATTTTAAATTTTAGATTTAATGATTAAATTCAAACACTCTTTTTAAACTAAAATTCAAACTTAAATTAAGTAAAATTATTTCAAAGAAATCATCTCAAACTTTTTAAAATTTGAAAGTAAATTCAATTTACATTTCAAAGTTTGAATAACTTAATTTCGAAACAAACAAGTTTTAAACTTGAAAATTCGTTTTACTTTAAAAGACTTGTTTATGATTTAAAACTTGTTCTTTAATTACATTCAAGTTAAAACTGCACTTAATCTCAACACAGAGCCTAACTAGAACAACACCCTAAAAACCCGAGCAAATCACTCCAACCCCATGCGATAGCCTCGAAGAAAAAACCCAACTCCTCGCTTCGAGTTACCCCCGTAACACACGCGAGCTTCACACGAGAAAACCACGTCTTCCCCAAACTTCGAATTTCCATTGCACAGCCTAATCACGGTGCACATGCACCTTCACCGCCGGCTAGCTAGGGTCGTCGCAACCCACGCCAATGATCACACGCAAGCATACGAACACGACCAAACACCCAGATCCAATAAACCGTGCTCGGATCGAATTTTGACCAATCACCCAAAAACTACAGAAACGACGACCATAAAAGCTTCCCCACAGCCACACTCCTCGACGCCGTTGAACTCGCCGTCACCATCATCGAAAGCCAAGAACTCAAGCTCCAACAATGCCCACTCGCGATCAACTCCGGTCCCAGATCCAAGTCACAAAAATCACGACAACAGTGCCGAGTAAAAAGCAAACAAAAACCCTAACTTAATCGATTACAAACAAATTTAACATTGGAAAAAATCTTGAATATTTTTCCCAACATCCTTATCATTCAAGCAAACTTCGCCCGAAAAATCAAATCGAATTATTTACTAAATCATCTGAAGTTCACAGAATTTTCCAAAATGTTCAAACTCGGAATTCACTTGATTCCTTAAACTAAAATTCATGAATCTTGTATTAAAATTCATGATTTACAAACACGAATCCATTAACTCAATCTAAACTATAAATTCAATTCAGTGATTTTTAACATGTATTAGTTGTTTACTGAGTTTTCCATTTTTAATATTATTTGTAAATTGAAAACTACAGAAACTATATTTTAGAATTACCTTCATCATTTACACAAATTCTTTCATTCAATCATCAAGTCCAATTACTGTTCTTTAGTGGAAGATTAAGATTAAAATCTGTTCAAAGAAACAGAATACAAGGTTTTGCAAATGAACATACACACACACTTGCTACATTCAATAAAACAGAGATAATTCATATAATTTCAAGTTATAGAACTTCAATACCAGACAATATCATCACATGCATGAAAGAAAAAACAATTCAAACTGTTTTTAAAGAAGTTTACTCACCTATAATTGCAGAGCAGAGAACAGATTTTATTTCCCGGGCTTGAACACTTTTAACTTGAAAAAATGCTTTTACTTTGCTGTTAAAATCAAATGCCTTTGCATGCTTTACAATTTGAAGCTGTTGACTTCCCTTGCATGTTGAAAATTGCAGTTTAATTTTGAATTGTAGGTTGAACTTGGTTCTATCTATTGCAGGTTGAACATTACTTGAAATGCAAGTTGATGTTTACAAGAACCTTAATTTGAAGGACTTTAATTTCAGATTTGAATTCAAGCTTTAGGTTTGAAGTTTGTTGCTATGAAGAATTTTGCTTTTGATTTTAAAATCTCAGGTTTGATATTCTCAGATTTCCATTAATTTTAGATAAGAAATGAAACAAAGAAAGGGTATTTGAAAAAACTTGTTTTCTTCTTTTACATTTATTAAAAATTAAATGAGTTGATTGCCACTTGTTATTAATTTGAACAAGTGTCTCAAGTATGTTTTAAGAGTTTACAAGTGTTCTTACCTTTTAGTTAAATCATTTTAAGTTATAAATGTATTCATAAAGTATTTATGAAATGTTTTTATGATAATAAGCTTTGAATTTTAAAGAAATTGGTATGAAATCTTTGTACATGTATCTTATTAGCATTTTAAAAGAAAGTAAAACAAAATGTTTAAATAAATAACAAATCTCATATTTTGAAAACAAATGAATTACTCTTTAAATTAACTTTTGAAAAATATTAAGTTTTAAAGAAAATCTTTGAATTATAATTCATTCATATTAAATTATCAATAGATTAAACTAAATTTCAAAACAATTCAAATTATAACATATACATACATATATATTACAATTTGCAAATTCATCTTTTAATTAAAAACAAAAGATATTCCCATTCACAACATATATCAAATATATATATTATAAATAGAATAAAATTTTATTAGCTTTGACAAATAATCTTATCAATATTCGAGATTAAAAATTTATCAACCTTTAAAAGAATAAATTAGCCAATTTTAAATTAAAATTATAACGAAAACTATTAAACCAATTAAATTATTAACACAGATTATTAAATTGTTATTGCCCAAAATTCTGGGTCGTTACAATCCTCCCCCCTTAAAAGAATTTCGTCCCCGAAATTAAAAAAGAAAAGGTAATTTAATAACCCAGTAAAGATTTTAATTTAAATTCGCAAAGCATTCCTATCAACCAGTTACTAACATCCATAGCAATCGCATAAACAAACAAACTAATTATCTTGACAAAATCAGAATAAATTTCTAATACTATCTCGAGTTTCCCCAAGTATAAATCACCGGGATACTCGCTCTTCAAAAGCCAACAAACAGACTACACAACCAAAATCCAGAGCTCCACTCATCTCTAGATCTTTCGATCTGAACAGAACACTGATTACTCTCAAATCCAGCTCAACATCCAACTCCAACTGAACTACAGATTCAACAATCAACAATGAATCATACACGTATTTCCTTAGAGGTACATGATACATAATGAATTCCAGCTATCCAAACTGGCAATTCAATCTTATCCTATCAAAACACAGATAAGAAATCTCAAATGCCTCAGCACTAGCCAACCAATCTTATCCAATATCAGTTCTCTTAACCAGAGAATTTAAACAACGATGAAGTCTCTAACTTCGAATTCCAAAACTCATTATCTCTTATCTGCATATCTCAACAGATATTCCTGGGCTGCCAATATTCTTCCTGATCAGCTCAGCCTATGCTGATACTTCCAGAAACATCTAAACCAAAACAAAGCAGTTCCTTGATCCTGTTCAACATAAAAGTCTTCTAAAATCCGTCGAAATCCAAAACACGAGCTCTATTACTCAAGCAATAGAAAACAGATCTTACTTCCTTCCTTGCACAGCAGCTACCTCGCTTCCGCTGCACAACTCTGATTCTAAAATAGATAAGAATATTGCTGATGAACACGAATACAAACTTATCCAATATATACCAGAAAATTTTGTTCATCAAATCCATGAAAATTTGAGTGACTCATCTGACTTGGTCACACAACCCTATAACATAATCCTATTCCAAAAGCTAGATCAGTCCAATGCCAATTCCAAAAATATCTGAGTTGCTACATCAACTCTACTACTAGGCTAACTATCAAAATTTTCTTCTGGAACCAAAACAAATATGGAACTCAACTCCAGATGCTGACAAACTCCTGATAACCTCGGTAGCTCCTACTTCCACATGAGAATTCTCAGTCTCAAACAAAAGATTGCTCAAGAAAATTCACAAACTAATCGCAAGTCACTTTTGCGATCCTACCTAGTTCGGATTCCAAAGAAACTGTCCTCTCTTTACCAATTAGAACAACTTTAAACTTTTCCAAACAAGGTTAACCTTTCAAGAAAACTTCACTACCTTCAGCCCGGACTGTTGAAAGAGAACCACAAAGATTTCCCAACCATCGGAGAAACAAGCCACACTGCTGCTTCTAAACTCTATCTCGATGATACTGCAAAGCTAAAAGATCTTCTCGACAACACACCGATCACTTCGAGCTGAAACTGCTACCATAGCTAACCAAAAACTCTAATCTTAAGGCTTCTCAACTCCAAAACCATCAACAAACCACACAACTGACTTCCAAGATGGCAGACATCTCTCAAGAAACTCGGACTCCAAACCAAGCGTCCATATCTCGCTTTCCTTAGGGAATAAAAAATGAGACCATGTCAAAAAAAATAGCTTATAGACCTTAGTCTCATATTCCAAAACAGCCAAACTCCTTGCTAAAGATCCAAACAACTTCTACACAGACGAATCTTCTCATCGGCAGATAAAGACCGCTCCTCAACTACATCTAAAACTGCTTCAAGAGAAAACACCTTCAGAAAAATCCAAGGATACTGCGTCTCATCATGTATTTATCAAGATATCATCACTTACTCCTGCACTTCCAACAAATTCAAGCTCAAGAAAAATTCGCTTACCCGAGCGAAATCCAAACTTACACTCCAAAGATACACTCCGAATCTTTAAAAGATTTTCTTCGGATATCAGAGAAATCCTCACTCCAAACCACAAATCTTACTCGAGACGATATTAGGTCTACAGTCTCGACAAATACTTCAAACCTCAAACATATGGACCTCTTCCATTAGTGGTAGTCGTGTTACACACACAAACCACTACTCCATCTACCTCTAAAAATTATATGTTGGAAAATCCGAACAGATAACCCAACCCATTAGGTAGATACATACATACATACATACATACATACATATATATATATATATATAGTTATATATAAAAAATTACAAGTACGCTCTCTCAAGAAAGACACCACTCGAGAGCCTAGGTATTCACTCAACCTAACGCTCCCTAAAGAAAGATACACTTCAGAGCCTAGGTATTCACTCAGCCTAATGCTCTGATACCAAGTGAGATGAACCAACTTCCTATCTCCAGGAAATCGCATCATCTTGAAGAAAGAAAGGGATAGAAGAAGAAAAGAAAGAGAAAGAAGAAACAGAACAACATCAGAGAACTCACAATGGAACGAGTAAAATATAATATATCACATAAAATATTACATAGTATCTTATTACATCAGAGTACACAACTTAAAACAACAGATAATAGACAGTTGTAAATTTCTGTCTAACTATACAACTCAAGAACAACAGATACAGATACCAAACAAACACAGCGGAACCAATATATAACTACACGTCGAAGCCTCCTGCTCCATATCTCCTCCAGAATTCGTCAAGCTAACCTGATCCACTTGACTACTCATACATAATATGAGTACCCAAGAGTTTAATAAAACAGAAAATAAACACTCGGGTCAGACAGGGGTCTAGTGTGAGTAAACGGGTTAAAGTTGCTTAACTTTAGAAAACCTTTGAAAAGAAAAGGTATCACGTAAGACTTCCCACACATAAACATGGAAAAGTTTTTACCTTACGCTAACAAAAACATTTGATTGGAAATCCGGTGATATTATAATAGTGTATAGGGTTTTCAAAATAAAATACAGAAATAGCTGGAATGCTTACATCTCACGTTCCAACATAGTTGGGCACAATTAAAACCGTACAGGCACTTATTGGATTTTGGATTCCATACAATGGCAGGGCTACTGGGGTACCGCCCGTCACAGTACGTGGCCTAGATCAACGTACTGAGGATTACTCCCACTCCCCTGCAACACAAGACCGGAACCATCCCTTACTGGACAGTCCCGAACAAGACCACCCCATAGTTGGCGCGACCAACCATACACTAAGCCGAAATAGAAAGGGACCTCTAGACAAGGGTAAATCTCACTCTCAAGTGGGGGCTACCTACGAAGCCTTGCTGCACCTCCCCTGTTTTAGCCATTCCCGGTTGATGAGGCTTGAGGTTACGATTACCTTTATAGAACACATTTATCTTAGAATGCTCATCGTCCACCTGACGTTGCTTTGAAAGCATTCAATCCATACAAGTTCGTTCCGGGTTCGAACGAAACCGAAGGCACTATCTCGTTGCACTCATTATTGGAATCACCCTCAGAGTCAACGACCATAGCCCTTGCACTCTAATTCGCCATCTCGAATCTATAAGCACTATTCCGTCAAACTCATTACGGAATCACCCACAGAGTTATACTGACGTATAGCCCTTACACCTCGAGTCTTCACTTTCTCTACTTGGATTAACGACCTAACGTTTAATTTGGAATCGATGTGGTTTTCGGATATCCAAATATGGAAACCCGATCCCGGTCTCACCGAAACCAAACGCCATTTTAATGCCCAAGTTGTACTTAAGGGTTTAAACAATTTAACTTATTTGGGTGATATGTAAACAGATAGATGAATTGTATTATTACAATTGATAATTCATATCAACATTCATCTCACAAAACATCATATCACATAACAGATATATCCAAATCATCCAGTATCAATCCAATATCAAACATCCAATCACAACCAATCATCCAATATCAATCTCCAAATATTGATCATTCAATATCAATCAATTATCCAATATTAATTAATCAATCCATATTAATCAAACATCCGAAACAGAATTGATTATCTCTTAATCAATTGGATTACTAAAATCCTTCTTCATTAATTAATATTTCAAATAGAATAAATTAATCATCTCTAATGATTTTCCTTAATTAATCTTCCTTGATTAATTATATTTAATTACATTCAAGTAATTATCCTTAACCATATTCAGTAATTAACCTTTTAATTACTATCATTAATTACAATAATTAATGATCATTAATTAATTAACTATAATTAATTACACTAATTCTTAATTAATTACAATTAATTAATCATATTTAAATTAATTACTTATATTAATCAACCTTGATTAATATCATTAATTATATTAATTAATGATCCTTATTAATAATAATTAACCTATAATTAATCAACTCATAAATCATAATTAGTAATTAACAATTTGTAATTACTTATCTTAATTAATTAACTTCTTACTTAATTAATTTATAATTAAATTAATCCTTAATTAATTAATCCAATTAATTAATCTTTAATCACTTCATTAAGAAATTATTAAACAATTAAATTAATAATTAAATTCTTAATTAATTTCTTTATTAATTAATTACAATTATAATTAATTACACTTAGTAATTAATCTTAAGTTAAACTTATTCATTAATTACTTAATCACATTAATTAATTAACTAAAATAATTAAGTAATTAACTCTTAATTACTTACATGAGTAATTATCTCTAATTACTTCCATTAATAAATCTTAATTACCTTCTTAATTAATCACTAAACAAACAATTAATTTCATCATTAAATAATTCTTAATTCTTTAATTAATTACTTCATAATTAAGTATCTTTAAAATAATTAAATAAATCAATTTCTCAATTGATAACATTAAGTGATTATCCGTTAATCACCTCCAACTTAATTACTCCCATTAATTACTTCCATGAGAAATTACTATTAATTACTTCCATAAGTAATTAACTTTCTTAATTACATTCAACAATTAATCATTAATTACTTTATTAAGCGATTACACTTAATTAATCCATAATTAAGTGATTATTTAAAATTCGAATAACAATTAACTAATTATTGAAAATTAATTAAACAATTAATTAATTAACTTCCTAGATTTAAATATCCTTAATTAATTAAGAAAACATTATTCTTAATTAATCTTTTACATAATATCAAATTATTAAGTATTCTTAAATTTATATCCAAATAATCTAACCTTATTTATTTCCATAAATAGATTATTTGAATTAAATCAAATTTTAATAACTCAAAACAATCTATTTGATTTACAATATTATAACTTAAACTATATCTGAAAAGAAAGCATTTAGAAATCAATTTGAGATTTAAAACATTTTAATTATCTAATTTAAACTTACCTTTTCAATATAATTTGTAATCTTGTTTTAAAAAACATTACTTTTTAAATTTATTTTAAAATTTTAGATTTAATGATTAAATTCAAACACTCTTTTTAAACTAAAATTCAAACTTAAATTAAGTAAAATTATTTCAAAGAAATCATCTCAAACTTTTTAAAATTTGAAAGTAAATTCAATTTACATTTCAAAGTTTGAATAACTTAATTTCGAAACAAACAAGTTTTAAACTTGAAAATTCGTTTTACTTTAAAAGAGTTGTTTATGATTTAAAACTTGTTCTTTAATTACGTTCAAGTTAAAACTGCACTTAATCTCAACACAGAGCCTAACTAGAACAACACCCTAAAAACCCGAGCAAATCACTCCAACCCCACGCGACAGCCCCGAAGAACCCAACTCCTCGCTTCGAGTTACCCCCGTAACACACGCGAGCTTCACACGAGAAAACCACGTCTTCCCCAAACTTCGAATTTCCAGTGCACAGCCTAGTCACGGTGCACATGCACCTTCACCGCCGGCTAGCTACGATCGTCGCAACCCACGCCGATGATCACACGCAAGCATACGAACACGACCAAACGCCCAGATCCAACAAACCATGCTCGAATCAAATTTTGACACAATCACCCAAAAACTGCAGAAACTACGACCATAAAAGCTTCCCACGGCCACACTCCTCGACGCCATTGAACTCGCTGTCACCATCATCGAAAGCCAAGACCTCAAGCTCCAACAATGCCCATTCGCGATCAACTCCGGTCCCAGATCCAAGTCGTAAAAATCACGACAACAGTGCGGAGCAAAAAGCAAACAAAAAGCCTAACTCAATCGATTACAAACAAATTTAACATTCGAAAAAATCTTGAATATTTTTCCCAACATCCTTATCATTCAAGCAAGCTTCACCCGAAAAATCAAATCGAATTATTTACTAAATCATCTGCAGTTCACAGAATTTTCCAAAATGTTCAAACTCAGAATTCACTTGATTCCTTAAACTAAAATTCATGAAACTTGTATTAAAATTCATGATTTACAAACACGAATCCATTTATTCAATCTAAACTATAAATTAAATTCAGTGATTTTTAACATGTATTAGTTGTTTACTGAGTTTTCCATTTTTAATATTATTTGTAAATTGAAAACTACAGAAACTATATTTTAGAATTACCTTCAGCATTTACAAAAATTCTTTCATTCAATCATCAAGTCCAATTACTGTTCTTTAGTGGAAGATTAAGATTAAAATTTGCTCAAAGAAATAGAATACAAGGTTCTGCAAATGAACATACACACACACTTGCAACATTCAATAAAACAGAGATAATTCATATAATTTCAAGTTATAGAACTTCAATACCAGACAATATCATCACATGCATGAAAGTAAAAACAATTCAAACTGTTTTTAAAGAAGTTTACTCACCTATAATTGCATAGCAGAGAACAGATTTTATTTCCCAGGCTTGAACACTTTTAACTTGAAAAAATGCTTTTACTTTGATGTTAAAGTCAAATGCCTTTCCATGCTTTACAATTTGATGCTGTTGATTTCCCTTGCATGTTGAAAATTGCAGTTTAATTTTGAATTGTAGGTTGAACTTGATTCTATCTGTTGCAGGTTGAACATTATTTGAAATGCAAGTTGATGTTGAGAAGAACCTTAATTTGCAGGACTTTAATTTCAGATTCGAATTCAAGCTTTAGGTTTGAAGTTTGTTGCTATGAAGAATTTTGCTTTTGATTTTAAAATCTCAGGTTTGATATTCTCAGATTTCCATTAATTTTAGATAAGAAATGAAAACAAAGAAAGAGTATTTGAAAAAACTAGTTTTCTTCTTTGACATTTATTAAAAATTAAAATGAGATGATTGCCACTTGTTATTAATTTGAACAAGTGTCTCAAATATGTTTTAAGAGTTTACAAGTGTTCTTACCTTTTAGTTAAATCATTTTAAGTTATAAATGTATTCATAAAGTATTTATGAAATGTTTTTATGATAATAAGCTTTGAATTTTAAAGAAATAGGTATGAAATCTTTGTACATGTATCTTATTAGCATTTTAAAAGAAAGCAAAACAAAATGTTTAAATAAATAACAAATCTCATATTTTGAAAACAAATGAATTACTCTTTAAATTAACTTTTGAAAAATATTAAGTTTTAAAGAAAATCTTTGAATTATAATTCATCCATATTAAATTATCAACAGATTAAACTAAATTTCAAAACAACTCAAATTATAACATATACATACATATATATTACAATTTGCAAATTCATCTTTTAATTAAAAACAAAAGATATTCCCATTCACAACATATATCAAATATATATATAATAAACAGAATAAAATTTTATTAGATTTGACAAATAATCTTATCTCCAGATTAAAAATTTATCAACCTTTAAAAGATTAAATTAGCCAATTTTAAATTAAAATTATAAATAAAACTATTAAACCAATTAAATTATTAACAAAGATTATTAAATTGTTATTGCCCAAAATTCCGGGTCGTTACAAGAGTGGCCTCTCCCCCACTCAGAAACTCGAAAATCAATGTCGATGATGCATGCATCCATCACCGAAATTATTTTCCAGTGACATAAGTGGGTTCTGGACTTTATTATCTTGAAACCTCTTTGAAATCCCTTCGAAATCATTTGAAATTCATTCGATTACATTTTAAACATTTCTTATTCGGAAAATATCTTAAAATAATAGTATTATTATATTTTCCAAAATCTTAAAACCGATTTCAAAACACCGGAGTTCGATTCCTCGAAATTCAAATTCAAAACCTTCAGTTATAAGTCATTTTTATATAAATCAAATTCTTATTAATTTTCAAAATTTCAAATCCTTTGGAAACTTCAAGTTTCATGTTTTAAAGGTATAAAATCCTTATCGAAAACATTTCACTTCTATATAAAAATTGGTCATCCTTATCAAAATAATAATTTCGATGTATGCATAATTTCAAAATACAACCAAACACAAATTTTCAATGAATTATTAAATGTTCCAAAATAAAAAGAATACAGATAGGGAAGACAGGAAAGGATTGCAGAACAAGTGGGAGAATTCCAAAATTCAAAGGAGTCTTAATCGATAAGAATCCTAAATAAGATTAGAGATATAACCTATATCAATACAAATGAATTCCCATACATAACTTGGAGAAGGCTCAATCTAATATCATACGAAAGCAGGAACATAAATATCCTCAGTTTGACAACATTAGTTAAGCAAAAGATACAATAGAGTTCACTGAAAGCAACCTAACACACTACTGATAACGAGAGATCCACATATTAGCTTTCCTACATAAATCTTCCGGATGGTACATCAACGGGTCTAGAACACTCCCCCTCAATGCCCCCCCCAGCTTCTACATTTCTTGCATAAATGCACTACACTCCCATCTTCCTTAACGAACTGTGGGTACACAGCCTTCCTACCGTACTTCCTCACAGGACAATTCCTAGCTATATGCCCAGGCCTCCTACAGTGATAGCAAATGTTTGATTGGTCGACTGATGTAGTGGATGCAGATTTTACTTTCTTCACCTTCTGGCAGCGACTGGGAAAGTGCCCCTTACTACGACATCTAAAACAGAAGATCTTGGATTGAAAACTCTTGCCCTCCATCTTCTTTCCTTCATCTCTCTTCCCACATATGGCGAAATAGTGACCCTTTTCCAGACAACGATAACAAATGACATGGTCGTAAGGACCCGGTCTCGCTTTTTCCCTCCATAGCTTTTCCCACTTCTCGATCGCTTCCTTACGTTCCTTACGGGCCAGTGCTCTTTGTGCCCGGCGGGCTGCTTTCTGCTTTTCTGATTTTGCCATACACAAATAGCTTCCTCTATAAAATAAAGAATTCGGATCAAACAAGATAGAAAATCAAATTCAAGCAAACCCTAACAGAAGAGATTACTAACAAGGTGGATACCGAAAAGATGAAGTTTAGAAAACTTTGATTTCAAAACAAAATTTTATACCAAAATAATCTTTAAAAATCGTTTAAAATCATTTGAAAATCATTTTACTTTGAAAATATGTTCTCTCACAAAGAAACGATTCTGAGGTTGATTTCACTCATTTTAGGGTATTTCTACCCTATCCCTAATGAGTTTTTGCTCCGCAGGATAAGGTTTGCCTAAAACCATGGCTCTGGTACCAACTTAACAACCCAATATTTTCAACCACTCGCATCCACACATGCTGGACTTGAATTGCTCAAAATATTGCATTGTAATAAATTTGGAGCAAATGAAATACAATCTCAGAATCACATACACAGAAATATCAGAATAACTCGCGGCGGAAATTAAAATACCATAGTAGTTCATGAAGCTACTATAACAAACTCTCAAAACATAATACATAATATCAGTCTGAAAAACATATACAATTGAAATCTGAAATACATAGAAGTTTATAAATACCAGAGCTGAAATAGAACAACTGAAAATAAAAGGGAATAACTAATTAGACAAGCAAGAACTCCAACGATTCCTAGCTCCAGAAAAGAAATCCAAAGCTAAGCTGTAAATACTCAGGCTGATCCGAGCGTAAAGTAAAACAAAAAACACTCGAGTCACGACATACATAATTATATAATGTAAACCAACTCAAGTGAACTGTAGCAGTAATGCACAATATCTTAAAGGATGCTTAGGATCGCCCATCCCCTAAGGATCAGTTAAACCATAAATTAAATACATCTTGTAGTTAAATTTCAAAAATGTTATCTTATACTTCTAAATCAAATATCAATTTCAAAATTCAATATCATTTCAAATTCATTTCAAAATATCATATCTTTCCAAAACCACATTCATTTTTATTTAAATATACCATTCCACACACATTTCAAAATAGTTTATATTTCAAAAAAAATTACTTCATTTTAAATCATTAAAATGAAGTTATTATATTTAATAATTAAATTATTAAATTTACAAAATTTAAATCTTTCAAAATTCATTTATTCACTTATATTTATTAAAACAATGAAAATTCAACTTTCACAGCATTTAGAAAATGCTGCGGAAAGTTACTTTTAAAACAATTCAATTTAACAAAAGACAGCATTTAAAAATGCTATAATAGGGTTACTTTATTTCAAATAAACCTTAGTTAATTTCAGCAACTACAGCACTTACAAAGTGCTATAATAGCCCTTAATTCAATTTAGCCATTTAGTTCATTTCTATCAACTACAGCATTTACAAAAATGTTGTAATATCCTTTACATTAGAAATAATAACATTTCAAAAATACTATTAATTAAATTCCAAATAATCAATATAATTTCAAAAATATTTAAATCTTTATTTAAATCATTTCCAATTATAAAATCATATATTTTCACTTTTAAAACAATCATTCAAATACCCTTATATTCATGATTTTATAAATTTAAATTTTCATTTGAAAAAATCAATGTAATAATAATTTACTTATATAATTCAACATTCAATTTCAATTCTTTATAATTAAATTTTTTACTTAACACTTAAGTTTAGATTTCCAAATATAACTTATTTTTCATTTTATTTACTTAACTGAAAATTCATTTTTAAATAAATTTCACAAATTTCCAATCTAAGTAATATTTCAAAATTCAACTTAAATATTCATTTATTTAAACTTTTAACTTATTCAAAAATTATTAAAACTTTATAAAAATTTAAATTTATTTTAATTCAAAATTTAAATCTATTATCATATTTCCGACTTAATTTAAATTCCATTTATAACCAAATCATAATTTCCAAAATAACTTATATTTCAAATTTCTAACTTTACGATTAATTTATTTCACATATAAATCTTTACAAAATCAAAAAAATACTTTACAAAATCATTTAGCTAGGTTTAAATAAAAATATTAAAATATTTGCATTTCTAAAATACTTTAAAATTTCTATAAAACATATTTTAACCATAGTTTGTATAAAATTTCTAACCTAAGTCCAATGATACGGATAATATATCATTTCAATCTGTAATTTACAAAGGAAAAATCCGGTTTCTATCATTTCAAACCCGCAATCCCAAGTAAATGCAAATAAAATAAAAATCGCTCACGCCTATCATTTCAGCCCATAATGATTTTTCCCTTTTCTAAAGTCCGTTCGGGTATGTATCATTTCAACCCATAGTGATTCTAATTTTAAGGGAACTTGCAGTGTGATAAACTGATATAAATAAACAGAATAACATCATATAACAGTAACAGATGATATGAAAGGTGTTCAAATAGGGTGAACATCATATCATAATAGCATAAGTAGTTATAACATAATAATAATATCTACAGATTCACAGGGTGTCAATTTACTACTTATATAAGTACGGAAGGTCTGGTGAGAAATACTCACTTGTATAAGCTGGAGATGACAACCAAATGTACAAATAAGAAACTTCAAAGGCACGATAACATGACAATGATTTGAGAATGGGAGAGCCAAAGCTAATTGCCTTGTTCAAATCAAACAAACAAAATACAAACATGAATTTCAAACCAAACTATTTATAAACAATGCTAGAAATAAACATATAACACAAAGCTAACGCTTTTGCACTTGCATTCAACATCATATGCTTCATCTATGGGCTATAAAAGCACTATAATGAGATGGTTTTGGATCAGGTTTGGAACAAGTTAAGGTCATATAAGTCGGCTATAACAACATATGAAGTAGAAGAGGTGTATGTGTGCATGAATACACAAATTCAAGGAAATTACATGGATTTCAAGGCCATCAAAGGTCTCGGCCAAAGATGGACAAGGTCAGGTCTAAGAAGATCAACTACAGGTGTTGCAGAAGTCCAAGGCTCAGGTTGCGGCTGGTGTTGGTGGTGTATGGGTCGGCCAAAGCATGATTGGAGTGGTGGAGACAAGGGAAGTTCGGCTATGTAGAATCACGTGGAGTTTTTTTTAAAATTTGATAGATCTTCAACTTGGATGGTCTCGACTCTGGAATGGCAGTGGAGAGGAGGGTATGGTGGCTGGAATAGGTGTTGGTGGAGGCAGCCAAGGGGCTGGAGGTGAGGGGTCGAACTGCATAAGGTGAATGCAAGTGAAAAAAAAAAATCAACAAACAAATGAAAAAATGAAAAAAGAAAGAAAGATTTTACCAAAATTTTGCTTCAAGAAATGGCCGAACTTTTAGGGTTGAGAAGGATTTAACTTCACGTGAGAAATAAAGCGGAGTTGGTTGAAGAAAGTAGTATAAGGCAGCAAATTGAATTAGTGCATTGAATGGTGAAAAGGTGGAGAATAAAAAGAGGTTAAGCACATAAAAGGTCACAAACTCTTCAAATTTCCTTAATTCTTTTTGCAATTTTAAAAACATGAAAAAGTACAAATAAATACAAATAAATAAAAAATATGATAAACGTACAAAAATAAATAAATAAATTTTTATTAAATATAATTAAATTAAGAAAATTGCAAAAAATTGGAAACTAGGCTTTAAAAATAGAAAATAAATGAAATAAACTTTGGAAAAATTCAAACATCACTTTGAAATATTTAAAAGATAAAATATATACTTAACATAACATATTTCACATATATATAATTTAGAATAAGATATGACAAATAAATCTATTATTTATATAAATTAAAATAAATAATATTGTTGAATAAATCAATTAATACATAATATTGTAAAAAACATAACTTTCTCAATATGAATCAGATTTCAACAAAACGAAAAGAAGTATTCTTGAAATTAAATGTATTTTAATATTCAAAGATAAAATTTAAAAATTAAAATATTTAAATTTTAAGTTTAAAAGTCAAAGTTTGACCGATTTTACCAAAAATACACTTTTCTGGAAATATCCTATTTATTCAGGCTTGAAATTATAATTCACACAAAAATAAAAAAATATATTTAAAATAACAAAATTTATTCATTTTAATAAATATAATAAAGTTTTTAACTCATTAATTCGATTTAAAATAATTAAAATAAACAATTAAAATAAATCACAAAATTCAAGGTTGTTACAGCTTGTCTTCAGATCCTTGACATGTGACATGATGGATGATTGAGGTTTGAGGTTGATTTGTTGATGTGAATCAAATCCATGATAAATTGGCATAGTCGTATGAATGTGATTATGATTACCTGATTTGATTGAATGATTTTCATTGATTGTGATTTGATTGGAAGAAGATTTGTGATTGATTTGGAGATCGTTGATTTGTATGTACATAATCAATCACAAGTATGTTCATATTTTTATGTATATCTTCTCAAAAATCCTCCATTTTCATATGAAAAAAAAATGCTTTTCCAGGACTCAAACTCAACTCCTTCCACCATTTAGGAGACGCCTTAACCACTCTGCTACAACTTCTTCTGTTCAATCTTTTCAGAGTAACAAGTATAATACAATGCAAATATCCTTTTTTTCTTCTCTTTTGCTCCATTTGACATGAAGGCACCCCTAATCAGTAAATCTGTAGAAGCATTAAAAAATACCTAGTGTAACATTTATTTATATACAACAAAGGTAAGATATAAGCGCAAAAATAAACACATTTACACGTCAATCAATAGGAAATCGGTAGAATGGGATTTTCAATGCAATAACATTCTAAGTAAATTTATTATTCTTAGAATAGATTGATTGGAGTTTGGTTAAACTCAGTAATTGTATGATAAACAAATGATTGCTTTCCCATAATTCAATTACATAGAATGAATTTTGATCGCATTAAAAGCATTAAGTACTTGTCCGAGTTATTTTCTCCAAGCTATGGAATCTCGAGAAAAGAAAATTAAATAAATTTTAGTAGTAAGGGAATTTATTGAATAAATGTTTATATGACCGTTTAGAAATTAATGAAACTCAAGTTTGATTAAATCCTTAATGTTTAACCTTTAGACTAAGAAGTAAGTTAAAGGATTTTTAAGTAGAGTGAAAGATATTAGAATTATTGTTTTACTATTAAAGAATAAAAGGAAAATAATCATAATAACCAGCTTTAAGATTCGACCAGACTTGTTCAATCGAATCTAGATAAGTCGAAATAATGACCCAAGTGTGGCAAATCAAACTAGAAATAGTAAAAGCAATGATTATTACAAAAAAATTTCTAGACTCGAGTTAAGCTCATAAGGAAATATAGGAATATTATAAACTAATTCTGGATATCCCTAATATAGTTAGTGAGATTTTTTATGAGTATCATTAATTTACAAATGAAGATATGTAAAGAGATATGATTTGCAGAGAAATATTGACAACTATGTAAAGAGGTGTATTGAATTACAGTTAGTAAGGAACAAGGATCAAAAGAATTATTAAAGTACTTCAAGATAAATCTAGATGGTTGAGTGAAAGCCGATTAACTCATCATGAGTATTTAAGTTATAACAGTTTAGGTAGATTAAGTGGTAGAAGATTTTTGACATAATTACTTGAGATTCCAAGATATATTGGAGATCTAGATAAGATTATAGACCCATTATGGGAAGATAAAATAATTAAGAAGTAAGAATGTTCCATTGATATAATTTAATTTCCAAAGGTCAAGTAGAGATTATGTATGTAAGACCGAAGAGCTACAACCATGGACACGATCCAATTAGTTTTGGTTTCTTAGGTATATATTAAATTTGAATCGAGTCATGAATGTCTAATTTATTACCAACTAACTTTTTTTTCCTGTTGTCTTAATATATATATATATATATATATGTATGTATGTATGTATGTATGTATGTATGTATGTATGTATGCATGTATGTATGTATGTGTGTGTGTATGTATATAACCCTGTGTGTGTGTCAAAATATAAAGTAATAGGAAACATGTTATAGTACTCTTTGATAAATTGCAACAACGCTATTTCTTTAAGGAGGGGAGTCTCTAATATCTTGTGATTCGATGGATAATAATAAAATATATTTATGGATACTAAATGAGAATTTTGATTGAAAATTTAGAGTTTTGAATTTTAAATTTAGGAAACTTGAATTTGAAATAAAAAATTTCATACAAAAAATTTATTTTCCCCTAATAAAAAGTTAAAATAATCAATAAATGCGTTTAGAAAGTAATTTTGGAATTCGATTCAATAAAGAAACATTTGGAATTTATTTAGAAAATAATAGTTAAAACATCAATTTGAAATTTGATTTTTTTTTTAAATCCAAAAGTTATTTGGAAAATTATTTATAGAAAATGAATACTGTCGAAATTATAAAATTATTTTGAAAGTAAAAGAATTATTTTATAATTGTCAAAAACTTAAAAGTAATATCTTTCAAAATGGAAAATTGTTATAAATATAAAATAAATTTTGGATTAAAATGCCTTGAATGGGTTTTTAACTTGGTATTGAATGATGATCGGGTAATATAGTGGTTAAGGGTTCGAAAATGTTAAAAAGGAAATAAAATAAATTGGTAAAATCTATTTGACCACACTTTTTAAAAATTATCTACTTCATCATTATAATTTAACTTACTTAAAATCTTAAACCCTAAGTATACTTAATCCAATTTCTATAAATACCTCTACGTACTTTGCCTACCTTTATTGCTCCTTCTTCTATTGATTCCAATAGTTGAAACAATGAATACAAATCACCATTTCTTCCTCCTCAGTAGACAATAACTTCATCAAGGTGCTTCTCTCCATCACCATCAGCAACTGTTGGTCTTAGTTGAATATCATCAGGCTACTCAATCTTCAAGTTAGCGTATCCATAGTTAGATCATTGATGATTATATATTTGTATCAACTACTACTTTCTTCTTTCAAAAACCTCTTATGATAATCTATACATCATCATAATCTTTGCTTGAATTGTGAATATGTGTACATATATATATATAATGTATCACACTTCGGGCAAAGCTTCTTCGAAACCCCTATTTTAAACAACTTGGACCTCTCCTCGAAGCTTCCCATATTCACACTCAGGAGGTGACCAAATGTCGAGTTCTGGGCATTTATTGCCTAAAAATCGTGACATAACTGGTCGATCGCCCTAGGGAACGGTAGTAGACTACTAATCAAAATATAGGCAATTTTGCCTAGGTCCTAACCAGTTTTGTCCATGTTGAATTTCTCTTCACTTGGTTAAGATGTTTAAGACAACATAACACTTCAAAATCAAAGCTATCCACTATAAAAACTATGATGGGAGATTTTTGAAAAGTTTTAAAATTCCTATGTGTGTATTCATAGTTCTAGAAACTCGACCGGAGTTGTAACGTATGTTTCCTTCTCTTTTCTTTCCTTACTTAAACCATTGAGAGGATAAAAAAGAAGCTTTTCAACATATTACTCACATACTGGACATGAATTATAGCAATAAATTAGTATTTAAATGGGAATAGAGCTTACTATAAGCATATTTGAATTTCTAGAAATTGAGATGATACTCTTTGAACTATTGAATGATGATTTAGAATTGATATATACCATAAATGCAAGCTATAAACTACCGATGTTATTGTTTATCACCACAAAAATTTGATATGCAAAGAGTATGAAGCTTACAATCCATTAAAAAGACAATTTTCAAGAAATGAATAGCTTATTTAAAATTCATTTAGAAAACTATATCTCAGGTTTTTTAATTTTCAAAAGTTTTGAAATAGTATTGGCATATGTATGATATTTTGGAAATAACAAAAATTGAAACTATTTAAATATTTTAGCTCATTCCAAATTTAAATTGAAAGGGGGATTTTTCAAAGTTTAAACTATTTGCATGATGAAAAATAAGTAAGTTCAATATTTTATATTTGAAAAATCGCAAATACATGTTTGAAGTAATAAAATTCATACTTTTTAAGGGTAAAATTTGAGTTATTTGATTTTATTTTTGATACAAATTACTATTAAATGGTTTGGATATTTTTAAAAGATGGGATACAGCTGATAAAATACAAATATACCCTTTTAAAATTCCTATGGACATATTTGGAGTAATTTGAGAAGGAATTCATATTTTAAAAAGTTTAAATTTGAATTATTTATTCTATTTTTAATTTAAACTAGGATTAAACACTACTAGAAATGGGGCTATTTTCGATGGAGATTTCCCATGGCCTTCGATAGATCCATCGTTTATTTTTCGACAACTTCCGACAAATGCTTTTTTGTTTAATTAAATACAAAAACTTAGAAAAGATAATTTTATTCAATTATTTAAATTTATGAAAGTTTATGATTAATTTAATTAGTGTTGTGAATAATCTTTTATTGTAAAATTATATTTGATATTTAACTTTATTGAAAGCTAAACACAAACAGTCATTTTATGCGACTTTCAATCCATCAATTATACAACTTCAGTGAAATTTATAATACAATATATTTTTATGAATTTAAATAATTTTTGAACCATTATGTAACTATAATTAAAAAAAAATTAATTTGAAAAGGCCAATAAGCGGTTGTAATAATAATATTGAGTTCATATTCTATAACACCCCATATTTTTAGTAACATTATTTAGGATATTTAATTAGCTAAATAAAATAAAATAATGGGATGATTAGGAACTAAGATTTGTAATTAACAAAGGTTAGCTGCGCCTTGATAACAAATGAACTAAAATAAATTGGTTAAGTATAGTAGATAAGGGGAAATATAGGAATGTATACATTCTTATACCCTAAACCCCTTAAGCCCTCATTCTCACGTTTATTTATAATTCACAAACAAAAATATAAACTAAGGCCGGCCACCATTAGGAAAAGCAAAGAGAAGACTTCAAGAGAAAAATCTTAAGCAACTTACAAGATTAATCTCAAATCCTTAATCTCAAAAGACGAGGTGAATATGACTACATCTCATTTTTCTACTTGTTTTCAGTCTTAAGATGAATCCGAAGAATTTTGCAATATTACGCCATGTTTTGAATGATTAATTATTTATGTATGATCGTTGATGATATGCTTAATCATATAGGTCTTATGATATGTTTTAATGTGAAAACCCTATTTAATGACATCCAACTGCCCTGCGATTTTAAATATAGGTCATAAAAGATATTTTAGAGATGGGTTTCAATTTTCATAATTTTCTAGATTAACGTGGATTTTATATTAATTTTCTACTATAGAAAATGATTATTTTGGTTTTAAATTATTTACGTCTAAATAAATAATATATTGAGTTTGGAATTATTGTATGTTAGAAAACATATTAAAAATGTTTTCTTGAAATTTTTTTAGAATTTTCCTAAGTGTTTTGTTAGGTATATAAAATTATTTAAGGTATGAGACTTAAATGTTTTACATTTTTATAAAAGGAGAAAGGGTATTTTATAAATAAATTAAATTGTTTATTTTTGAAATATTGGCAGCGCTTTTAGAAAAGAAAATTAGCAACCAATATTAGTTTGACATACAAGGCAGATTAGTTGAAACGAAATTCTTTTTAAAGTAAAAATCAGTTTTTACGTGCTTTTAGCATGTTTCGCCACTTTCGACAGAGGGGTTCCGACCAAGTACTGCTGCCTCCTTGCCTTTGAAACTAATGCACATAGTATCAATAACTTGGTACAGAGTGAATTGAACTAAGGTAGAAGGCACTAGGTCGAGACAAAAGGTTCCGAAGGGATCGAAGCATGCCTTTGCTTTTAAATGAAAACACGCCTGCATTGCTTTCGAAGGGTATGCTTTTAACTTAGTTAGTGTTTGGCTGAGTCAAATGTTTTAAAAGGAAAGCTTTCGAATGGGTTTCACCTCTTGTTTTAAGTAAATGCTTGCGTCGGGGTCGAAACCCCTTAGCTGCTGCTTTTCTTCCTTTCGACACCACTGGTTTCGGAATGTATACTTTGCTTTTAAAACAAGTCGCTTCTCTAATGCTTATGGAAGGTTGGTTTCAACACCATCACTTCTTTTCTTATGAAATGCTTTTGAAAGACTGCTTTCGACTTAAACGTTTTATTACCCTTTTGCTCTATTAAAGGCAGAACCCAAATGGTTTCGAAGGTGTTAATTTTTAATGGTTTCGAAAGTTGTTTCCGTATGTTTTACTTGAGACTAAAGGCTTTCGAAAGGTTTGATGTTTTATTGCTTCTGAAAGATTTTAAAGAATGGTTTCGAAGGGGTGGTTCCCAAATGGTTTCGAAAGGTTTGAAAGGAAAGGTTTTCCAATGTATTCGAAAGGTAATGTTTAAAGTTTTGAAGAAGGATGTCTAAGGTCTTAATGCTTTCGAAGGAATGGTTTTTTCAACGTTCTCGAAAGGGAGATCATGAATGGTTTCGAAAGGAATGTTTTGGCCTTTCGACCTAGGTGAAAGAAGGGTTTTACTTGGTTTCGAAATAGGTACTTTCAATGGAGTTAAAGGGGTATTTTCAAAGGTTTAAATGTTTTCACCGACAAAGATTTGAGTAAAGTATATATAACATGCAAGGCGATTTTGAGTAAAGCATAGAGTATGTATTTTCCACTTTTAAGTTTGGTTTAAAGGTTTTAAATCAATTTGGGATGTAAATGTTTCCAAGGAAAATTTAAGGGAAGATTACCCTATGTACAATGACTCGGATATTAGAATACCAAATGGGACTAGTACAGGGTTGCGCCCTATACATCAACTATTAGCCTCGACTAATTTAGTCCAAAATTCCAGTGTGTAGGGCTTTGTCACACGTAAGACTAAAATTATGATTACACACAGAAGGGAATATATATTTGTATACATATAGTTTATGTGTAAGCCCTCGAAACCATTAGGATCGGGTGACCCTGGGAGATGTTAAGTTAGGGACAGACCGTCTAGGAGAGGAGTAAACAGATAGTGAAGGACAGACCATCCAGAAGAGAAATGTCTAAAAGGTGTTAGTATTTTGATTATATTGTCTGGTAGGCCCGAGTCAGCCAAAGCTTAGTAGTTAGCCAAGCAAAACTATAGTGTTTGGACAAATAGTTTATTTGTTACCTGATTTGCATGTTTACATAATATTGCTTTAAGTTTTAACCATCTTTGGTCGTAGGATAAAGATTTGCAAAAGATATGTTTTAAAAGAATATTAGTGAGGGGAAACTCGTTCCACTAAGCGGATCAAATAATCGAGATGTATTGTATTACCAGCCTTTATTTTTAAATCGAAGTTTATTTTTCCCCTTACACTCCCGGGTGCTCAAAATTGATTTAAGCAGGCTGAGGGTTAATGTTTTACCGGTTTTAATAGGTTGACGAACAAAGCTTCCGTAGATGAGCAAAAATTGCTTCTCCAGTCACTCAAAATATATCTAATTTTTGGAAAAACATTTTAAAATGTCATGAGATTTTTAATTTAGGAATAAATACAATAGTTCATTCTGGTAATTGTATTCTTTTTGGCACGACCGTTAGATTTCGATCTTACCTCTTAAATTGGACTTTAAAGAGCTTTATGAAATCTGTAATTTTAATCTTGCTTTAATTAATGAAGTTTATGCTCTTCCAAACGATTCTCCTAGGAATTTTAGTTTTAATGGAATTTTAGTTGGTTCAACCCTTAGGTAACTTTCTTTGCTTTATGCTAGATAAAATCTTTATAATATTGATAATGATAACGATATTATTAGGTGGGAGTGGGATAAGAGTAAGAAATATACTTCTAATTTTTTTACAGATTTATTAATTTTTTGGGTACAATAAACAACTTTTTTAAATTTATTTGGAAATCTAATGCTCCTTCTAAATCTAAAATTCACATATGGTTAATACAGCATGGAAAACTTAATACAATGGTATTTTTAAAGAGAAAGAACATTCAAAACGACAATAAATATTATTTTTGTAATTTGCATTGTGATGTCCCGGAATTTCAAGCAATTAATATGTGATAATCTCTTTTATAAATTATTTTAAATTTGCAAATTATTCTTTTAAAACAAATAATAATGGGATGTTTATATGTATATATATATAAGTAGATTTTAAATAGAATTATTATTTTTCAAACAAATTAAATATATGTTGTTTAAATGTGTGTGCATATATATGTGAGTTGATTTTAAATTGAATTAGAATTAGAATTTAAATTTGAAATTCAATTAGATAAATATATTAACATAAATTTGATTTGAAATTAATATATGTGTATATATATATATATGAATTTTTTAGTATAAAATTAGTTTTCAAACTATTTACTTTAAAAGATTTTGTATATAAATTATGATAATGTATTAATTAAATAGAAAATAAATATAAAGTTTTATAAAAACATTTAAAAATAATAAAAACTTGCATAATACAAGTGTTGAGATATTAGCATGTAGTTTAACAAATGTAAGTTAATTAACACATGAAAATGACAAATGTAAAATAATTAAACAAGTGCCACAATAATTTATTTTCTTTTCATTTTTAAATAAATAATATATCAAGCTATAAATATATCTATACTCTCTCTTTCAATCCTTTTCTATCATCATTTCAAAACTAAGAAAAACTAAAGCCTGTAAACATACTAAAAACCAGAGAAAATATCAAACAACAAATTCAACTAGATCAAGCAACTCATCTCAATTTTTAAAACAAGATTTCCAGTTCAAAATCAAAGCAAGTTTTCAAGCTAAACAAAGTGATTTCCAGTTTCAAGTTTCTAGTTCAAAGCTCTGTTCAAACATCTTATAACAAGTGAGCTAACAAACTATAATCTATTAAAAACTTAATACATGTGATGATCTTTAAATGTATAATATGAATTATATTCTAACAGTTTTAAGTTTTAAATAAAAGCAAGTTTTAAAATTTAAAATGAATCTAGTTTTAAACTATTTCTTAAATCTAATTCTTCATATAATAAATGTTTTTAAATAATTGATTTAAGAAAGTTAAATGATTTATTCTAACTAAATTAATTTAGTTAAATTCTTAAGTTATTTTAAACTTAATTAGATGGTTTAATTAAGTAGTTAATTAAAAGATAAAATGTTTTAAATTTATATGTTAATGATAATTAAGTAATTAATAAGATAATGGTTTATATAAAAGTTAATTAAGGTTTTTAACGATTGAAGATTTATTAAATTAATGAATTAATTTCTCTTTAATTACTTCATTAATTTAATTAATTTGTAATTAGGATTAATTAATTTGTAATCAGGATTAATTAATTTAATAAATCTTTAATCATCAAAAACCTTAATTAAATTTAAGATAAACCATTATCTTATTAATTACTTAATTATCATTAACATATAAATTTGAAACATTTTATCTTTTAATTAACTACTTAATTAAACCATCTAATTTAAGTTTAAAATAACTTAAGAAGTTAACTAAATTAATTTTGTTAGAATAAATCATATAACTTTCTTAAATCAATTATTTAAAAACATTTATTACATAAAGAATTAGATTTAAGAAATAGTTTAAACTAGATTCATTTTAAATTTTAAAACTTGTTTTTATTTAAAACTTAAAACTGTTAAAATACTTACTTCGGGTTTAACCTAGATCTTGCTCGAGTCCAACTCCGAGAAAATCACCCTCTTTCTTTTAAAAACATAGTTTTAGTTCAAAATTCAAAAACCTGTTGCATGCAAAACCACTCGCGTCGACTCGAAGACGAATCCTAGCTACAGCTTTACCTCCACGAATATTCCTCCGAGTCACACTTCCTTCTCCAAACATTGACACCCAGGCCTCGTGCACGAGCACCGTTGATCGAGGCGACTCCGACTACCGCCAGCCCCTCCTACACATCGACATTCACTTACACATTCGATCCAGACCACCTAGACTTCCACCTAAACCCTCAATCGAAATCAAACTACACGATCGAACTGGGACAATAAAACATTAACCAAGAACCACCTCGTCCCAACGCTGTCGGCCACCAAAGATCATGAACCTCCGTCCACACCTTCGCCGACCAACCTCACTTCTTTTCCACCACTTCCGATGAACCCCGATGCTCCAGAGACGACGCAGCAATCAACTTTTCCAATCTCGACCAATCCTGAACCTAAACCCTACTCTGACCAAGAGCCACTGCCACGTTGATCAATAAAACCCGTGACTATTTTTGCCGAGACCGTCTAACTTCCCGCTACCTCTAGTAGAGACCTCAACCACCGGAGCACTCTGATCAACAGAAAAGCCTCAAAACACCAAATCCGATCAACCCGAGATTCCTCGCTCGATCTAGCACTAAAATTCTGGATTTGATTCTTAAAATTAATGATTTTTGAAAATAAAACAGATTATATACCTGAAAACATAAATTATTTAAGTCGAGATTTTGATATATTTTAAATTTCACTATCTTTCTTAATTTTCCAGATAATACTCAAACTATATTTAATTAGAAATATTTTTTAAACTTAAATCGTGTTAATATAAAAAAAAATTGTTTAAACTTCACCAGGAATAAGGGATTTGGGAAAAAGATTTTGAATTTATACTTGTTTCTAAACCCTATGAACTAAGAGCATAGCAACCAGACATGCCACTTATCATACATATACACAGGAATCACATTTATACATGCATGTAAAGCATAATTCATACCATATATTCCAGGAAATTCACATGCAACAGATTCTCATTAACTTAAGCTTTTAAGAAAATTGTTTACTTACATAAAAATATGTTAAACAGAGAGCATTTGAAATAGTTTTATACTTCGAAAAAAAATGAAATGCATTTGATCTTTGAACTAGAAACTTAAAACTGGAAATCACTTTGTTTAGCTTGAAAACTTGCTTTGACTTTGAACGGGAAATCTTGTTTTAAAAACTGAGTTGAATTGCTTGATCTAGTTGAATTTACTATTTGATATTTTCTATGGTTTTTAGTACGTTTACAGGCTTTAGTTTTTCTTAGTTTTGAAATGAAGATAGAAAAGGATTGAAAGAGAGAGTATAGGTATATTTATAGCTTGATTTGTTTTTTATTTAAAAATGAAAAGAAAATAAATTATTGTGACGCTTATTTAATTATTTTACATTTGTCATTTGCATGTGTTAATTAACTTACATTTGTTAAACTACATGCTAATATCTCAACACTTGTATTACGCATGTTTTTATTATTTATAAATGTTTTTATAGAACTTTATATTTATTTTCTATTTAGTCAATACATTATCTTAATTTATATTTATATTATCTTTTAAAGAAAATAATATAAAAACTAATTTTATACTAATAAAATTCATACATACATACATATATATATATATATATATATATTATTTTCAAATCCAATTTATTTTAAGATATTTATCTAATTGAATTCCAAATTCAAATTCAAATTCAATTTGAAATCAACTCACATACACACACACACACACATTTAAATAACACATATTTAATTTGTTTGAAAAATAATAATTCTATTTAAAATCTACTTATATATACACATATAAACAACCCATTATTATTTGTTTTATAAGAATAATTAGCAAATGTTAAATAATTTATAAAAGATATTATCACATATTAATTGCTTGAAATTTAGGGATATCACATGCATCTTGAAAATATTAAACATATATACTGCGATCATATGATCAAGGATTGCCCGCTTCTTTATAAAGCTCAGTAGAATAAGGTATTTGCTTTGGAAGTTGCACCATCTACTTCATCTAAAGGCAAGGGAGTTTTGGAAGGTACATTACTTTTAGATGGCAAGTATATTAAAGTTTTGTTTGATTCGGATGCTTCTTTGAGTTTTATTTCTCTGAAATCTGTAGAGAAGTTCTTTCTTAACCCTAGTATAGTAGACTGTCCCATCTTCGTATCTAATCCTATATGAGAGGTAACCAGATTAGATATGATCTGTAAGGACTTAAAGATTTCCTATCTGTCCCATAGTTTTTCTTATGACCCTTATGTGTTGAATTTTAGGGGATTTGACCTTATATTGGGAATGGATTGGCTCGATAAGTATAAGGCTGCTCTGAATTATGATCAGAGAACAGTTTCTTTGGAAACCGATCTAGGTAGGATTGCTAGAGTGTCCTGTGGTAATTTTAAAATTCACTTGAGTAGTCTTTTACATGGAGTTGAGACTTCTCAAGAGAAGATTGACGATATCGATGTGGTCCAAGATTTTCCTGATGTATTCGAGGAAGTCAAGTGTTTGCCCCCACATCGAGAGATAGAGTTTCGCATTGATTTGATTCCAGGAGCAGTGCCAGTGATTCAGCCTAGCAGGAGGATGGCTCCTAGAGAGAGAGAAGAGTTAGTTAAGCAGACTCAGGATCTTTTGGAGAAGGGATTGATTAGGCCCAGTTTTTCTTGTTGGGGTTCTGCTGTGATGTTTGTCACTGAATCGGATGGATCATTAAGGTTCTGTGTTGATTATAGAGGATAGGTCTTTTGAGGAACTAATTCTTGGAACTAAGGATGGTCGATATTCTGATTTCAAGGTGGACGATCAAGGTGTTTTGAGGATTAATGTTTGTTTGTGTGTACCTAATATAGATGGATTGAGGCAAGAAGTCTTAGCTGAGTGTCATCGCTCCAAACTGAATATCCACCTAAGAATCTCTAAGATGTATAAAGATATGAGAAGAGTGTTCTGGTGGCTGAGCATGAAGATGGATGTGGCCGCTTTCGTCAATAGTTATGCTATCCGTCAGTAGGTTAAAGGAGATTAGCAGAAGACAGCCGGTTTGTTGCAACCTTTGGAAGTCCCAGAATGGAAGTGGGAGATTATTTCGATGAATTTCATCGACGGTTTTCCTAGAACTAAGAAAGGAAATGATGGAATATGGGTTATTGTGGATCGGTTAACTAAGAGCGTCCATTTTATACCGGTTAAGGCAACTCGTACTGCAGTTTCTCTAGCAGAGATTTTCTTGAGGGAGATAGTCAGATTGCATGGTGTTCCGGTTAGCATAGTACATGATCGTGATCCTATTTTTACCAGCAAATTCTAGGAGGCTCTACTATCAGCTATGTGAACGAGTTTGAGATTGAGTACAACCTATCGTCCACAGACAGACGGACAGACGGAGAGGCTGAACCGTATTCTAGAGGATATGCTGCAAGCTGGTGTTTTGGATTTTGGTGGATCTTGGGAAGACCATCTTCATTTGGTAGAATTCTCCTATAATAATAGTTACCAAGAAAGTATTAAGATGGTTACTTATGAATCTCTGTATGGAAGACCGTGTAGATCCCCATCCTATTGGATAGAGTCGAAAGATCGTCTTGTGCTTGGACCAGATTTGATTCGAGAATCTTCTGTTAAAGTTGAGCTTATCAAGAAAAGGATGAGAGCTGCTCAGGACCGTAAGAAGAAGTACGCAGATAAGAGAAGGAGACAATTGGAATTCGAGATTGGTGATTTAGTTTTTGTCAAAGTTTCCCCAATCAAAGGAGCTATTAGATATGGAAAGACGGGAAAAAATGCCCCGAGATATATAGAACCATTTTGGGTATTGGAAAGGATTGGAGTTGTAGCTTACAGAGTTGAATTGCCAGAACGGATGTCTGGAATTCATAATGTATTCAATGTATCCCATCTAAGGAAATTTGTTCATGATCCATCATTAGTTATGGAACTAGTAGTCCAGGAAGATTTGGAGGTCGAGCCGAATTTGCCTATGGTCAGGAATCCAGTTTGGATTGTTGATCAAGACAAGAGACAACTCAGGAGTAATGTAGTGAAGCTTGTCAAAGTGCAGTGGAGCGAGGATCCCAGAGATTGTACCTGGGAAACTGTGGATAGTTTTAGGAAAGCTTCTCCAGATTTGTCCTGATAGCTAGGGATGTTTGTTAGGATAGATTGTTTGGTTATTTGCTAATGTATGAATGATATGTAAGTTTGAATGGTTGATATAAAAGCTTTTGAATTATATTTTGTTTTAAATTTCGGGGACGAAATTCTTTTAAGGGGGAGGAATGTAACGACCCGGGATTTTGGCGATAATATTTTAATAAATATTTAATCCAATTAAATAAAATGTAAACTTATCATTTTAAAATGAATAAATCTTTTGGAAATATTTGCCATTTGTTTTTATACATTTGTATTTTGAAAAGGAAAATTTGATTTGGAAATTTAAAAATAAATCTCTTAAAAATGTTTAAAATAAAATCAAATTCTATCAATATAAAATATAAGTATAAAATGTAAGTAAAACGTATGAATATAATTTAAATATTGATAGTTAAAATAGAAATAGAAATAAAAGCAAGAATTAAGTGATTTTGGTGTACATACAACATAAGTTAAAAATTGTAAGAACAAGTGTATAAAATAAAATCGGATAAAGCGTATATATATGAATTGTGAAAGCAAGAAGACAAATATTTACATACAAAATATCTTCATATACAAAGACAAATGTCTACTTGCAAGTGTATATGAAACAAAAATAAAAAATATAATAAGTATGTAAACAAATTAGGAAACCATGGCATTAAATTCCATCATCTCAGCCAAAAATAAGTCTATTCAAATTTTACAAATCTTTTCATTTTCAGTAATAAAAATCTAAGCAAAACAAAAAAAAAAGAAGAAAACACTTGACCAGATGATACCTTCCCTTATACAATCTATTTTCTTCTATATATATGTGTATATCTTTAGTTCCAGTTCGTTCAGTAAACACATATGAAAACCAGGAAAATATAATCAGCATCTTCATTTTTTCAAAACTAAAAACATCACTCAATTCAAACAAAAATAGGAAGGAATCAAGGCATTTTCCAACTATAGGTTTTCAAAAACAGGGATTGTTCTCTGTTCAAAAACTTTCAGGTGAGTAGAAAAGAATTTTTAAAGATTTTATTTTAATTAAAAACAGTTCAGGATTCATTTATAATATGGCTTGCATATGTTATAGTTTGAATATAATTCTTTGATGTTCTGTACTTCTCTGTTATTTGTTACAGGTTGCATATTTTTTTCAAAACTCAAATATTTTTTATCTAATCATGGTAATTTTAGAGCTTTTAAATAAACAAGATGTTTAACCCTAAACTAAGATTTTTAAATCTGTTTTAAGCATGTCGGATAGGTAGCAACACTGGAAACCTTGTTTACAGGTAACCAAGTAATAAATTGATAAATTCGATTATTATAAAGTGTTAATTCAAGGTCATAACTCGAATTCTTACCGCAAATGATGATTTTTAAAACAAAAATGAAGATTTTTAGTTTAGTATTCCAAGAGCAGTTGGTATTTGATCAAAATTTGCATTTTTCCCATTTTTAGACAATCGAATCATTTTAAAAATGTTGAAATTTGGTTTGTAGCTAGTATGAACATCTGTGATCTCGAGAAAATTGTTGAATAATTTTTCAAATGCACGAATTGGTTGAACGAATCAAATTTAGGGTTTAAAGTTCGTTTGTGTTATGATCAGAAAACGAGGCGTGTACGTCTCCTATACATGATCGAGTTTCATGAGACTCTGGAGGATGATTGATTAGAGTGTTGACGTGGTGTGGATGGAAGTAGAGCGTCTCCGGTGGTCTGTGCGGCGGTGGCGAGGTGTTTTAGTTAGTGGGTTGTGTTGCAGTTTTTTTGACAATACTGTCCTTTTTCGATTTCGAATGTTTGGAGGCGAATCGAGTTTGGTTTTCGAGTGTTTGGGAGACTTGCGACTTGACTGAGGTGATAGAGTTCGTTGGGGCTAAGGCGCGTTGCTATGCACGTGTACGGCGTGGGGATTGGTGTTAGTGTGTTGTTGGTGAACGATCTCGAGTCGTTACTCAAGTTAAGAGGTCGGTTGCTTCGGGTTAGTGATCGAGTGCGTGAACATGGTTTTCCTAATACTTTAATCTATAACTTATGTTTAAAACTTAAACTAACTAAAAAAGAGAGAAGAAGATAGAGAACGAGAGGTAGAGAGTGTCTCGGGGGAAGTAGGTGAGAAATGCGTGTGTTTCTCAAGTGAAACACGGGTAGTACTCTGGTGTTTTTCTACTAAACTGTGAAATAAAATAAAATAAAAAGTAAAGCAAAGCAACTTGATTTTCAACCATTCTTAAGCACTGTAAACTTAATAAATGTTTAACGATTTAAGTTAAGACTTAAATACAAGTTTTAATTATTTTAATTAATAATTTACAATGTTTTTAACCCTTAATTATTATTTTAATTAAGTAGTTAATTTAAGTTAAGTATAAAATTAATTAACATTTAAAGTTGTGTAGTTAGTAATAAATTGATTTTCAAAATTTTAAAGAAGACTTTTAAATTGTAATTAAGATGAATAATTAACATCAATTAATTATTTTAGAAAGCAATTAAGAATGATTGCTTTAAAATTGTAATTAGAGATTGGTTAATTAATGATTAAGTGATAAATAATTTTGTAATTAACTACTTAAAGTTAATTAATGTATGATTAGTAGTTAAGTAATTAAGTAATTAAATTAAAAATTAATAATCGATTTATTAAGTAATTAGTGGTTTGTAAATAGATAATTAAGTTTTATTAATTAATAATTAGGTTATAAATGAATAATTAAGGATCATTAATTAAGTAATTAAAATTTAATAAATTGATTTAAAAGTGATTATGTAATTAAAATATTTGAAATGGAATAGTAAATTAAATGGTTAATTAGACAGGGTTAAGTGATTAAATCTCAAGTAATTTATTTAATTAAATTAATTACAATAAGAATTACAGATGTTTGCTTATGAATGTTTTATAAGTAGGATATCTGGTTTGTGATATATATTTGATGATATTCTGTGATACCTTGTGATATGCCTTGATATATCTATGATGATTGTGTATGATTTATCTATGACAAATGTTATGTGAATTAAAAGTGTTGAATTAAACTGTTTAAAACTATTAAACAACTTGACCTTTAAAATGGCGTTCGGATTTCGATGAGACCGGGATCGGGTGTCAGTTATGATTATCCGAAAACCACATCGATCTAAATTGAACGTTAGGTCGTAAATTCCTAAGTGAAGATCGAGATGGTGTTTTAGAATGCAAGGGTTATTGTCGTTGACTCTGAGGGTGATTCCAAAATGAGTGTAACGAGATAATGCCTTCGGTTTCATTCAAACCCGGAACGAACTTGTATGGATTGAGTGCTTTCAGAACATCGCCGGGCGGACGATGAGCATTCTAAGAGATATTTTCTATAAAGGTAATCGTAACCTCAAGCCTCATCAACCGGGAATGGCTAAAACAGGGGATGTGCAGCAAGGTTAGGTGGGTAGCACACAAGAAGGACGAGATATACCCCTGTCTAAATGTCCCTTTTATTTCGGCTGTATGGGCGGTTGCTAGCTACAACCGCGGGGTTATCTTGTCCGGGACTGTTCAGTAAGGAATGGTTCTGGCCTTGTGTTGTCGGGGGTCGGGAGTGATCCTCGGTATGGTGATCTTGGCCCCGTACCGTGATGGGCGGTACCCAGTAGCCCTGCCATTGTATAGAATCCAATCTCCAATAAGCGCAATACGTTTTGATTATGCCCAACTATGTTGGAATGTGAGATGTAAGCACTTCATCTATTTCTGTATTTTACTTGAAAACCCTAGACACTACTATAATATCACTGGATTTCCTGTAAAAATGTTTTGGTTAGCGTAAGGTAAAAACTTACCCATGTTTATGTGTGGGGAGTCTTACGTGATACCTTTATTTTCCAATGTTTTCAAATTAAACAACTTTAAACCGTTTACTCATACCAGACCCATGTCTGACCTGGAGTTTAATTTTGTTTTTCATAAACTCTTGGGTACTCAAATTTTTATGAGTAGCCAAGTGATAGGTTTTGGATTGTTGGTTTTTGGAGGAGCTTGGAGCAGGAGTCCAGGCGTATATATCTGTCTAGTTCCACTGTGTTAGTAGATGTATGTTGTATTTTGGAATATATGTAGTGACAGATGTATATATGACTGTCATGTGTATGATATTGTGTAACTCTGATATATGTAAACTATGTAATAGTTATGTGATGTATTATATTTATTTCGTTTCCGCTGTGAGATTCTGATGTTCTTATTCTTTCTTTTCATTCTTTTCTATTTCTATCCCTTTCTTTTCTTATTGATGATACGTCTTTCTGCGAGTTGAAAGGCGGGTCATCACACCGAAACTCGATATCGGGGTGTGATGGGTGGTGGCCTTGATGGAACTCATATTAGAGGTACCTGAGTATCTTTGATACTTATTTTTAGTTTTGTTACCTGCTTGGAATGTTGGCAGTGCCTTATTATTGTGATATATATAGCTGCATGTGTGCTCTCCTTTATTTATAGAGGATCACACATTTTTCTCATAAAAAAAGCTTCCGAAGATGAGCAGATGGCTGATGGATAGCTATTTAGGAGTCGATGTTTTATTTTGTTTTATTCTGCTGTGTTGTATTTAAGACAGTTATGTCTATATAGTACTCTGGTCAACCAAGAGTGTATCATCATATGTCTCTCTTGGCATATTTATTTAATCATTATATTTTATCTAAACTTAAGAGATGATTATAGGATTGTGTAATTTGAATGTGAAACATGTGTTTTGAAATGTAATGAGGAAAATGTTGTTTTTTGAAATCTGTTATTTTGTTTCATATTCAATTTCTTCTAATATTGTGGATACCATTAACATAGTCGTATTTATTCGTCGAAAGTTAATATTATGGATGATTGCAGCATCCGTAACACTTAGCGCTGGGCCTCTAGATAAGGGATGTTACAACTTGGTATCATAGCATAGGTTTATGAAAAACTTTGACTAGAATGATTTTTGGATACATAATCCGAAGGAAATAAAGCAAGATTGGGCTATGGGATAATGCTATAGTAATGTAACTGCATTTACTACATATAAGAATACGCTATATCTGTAATTTCCTGTCTCTCTTAGGTGATTGTTCTGTATCTCACGAGGCTTGAATACGGATATAGACGCTAGAAATGGAGGAGTGAATCTTGGAGGAAGCACCATCATAAATGAAAATGCCAAACCGAATACTAGGAGAAACTAAGGTCATGCACAAGCAGGGAATGTTGGTGCTGGAGTCCAACGAGTGGTATGGGGGCCATGTATCATTTTTTCATGAATATGATACAAGTGGGTGTGGCTGCTGGAATAGTTGGAGGAAATGCTAGAGCAGGAGTTCAGGAAGCTCCAGTGGCCAACCATTATGCTACCTTGAGTAGCGATAATGCAGGTTTAGAGAGAATCCCGTTATTGGAACTGAGGATGCTATAGAAGTGGAAAATCGGTTGCTGTATTATGAGAGCATCTTTATAGATGTGGGGCTCAGTGATGAGCAGAAGTGGAGGATTGCTTTGAGACAGCTTTAGGGAGCAACTTTATTTTAAGGGAATAGTGTGGCGGCTGGAGTAAATGAAGAGGAGAGGACATGAGTTGAGTTTAGGAGAGGTTCATGTCTATGATAGCGCAGTTTGCTTTGCTCAGGAAGTTTGCTGAGTTGGAGCGGGAGAGATGTCTAGTTTGGAGTATGCTAGAATATTTGAGGAGTTAGCTAGGTATAGGTAAGCTATTGTGAGTACTTTGTTGAAGAGGAATGAGAAGTTCATAAGGCGGTTGAAGCCTAAGTTGGCAAGGGTACATTACCTCATATCAGAGACCCTTGTGACGTGGCTGTTGAGATAGCTTTGAGACATGAGCAGATGCTTACTTGTCAAGAGAAGAGTAAGGCTAAGGAGGTCCAGGTTGGCCAAGGCCAGAAGAGGAAATTCTTTCATAGGAAATATGCTAAGGAAGGTGGAGTAGCAAAGAAGGGAAAGTCTGAGGTTGTGTGTTTCAAGTGCGACAAGAAGGGGCATTTTGTGAATGAGTGTCATACTGGAAAGGCGACGGAAGTGATCGGGAAGAAGAACATCGGATGTTTTAATTGCAATCAGATTGGCCAGTATAAGAATCAATGCAAAGAGCCCGCTACGGAATTAAGAGGCAAGGTATTTACATTGGAGCCTGCTACATAAGAACCAATGGCGCAAGCGAAAGGAAAGGTAGTGTTGGGAGGTACGCTTAAGATTCATGGTATGTCTGTTAGCATTATTTTTTATGCTGGTGCATCGCATTCATTTATATCTCGTTGTTTGGTAGATTAGCTTAACTTAGAAACCATATACTTACTTAATTCCTCGAGTGTTGCAAATTCGGTGGTAGGGTATGCGACACTTGGAATGAAATGTGACCGCTTAGGGTTTGATTTGCTAGGTCATACCATTGTTTGTAGTTTTCATGCGTTTGACTTTGTAGGGTTTGGAATTATATTGGATATGGATTGGTTAAGTAAGTAAAATGCTAGGATATTTTGCCATGATATGAAGATATCGCTTAGACACCCTGACTATAGTGATTGGATTGTACATACCGTAGAAAGCCCTAACTATGAGGTGAATGCTTTATTGGGTGTTATGGAGTAGGAAGATGAGTTGAACCACGTTTTCATGGTTAAAAATTCATAGATGTTTTTGAGTTTGTAGTAGGATTACCATCGAACGAGCCATTGAGTTTCAAATAGATTTGGTGCATAGAGTAGAACCGTAGACTGCTAAGTAGGATGACGCCTACAAAGATGAGGGAGCTGACAGTGTAGTTGGTAGATTTGGAATGAAAGAGTTTTATTAGGCCAAGTAGTTCTCCTTGAGGAATAGTCATGGTGTTTGGTAAGCAGTCGGATGGATTGTTGAGGCTATGTATCAATTATCATAAGTTGAATGAGAAGACGATAAAGAATTGATATCCATTGCCAAGACTTGATGATTTGTTCGATCAGTTGAGTAGAGCCAAGGGACTTTCTAAGTTGGATTTGGCAGCAGGCTTTCATCCGCTTAGAGTAGCAGACGATAATATTCCTTTGACGGCGTTTAGGACAAGATATGGATTGTGCGAATGGTTAGTGATGCCATTTGGACTAGATAACACACTGGCATTCTTTGTGGGTTTGATGAACCGGATTTTCTGATAGCACATGGATAGGTTTGTGTTGGTATTCATAGGTGATATTTTGATATATTCTAAAGATGAAAGGGAGCATTAAGTTCATCTTATATTTGTGCTTGAGGCGCTGAAGGAGAATCGGCTGAAGGTGAACTTTTCGAACTGTCATTTCTAGAAGAAGGAAGTGAAGTTTCATGGTCATGTAGTTTCGAAGAAGGGATTGTCAGTCGATCTAGATAAGATCGAAGCTGTTAATAATTGAAAGAGACCAGAGACAGCGACTGAGATTAGAATTTTTTTGAATTGGCTGGATATATTTGGAGGTTCATTAAGGATTTTTCACGGATAGCGGCACCGATGACCAAGCTAACGCGAAAGGATGTGAAGTTTGTGTGGATCGATATGTGTTAGGAAGCATTCCAGAGCTTGAAACAATATTTACCTATGCACCATTATTTTTAATTCCAAAGGGAATGAAGATTTGGTAATTTGTGCAGATGCGTGTGGAATTGGATTTGGAGCTGTGTTGATGTAGAGAGGTAAAGTGATTACTTATGTTTCTCGACAGCTTAGACCGCATGAGGTCACTATGCCATAGGTTGCATACTACAACACCAAGAAGTGATGCAAGGAAGTGCCAAAAAATGTGGCTTTAGGCTAAAAATGGGAAAAGGCAACACTTTCTCGGTGATGGATTTTGCCGCGTTGCCGTAGAGTCAAAGGCAACATCTTTGCGGCCCTAGGGCAACATTGGTTCTGTTGTTGCCACAGGTACCAAATTAACTAAAAAGTGGACCCCACAATATGGGCCCCAACATGTGGGCCCACATTGTGGGGCCCACTAGTTCTGTGGCCCACCTTTACGAAACCCTGTTGTGGGGCCCATATTCATTAATCTATGGTAACGCTTTTACCATCCAATGGCAATACTTTTCCATTTTATTACCACATTTAACATCACATACTGCAACATTATATCATATCTATGGCAACACCTTTTGCAATTTAAATTGGAAATGTACTGCAGCATTATACTATTGCAACATTATATCATATCTATGGCAACATTATACTACAACATTATATCATATCTAATGGCAACGTTACACTGAAACAAAGAACTTTTCATTTCAGAATAACCAGCAATACAAGTTTTACTTAGTCAAGTACAAAATAACAAATATACTTAAAAACATAGCCAGTGCATTCATAGTTACAGCTAGTACATACTAAATTCTACTTATTAACAATAGATTCATATTTGCGAGCCTCCAGTGCCATCAATGCCTCTAGTGCCTCCAGTGCCATCACTTCAGTAATTAACAGTGCAAGGATACCTTCGCTAATAATTCTAGTTTTGACAAAGCTGAAATTGTATAATTCTAACAGAATATAGAAGTAAAGTAATTGCAATTGCAAAGAACGCAAACTTTTCCAGAACAGGCAAATCACACAAGTTTTCATTCAACAATCAATAGAAAATAAGGAGGAAGAAAGCAGAAGCAAGTCAGGTACAATGAAAGCCTACAGTCTGAAACTAACATGTCAAAATCTACGCTAATTGATTGGGTTGTTGAATCCATTAAATATTGAGTGAAACATGGGTTAAGTTTCCCACATGTATATGTTAACTAGTATCAGTTGTATCTACTGTCATATAGTACGCCATTGTTATTTATAAACAATGTATATAATGAAATAACTTCAAATTCATAACATTCATTCATGTTGAATTTAGGATATTTAATTAGCCAAATAAAATAAAATAATGGAATGATTAAGGGATTGAGATTTGTAATTAACATGGGGTAGCCATGCCTTGACAACAAATGAACTAAAATAAAATGGTTAAGTATAATAGACAAGGGGCAATATAGGAATAGATACATTCTTATACCTTAAACCCTTGAAGCTCTCATTCTCACGTTCATTCATAATTCACAAACAAAAATATAAAATAAGGTCGACCTCCATTACGAAAAGAAAAGGGAAGACTTCAAGAGGAAAAGCTTAAGCAACTTAGTCAAGATCAAATCTCAAATCCTTAATCTCAAAAGCTAAGGTGAATAATGAATACATCTCATTTTTTATAATTATTTTCGGTCTTAAGATGAATCTGAACTATTTTGCATGATTACACCATATCTTTGAATGATTAATTTTTATATATGCCTGTCAATGATTTGTGCTTAATCATATAGGTTTTGTGATATGTTTTATTATGAAAACCCTATCTAATGACATCTAAATGCCTTGAGATTTTAGATATAGATCAGAAAAGACATTTTTGAGTTGGGTTTCAATTTTCATAATCTCCTAAATTAATGTGGATTTTATATTAATTTTATAGTGTAGAAAATAATCTATTTGGGTTTTAATTTTTTTACGGCTAGAAAATTAATATTTTGGGTCTGGAATTAATATATGTTAGAAAACATATTAAAAATGATTTTCTGGAATTTCTGTAGAAATTTCAAAGTGTTTTGATAAGTATATAAAATTATTTAGGTATGGGACGTAAATGTTTTATATATTTAAAAAAGGAGAAGGGGTATTTTATAAGTAAATTAAATTGTTTACTTCTGAAATATTGGCAACACTATAGAAAAGAAAATTAGCAACCAATAATATTTTGACAAAGAAGGCTGGTTTGTTGAAAAGAAATTTTTTTAAAGTACAAATCAACTTTTACATGCTTTTAGCATGTTTCGCCACTTTCGGTTCAGCGGTTCCGACCTATTACAGCCACCTTCATGCCATCAAAACCAATGCACATAGTATCAATAACGTGGTATATAGTGAATTGGATGAAGGCGGAAGGCACTAAGTCGAGACCAAAGATTAGTAGTTAGCCGAGCAAAACTATAATGTTCGGAAAGATAGTTCATTTGTACCTGATATGTATGTTTACATAATATTGATTTATAGTTTTAACCAGTTTTGGTTGTATGATAAAGATTTGCCTAAAAATGTTTTAAAAGGATATTAGTGAGGGGAAGCCCGTTCCTCTAAGTGGTGTAGTCTCACTTAACAACAAATAACCGAGATGTATTGTATAATTCACACCAGGCTTTATTTGGCTCGAAGTTTGAGTTTTCCCCTTAAATTCTCGGGTGCTCAAAATTAATTTGAATAGGCTGCGGGTTGAGGTTTTATTAGGTTGATGAATAGAGCTTCTGAAGACGAGCAGGCGCTAAGGGATAGCTATTTAGGACTTGATGTTTTGTTTTATTCCACGGTGTTGTGTTTAAGACAGTGATGTCTAATATTATAGTACTTTGGTTAGCCAAGGGGGCATCATCATATGTCAATCTTGGCGTATTTATGTAATAATTATATTTTATCTGAACCTGGAAAATGATTATGGGATTATGCAATTTGAATGTGAAACATGTGTTTTGAAATGTAAACCATAAAATGTTTTTTTTTTTAAATCTGTGATTTTGTTTCATATTCAAGTGCTTTTGATATTATAGATACCATTAACATAGCTGTATTTAGTGGCCAGAAGTTAATATTATGAATGATGCAATATCTGTAGCACTTAGCTTTGGGCCTCTAGATAGAGGATGTTACACATTCATTGATAACTAATATAAACTATTCAATTTTAGAACAAATTAAAATTTTCTAACAAACTAATTTACATTAAATTTATTTTAAAAAGAGTGAAATTTTAATTAAATATATTAATTCGTCATCTGAAGCTATCGCTAATAATAGCCGTCGACGGCCATCGAAAACCATCGGAAAATCACAGCAACCTGGGCCAAACTAGCTTTATTACCTTCTTCCTCCCCTAAAACCTAAATTCTCCCCCTAAATTCAACAACCTCCATCGTCAGCCTCTGCACCCTGTCCCCATCCATCAAAATCTTCACCAATTTGCAATCTCCAACCATCTATGGCTTTAGTTCAATGAAAATTAGGCATATTCTTCCCTTAAACTAGTTAATCCAATTTATTGTAAAATTAGTGTTAATTTGCGACCGTATTTGTTGATAATAGCCCACTGAATGCTTACAATTGTATATTGGTTGATTAAGATATGTTAATTACGGTTTTTACTGTTCAAATCTGAAAATTATATAATTAGCGCTAATTTTGGTTGATTAGTGTATATTCTTATCAGTGCAACATAATTAAGTGTTAATTATTTTATGTTGGCTAAAATGTCGACAAAAATAATTTATTTACATAATCCCATTAACCCATACCCTTATTTATATATAATTCTAGTTTATGTGTATGGATATGTGGTAAAATAAGCAAATTAGTGTATGAATTCAAGTTGGTATTAGCTAAATGTTGAAAAGCTAATTTTTTATCTACTTTTCAATTGTTGTGAATTCTAATAATGAATTAGTGCTTATAATGCTAATATAAAATATTAGTATATAATGTACTTTATTTTTTAAAATATAACATTATATTCATAATTTGTTAAAATTGAAACTTTATAAGAATTTATATTAAAAATTAAAAAAGAATATTATGTTATATAATTAATAAAACATCGAAAAATAGACAAAATAGTGTGTAATGATAATACATTATGTAATTAGTAAAACGTTGAAAATGTGTAATGGTAATATAATGGTAATATAGACATATTAGCATATAATCTACTTTAGTTTTTAAAGGGATAGTTGGCTCACATCCTTGTTAAGTTTCAAAATAGAGAAAACATGCTCCCCAAAATAAACTTACGTTTGCAGTCATTGTTTTCAAATCCGCCTATGTCAAAAGATCGAAATACCCTTCACCTTTTAGCATTTCAAATGTGCATAACTTTTTATAGAAACATCGGATTACATACCGTTTTCACCAAAAAAATCGTATATTTTACAATCATTAAAATGAGATCCACTGTTGGTACCAAAAAATCATATTTGCGGTAAGGCTGCAATTATTCCATATATTTGTAGAGAATTCTGCAATTTTTGAAAAACATCAATTTTTCTTCAAATGTCAGTAATTATTCCATATAATTGCAGACTTTTAAGAAATTGTATGGAATAATTGAATATATTAATGAAATTATATGAAATAATTATTGAATTCTCTAAAATTATTCCATATAATTGTCGACTTTTCTGCAATTATTCTGCATACTTGCCATTTCCTAGAATTATATGAAATAAACATTAATTTTTCTTCAAATGTCAACGATTATTCCATATAATTCTAGACTTTTATGCAAGTATATGGAATAATTATAGTATTCTCCATAACCATTCCATATAATTGTCGACTTTTCTGCAATTATTCTGTATACTAGACATTTTCTATAATTTTTGGAAGGATATTTGTAGAAAATGTTTTTGCCATGTGCGACAAGTATATAGAATAATATGTTTGAATTACGATTTATATGGATTAAAAAGGGTTGTTAAAAAGGAGATATAAATGGTGTTAGGGTAAAACCGAGATGGAATGATTTTTAAATGCCATGGGAAAATTATATGTTCTAGCAAACATGATTTTGGAGGTAACTTTTAATTTTCATTGTTCTATGAATTTATGTGGATTTTATATTACTTTTCTAGTGAAGAAAATGATTTTCGAGTTATAAATTCTTTAAGACTGAAATAATTATTTGGGTTTGAAATTTTTATATGTTGGAAAACATATTAAATGGATTTTCTGGGATTTTTCTAAATTTTCCCTAAGTGATTTGATGAATATATAAAATTATTTAAGGTATGGGACTTAAATGTTTTATATAGTTAATTAAGGAGAATGGACATTTTATAAACTAAAATTACTATTTAATTCTGAAATTATTGGCTGCACTTTTCTGAATAGTGTTTAGTATCTAACGAGAAATTGATAAACAAAGGCAGGTCAGTTGAAAAGTTATTTTTTAAAGTTAAAAACAAGAAAATCATGATTTCAGCATGTTTCTGCCATTTTAGGCATAAAACCTTTCGATTCAAACCTTTTGACAAAGTCGAAAGGTTATTGCTTTTGACAAGATAAAAGTTCAATGCATATGGTATCAAGTTATTTAGTACGTAATGAATTGAACAAGGTTGAAGGTTACTTAGTCGAAAGATTGGTTGCCAAAGAGGTTGGGGTATGTTTGTTTTACAAACTAGGTTTACACTTTTTTTCTTTCAAAATGAAGCTTTCGACTTGGTTGCTTTCAACCAGGTCAATTATCTAAAATAATGCTTTTAAACCTTTCGACACAGTTGAGAGGTTACTGCCACTTTTTCATTCTTTTGTTTTGAACCTTCTGACATAATCGAAAGGTTATTGCGACTTTTTCTAACCACTCTTAGTCGTTGCTTTCAACAATGTCAAAAGGTTTACTTGTTTTAAAACCAGTTACTTTTTCACAAACATTTCATCCACTTAAAAATATCACACATATCAACATCCACTGACTTCCTATTAACCATAGTCTATGCAGAATACTCCTCATTAGCTCGACAACAACTCCTTGACATTATTCCTTCCTTATCCTCCTCTATTTTGCCTTAGATCTGCCTTGGTGATTGGAACTGCATGCTAAATCATATTGACAAAACTGGAGGCACTCCTATTTCTTTAAGGGACACGTCCCCTCTTAATTGTTCAATCATTAGTGCTGATCTTTTTCTGGCCCCAACTACAAGCTCTAAATTTTCTTGAAATAACTGTAGTAGATCAGGGAGATTAACACAGAGTAATCTTGACAGAACTTTTTATAATATGGAAGCTATTTCATTATGGCCTTCTTTCTGTATCAATGTTCCTCAACCCTCTCTTTCTGATCATTCTCATCTTCTAGTTACATGGGGCTCGGATCCTATTAGAAGCTACCCTCCTTTTACATTTTTTAATGAATGGACAAAACATAAAGAATACTCAAAAATTCTGGAAACTGAATGGAATACTGACTTATATGGCAACCTTATGTTTGTTTTGCAGGGCAAGCTTCGAAAACTAAAAAAAAGCTCTAAAGAATTGGTCCTCTTCTACTTTTGGCAAAGGGCAGAAGCTTTCAACTTCAATTCGTTCTAACCTTCTTACCTGCCAACAAGACATGATTTCCAATCATCACAATGGTCATGTGGTAAACAATGCTAAAAGACTCTCAAAAGATGTTGAACTGGCCCTCCTCACTAAACATAACATCATGAAACAAAAATACAAATCTCTTTGTGACTCTCAAGGTGATAGAAACACTGCAATTTTCCTTAAGTTATTAAAAATCATAAATGCAAACTGAAATATTCATTCATTGAAAGATATCAATGGTAATGTTGTTACCACCCCATCTTGAATTAAAGCTACCTTGCTTGAATATTTCTCATCTATCCTCTCTAATCCTATCCCTCTTCAACCTGACATTGAAGGCCTTACTGATATCCTAATGACAGGTACAACTCTTCCCTTACTATGACGACCATAATTTTCGATAATTAAAGATAGTAAATTTAATTAGATTTTTGTAATTAAATGTTGGAAGAAATTAAAATTTAAGATTTATTACTAGAATAATACTAAAATGAAATACAACAATGTTAATTAAAGCTAATTATATACAATCTGAATGGAATTCCAATTAATTAAAATAGTGTAAGGTTATACTTGATTACAAAGTGAACATAGGAAAAAGAATGTTAATATTGAATTCAATAATGAAATAATATATTGTTAATGAAAATTGAACAAAATTAGTGTTATCAAAGAAATTGTAACATTTGTTTGTAAATATTAAATCTATAAATGTAATTAAAGGCTAATGGGGACAATTAGTATATACATTACCTATTTATTTGGTCTATTAAATTAATTGGAAATAAATGGCAATTTTCCATTAATTAGTGCAGTTAATGTAGGTTTAATTCATAATGGTAAAAAGGTTGATTTTATACAATGTAACCAATGTAAATTATTATCATAGTATAAACTTTGATTTGAATAAAAGGATGGAAATCAATTTACTCAAATTTATTGGAATTAGAAATTTTAATAAGTGAATCTATTACAATCATTGAAATAAAAGGTTACGTAAATGAAAGGTAAGATGAAATGGTAAAATATTGATGTAATGGAAGATATAACAATGTTGACTATGTATGAAAGGTAATAATTGATTTAATAAAATAATAATACCAACGTAAATGAATTAATTAAGACTTTAGTTATAATAAATGTATGAAATTGACCAAAATTCAATAAAATGGAAATATAGCAGTTAATACAAATAAAGAATGGAAATTGGAGTATACTAACGTAATGAAATGTAAAACAAATGTTAACTATGTCATAAGTTTGGACCATAAATAAAATTCTAAAACAACAAACTACAACGAAGCAATGAAGTGGAAGGTCCTAACGCGTATTAGAATATAATTTAATAGTAGGAATTGGAATAATAAATGTCAGTTTTAATAATGAGTTAAATGAATATTGATTGATAGAGAAAAACGTTAGTTAGTATGTACTTTAATGCTTTTTGGATACCGTAATTTTATAAACGTGTTTGCACGACTATAAATAAGGATTACAATGTTCACGTATTTATTTAATTGATTTCATCAATTAGTGTCTACTTTGAAGTAGAAGATTAAAATTAATTGGAAATAAATTTAATGAAATCTTTCAATTGGAAAAGGAAAAAGAAACAAAGTGAAATTAATAAATTTAATGTAAGAATATTTTCATTTGGAATGTACATTATTTATAAATATAAGAATGAACTTAATATTGTGTAAGTTGATCATTTTAGAATATAAGAATGTTTACTTTTATGAGTTTCAAGTAATGAAGAAGCATTTTAAGGAAAATAAAAGAACGTTTGAGGAAAATAAAGTGAAAGTACCCATTTTGAATATAAATATAACACTGTAAAAAGAACAAATTGAATTTTTAAAATAACCATTTTACAGTAGTTAAATAGCATGCATAGTTTGCACGAAAGTGATTTTATTACTAACTTGAAATTTAAAATATATTAAGTATTTGAGTTCATAATTACGTGTCAGAAAAATGTTATTTTTAAATTTTATTTTTAAATTTTATTTTTAAATCATGGTTCATATTTTATTTTATGCAACGGTAGTCCCCGTTATGTAAATTGGTGTGTTCAAATTTACTTATGTTATAGTAATTAAATCTTTAGTGAATGTTAAATTTTGTAAGTTTGGGATTAAAAAAATTAATGGAGTGAATAAATGTTTTGAAATTTTAATTCCAAAGGTATTTTTATAGAGTAGAGTTGGCCCATTCATTCCCTTTATAATCATTAAGTGTCACACTTTTTTTCACTAGTTCGTCATGTTCCATTATTCATTTCCATTTACATTGTTTGAAGCCTTTCATTTCATGAACATTACCTACTTTTCATATTTTTAATTCTTTCCTTCGCCCCTTCTAATACCTACAATTTTTTAGCGTTCTTCATATTTTTACTTTAGTTCAATTCCAACTTGTTTTTATTTAGCTTTACTAGCTTTTCACAAGTTTCAATCTTCAATCTTGTAGCTTCATTTCATTTTTTTAAAATCTCATCTTCTGTAGCTTCATTTTTTTACTCTCTTCATCTTCCTCCTTCCTTTTTTTCAAGTTTCTTCTTCAAATTTTCTTTCTCCCCTTTTTCCCAAATTTTTTTCTCTTTCTTCTTCTTCTTCTTCTTCTTCTTCAAATCTTCTTCTTTTTCAAAGCTTCCTTTTCTTTTTTCCAATTCTTCTTCTTCTTTATTTTTTTGCTTTTTCAAACCTTCTGTTCTTCCTATGTCTTTTTCTTCAAATCTAGATCTATATAATCTTTTCTACAAAACATTCTATGAAAAAAGATTAAGACAGTAAGGAAACAAAACAAAATAAGAAAGTAGTTGCAGATCCAAATCTGGCAAGAAAAGGAAAAGCAAAAAGGAGAGTGATTCAACCCCCTCACGCAATACTCAAAATTCCATTGCAAGTTAAATAAAATATATGATGTGATATATAATTTTTTTTATTGCTGTTTGTTGATTTAAGTTGACATTTGAATTGATATTGAATCTGAATTGACAATTAATTTTATATTGGAATTTAATTGATAGTTAAACCCCGATATTGATAACTATTATATGTTGAAATATATTGGTTGGTTTGGATGTTGTTTGAAATGGATGCTTATTGATTGATATGTTGGATGTATGGTTGTTTATTTATTTCAATATGTCCTTGTTATCACCTTCTATATTATTGACATCATCTAAGTGGTCCTCTGAATCATTTTAGAATTGGATAATTAAGACATTTAAATTATGGGTCGAAATGATATATATCCATACAATTTCTTGAATTTGGATCATTTATTGAAACTGAATTATTTATAAAGTTTAAGTTCTAATTTAAATTTTGGATTTATTTTAAATAAAGTGGTTAAAATAGGTATTTTCGAATTATTTGAAATCTCGTAAATTACTGCACTCGCGTTGTACACTTGAAAGGAGATGAAAAATCCTATAACATCTTTGAAGCCATTGCACTCATATTTTTATTTGAGATTAATTCGACTTGCATAGGAATTTTTAGTACTGACTCGAATGTATTGTTTTTCATTATGCTCGAGTCAGTCTGAGCTTTTTAAATTGTCGAGGAGCATTTTCGTTTTTGGAGGACAAAGACGACGATTCAGTATATTATTATTATTCCATTGCTTATTATGTTCCATGGCATTATTTTTCTTATTATCTAATGTATGTCTAACACTAATTTGAATTGTAAAAGTATAATCAAATGTCATTTGTAAAATAGCTTCATGAACTATTTATTTGATTATTATATTTTGTCATTCCGCTGCGAGATTCTTTGTTTTGTTTTTCTTTCTTTCCTATTATTTTATTATTTACCCCATTTGCAATCTTCCTTTTTGAATGGTTTGAATCAAACATGTGTGGTTTATTGTCAATTTAAATCGTCCCAAAAGATGGATCGTTACAGTTGGTATCAGAGCTTCGGTTTAGACATACCTTAGCCTGTTGGGGTTAACTCGTTAGAGATAGGTTAGTAATACTCTAGAATGAGTTGTCTGAGTGTGTGTGTGTGTATACGAGACCGCGTGTTTGTTAGGTTTATAAAAATGTTTTATGTAAGTTTTGAAATGAAATTATTTTTCCTAATATTATATGATATATATAAAGGAATAAATTTATATAACTAATATAGTTATTTGTAATGTGTTCATTTTATGAAATGGTAATATCTATTTATTATCATTGTTGCCTGTCGTATTTAATCAATTAATAAACATGGGATAATTATTGTTGATTGAATCAATAGACTAAACACTTGTTCAATGATGGTGTATTATTGAGAATAAAATGAATAATTTGGATATTTGTTTATGGAATTGAATTGTGTTGTTATGAAACTTATGGTTTGTTGATTGGTAGTTTCAACTATTGAAATAAAATGGTATATTTGGATAGTCAAATTCTGAATTAATATATGAGTTGAAACTTAATAATGTGTTGAATTATGCAGTTAAATTTGATAACCGTAATTTGAAAGCCAGTGAAACAAGGTTTAATTTGTTACTGTTGTGTAGAATTATTGTATACATTATTGGCATGTAATCTAATAATATACAAGTGTGAACTTTAAGCCTTGAGATGTTTAAATTGAAATTGTGATTAAGGAAATGTTGTAAATAATGAAAAAAAGTATGTTTATAAAGTTAATTAACATTTATGAAATGGGTCATTAATAAATTGAAAGGTAAAAGTGAAACTAAATGGGATAAGCAAATAGGAATTAAAAGCGATATGATTTGAATAAAGCCATGACTTATAAATTGTTATGAAATAAATGGATATGCAGTAAATGGTTACAAATAAAGTTGTGATAACCTTAAACTCAAACAATGTTTTATAAAAAGGAATTAAGATTTTATAAATTGGTTATAAACTTAAGAAAATTCCTTATGAAATGATTTGCAAGTAAATGCAGTATTAAATGAGAAATATTATATGTGAAGTGAATGTAATTTATCATGAAGAGAAATATAAGCAATATTATGTGAATGAATATTTTAATATTTTATTTTAAATGGAGAAATTATGTGAAACAAATATTAAAGTATGAATTGATATTTGCGTTAATCAATGAGATGAAAAAAATTAATTTGATTGAAATGTAATTGTGATGAATCAAATTGGAATAAATATGTAAGTTGTGCATATGTTATTTTATTCGCATAAGTAATTTCATCCGGAATTAAGTACATAAGTCCGAGGTGAATTACACCATTTCGTGTTAGGATTTTTCATTCGAATCTTGATGGCAAATATTTGATATGCATTTTGGTTTGATTCTAGAATTCTCTATCATAGTATATGACTATGCAAGAAGAATGATGGTTTCTAGTCAAGAAACCATATCGAAGCCCACATTGAGGAAGTTGAATGGACAACACTAGTTTGAAAGCGACTTTTGTGATCGATCAAGTGATCGAGTGTGATTTTGCGAAATGATGACATATGTACATCTTATGTTCTAATATTATTGATATGTTTTGACGCTGAAATTGAAAGTTGTTGGGTTGGATATCTTCATAATTTAAATTGGAATTTTCTTCTATGCAAAACTATTTTACAAACTATCTTATTTACAAAAACTATCCTACAAACTATTTTATTTACAAACTATTTTACACAACCATTTTATATATAATACTATTTCACAAAAAGATTTTATATACAAAAACATTCTAAATTCAAAACCTTTTATAAAGAAAAGATGTTTAATCCCATATGGCTTTTCATACAGCGAAGTTGATTTTGGAAATTTTTTGTTCTTGTATAACATGGACATTTTATAAGTACAGGTGATTTTGAAACTATTGATTTTGGAAGTTATTCGATCTGAAGACATAAATCATATATATAACAGAATTTATATAAGAATGATTTGATAGATTTGAGATTATTGATTTTGGGAAGTACTTTATCTGAAATGAAATCTTATATATAATGGAATTTATATAAGTACGATATTGAAGCTATGATTTGGAAAGGGTACTATATATGGTATGTTATATTTTGAAGTAAGAGGTATGGGGAAGTACCCTCTGTGGAGTAGTATGATATGCTTCAAACCAGATGGACTTGGGGAATCCAGGAATGAATTCGACGGATAAACTCTAATGGACTTGGGTGAATTCAAAAATGGATTCGAACTGATATGGTTGTCCGGACTTAAACTCAAGAGTTCCTCGAATTTTTTCAGGTAAATGGTTCTTTAGTTTACCCAATGGAGGTGCTTTTGATCCTGGGATCGGTTGTTTATGGGTCTTCCAGGAAGGAAGTGCATCCATTATGTAAATCATTGAATCAGCAGCGTATCACTGCAGCAGGAGTCGATGGTCCCTTTTTTATGAACTGGCTACGATATTTTTCTGCAATCCAAAAGGTAGAAGGATCTCCTAAAAAGTTTTGTGTCCTTTTCGTAAATACTGGATCAGCAGCGGGCCACTGCTGTCCTATTATCATCATTTGACATTGTATTTTGAGTGGTACATCCCATACCTATTTTTTTAAGTATTATTCACTGGGTGTTGAAACAGGTCTATTAAGTACTTGGAGAATTCTAGCCTTGCGCTTGATCAACGCATTGCCAGAGCCTGCAAGAACGAGGATAAATCTGTTAAGACATCGAGTTATAAAAGTATTTTGATAAAGTATTATATAAAGGATATTTTAATCATTTTTGTTAATTTTAAATACTTTCAAAATTTTAAAATATTGTTTATTCATGTACAAAATGGTTTAATAGTAAATTATTAGTGTTGTAAATATTTGAGAAGTTATTTATTAAATAAAACATATTTAAAGTAAATGATTATTGATTTATTAATAATGTTTGAAAAATATCTTGAGATAAAACTAATAAATTTATAAATCATGGATTTATGGCTTTCAATAGCTTCTTTGTAAATATAAGTAATGATGTAAATAATTATTTTCAAATAGTTTACATATATTTATAAAGATGCTATTTAAATATTTAAATGGCATTTATATATGAAGCGAGGAATTTTACAAATGATTTTTTTTAAAAGTATTAAAGTATTAAATATGGTTGATTTGCAAATGAATATTTCAAGTAAAACTTATATAAGTTTCTTTGAATGTATAATTTAAAAATATTATACAAATGGGAAAAAAAATTGATTTGCAAAGTTTATTTATAGTAATATACTTGACAAATAAATGTGAATCTCTATTTTGGAAATATAATTTGGAATATTTACTTGATTTCAAAGTACTAGTAGTAAATTTATCAATTTATTTACTGTTTGAATTTTTGTATTAAACCATAATAAATGGTTTTCCAGGATTTGAATATTCATTTTTAAAACAAGTATTTAAAATTAATTATGAAAATATGAAATTTTACACTTTGATTTAGAAATTTAATGTAAGATATGAGTATACTATTAGTTTCAATTTAATAATCTTGAGTTTATACTTATTTTAAAAATAATGAGTCTAATAAATCTTTGGATTTAAGGAACTTTATTTTAAAAGTTTAATATACTATTTTGATATAAATTTCCAACATTGTTTTAGACTTTTGAAAAATCTTTACATAACGCTATGAGGATGTTTTAAATAAATCTTGTATTTTGACTAAGTGAATAAGATCAAATGTTTTAATTGAATTTTTAGAGATATTGAAATATTTCCTTTCTCTTCAAGGGCGAATACCAAAAACTTAAACTCTTATTCAACAACTGAATTAAGTTATAAACTTAAGTAAAGCCGTAGACGCTTAACTTATATTTTTTGAAATGATTCTCGAATGAATTAAATCGTTATTAGAAAACAATTTATCTAAGTGATTGATCTCTATATAAATAAATGAATGGAAAAGTAAATAATGAGAAGAGAAAAAACCAAGTAGAACAAACTGTAGTAAATTTAAATTAGATTTTCAATTATTGTAATGGAATAAAATATTAACTATTTAATAACTGCAACTTCTAAAGTTGAATGTAAGAAATTCAATGCTAAGTTATAAATGAAATATGCAAGGAATTTGAAATTTGTAACTTGTAAACAAAAAGGATATGAAAATAAGAAATGACAACAATTGAACATTTATTTACTAAAATGAAATAAGATAAAATTGTGTAATTTTCAATTACGTTCTTAGAAACATATATATATATATATATATATATATATATATGTATATATATATATATTAAAAGTTGTAATGTTAAATAAGGATATGTAAGGGAATATTATACAAGAAAACTTAAATAATGAAAATGTTCAATGAAATTTACGTTCATAAATAAGAAATTTGATATGACATAGCTATAAACCTGAGTTATAATTGTAATGCTACTTAATAAAATGAAGTAGAAAGTGAATATTGTAAGCAAAGAATTATGAACTTAAGTTAATGTTTAAAGCTATTGATAACTAAAGTAAATAATTAAATGAATACTATATTAAATTAAAATATTGTAACTTCAGAAATGGTTTATTACTTTGATCCTTTGTAAAGATTGTATGCTTGTTTGCAAAGATTGTTGTTATGTTGTATTGATTTATTTTGATTTTATGTGATGATGGTATGCTTTTGGTTGAAAGTAATTATTGTTATGTTATGCTGATTGTTTGTTATTAATTCAAAGTGATATAATCATTTCACTTCTATATAATTATTAACCTCTTTGGATTATATAAGTGGAATAGAGGTTATGTAAGCAATTGCTACTTCTTTTGGTTTTATAAAATAAACGTTATATGCCCGACAAATAGGTACGTTCTCGGATTACGGTTTTCTAGCGATATTATATTGTTTCCCCCATTATTGGGATATATTGTTTTGAAAATATATAATATATTTTGTTATTTTGATATTATGACTTCTCCCAAGCCTCTCCGCATAAAGGAGACTGCCGTAATTTTTCGTCAATTGATTATGAATTTTTTTGTGAAATGTTTTCCAAACTTTTGTTAATTTGAATTTAAAAGGACTTAATTGTTTATAAATTAATATATTTATTTAAATTATTTTTTATATAAATAAATTATTTACAAATTTAATATTTTGAATAAGATATATTGATTACTTAATTACTTCTTTTCCATTTTTTTCTTTTCGGGGAAATGAATTGGTACTTTATATACAACAAATCATTGGGACAACATATCCCATGTCAAATAAACGTTCGAATGCAAGTTTCGAACTTGTGACATCCTGCACCAAAGCCGAATCAATTAACCACTTGGACAAAGGTGCTTGTTGAAATAGTGTAAGGTTATACTTGGTTATAAAGTGAACATAGGAAAAAGAATGTAAATATTGAATTCATGAATGAAATAATATATTGTTAATGGAAATTGAATAAAATTAGTGTTATAAAAGAAAAGGTAACATTTGTTTGTAAGTAATAAACTTATAAATGTAACTAAAGGCTACTACTGACAATTATTATATATATTACATATTTATTTGGTCTATTAAATTTAACTGAAAATAAATGGAAATTAATTTCCTTAATTAGTGCAGTTAGTGTAGGTTTAATTGATAAGGGTAAAAAGGTTGATTCTATACAATGTAACCAATGTAAATTTTTATCATAGTATGACCTTTGATTTGAATAAGGATGGAAATAAGTTTACTCAAATTTCTTGGAATTGAAAATTTTAGTAAGTGAATTTATTACAATCAATGACATAAAAGTTACGTAAATGGAAGGTAAGATGAAATGGTAAAATATTGATGTAATGGAAGATAAAACAATGTTGACTTGACTATGTATGTAAGGTAATAATTATTTAATAAGAGAATGAAACCAAGCTTAATAAATTAATTGAGACTTTAATTATAATTAATGTATGAAGTTGACCAAAATTCAATAAAATGGAAATATAGTAGTTAATACAAATAAAAGATGGAAACTGAAGCATATTAACGTAAAGAAATGTAAAAAAAATGTTAAATATGTTATTAGATCATAAGTTTGAACCATAAATAAAATTCTAAAACAACAAACTACAATGAAACAATGAAGTGGAAGGTTCTAGCGCGTATTAGAATATAATTTAATAACAGAAATTGGAATAATAAATGTCAATTTTAATGATGAGTTAAATGAATATTGATCGATAGAGAAAAACATTTATTAATATGTAATTTAATGCTTATTGGATACTATAATTTTATAAATGTATTTGCATGACTATAAATAAGGATTACAATGTTCACGTATTTATTTAACTGATTTCATCAATTAGTGTCTATTTTGAAGTAAAAGATTAAAATTAATTGGAAATAAATTTAATGAAATCTTTCAATTGGAAAAGGAAAAAGAGAAAAAGTGCAATTAATAAATTTAATGTAATAATATTTTCATTTAGAATGTACATTATTTAGAAATATAAGAATGAATTTAATATTGTGTAAGTTGATCATTTTAGAATATAAGAATGTTTACTTTAATGAATTGCAAGTAATGAAGAATTACTTTAAGGAAAATAAAAGAATGTTTGAGGAAAATAAAGTGAAAGTACTCACTCCGAATATAAATATAACACTGTAAAAAGAGAAAATTGAACTTTAAAAAAACCATTTTACAGTAGTTAAATAGCAGGCATAGTTTGCACGAAAGTGATTTTATTGCTAACTTGAAATTTAAAATAAATTAAGTATTTGAGTTCATACTTACGTATCGGGAAAAAATGTTATTTTTAAATTTTAATTTTTAAATCATTGTTCATATTTTATTTTATGTAGCGGCGGTCCCCGTTATGTAAATTAGTGTGTTCAAATTTAGTTATGTTATGGTAATTAAATCTTTAATGAATGTTAAATTTTGTACATTTGCAAAGACCCATAAATTTTAGTCATTTTATTTACTTAATTAGTTGAATTTTGTGAAATTTTAAATAATAAAATTTGGAAATAAAAACTTGATATTTGGAAAACGACTAATTGAACATAGCAAACTGTAAATTTTCATCTGAAAATGTGAAAGTTTATTTTATTGTGTAATTCTATTTCAATTTATATCAGTTAAAATTTGATGATAATAAAATGTTTACCAAACCTGAATATCTTTATATAGAAAATTGTAAATCATCTTCTGAGCAAGACGTCGTATTTCGTTTCTCTAAATTTTGACTGTTATTGCTTCGTCCATCTTAGTTTCATCGAAATAGTAGCATTGTCGTTCCGATATCGATTTTCGATAGGACGATCGTACCACTGATATCTGTATACCAATTTGACCGTATCTTCATGTTGATCGCTGTGATATATTCAATTCTGTGTTTTGAAATCCGGTACGTAGCGGAATCCTTGAAAAAGGTAACTGTATCGGTAACTGGTTTGTGTCTTTTGGTTCCTTACACCATTCCACCATATAACTCAACAGCCAATTACTAATATTCAACTGATGTGGCTGTCACTCTTCCCAATCTCAAATTTTGGCTTTCTAGTGTCCCAACGTAAAATTTTATTCACTAGTTCAGATATTGTTTTGGTCTTCCTTGAAAATTGAGAAGAAAAATTATGTTATCGGCAACCTCTCACCTCTCCTTCTTTTCCCTTTCCCTCTTCTTGTTTCTTCTTCGTTCCTGCCTTCCTCCCTCCATCTTCCACTCTGCAACCATCGAGCTCCGCTGTAACAACCCGCATATTTATCAATTTTATATTTAAATATTTTATCGTTAGTCGGATTTTAGTCCGAAAAGCTACTTTTTGCCAACAGCCGAATTAGGACTCGAGACTACTTCCATTGAGTTCAAAATGACGTTTGCGACCTTTTTGAGTATAAGCTTCGATATGTTTGGAGAAAGTTGATTTTTGCTACTTTTTCCCGCTTATGACTTTGGTTTGGACTGCACTCTTACTAACTCAGTCCCAACCCACTCCAACTCTTCGTTACTTCATTTCTAATTCCTAACTCTTCAAGCTTTCAACAATGGGGGAAGAGAAAAAGAATTAGAAACTCCAAGCCCTAGTTCCTCTTGCTAGCTCAAGTTCTTGCTACAAAATCAAAGAGAACCCATTGGTAAGCTTCTCTCCTTCTTCCCCAACTCATTCTCTCTTTGATTTCAGAAATTCCTAAACCTAATTTAGGAAATGTTTCTCTTTTAAGCTTAGATTCAAGCTTCTCGTGTTAAGATTGAAGTGTGGTAGATCTTCCTTCGTCTTCAAGCTTCTCATTCATTGTTTTCGGATTCAAAGGTGAGATTTTTAATCTCACATCTATGCTTATAATTCTCTTCTATTGTTAGGTATGAATTCCTAACACTTATTCATGTGCATTTGATTTTGATTTGGATTGCTTTTGTGAATATTCCAATTTTTAGTGTTTTGAGTTCAATTCGTTAAAAATTCTAACTTTGATGTTTGAACATGTTTTTGGTGATGCATCGAGGAGCATATAGGGCCGGGTAGTCGATTGGCATAAACCCTTAGCGCCGTTGCTCGTGCGATTGCAATTTGGTCGGGATTTGCACCTCCTTTGAAGTAGGGTAGGAAGTGCAAGTATACAGGTTCGGCCGACCGAGCCCCCTGGGCCGGTCGACCGACCTGTAGTCCAGGCACTTCCTGCCTCTGTTTGGAAGTGCTGGTTACAGGCTTCGGCCGACCGAGCCCCCAGGGCCGGTCGACCGACCTGGTGCCCCGAGCACTTCCAACCTCTGGTTCGGTCGACCGACTCAGGGAGTCCGGTCGACCGACCTGCTACTATTTGCCAGATTAGCCTATATTTCTAATTCGTCTGAATTTCAAACTTTAATCGATTCGTGTTGTCTTCCTTTTGTTGTTGTCATTTATTATCGACTTTGATGACTTATTTTCTTTGAGAATTCTTGGACTATCCATTTCGATGGATTCGGTATCGATTTCATTGGATTTTATTCACGTTTTCGAATGTGAATCTTAGTGATTGATTGTTCCTACAATCTTCTTTGTGATTTGTCACTTTAAAAAAAAAAGTTTTTCTATACTAGTAGTAAATATCAAAACTCTTTCTTCAAATGATTTCAACACTATTTTATAACAAAGCTCGTTTTCTCAAACCGATTTCCAATTTATTAGTATATACAAACCTTTACCTCACTCGTATGAGAAATCTAATTAAATGACTTAGTAAAATGAGTGGTATGAAACGCTTGCGTTTACTTTGTCGGTTAATTCTTGGACTTGTTCGATTGAAACTCTTGTGACAATTTTCTAGTGGAGATCTACAATTTGTTCGTAAATATTTAAGTTAAGCTAGTGGTTATGGGACATGAAGCTAAGCTCATATATTTACTAGCTTACTGTAATTGACACTTCTCGTTGATCATGGCGATCATCTATATGGTTTAGACTAGCAATGTGCGATGTCTCTTTGTTTGCGAGGTTAGGCTAGACACCATTTGTGTGATTCCATTCACACATACCTTTTCGGTTAGCCTAGACACCATTTGTGTGATTCCGCTCACACATACCTTTTTGCTTTTTGGTTAGGCTAGACACCATTTGTGTGATTCCATTCACACATACCTTTTCGGTTAGCCTAGACACCATTTGTGTGATTCCGCTCACACATACCATTTTGCTTTTTGGTTAGGCTATACACCACTTGTGTGATTCCATTCACACATACCTTTTTGGTTAGCCTAGAAACCATTTGTGTGATTCCGCTCACACATACCTTTTTGCTTTTTGGTTAGGCTAGACACCACTTGTGTGATTCCATTCACACATACCTTTTCGGTTAGCATAGACACCACTTGTGTGATTCCATTCACACATACCCTTTTTGCTTTTTGGTTAGGCTAGACACCACTTGTGTGATTCTATTCACACATACCTTTTCGGTTAGCCTAGACACCACTTGTGTGATTCCATTCACACATACCTTTTTGCTTTTTGGTTAGGCTAGACACCACTTGTGCGACTCCATTCACACATACCTTTTCGGTTAGCCTAGACACCACTTGTGTGATTCCACTCACACATACCTTTTTGTGATTTCTGGATTTCGTGTGTTGAATTCTGGAATTTATATCATTGACTTGTTATGAGTACAGGTTTAGGGTATGATGCCCTCTTTGGATCTTTGAGAAGATTCGTGTGATATTGATTAATCTTTTGTTGATTATCATTTACATGCTTATAGTAGTATGCCATTATGGATATTATGTTTATGCCATATCTTTTATGTTATATCATGCCATCTGATATTTATAGCTAGACTGATCCGTTTATTATTTTCTTATGAAATAATACTCGAGTCAGACCGAGATGTTACAGGTGCTTCTGCTTGACTTCTCCCCTGGGATTCATTACTATGAATTTTGGGCAAACTACTTAGATTAGTAGTTTATTTTGTTGTATACACTTCAGATATAGACTCATAGTTGTATTCTTTTGTATAGCACGTGTTGCTATTCTTTTGTATTATCGTGGATCTTTTGACCACTACTCTGATATACACTTTTATGTGTAATATTCATATCTATTTCCTCCTTTGTGATATGAATTATCTGTGACTGATTTATGTTATGTTTATTTCTTTATTTGTTTCCGAAGATTATTATAGCCACTGTGTAGTAGCTTTGTGTTTGTATCGGTATGTCGGATTGCCTCTTGAAATAAAATGCATGTTATACTATTTGACATATCGGTGCTCGCGCAAAGCAATTACACGGATGGTCGCTCCTCAACAGCCTTATTCTCTGTGCTAGTTGACAGCATTACACCGTAGTGTTCTTGGCTAGCGTGGGTATAGAGGTGGGGCGTCACAGCTTGGTATCAGAGCCAAACTTCGGAACAATATAGAATAATTTAACAAGGATCATCGTCCTAAGTCCATCTTAGGAGTCGTGCTTTAGGATTTAATTCGAGTCTTCGTACCGATTCATCCTATTTTCCTTATGATTCCTTATTTTATCTATCAAGAATTGCTTGATATTTATCTTGAGAATAACTTTTCTCCTTCTTTCTTTTCTAAAGGAAGAGAAATGGTTAGTTCTAGCAGTCCTAGCACTGGTCAATCCAGTGGCCCTTCTCTGGATGGCGCATTCATGTCTGCCCAACAACTTTTGGATCTTGTAAAGAATCAAGAGTTTATCTATGCTTTGAGTAAGAACGCCGAAATGGTTCTACCTTTGAAACTTGAAGTTTCTTTCAATCAGCTTGTGGATGTTACTCTTCTTCATGGAGAGGTTGGTAAAGGAAGTGTTTGTGATATTGGGACTTCCAAGAAGAGGCATATTAAGTTCAAGAGCCTTAATCCCAATAAGAGAGTGAAGCAAACTACTTTTGTATCAAAGACTCCAATCCCTAATCGTGGAGGATGCTACAATTGTAATTCTAAGGAACACTATGCGAATATGTGTCCAAAACCCCATTCTTGTCGCTATTGCAAGAAACCGGGTCATCTTTTATCTGCATGTCCCAAACTTTTGAACAAGGACATGAGAAAGCTAAATATTGTGCAAACCCCTTGCAACGCTTCTCTTGGTCAAGGTATTTTTCACTCAATCCTTGATGGCATCATTTTATTCCTTAAGCCCACTTATAAGGAAAGTGTTATTTCTCTCATTTATGTAGTTAGAGAAATTTTCCGGTATTTTTAAGCTTGTCTTAGGATTATCACCTAAGTAATCTTTTGTGTGGTGCTAAAGTCTTTTCAGTTTGACCTTACCACCAGTTTTCATTTGCTACGAGTTGCGGAAGTTGGTATTCCACTTACCGCATTCTGCACTCGTTATGATTCTTATGATTGACTTATTATGTTATTCGGTTTATCCAGCTTATTTCATCCATTTTATAAATCGAATATTCTATAAATATTTCGATGAGACCATTCTTGTATTTATTAATTTTGGATGAAAATAGTAATTTAAAATTTTGCAAATCTTTTTCATAAGATTTATTTATAAGTAAAATTGGATTTTTGTTCTTAAAACGAACAAAGAATATTCTTAGAAGTTTTTGAGAAACTTACTTATCCTATAAGAATACGATTTTGTGATTGTATTGCCCATTTAGTGTTTTAAGAATTCTGGTCGATGCGCTTGATCAACGTTATCGATAGGAATTTCCTAAAAACTTTGATGAGATAGTCAGACACAGTATATTAACTTGTAAAAATGTAAATTTTCTAGAAATATTTTTACATTGAGATAATTGTGATTTTGAAAGTTTTAACTTTTCAGGAAAGAAGATTATTTAAAAGAACTCTTTCTTTCGTTACTCTTGTTCTTGTGATTCCTGAAGGGGAACTAAGACTTTGCTATTTGTACCGATACTAGTCGTATTGGTTTGTATGCCGTTCTCTTGCAAAGGAGAACGTGCTATCACTTGTGCTTCTAAATCATTATAGCTTATCGAGACTAGATATGCCACTCATGATCTAGTGCTCGCGGCTATTGTTTTTACTTTTGGAATTTGGCATCATCATATTTGGATGAGAAATTTGTTCTCCATCTCGATCATAAATTCATGGAATATTTATTTTCTCATAAGGAACTTCATGTTGACTCGAGTTCCTAGCATCTTATGATCTTGATATTCGTTTATTCCCGAGAAGGGAAATCTTGTTGCCAATGCGCTTTGTCGTAAGAAACAAGTGGTTGATTCTTTGATGTTGTCTGAATGGAATTATCTTTTCATCAAGTCCATCGAACGTTTTGGTACACTTCGTTTTATTGAGTTTTATCTCGTTCCTTTTATGGACTAGTGTCCGATGTTCTTTTATGGTGTTCGGTTCATCGGATGTACTGTTATTATACTACATCGATGTTCCGTCTTATTTGATTCATCGGATGTACTGTTGTTATACTACATCGATGTTCCATCTTATCTGGATCAATGGATGTACCATTATTATACTACATCATTGTTCCGGTTTATCGGTTCATTGGGCGTACCGTTTTTGTACTACGCCGTTACACTGGCTCAATTTTCTGCTATTCTTGACGTTCCCCATGTCTTTTATCTACGGAAATGCCTTAGGGATTCCAGTTTCCATTCTTGAGCCCGGTGTTATTGTAGAAATTGAAGTTTCACTAGATTTGATTTTGAGCAACATCCTATTTGAATTATTGCTTCGGAGCTCAAACGACTTCGAAATAAAGATGTTCTTCTTGTGAGAGTTCAATGGTTCTCAAATCCTAGGGATTACTCATGGGAATCTAGAGAATTCATTGAGCGATCCCGTTCTTGCTAACTCTTTCGTGCTCTTTATGGTGAACTTTTTATTTCAATTTTCTTTTGTGTTAATATGCTTCTATGGTTGTTACTTCTTATATTTCCCTCTTAATTATTGCGAGGACGCAATTTCTTTAAGGAGGTGAGTCTGTAACAACCCGCATATTTATCGATTTTATATTTAAATATTTTATTTGAATATTTTATCGTTAGTCGGATTTTAGTCCGAAAAGCTACTTTTTGCAAACAGCCGAATTAGGACTCGAGACCACTTCCATTGAGTTCAAAATAACGTTTGCGACCTTTTTGAGTATAAGCTTCGATATGTTTGGAGAAAGTTGATTTTTGCTACTTTTTCCCGCTTATGACTTTGGTTTGGACTGCACTCTTACTAACTCAGTTCCAACCCACTCCAACTCTTCATTACTTCATTTCTAATTCCTAACTCTTCAAGCTTTCAACAATGGGGGAAGAGAAAAAGAATTAGAAACTCCAAGCCCTAGTTCCTCTTGCTAGCTCAAGTTCTTGCTCCAAAATCAAAGAGAACCCATTGGTAAGCTTCTCTCCTTCTTCCCCAACTCATTCACTCTTTGATTTCAGAAATTCCTAAACCTAATTTAGGAAATGTTTCTCTTTTAAGCTTAGATTCAAGCTTCTCGTGTTAAGATTGAAGTGTGGTTGATCTTCCTTCGTCTTCAAGCTTCTCATTCATTGTTTTCGGATTCAAAGGTGATATTTTTAATCTCACATCTATGCTTATAATTCTCTTCTATTGTTAGGTATGAATTCCTAACACTTATTCATGTGCATTTGATTTTGATTTGGATTGCTTTTGTGAATATTCCAATTTTTTGTGTTTTGAGTTCAATTCGTTAAAAATCCTAACTTTGATGTTTGAACATGGTTTTGGTGATGCATCGAGGAGCATATAGGGCCGGGTAGTCAATTGGCATAAACCCTTTGTAACGACCCGCTATTTTGGACTATTCGCATCCGCACATGTCAGACTTGAAAAATTCAAAATACCGAATTGTTAATTTAAATTTGGCAAAACTGAGATATACAGTAAATAAATAGTCACAGAATCACAGACACGGAGTAATAATATGCAGCGGAAGTAAAAGCGATAGTAGTTCATGAAGCTACTATATAAATATATAAGATACATCAGAGTTAAATAAGTTACAACGGAAGTGTAATACGATACATCAGGTACAAATCAGAATACATCACTGGAATCATCGAATACTAGAAGCAGAATAGATAGCTGGATCTTCCAGCAAAGCTCCGACTCCAAAGGTGAGTCTCAAAAGCTGATCAACCACTCAGTCTGACCCGAGCGTAAAGCAAAACACAAAACACTCGAGTCAGGATTAATATTCTCATATCAATAAATCCAACTCAAGCGAAATAGCAATCAAAATACAAGTAACTCAAAGGATGTTGGAATCACCATCCTCTAAGGATCCGTTAAACTATCTACTATGTAATAATATACGCTAAATAGATAATGTCTACCATTAATATAAATATCAAAATAGTGTTAAGGCGTTACCATTATCCCCCTTAACACATTTTCATATAATGTCATAGTTTATACAGCACTGTAAACTCCACCGTAAACTAGTGGGATATCAGGGAGTACTCCATAGGTATAACACAAAACAAATTCGTAGTAGTCGCGTATATAGGGATACAAGTATGACAAGGCACATGAGGCAATACCCAAGGTAGTGAAACTACCGTTTGCCTGATCCGGACTGGTGAGAACGCATCGCCGCAACGATCGCAACACCGCAAAACAACACTCCTGAAATTCCGAGGGTGCACCAATCAATCACAAGTAATGAGTAGTAGTTTACGAAGAAGTGTGTTCGCTCGAGGTGGCTAACCCCATTTGGCCCGGCACGGCTCCTGTTTTAGTCATTTCCAATTTGACACAAGTGTCAAGGCTATCCATTATCGTTCTCTTTCTTCAGTCATCACGTACATCATTCCAACCACTTCATTCTGGATCATCACTACGCGTATAGTTATTAAAGTGGTTTTCGGTTTAGATAGAGAGTATATCCATAACCGATTCCGGTTTCTTTAATAACTTTCGTAATTATTACACCAATTGGTCGTTTAATAAATTTCAAAACTAATCAAATTAAATTTCAATTTCAATTCGTAAACCAACATTTCATTTATCTTTCACTATCAATTTCTAAAGTTTACGTTTCAAAACTACCAAATAACCATTTCAAAGTCTTACAATTCAATTTCAATTTTCATTTAAACAATTCAAATAGTGGTTCAAGTTCGTATATATAAACTTCATTCCGAAGTCATTCAAATTAATTTATTTTAACATTCAAATCAATTTAAATTCATTTATCGATTTCATTCAATATTCGTTAAATTAATTATCATTCAAACAATTCTATTCAAATTCTAATTCAATTAAATCAATTACTTAAGTTCAATTTCACTATAACAAGACTTACAAATTTACTTAAATTCGATTCGTCAAATCATATTCTTAAAATTATAAGTCTTACATTCATTTCAATAAACGCATTTTATTTATTGTTAACGAAATTCAATTTCACTTATTTCTTTACTTAGTTACAAATTTCCAAAACTCAATTAATAAAGAAACTAAATTTCACATATTCGAGAAGTTACTTTCACTTGTTAACTCACTTAAATAATTTTCAAACTTTAATAAATAAAGAACTCGATTTCATTTATCAACGAAGTTCAAATCCACCGATTTAAAGTTCACTTCCTCTTATCAAAGAATTCAATTTTTATTCAGTTATCAAATAATTAAATCTCGTTCAATTATTAAATAATTTCAATCTTATTATTAAAATTTTCAAAACTTAATAATTACAAACTTGATTTTAAATTCAAACTTAATTATTAATTCATTTCCACTTAATTACGAATTCAAACTTAATTATTGAATCATTTCAACTTAATTATAAATTCAACTTAATAATTTCAAACTTAATTATAATTCCAACTTAATTATAATTTCGAATTTAATTATTAGATGATTTCAAACTTAATAATTTCAAAACTCAATTATTACTAATTCCAATTTACTTATTAATAATTCCAAATTTAATTATTAAATAATTAAATTTCAAACAACGTTCTTTCATCAATTTCTACGTTAATATTGTTTCAGATTTCAATCTTTTCATTTTTCTTTCAAAAATTCAAATTCTACCCTTATTTCAAAACTTTTTCTTTATTCGAATAAAATCATTATTTTATTTTTAAATCAAATTATTGACCAATCGGATTTTATTTAATTTTCTATCCTAAGTCAAGTTCATTTGGGTATTTATCATTTCAACCGGATTCCAATTTCAATTCAAAAATACAAACATAACAAAGGGAACTTGCAGTGTGATAACTGAGATGGTGTCAAAGTAAATAAACAAGCAATAACAAAAATCAAACACAATCAAATAATTAATTCAAATAATCCCGAAATAATCGTATTAATTCGCATTGTTGTTTGTGCGAATTAATATAATTATCTCTAGAATCTACACTATCATTTCATGTAGATTAAAGATTATTACATTTCGGTTTTTTTTTTCACTTGTCGTTCAATTTCAATTTTAAATTTAATACTACAACAATTAATCCAATATACGTTCAAAGGTTCAAAGTGTAATTTATCAAAATCTACGTGTCAATTAACCTAACAATTTAAAAGGGGTCATATTATTCAAATTAACTAATCAAATTCATCCCATATGTCACTTCACAATTTTTAAACTACCCTACGTCAACTTCAATTGCATAATATTTATCACTTTATACATTAGAATTTAACGTCCAATATAAACAACAATCAATCAATCAATTATCAACCAAACTGTATTATCATTGCATAAATAATTAACAGATAATGGTGTCAGATGTCATAAGTGAACCGATACAGATAATAGCATACATAACGGTGTAAATAACTAACAGCAGCATATTTCAATTGTCGTTTCAATTGAAATCAAATTTAATAAATAAAAGAATATTAATCGTGAGTGATTGCTCACCTTTCGAGGTTAGAGATGATAGATAATGAAATGAGTTGAGAATCCAAGAACGAATTCCAAAACAAAGCTAGATGCACGAATTTGACAAGCAAAGCTGCCAATAGGAATTGACGAGATCAAATCAGAACTGGGTCGATAAAATAATTGGTATAAGTGAATTGATATAGATATAACGTATAAAATCATATATATGTACAAAGTCATATTTTATATTTTCAAACATTTTTTAATAAAATATATATATACAAGTATTTCAAAACTCATTGTTTTAAATTTTAAAACTCTTAAATACATATCAATGTATGTTAGCTTTTTATAATGCAATTGTTATATATAAATAAGTAACTAACAGATAACCTTTTACAAACATATATATATCTTCCTTTAATTTAAATCTATATACATTTCAACATTTTAAATTACCAAATGTGTAAACAGTTTAAAATCAATAGTTATTATAAAACCAATATAAACTTACTTTCTTAAAATATATATAAACTCAAACCGATCCAATACAAACGTAGATAGACTGAATATACAACAACTAAGTTATACAAAATTTGTATAAACTGAAATAATATAACTGTCATATTATACTTACACAAACATGTTTTAGGATTTGTACAAACTAATATTTCCACTAACATATACTCTAGTATAGTATGCTGTAACAACACATAATACAGCCTATCAATTCCTATATTTATAACTACACCTAGGTTATACAACTTACATATAATAACAAAAAGAATGCCGACCATCATAAACTTATATATATACTTATGCAACAAATTATTCTCCTTTTTATTTCATAATTTAAAAATGTGGACAGCTAAACCTTTATAAATACATATATACAGAACTAACACATTATATAAAATTCAAATTTACACTTTTCTTCTTTGCAAACAAAATGGTTTACTTTATATATAAATTTACATTATTCTATCTAAATAAACAAGTTGGCAAGTAACAAATATCAATATAATATAGATATATAAAATCAGATATCAACTATATATAAAACAATGATCCTCAAACAAGCACTATATAAGTTATTATAACACATATATATCATTATTCATACACTGTAGAAAACAGGTTTTATACAAATGCACGCCTAAAAAAACATAGCCTATCTCATTATGTCTATATATAAAATCAATATCTATGTATATATCATCGATATATATACTCACAAGCTTATGTAAACTAATACATACCTAGTTATATAATAACCTAAACTGACTTATATATAGACCCTTACACATATATATTTAATTATACATAACATCACTACCGAAATTTAACAAACCAAATATATGTATATAAACACAAACAATACGATAAAACATTTTTATAAATATACTTTTATATGAAAGTCACACATAAAAATCTATAACCAAAGATATTGTTGTAGCACATAAAGTAATTCTCTTATAATATAAACTACCGTAACATAGATTTCCACTTATTCTATAATATAATATATTATAACATATATACATTATACCTTGCACCAAAAAAAACGTGAGGATTATAGATGCTTGGCAGGTTAGAGGAGGTGCACGGGTGGGTTGGTGAAGGCCGGCAGTAGAGTTGATGGCGGGGAGGCGGAGGTCGGGCTTGTTCATGGTGGAGAGCGGCCATCCATGCGTTAATCTTCTTTCTTTTTCATTTTTTTTTATGAAGGAGCGTTTCATTAAAATGAAGGTTGTGGGTGCGTTTGTAGCTGAGGCCTGGTTTGAAGGTGAAGATACTGGAAAGTGAAGATGAAAAGATGAAAAGATATTTACTTTTTTTTTCTCTAGTTCAGAATAGCAATCAAAGCAAAGTGTTTATGAAAATAATACAAGCCAGACAACCAAAAGCCACCCGTGATTTAGGGAATTATTAAAAGTTAACGGCTATTGGTTTATACGTTGGAAACTGAAAAGATAGGAACCCAAAAAGACTCGGTTGCAGAACCGATACGCTAGACGTTTCGCAAATTGCACTGCACACCGAACTCCAAAACTCACGTATGATTATACTACGAAGATCAGCATGACGAGACGGTCAAAATGGTATACAGATATCAGTGGTGTGATTTAATTATAAAAATTCGAAATTTTCTACTACGAAAAATGCAAGAAAATCGTAGAAAAATAAGATCAACGGAGCCAAAGATTTCCGAATTTGGAAAAATGACAAACTGACATCTTGCTCATAAGATGATTTAGAATTTTTCTATGTTCTATGTAAAAATATTTTGGTTTTGAAAACATTTTATTTTCATCGCTTTTTAACTGATTAAATTTGAGGTGAATTTACGCATGAAATAAACTTTCGTATTTTTGAACGAAAATTTACCAGATGCTTTGTTTATCCAGACGCATTCCAAATATAAAATTTATATTTTAAAATTTTATCGTTTATAACTTCACAAAATTTCAATTAAATATGTTACTAAAACCGTTAAAATTTACGGGTCGTTACATTCTCCTCCACTCAAAACTTTTCGTCCCCGAAAAGGAAGGGAGTAGGAGAATAGAAACAATCAAAAGAAAATAAACTTGAATTACATTGTAAACAATTAATTTTAAACCATACAAATTTCAATTTAAACACATTAATATTCACTAGTTGGTTTAAATTCGTTTATATTAAGTCAATAATATTCATTCAATTTAATTTTGTTAGTTCAAACTATAAATTTCGATTTAAGTCAAATATATGTCCAATAATTGAATTTAAATTCAAAGTATTTCATTAATTGATTAAATTGTTAATTTATTAATTCTCTCAAAGAAAAATTTATTTAATTTATCTCATTTATTCATTATCTTATTATCCAATTGTATCCTATTAATAGTTCATAATCATATTTTATTCAACAAATCTAATTCTTCTTTATTCCAAATTATTATAAAATTTATTCGACTTTATACATCTTATCACATATTCAGTATATTTACATTTATTATAACTACTCAAATTTATTTTTAAACTCCTTTAACATCATTTTATACTGTATAATATTCAATTACATAGTTAAATTTTGAAAATTTAGGTAAGTTATATATAATGCAATTGAGTATTATCTAAATAAAATTTTACAATTCGCTAACTTCAAGTTAAGTATTTAGTCAAAACTTTTGGCTTCTTTGAAAATCATCTTTAAATCAAAATTTTAAGAATTAAATTTCGATTAACTCAAACCGTTTTATAGATAAACTAAATATATATATTCATAATATATCTAATCAAATTAAAAAATTTCAATATATTTTACAAATCAAGTCATGTTAAGAAATTCAAATCAATTTATTTTTTTCAAGACAAATCGTAGCAAAGCTGCAGAATAGTCTCTCCTCTTCGAAACTCGAAAATGAAAGTCGATGATGCGGCCGTCATCACCGAAATTATTTTCCAGCGACAAAAGAGAAGAGCTCTAATTTAATCATTTAAAATTCCTTGAAATGTTTTTATTCGAAAATACTTTAAATAATATACCTTTTAAAACTTTAAATACAAGGTTTGAAATCTATCGGAAATTAAATTACCAAATTCTTGTTTTAAATTCATTTTAAATTCCAAATAAAATTATATCCAAGTTTTATAAATTCATTTATTTATATTGCCAAAGTCAAAGGTTTACAAACAGTAAATGAAAATCAAATATTATTATTTTCTGGCAATAAATTCATTAATGGTTTTAATTTCAGAAAACTTTTATTTATATATAATATAATTATACAAAACTATTTTGTTTACCAAATTTGAAAACAATTATTATGTCAGTTTGCTCTATTCAAGTGTTTTGGAAATCCTATCGATAGCGTTGATCAGACGAATCGATCGAAAATCCAAATCAACATCAACAACTCAAACAACACAATGTATATAAAACATTTTAAATACTAATTTACAAATACACTTCCTCGCTCGACGATACAAGGATGGATTTCAAATTAATAATAGGGATTTAAATTTTGATGGAAATCAAATCAAAGAGAATTTTGATTCGAAAATAAATTCGAAACAGAAGATAAGATAATTCAATTAATCGAATCCGGAGATGGATAAGCTTATTTAATTCACGGGCAACCTTAGCCGGATCGACCGTAACTTCAAGAATAAGATCGACGCTGAATTCCGAGGTAAATCAACATTCGATCTCAAGAAATAGCATTCAGGTATAGCACGAGATAGATAGCATCGTAAACCGAGGATACAGAAATCTCCGGTAAATCGATGTCTATTATAATGGAGTTTCGCCCCATTATAAATCATTCGAAGTTTGGCGAGACCGCAGATTTCTTATAAAGATTATTCGTAGTGGAGTTATGGGATGCTCCGGAATTGAAAGAAGACGAATAGTGAGGGACACGAATGAATTTCGGAACCGAGGGAACGTTCCAAAATTCAAAGGAATTGAGTCAAAATAAAGAGATTGAAACTCGAGTGGGAGTGATTCTGTAAATACATTTACCCTATATGCTAAGTTTGCCTAGAGCTACCAAAAGCTTTGATACCAACTTTAACGACCCGCTATTTTAGACTATTCGCATCCGCACATGTCAGACTTGAAAAATTCAAAATACCGAATTGTTAATTTAAATTTGGCAAAACTGAGATATACAGTAAATAAATAGTCATAGAATCACAGACACAAAGTAATAATATGCAGCGGAAGTAAAAGAGATAGTAGTTCATGAAGCTACTATATAAATATATAAGATACATCAGAGTTAAATAAGTTACAACGGAAGAGTAATACGATACATCAGGTACAAATCAGAATACATCACTGGAATCATCGAATACTAGAAGCAGAATAGATAGCTGGATCTTCCAACAAAGCTCTAACTCCAAAGGTGAGTCTCGAAAGCTGATCAACCACTCAGTCTAACCCGAGCGTAAACCAAAACACAAAACACTCGAGTCATGATTAATATTCTCATATCAATAAATCCAACTCAAGCGAAATAGCAATCAAAATACAAGTAACTCAAAGGATGTTGGAATCACCATCCTCTAAGGATCCGTTAAACTATCTACTATGTAGTAATATACGCTAAATAGATAATTTCTATCATTAATATAAATATCAAAATAGTGTTAAGGCGTTACCATTATCCCCCTTAACACATTTTCATATAATGTCATAGTCTATACAGCACTGTAAACTCCACCGTAAACTTGTGAGATATCAGAGAGTACTCCATAGGTATAACACAAAACAAATTCGTAGTAGTCGCGTATATAGGGATACAAGTATGACAAGGCACATGAGGCAATACCCAAGGTAGTGAAACTACCGTTTGTCTGATCCGGACTGGTGAGAACGCATCGCCGCAACGATCGCAACACCGTGAAACAACACTCCTGAAATTCCGAGGGTGCACCAATCAATCACAAGTAATGAGTAGTAATTTACGAAGAAGTGTGTTCGCTCGAGGTGGCTAACCCCATTTGGCCCGGCACGGCTCCTGTTTTAGTCATTTCCAATTTGACACAAGTGTCAAGGCTATCCATTATCGTTCTCTTTCTTCAGTCATCACGTACATCATTCCAACAACTTCATTCTGGATCATCACTACGCGTATAGTTATTAAAGTGGTTTTCAGTTTAGATAGAGAGTATATCCATAACCGATTCCGGTTTCTTTAATAACTTTCGTAATTATTACACCAATTGGTCGTTTAATAAATTTCAAAACTAATCAAATTAAATTTCAATTTCAATTCGTAAACCAACATTTCATTTGTCTTTCACTATCAATTTCTAAAGTTTACGTTTCAAAACTACCAAATAACCATTTCAAAATCTTACAATTCAATTTCAATTTTCATTTAAACAATTCAAATAGTGGTTCAAGTTCGTATATATAAACTTCATTCCGAAGTCATTTAAATTAATTTATTTTAACATTCAAATCAATTTAAATTCATTTATCGATTTCATTCAATATTCGTTAAATTAATTATCATTCAAACAATTCTATTCAAATTCTAATTCAATTAAATCAATTACTTAAGTTCAATTTCATTATAACAAAACTTACAAATTTACTTAAATTCGATTCGTCAAATCATATTCTTAAAATTATAAGTCTTACATTCATTTCAATAAACGCATTTTATTTATTGTTAACGAAATTCAATTTCACTTATTTCTTTACTTAGTTACAAATTTCCAAAACTCAATTAATAAAGAAACTAAATTTCACATATTCGAGAAGTTACTTTCACTTGTTAACTCACTTAAATAATTTTCAAACTTTAATAAATAAAGAACTCGATTTCATTTACCAACGAAGTTCAAATCCACCGATTTAAAGTTCACTTCCTCTTATCAAAGAATTCAATTTTTATTCAGTTATCAAATAATTAAATCTCGTTCAATTATTAAATAATTTCAATCTTAATTATTAAAATTTTCAAAACTTAATAATTACAAACTTGATTTTAAATCCAAACTTAATTATTAATTCATTTCCACTTAATTACGAATTCAAACTTAATTATCGAATCATTTCAACTTAATTATAAATTCAACTTAATAATTTCAAACTTAATTATAATTCTAACTTAATTATAATTTTGAATTTAATTATTAGATGATTTCAAACTTAATAATTTCAAAACTCAATTATTACTAATTCCAATTTACTTATTGATAATTCCAAATTTAATTATTAAATAATTAAATTTCAAACAACGTTCTTTCATCAATTTCTACGTTAATATTGTTTCAGATTTCAATCTTTTCATTTTTCTTTCAAAAATTCAAATTCTAACCTTATTTCAAAACCTTTTCTTTATTCGAATAAAATAATTATTTTATTTTTAAATCAAATTATTGACCAATCGGATTTTTATTTAATTTTCTATCCTAAGTCAAGTTCATTTGGGTATTTATCATTTCAACCCGATTCCAATTTCAATTCAAAAATACAAACATAACAAAGGGAACTTGCAGTGTGATAACTGGGATGGTGTCAAACTAAATAAACAAGCAATAACAAAAATCAAACACAATCAAATAATTAATTCAAATAATCCTGAAATAATCGTATTAATTCGCATTGTTGTTTGTGCGAATTAATATAATTATCTCTAGAATCTACACTATCATTTTATGTAGATTAAAGATTATTACATTTCGATTTTTTTTTTCACTTGTCGTTCAATTTCAATTTTTAATTTAATACTACAACAATTAATCCAATATACGTTCAATGGTTCAAAGTGTAATTTATCAAAATCTACGTGTCAATTAACTTAACAATTTAAAAGGGGTCATATTATTCAAATTAACTAATCAAATTCAACCCATACGTCACTTCACAATTTTTAAACTACCCTACGTCAACTTCAATTGCATAATATTTATCACTTTATACATTACAATTTAACATCCAATATAAACAACAATCAATCAATCAATTATCAACCAAACTGTATTATCATTGCATAAATAATTAACAGATAATGGTGTCAGATGTCATAAGTGAACCGATACAGATAATAGCATACATAACGGTGTAAATAACTAACAGCGGCATATTTCAATTGTCGTTTCAATTGAAATCAAATTTAATAAATAAAAGAATATTAATCGTGAATGATTGCTCACCTTTCGAGGCTAGAGAGGATAGACAATGAAATGAGTTGAGAATCCAAGAACGAATTCCAAAACAAAGCTAGATGCACGAATTTGACAAGCAAAGCTGCCAATAGGAATTGACGAGATCAAATCAGAACTGGGTTGATAAAATAATTGGTATAAGTGAATTGATATAGATATAACATATAAAATCATATATATGTACAAAGTCATATTTTATATTTTCAAACATTTTTTAATAAAATATATATGTATACAAGTATTTCAAAACTCATTGTTTTAAATTTTAGAACTCTTAAATACATATCAATGTATGTTAGCTTTTTATAATGCAATTGTTGTATATAAATAAGTAACTAACAGATAACCTTTTACAAACATATATATATATCTTCCTTTAATTTAAATCTATATACATTTCAACATTTTAAATTACCAAATATGTAAACAGTTTAAAATCAATAGTTATTATAAAACCAATATAAACTTACTTTCTTAAAATATATATAAACTCAAACCGATCCAATACAAACATAGATAGACTGAATATACAACAACTAAGTTATACAAAATTTGTATAAACTGAAATAATATAACTGTCATATTATACATACACTAACATTGTAACGACCCGTATTTTACGTGTCGATAAATCGTATAATAGTTGCATTAAGTCGTTTGGAGCTTGAGTCGTTCTAGAGATAAGTCGTGTTAAAGTTAAGTCGTGTGGAACTTAAGTCGTGACCGACTTAGAGGATGGAGCGACTTAGGGTAGGTCGCCGACTCATGGGGTCAACGGTTTATAGGTTGGCCGACTTATAGGAGTGAGTGGTAGTTGCCGACTTATGGTTGTTAGCGAGTTAAGAGAGGTAGCGGCTTAAGGTTTGGACCGAGTCAAGGTAGTGAGCGACTCATAGGATAACCGACTCATAGAGGTGACCGACTCATGTATTGGACCGACTCATAGGATGGAACGACTTGAGGAAAATGAGTTAGGTCGTTGAGTCGTATAGTGTTGTTGAGTCGCCGAGTCGCTGAGTCGTGTGTTGTTGAGTCGATGAGTCGTTAGGTCGGCCTGTGTTTTAGGACGTGTATGCTATGAGTCGTACACGAGTTAAGTTGTTGGGTCGGCTAGGTGATGAGTCGTAGGGGTTGTTGAGTCGTTAGGCCGCGTTAGTTAGGTCGTGAGTCGGCATGTGTTCTGAGTGGTTAGGTCGGAGGCTTTTGAGTCGTATGCATTTGGGTCGGCTTAGTGTGATCCTGTGTCTCCGATGAGTCGTAAGTCGTAGCCCGCGTGCGTGTTAGGTCGTTGGAGTTTTGGGTCGTGGGTCTTAGGTCGGGGGCGACTCAAGGATGGGTCGGCGATGACTCAGGGGCGGATTCAGCCTATAAATAGAGGGGTTTGGCTCACTTTTTGGCACCGGTTTTTGAAGCGACGAAGTGCTGCCATTTTGAGAGCTCAACTACAACATTTCTTCATCTTCTTTTCTCCACTCTAATCTAGTTCTAACATCCATCCAAGATCGAAGATCCAAGAGCCGAAGTTGAAGATCTTCATCCAACGAAGCTAGATTCCATCGTTTCAAGCGAGATTTCGACGAATCAAGCTTGAATCCTTGCTGTCCAGATCTGAAGTGATTAGTTTTTGAAGTGTTTGGGTGATTCGGTGAGTGGTGGTTATCTCTCACACGGACCCAAAGGAGTATATTGGTTTGGTGGTTTGTTGGAGTGTTGTAGATAGTGATTTTATGCATTTTTTTTCCTTAGATCCAAGTGTAGATCCACTACTCATGAAGATGTTTACTTATACAAGTTCATTTATCAAGTTGAAGAGACAAAACCCATGATTTATATTTGTTAGATCTATGCTAAAAACCCATGATTTATGTATGTTAGATCTATGCTCATTTATTTACGAAATTGCCATTATCATTGTAATTGTTTATTTATATCTTGTTTGAATGATTTATTGCTTGGATTAATGTTTGATTTGATTGATTAGTTGATATATAGCTTGATTTGATCAAGTTGGTTGATGATGATTCAAAAGCTAAGTGGAAAGGCTCTTGAATAAGGAAAGCTGCTTGTGGCATATGAAGCGGATGTTGAAGCTCATATGTATGGATTAGATGATGTTGAGATGGGACTTTGCCATAATGCGATGAGGCAAGCCATGATGTTGAGATGAGACTTTGCTATGATGCGATAAAGCGAAGCATGATGTGAGATAGCCTTGGTTTAATCCAGACGGGATCATCCCAAGCATGTTGATAACTTGATGATGCGATGCGAGTTGGTTGATAATGGTTAGCTTGAGAGGTGCTTGAGCTAGTATGGAAATAGTTGTCGAGAAGGATGACTAGGAGGCTGAGATCTCATCGTTGTTGAAGGTTCTAGCATGCTCAAAGCAAGACTACGTTGGAACGGGCTGCGACGACGTTCCAAGCACGGGCTGCGACGACGTGCTAGTACTCTGGGTAGTTGCGAAAATTCCTAGGCACGGGCTGCGACGACGTGCGGAGTTATGTCTAGAACCGGGGTTACCATTAGCCCTTGACAGGTGGTCATTCAACTAACGGTGAAATCAAGGCAATGATAACAGTGATAGCCAGAGTCATGGATGTTTGGACGTTTGGTTGTATCATCATTCGGTCTCAATAGCGGTGTTTTCCGGGTGCTTATCTGATCTTGGTTTAGGCCTTGGGGGTTTGTATTTGGAAAACATCGACCTTGACTCGAATGATTATTGTTTTACTTTAATTGTCTGCCATGTTATGCTTGCTTCTCCTTAGTGTGTGTCTAGGGGCTATCGCTGTAGAAAGAGGCGGAGTGGGATGGTTTGGTTCCTATTCCTTTTATCCCTTATGCTCTTTTGGTATGTTTGATAGTTGATTTACTGCTCACTAAGACTTTGTCTGACTCAAGGTTTTATGTCTCCTCTTATTACCTTGGTTGTTCATCCATGATGGGATGGGAAGACTAGGTAGCAGGTGACATGTGCTGTTCTTGGAGATCTACGTTGATGATGACGAAGACGAGCAGGAGGCTTTTGCATATTATTTCATATTATGTACTGGGTGTTCCGCTGTATATACTTTGAGTGCTTTGTAGCGAGGTTTTGATGTATTGACTGTTTTGATGATTGTATCAAACTTCTAAGATGCTTATTTGATGATATTATGTTATGAAGCTTCACTATACATATATTTCTCTATTGTATTTTATCCATGCGCTGTGAGTTATGCGATAGATTCTGCGATGTTTATTCTACCCTTGACGGTCACCCATGGCTGCCTGGCACGCCTTTCAGCGCATTATTTCCTTGTTTTGGTGCGGGAGTCATGGGCGGTCGTCACAAACATATTTTAGGATTTGTACAAACTAACATTTCCACTAACATATACTCTAGTATAGTATGTTGTAACAACAAATAATACAGCCTATCAATTCCTATATTTATAACTACACCTAGGTTATACAACTTACATATAATAACAAAAAGAATGCCGACCATCATAAACTTATATATACTTATGCAACAAATTATTCTCCTTTTTATTTCATAATTTAAAAATGTGGACAGCTAAACCTTTATAAATACATATATACAGACCTAACACATTATATAAAATTTAAATTTACCATTTTCTTCTTTGCAAACAAAATGGTTTACTTTATATATAAATTTACATTATTCTATCTAAATAAACATGTTGGCAAGTAACAAATATCAATGTAATATAGATATATAAAATCATATATCAACTATATATAAAACAATGATCTTCAAACAAGCACTATATAAGTTATTATAAACATATATATCATTATTCATACACTGTAGAAAACAGGTTTTATACAAATGCACGCCTAAAAAAACATAGCCTATCTCATTATTTCTATATATAAAATCAATATCTATGTATATATCACCGATATATATACTCACAAGCTTATGTAAACTAATACATACCTAGTTATATAATAACCTAAACTGACTTATATATAGACCCTTACACATATATATTTAATTATACATAACATCACTACCGAAATTTAACAAACCAAATATATGTATATACGCACAAACAATATGATAAAACATTTTTATAAATATACTTTTATATGAAAGTCACACATAAAAATCTATAACCGAAGATACTGTTGTAGCACATAAAGTAATTCTCTTATAATATAAACTATTGTAACATATATTTCTACTTATTCTATAATATAATATATTATAACATATACACATTATACCTTGCACAAAAAAAGACGTGAGGATTATAGATGCTCGGCAGGTTAGAGGAGGTGCACGGGTGGGTTGGTGAAGGCCGGCAGTAGAGTTGATGGCGGGGAGGCGGAGGTCGGGCTTGTTCATGGTGGAGAGCGGCCATCCGTGCGTTAATCTTCTTTCTTTTTTTTTCTTTTTTTATTTGAAGGAGCGTTTCATTAAAATGAAGGTTTTGGGAGCGTTTGTAGCTGAGGCCTGGTTTGAAGGTGAAGATACTGGAAAGTGAAGATGAAAAGATGAAAAGAGATTTACTTTTTTTTTCTCTAGTTCAGAATAGCAATCAAAGCAAAGTGTTTATGAAAATAATACAAGCCAGACAACCAAAAGCCACCCGTGATTTAGGGAATTATTAAAAGTTAACGGCTATTGGTTTATACGTTGGAAACTGAAAAGATAGGAACCCAAAAAGACTCGGTTGCAGAACCGATACGCTAGACGTTTCGCAAATTGCACCGCACACCGAACTCCAAAACTCACATATGATTATACTATGAAGATCAACATGACGAGACGGTTAAAATGGTATACAGATATCAGTGGTATGATTTAATTATAAAAATTTGAAATTTTCTACTACGAAAAATGCAAAAAAATCGCAGAAAAATAAGATCGACGGAGCCAAAGATGTCCGAATTTGGAAAAATGACAAACTGACATCTTGCTCAGAAGATGTTTTAGAATTTTTCTATGTAAAAATATTTTGGTTTTGAAAACATTTTATTTTCATCGCTTTTTAACTGATTAAATTTGAGGTGAATTTACGCACGAAATAAACTTTCGTATTTTTGGACGTAAATTTACCAGATGCTTTGTTTAACTAGACGCATTCCAAATATAAAATTTATATCTCAAAATTTTATCGTTTATAACTTCACAAAATTTTCAATTAAATACGTTACTAAAACCGTTAAAATTTACGGGTCGTTACACCCTTAGCGCCGTTGCTCGTGCGATTGCAATTTGGTCGGGATTTGCACCTCCTTTGAAATAGGGTAGGAAGTGCAAGCATACAGGTTCGGCCGACCGAGCTCCCTGGGCCGGTCGACGGACCTGTAGTCCAGGCACTTCCTGCCTCTGTTTGGAAGTGCTGGTTACAGGCTTCGGCCGACCGAGCCCCCCGGGCCGGTCGACCGACCTGGTGCCCCGAGCACTTCCAACCTCTGGTTCGGTCGACCGACTCAGGGAGTCCGGTCGACCGACCTGCTACTATTTGCCAGATTAGCCTATATTGCTAATTCGTCTGAATTTTCAACTTTAATCGATTCGTGTTGTCTCCCTTTTGTTGTTATCATTTATTATCGACTTTGATGACTTATTTTCTTTGGGAATTCTTAGAATATCCATTTCGATGGATTCGGTATCGATTTCACTGGATTTTATTCACGTTTTCGAATGTGAATCTTAGTGATTGATTGTTCCTACAATCTTCTTTGTGATTTGTCACTTTAAAAATATAAAGGTTTTCTATACTAGTAGTAAATATCAAAACTCTTTCTTCAAATGATTTCAACACTATTTTATGACAAAGCTCGTTTTCTCAAACCGATTTCCAATCTATTAGTATATACAAACCTTTACCTCACTCGTATGAGAAATCTAATTAAACGACTTAGTAAAACGAGTGGTATGAAACGCTTACGTTTACTTTGTCGGTTAATTCTTGGACTTGTTCGATTGAAACTCTTGTGACAATTTTCTAGTGGAGATCTACAATTTGTTCGTAAATATTTAAGTTAAGCTAGTGGTTATGGGACATGAAGCTAAGCTCATATATTTATTAGCTTACTGTAATTGACACTTCTCGTTGATCATGACGATCATCTTTATGGTTTAGACTAGCAATGTGCGATGTCTCTTTGTTTGCGAGGTTAGGCTAGACACCATTTGTGTGATTCCATTCACACATACCTTTTCGGTTAGCCTAGACACCATTTGTGTGATTTCGCTCACACATACCTTTTTGCTTTTTGGTTAGGCTAGACACCATTTGTGTGATTCCATTCACACATACCTTTTCGGTTAGCCTAGACACCATTTGTGTGATTCCGCTCGCACATACCTTTTTGCTTTTTGGTTAGGCTATACACCACTTGTGTGATTCCATTCACACATACCTTTTCGGTTAGCCTAGACACCATTTGTGTGATTCCGCTCACACATACCTTTTTGCTTTTTGGTTAGGCTAGACACCACTTGTGTGATTCCATTCACACATACCTTTTCGGTTAGCCTGGACACCACTTGTGTGATTCCATTCACACATACCCTTTTTGCTTTTTCGCTAGGCTAGACACCACTTGTGTGATTCCATTCACACATACCTTTTCGGTTAGCCTAGACACCACTTGTGTGATTCCATTCACACATACCTTTTTGCTTTTTGGTTAGGCTAGACACCACTTGTGCGATTCCATTCACACATACCTTTTCGGTTAGCCTAGACACCACTTGTGTGATTCCACTCACACATACCTTTTTGTGGTTTTTGGATATCGTGTGTTGATTTCTGGAATTTATATCATTGACTTGTTATGAGTACAGGTTTAGGGTATGATGCCCTCTTTGGATCTTTGAGAAGATTCTTGTGATATTGATTAATCTTTTGTTGATTATCATTTACATGCTTATAGTAGTATGCCATTATGGATATTATGTTTATGCCATATCTTTTATGTTATATCATGTCATCTGATATTTATAGCTGACTGATCCGTTTATTATTTTCTTATGAAATAATACTCGGGTCAGACCGAGATGTTACAGGTGCTTCTGCTTGACTTCTCCCCTGGGATTCATTACTCTGACTTTTGGGCAAACTACTTAGATTAGTAGTTTATTTTGTTGTATACACTTGAGATTTAGACTCATAGTTGTATTCTTTTGTATAGCACGTGTTGCTATTCTTTTGTATTACCGTGGATCTTTTGACCACTACTCTGATATACACTTTTATGTGTAATATTCATATCTATTTCCGCCTTTGTGATATGAATTATCTGTGACTGATTTATGTTATGTTTATTTCCGTATTTGTTTCCGAAGATTATTATAGCCACTGTGTAGTAGCTTTGTGTTTGTATCAGTATGTCGGATTGCCTCTTGAAATAAAATGCATGTTATACTATCTGACATATCGGTGCTCGCGCAAAGCAATTACACGGATGGTCGCTCCTCAACAGCCTTATTATCCGTGCTAGTTGACAACATTACACCGTAGTGTTCTTGGCTAGCGTGGGTATAGAGGTGGGGCTTCACATCCGCCTCACAGTTCCCATCACCAGCCATGGAAGCCTCAAACTCACACCAGGCCTCTATCCCACCTCTACACGCGCATGGCCTCTCTCCACCACGCAACACCATCACCACCCTCCACTTTCGCATGGCCGCATGCAGCACGAGATCCCATATCCAGGGTCACCGCTCCACTTCTCCCATCTGAACAATCCTCCCATTCACTTCCTCCGCCGCGTGCAACAAATCCGAGCCTTTATTCCATTTTAGCCTACGTCAGCGCTTGCAGCTTCACGTCTTTTGTCCTTGCTGACATTGCTTTGAGAAGGTATAATATATATATATATATATATATATATATATATATATATATATATATATATATATATATATATAATGTTTCACATGTATGAATTAATTTGCCCATTTTTGATAACCTGCTCCCCTGGAACTCTCAAGTACTGTCCACTTTTTATTATATATATATATATATATATATATATATATAGGTTTGAAGTATTTCACAGTCTATCGATACGTTGTTTAATAAACAATAATTTTTAAATAAAAAGAAAAGGTACATAAGTTGTATATATTTATACTTTAATCCATATATCTATAAGTTTTAATGCTATCTCATCTGATAAGTTCAATATATTTTATAATGTTGGCTTATATTGTTATATATGTTATGGTACTTTATAATATAATTGAAGTTATATGGTATTTTATAATATATTGTATGCTATATTTATTACAAAATTTTGGTCAGCTGTTCAGAGAAGAAAAATAATATAAAGAAGGTTATAAGTTGTTTACACATATATATTAGCCGTTAGTACGGTATATAATATGAAATATATATATATATAAATTTATATATATATACATATAATTCAAAGTTTTATATTATGTGTTCCAATTTCATGTTATAAAAAGCTATTTCGACCGTTTGAGTATGCCATACACTTTGATATAAGTTTATAGTTGTATTCCTAAGTTTCAGTTAATCTGTTTGTGAATATATAAGTTTATAACATTAATGACTTATTTGTTATATATAAATTTTATAAGTAATATCCTGTAATAGCTATTAAAAGTATATAGATGTACATTGATTTAAAGTATATAACGTGAATATGTGTTTTGATTTTGTATGAGAGTTGATGTAAAGAGTATCTTGATTTTCTTTAATACAAACAGAAGCATTCATATATGTCATGTTGTATCGATTTGCTTCTCATATTTCAAATATATCAAAATATGTATCTAATACGTACTATGAAAGAAATTGCATGTCTACCAATATTTGCATTTTGTTATATATTATATATATATATAGGAACTTTGATATCAAGTTTGCCTATAGTTGTCATATCATAGCCTATATTGATGAATTTTTAATTTTACACGTATAGATTTTGATTTGGATGCGTGTATATATGTTTAAAACTTAATATCATTTTTCATATATATATTTTAAGATTTTATATGTGATTGAATTAAATATGATTTTGTGGGTGTGTGTGTGTGTGTATAATTTTATATGTTATATATGTATCAGCTCACTTATACCATTTATCTTCATCAATCCAGTCATCGTGCCATACTCTTGTTTCGCCAATATCCAAGTTGGTTGCAGCATCTTTTGATTCGTTCGCGTTCGGATCAGTGTGCATATCCGTGTCATCTTCTGCATTCTCTAGCCTCGAAAGGTGAGCAATCACTCATGATTAATGTTCTTATGTTTATTAAATTTGATTTCAATTGAAACGACAATTGAAATATGCTGTTGTTAATTATTTACATTGTTATATATATGCTATTACCTGTATCTGTTCTGTGACATTTGACACCATTATTTGTTATTTATATTGATGATATATGCCTGTTATAATATTTCATATCGGCTACCACTCTGCAAGTTCCCTGTTAGTATAGAATTCACTATGGGTTGAAATGATACATACCCGAATGGACTTTAGAATAGGAGAAAATCATTATAGGTTGAAATGATAGACCCAAACGATTTTCATTGAATTGAATTTGGGATTACGGGTTGAAATGATATATACCCATATATATTTAAATTGCGGATTGAAATGATAAATATCTGTATCACTTGACCAAAGGATAGAAAATTATATACAGACACCGTGGAATATATATAAAAATATTTTGAAATGATTTCTATGGATTTTTGGAAAGAAATATATGGTTTTATATAAAGATTGATTTCCAATATTATATAAATGTTATTATATATGGAGTTAAATTCTTGATTTTAAGCTATGTATAAATTGTTTATTTCAAAATAAGTTTAATAAAGTTGATTTTTCTTTAAATGTAATATGGATAAGTATTTATTATATTTAATATAGAGTTATAATGATTTAATAAACTAAGGTTTCAAGATAAATTGAAATTGAATTTATTTGAGGATTAAACTCAAATAAGTTTAATTTGGAACTTATGGAATTTGAAATTTAGAGGATATGACTTATGATATTGTAACATGATTTTTGTTTAAGGTGATTTAGGTAAATATATCAAGTTTAAATAAATTGTGGGAATATTCAATTATTTGAAATTTGGAGTTTTATTTAAATGATATTGGATTTATTAAGTAAATATTTCAAAATTAAATAATAGTGAATTGAAGTTGATCTATATATAAAGTCATCAAATTTAGTTTTGAAAGTATGAGATATTTAAAGTTTTGGAATATATTGAAATTGAAAGGGTTTATTTGAGGTTCAAATCTGTATTTGGAATCGATAATTTGAAATGGCTTAATAAGAATTGAATGAGTTGAAGATGATGATTTAAGATTTGATCAAATTTGAATTTTTGAATTCGAGTTGATTTGGAATTAATTGGTAAATTTGAGGGAAACAATTTTATTATATATATTATTTTAATATTTAAATCATTTAGGTGGGAATTATTATGATTTCTAAACTATGATTTATGAAGTGTTATAATTTCAAACGTTTTGGTTTCGAAAGTGCTATAACTTTGCAAAATGCTATGATTTTGGAAAAGGTATATTTGAAATGCAAATGGTACCGTATTGATATGGTTTTGAAATGGAAATGATATTTTGGTTTTAAAGTATAAACAATTTTGAAATGACCACGCCGTTATAATAATGATTGGATATTAAAGAGACCGAGATCGGAAGTTGTTATATTCTCTGCCAACTCCGAAAACTACTTTAACAACCGTATACACGGTGGAGATTCCAGAATGAAGTTGGATGTTGGCGACGATCCTATTGAGGTATGAACGTGGACCCGACTCCTGTGAGTTGGCTTAAGGTAGCTAAAACAGTAGCGATCTCGGGCCAAAAGGGGTAGCTCCTCTGGTCAGACGCACTTCTTTGATACTATACTCTTACTAGTGGTTGATTCGTTGGCCATACTCCGATTTTGATTGGGGTGTGTTCCGAGGTGGGCGTAGTGGCTGCTACGTTACCGCCAGCCCGTGTGCATAATTGGTATATCTATCCTGGCAATGCCTTGTGTGCCGTGTCACCTACCATAGCGAGCCTTACTACGAGTTTCTATTTGTGTCGTACCTATGGAGTATCTTCTCATAGTCTCCCGATCAGGAGATATGCAGGTACTGTATAGACTATTGGCACTATTATGTGTTAAGGACTATATAGGTAACCCCTTAATGCTATTTTAAAGTAAGTTTATTTTACTATAGACATTATTATAATAGCGAAATATTACTACATAGTAAATAGTTTAACGGATCCTTAGAGGATGGTTATCCCAACATCCTTTGAGTTATTTGTATTTCTGTTGTTATTTCACTTGAGTTGGATTTATTGATATAAGAATGTTAACCCTGAATCGAGTGTTTTGTGTTTCGCTTTACGCTCAGGTCAGACTGAGTGATTCAGCATTCAGGACTCACCTTCGGAGTTGGAGCTTTGCTTGAAGATCCAGCCATCTATTCTGCTTTCATTATTCAGTGATTCCAAAGATGTATTCTGATTGTACCTGATGTATCATGTTACTCTTCTTTTGTATCTTGTTTAACTCTGATTTATCTTATATATTATATAGTAGCTTCATGAACTACTATCTCTTTTACTTCCGCTGCATTATTATTTACTCTGTGTGTGTGATCTGTGATTATTTATTTACTGTATATTCTTAGATCTTCCAAATTATTATTTACAATACGGTATTTTGAGCAATTCAAGTCCGACATGTGCGGATGCGAATGGTTGAAAATATCGGGTTGTTATAGTTGGTATCAGAGCTTTGGCTCTAGGCAAAACTTAGTATGTATGGTAAATTTAATTACGAAATCACTTTCGTTCGAGCTTTAATTCTTCCCTCTTTGATTTGAATTTCCTTTGAATTTTGGAACGTCCTTCGATTCCAAAATCCATCACTGCCTCTCCCTATTCGTATTCTGGAGTATCCCATAATGTCACTTCGAACGATCTTTATAATGAATCGACGGTCTCGCCATTCTTCGAATGATTTGTTTACCGAAGATTTCTGTATCCTCGGTTTGTGATGCTATCTATCTCCTATTATGCATGAATTCTATCTCTAGTGATCTGATGTCAATTTGCCTCAGATTCCACATCGATCTTATTCCTGTAACCCAGTTAAGGTTGCCCGAGATTTATATGAACTTATCCATCTCCCTGTTTTGTTAATTAATTATCTTATCTTTTTTTCAAACCCATCTTCGAATCAAAATTTTCTTTGATTTGAGTCCATCAAAATTTGAATCTCTATCTTGCTTTGAAATCCATTCTTGTATCATCGAGTGAGGGAATGTATTTGTAATTAATAGTAAATTTTTTATATATTGTGTTGTTCGAGTTGTTGATGATGATTTGGGTTTCTGATTAATTCGTCTGATCAATGCTATCGATAGGATTTCCAAAACACTTGAGCGGAGCAAACTGACACAATATTGTTTTCAAATTTGGCAAATAAGATAAAATTTTGTATGATTATATTATATATAAGTACAAGTTTTTGAAATTAAATAGTTAATGAATTGGTTGTTGAAAATAATAATATTGATTTCATTTATTATTTTGTAAACCATTGACTATTTCAACATCCATATTTGAAAATTTAATTGAATTTAAATTATGAATTTGAGAATTTAATTTTCGATAATTCCAAACTTTGGTTTTAAAGTTCTAAACGTATTCTATTTAAAGTAGTTTCGAATTGAAACCGTTTTCAAAGAATTTTAAATGATTAAAAATCAGTGCTCTCTTATTTTGTCGCTGAAAATAATTTCTGTGATGACGGCCACATCATCGATATTTATTTTCGAGTTTCGAAGTAGAGAGACCATTATGTAGCTTTGCTACAGTTTTGCTTTAAAAATTTAAATTGATTTGAATTGATAAAATAGGACTTGATTTATAATATATAAGCATATGATTATAGATTTGATTTGATATAGTATATATTTATTTACCTCTAAATGGTTTGAATTGAATCGAAAATTTAATTCTTAAATTTGTTGAGGATAATTTCAATTATAAAATGAAACAAAAATTTTGAATAAATGTTTTAAACTTGAAATAATTGAATTAGAAATTTTACTTGTATAATACTCAATTACATTCTAATATAAATTATCTGAATTATTCAGAAGTTAAATATGTAATTGAATAATTTACATATGAAATGGTGTTAAAGGAAATTTAAATTTGCGTAGTTATAATAAGTGTAAATATGCATAATATATGTAATAAGAGATATTAAGTGGAATAAATTTAATAATAATTTGGAATAAAAGGGATTAAATTTTTGAATAAAATATGATTATAATAATTGACTATTCAAATTTTGATTTTAGAAATTGTTAATTTAGGATAATCGGATAACATACAATATAAAATGATTTTAAATTTTATTTGTAAAAATGTTAACAGAGATAAATAGAATAATAAGTTAATTGAATAATAAATGAAATAAATTTTGTTTTGAAGGTTAATAAATTAGAATAAGATCAACTTACTGAAATACTTTGAATTTAAAATCAATTGCTGAATATTAATCAATTTAAATTGGAAGTTATATGGTTTTAATAAATTGCTTATTTGTTTTTAATCCGTTTTCCTTTTGTTGTTCTATTCTTCTACCTCCTTCCTTTCCGGGGATGAAAAGTTTAGGGTGGGGGAGAGTGTAACGACATGTAAGTTTTAGTCGTTTTATTTATTTAATTAATTGAATTTTGTGAAATTTTAAATAATAAAACTTGGAAATAAAAATTTGATATTTGGAAAACGTCTAATTAAATATAGCAAACTGTAAATTTTCATCTGAAAATATGAAAGTTTATTTTATTGTGTAATTCTATTTCAATTTATATCAGTTAAAATTTGACGATAATAAAATGTTTTCCAAACCTGAATATTATTCTACAGAAAAATTGTAAATCATCTTCTGAGCAAGACGTCGTATTTTGTTTCTCTAAATTTTGACTGTTATTGCTTCGTCGATCTTAGTTTCGTCGAAATAGCAGCATTGTCGTTCCGATATCGACTTTTGATAACATGATCGTACCACTAATATCTGTATAACGTTTTAACCGTATCGTCGTGCTGATCTCTATGGTATATTCAATTCTGTGTTTTGAAATCCGGTACGTAGCGCAATCCACGAAAATGGTAATCGTATCGGTAAACAGTTTGTGTCTTTTGGTTCCTTACACCTTTCCACCGTATAATTCAACAACCAATTATTAATATTCAATTAATGTGGCTATCACTCTTCACAATCTCAACTTTTGGCTTTCTAGTGTCCCAATGTCAAATGTTATTCGCTAGTTCACATATTGTTTTGGTCTTCATTGAAAACTGAGAAGAAAAATTATATTGTCGGCAACCTCTCTCCTATCCTCCTTCTTTTCCCTTGCCCTCTTCTTGTTTCTTATTCGTTCCTGCCTTCCTCCATCTTCCACTTTGCAACCATTGAGCTCCACCTCGAAAGCGCCCATCACGAGCCATGGCAGCCTCAAACTCACGCCAGGCCTTCTTCCCACCTCTGCACGTACATGTCCCCACTCCACCACGCAACACCATCACCACCCTCCACTTTAGCGTGGCCTCTCGCAGCACGAGATCCCACACCCAGGGCCACCGTACCACTTCTCCCATCCGAACAATCCTCCCATTCACTTCCTCCGCCGTGTGCAACAATTCCAAGCCTTCATTCTGTTTAAGCCTACGTCAGAGCTTGTAGCTTCACGTATTTTCACCTTGCTGACATTGCTTTGAGAAGGTATAATATATGTATAATGTTTTATATGTATGAATTAATTAGCCCATTTTTGGCAGCCTGCTTCCTTGGAACTCTCAAATGCTATCCACTTTTTATTCTATGTATATAGGTTTTAAGTGTTTCACAGTCCACCGATACATTGTTTGATAAACATTGATTTTTAAAGAAAAAGAAAAGGTACATAAGTTATATATATTTATACATTAATCCATATATCTATAAGTTTTAATGTTATCTGATTTGATAAGTTCAATATATTTTATAATGTAAGTTTATATTGTTATATATGTTATGGTATTTTATAATATATTTGATGTTATATAGTATTTTATAATATATTGTATGCTATATTTGTTACAAAGTTTTAGTCAACTATTCTGTTTAGGGAAGAAAAATAATATAAAGATGGTTATAAGTTGTTTGTACATATATATTAGCTGTTAGTACAGTATATTATATGGAATATATATATATATATATATATATATATATATATATAATTTAGAGTTTTATATTATTTGTTCTGATTTCAAGTTGTAGAAAGCTGTTTCGACTGTCTAAGTATGTCATACATTTTGATATAAGTGTATAGTTGTATTCCAAAGTTTTAGATAATCTGTTTGTGAATATATAAGTTTATAAAGTTAATGACTTATTTATTATATATAAATTTTATAAGTTATATCCTGTAATAGCTATTAAAAGTGTATAGATATACATTGATTTAAAGAATAGAACTTGTATATTTGTTTTGATTTGTATGAGAGTTGATGTAAAGAGTATCTAGATTTTCTTTAATACATATAGAAGCATTCATATATGTCCTGTTGTACCGATTTGCTTCTCATATTTCAGATATATCAGTATATGTATCTAATACGCACTATGAAAGAAATTGCATGTCTACCAATATTTGCGTTTTGTTATATATTATATATATAAGAACTTTGAGTTCAAATTTGCCTATAGATGTCATAATATTGCCTATATAGATGTATTTTAAATTTTATACGTATAGATTTTGATTTGGATACGTGTATATATGTTTAAAACCTAATATCAATTTTCATATATATGTTTTAAGATTTTATACATGATTGAATTAAGAATATGATTTTGTGTGTGTATGTATCTATGTATATATATATATAATTTTATATGTTATATCTATATTAGTTCATTTATAACATTTATCTTCATCAATCCAGTCATTGTGCCATACTCTTGTTTCGCTAATATCCAAGTTGGTAGCAGCATCTTTTGATTCGTTCGTGCCCAGGTCAGTGTGCATATCTGTGTCATCTTCTGCATTCTCTAGCCTCGAAATGTGAGCAATCACTCACGATTAATGTTCTTATATTTATTAAATTTGATTTCAATTGAAACGACAATTGAAATTTGCTGTTGTTAGTTATTTACATTGTTATATATATATGATATTACCTATATCTGTTCACCTGAGACATCTGACGCCATTATCTATTATTTATATTGATGACATATGCCTGTTATAATATTTTCACATCTATTACCACTCTGCAAGTTCCCTGTTAGTATAGAATTCACTATGAGTTGAAATGATACATACCCGAACGGACTTAAGAATAGGAGAAAATCGTTATGTGTTGAAATGATAGAACCAAGCGATTTTCATTGAATTGAATTTAGGATTACGGGTTGCAATGATATATACCCGTATATATTTAATTTGCGGATTGAAATGATAAATATCCATTTCACTTGACCAAGATAGAAAATTATATACAGACACCGTGGTCTATATATAAAAATATTTTGAAATGATTTCTATGGTTTTTTGGAAAGAATATGGTTTTATATAAAGATTGATTTCCAGTATTATATAAATGTTATTTTATATGCAGTTAAATTCTTGATTTTAAGCTATGTATAAATTGTTTAGTTTAAAATAAGTTTAATAAAGTTGATTTAAAAAAAATATAATATGGATAAGTATATATTACATTTTAATATGGAGTTATAATTATTTAATAAACTAAGGTCAGAAGATAAATTGAAATTGAATTTATTTCAGGATTAAACTCAAATAAGTTTGATTTGGAACTTATGGAATTTGAAATTTTATGTTGGATCGATTTCACCCTAGAGGGGGGTGAATAGGGTGATAGCGTAAATTATAAAAATTAATCGCGGAAGCTTATAAAATATTCAATTCAGATCACAGAATAGCAGCACAGATATCGCGGAATATAAATAACAGAACAACACAGAATTTACCTAGCTTGGGCAAAACCCTGCCTACGTGCTACCCCCAAGGTTTCTACTAGAAATTAGATAGTCCCTCGCTTACACACGTAAACTCGCTATACCCGCTATTGACTAATCTAACTCTACGCTCAAAACCTTGCCACAACTCAACCACCGAGTTGCGAATTCTCAAGCTACGCCATGTAGCTTGTCCCCTAGTCACACGACTAGAAATTTAAAACGGTTTAAAAAGAAAATACAATTAAAAACAATTTAAACTCAAAAACCCTAATTAATAAAATACAATGCCCTTAAAATAATAGGTCGGTCCCCCCTTTTATATTTTAACCCGTTCCTTTCTTTGTTCCTTTATTTGGAGATGGCGGCCGTTGTTCTTTCGTTCGTATCTCTTTGCAAAATTAGGGCTTTCCTCCTTTCGATTCAAGCTAGGGTTCTTGCAAATTGAAGCGTCGACCTTTGATACTGTTCGACTTCGATGCTCTTTGATTTGCTTACCACGGCTGCTTCGTCGATCGAATTCCGGTATGTAATTATATCCTTTTCTTTACTGATTTTGTGCTTTCTGGAATTCGATACCAAAAATTGCCGATGATGATATCAATTTATAGGGTTTGTAACCCTTGGTTTTCGTCGTATATTCTCTATTTGAATTTGTCAATTTCATTTCTCTGCCGCTTGATTATGCTTGGTCGTTTGAGATTGATTCTGACTTTTTCATAATCGTATAAACTTGTGTTACTTGGTTGACACGGTTTAAAGTCATCGGCTATCATTTTGACTTGTTCATATGCGTGTATATTTTCATCACCGTGTTGATTAATTTTGTCTTCGGCCATGTTTTGATTACGTGAATTTTGGTTTCGTGAATTTTCTTATACCTCTGCGGCCTTGACTTGAGATTCTTCACTGCACTGCTTCATCATGTTGCATACACTCCATAATATCGTTGATACTTGGTTTACTGGTGCTTGTAGCTGCTGTGTTGCCAAATTGATGCCTCTGTTTGCTTTGACTTCACGGCATAGCATATTTGTGCATTTTAAAAATGTTGCATCGTACTTTGACCTTGTTGCCTCTGTTCATTTGCAGGTTAGCTTGCATCTGCTTGCTGTTGTTTGGATTGGCTTGTGTACTTTACTGCTATATATGCATTGTGCTTCGAATTGTGTAGTTGGTTCATCATGCAGTCTGCATTGAACTTTGAGTTGTAATCTCGAGCTCTGTCTTCATGTAGCTTGCTATGTGTATTCATGTGCTTGCTGTGTATTGCATTGATGATTTTGGTTACTCTGTTGCTTCATCATGTATACCCTTGATAATCATGTGCCACTGCATCACCACTGTTGCAAGTGTTCTTGTTGAGCCACTGTTTTGCTGCCTTCATGTACATGTCGAACTAATCGGTTGCACCTGTGGTTTATATATGTGTAGTTGTTATTGCCAGTTGCCTCTAGTTTTAGTTGTACTATCTTGAGCTCGTATCACAACAAACTGCAGGTTATATTTCTTGATCATGTTGGCCATTTGGTCGAGCTGTAGTCCAGTGCCCCCATGTCTTGTGTCTTGCCATTCTTTGTTGCCTCTGTTATGTTGCTTGAACTTGAATGAATAATTGCCAGTGATATTAACATGTGCATTTGTTGTTGTACATTAATGTGCCTCTTTGTGTATGCACTTGCATACTGCTGCTATGTTGGTTTGATCAAGTCAATTTGCGTATATGCCATTCACTCGTGTTTGGTCGAGACTTGTTTTAGTTTTCTTGACTGTTTTTCTTTACTTGTACATTTTTAAGTGCACCTGTGTTGAATCCAGTTTTAAAAACTCGGGTTTGACCTTGTGCTTGAGTCGTGATTTTGAATATATTGCACGTGAGTTGAACCCGGCTTTTCATTTGGGTTTGACCTTTGCTCACCTGTCCCTGTAGCATTATCAAGTGTATATCGGTGTGCACGGCCTTGTGGCATATACAGTGATACACTGTGTATGTCACAAGCTGTTCGTGTATGATGAATTCAAATTTAAATGATGACGAACAACACAAATAACTGAGCCAAATATTATTTTCAAAAATCATCTTTTATTTTATATTGCAAAAATATTTTATTTTCAATTTTACTGCGTTAGTGAATATTTTTGCAGATTGCTCAGATGCTGGATTCAAACCGGAATGAAGTTAAAGATAAAAATACGAGTGTGAGTGATATGTAGTGAGGAATTTATGTAAATATGAAATCGTGATGTAATTGAATTTGTATCAAAGTTGTATAGTGTATAGTGAGAGCTTGAATTTGTACTATTCAAAATTGTAATAAATATTTGTTTGAATAAAATTTCTGTTTGAATTCAAATTCTGTGTTATTTAATTTTATCCAGCAAATATTTATTTAACCTATGAAGAATAAAATAGTACATTAACAAATACATTTAAACGAATGTATATATGTTTATTATCATCAAACAAAAATCATATAAGCGCATATTCAACAATCTCCCCCTTTTGATGATAACAAACATATATTTAATATTTTGAATATGTTAAATGTATTTGATTATAAATATATCCTAATTGCTCCCCCTATTTAAATGCTTCCTCTCTACACAAAGCTCCCCCTACAAATATGCATACAATTAAATAATATGCAAATGAGCTTAGATGCAAATGGAAAATTATTTGACCTTTGCTTGATTTTATTTGACAAAATCTTAACTTTTCTCTCCCCCTTTTGTTATCAGCAAAAGAATAATTGTATTAGAGAAAATAGAGATAAAGTAATCGATATCAATCCAACATTAAAACTCAATTGAATATAAATATTAAATTTCGATAAAAAGTCAAACAAAAATCATAAATGTTTTGTTAGGCGCATATTCCACTTTTAGAATGATGGAAATGATGTCATCATGTAAAACCATACAGTTGTGTCTATTTGTGATATATTTATATCAGGAATTTGAATATCTACTAACCATGCATAACCGTTAGGACTTTTAAATGAGATTAGTAGTATTCCAATTTTATTTTTATTTTAAAAAAAATGAATTCAAGTATCTTCTAACCACGCATAACCGTGAGGACTTTTAAATGGGATTAGAATCAACTTGTTTATTTTAAAAATCAACTTTTGATATGCGTTCCATACATGCATAACCGCGAGGACTTTTAAATGAGCATGGAAGCAAATAACAAATTCCAAGTAATTCACACATGCATAACCGTGAGGACTTTTAAATGAGAGTGAATACTTTGGTATTTATTATTATTATTATTATTATTACCCTTTTTTTTCAAAAAAATGTAAAAAATGAAAAACGAACGATTCCTGTTTAAAGTACCACATATCGACAAACTATATAGAATTTTGATGAGTGATGGTCTAGATGGTCATGGAATTTTTACCAACAAACAGTTTTATAACTCTTGTTTAAATTTCTATAGAAATTTATTAATTATACCGTCTCGAGTCATAATATTTGATCAATATTAACACTCATCACTTTTTCAATCACTATTTTTCTTTTCGATAAACATTAGGGAGTCAGATTAGTCAAAATAGTCATTTAAAATAAAATTCAGAACTAATTATGAAATTAATTTTTTAAAAATGACTAATCTGAAACTATGGTCAAAAATGATTTTCTCCAGGGGGTTTTAAAAGAAAATTTTCTGCTGTTTGAAAATTATTTGAAATGAAGAATATGCAGATATTTTCTTTGAAAAACGATGCAATTACTAAATGTTTCAAAAATCACGTTCAACTAGTAATTTTTCTATCAACTAGATTGCCAGTGTAATCTGCATCTGAATTTCTCTTTCACTCAAAATCATCATTAATTGAATTTGATTGACCAAACCATGAAGTGTGCACCAAAAATTTCAAACTCAATTTTAGCAGCAATTTAAACGACATTCTCTTGAATTTGAAATGAAGCCATGTTAATAATCAAAAACCGTGAATATAGAGTTAGCCGTATTATAACCAATTGTATTATCCAACAAAACACTATTTTTAATCCAAACTGATATATACGAAGTAATTCAAAGAATCTAGAGATTATTATAGTGTTTTTGGCATAAGAATATACTTGGCCGACTATGTTGAATAAGTCAGAATCAAAATGATCATCTTTTCATCATCTCAATATTGGCTGATTTTAATTCAGAATATGGTGCAGATTATCACATTTAATATATCGCTCAAATTAATATACCTTTACCTGTTTTACCTTTACGATATTTTTCATGGTTGTCTATTGTGATTCTGTCACCTTTGAACTAGGCTAAGGAACTTTGTTTTGTCGCCCGTTGTGTTTCTGGAACAGCCAAAAATCCAGAGAACACTATTGTTGTTCCTTAGCCTGCCACCACACCTACACGGAAAATGATTTATGTGACCTATTTGTTTTTATAGGTCCATGGTTGTTAGTGGCAGAATAATTAGAAGAATAATTTTGTGGAGACCCAAAACTATTTATAATTGTTCCCTTCGGCATCCAAATTTTTTTAACTTTGAGAGATTTTATATTTGTGCCCTTTGGAACCCAAATCGGTATAGTTTTCACATGTTTGGGTCTATACCAACAATTATTGTGATTGTGTCCATATTTTCTACAAATTGTGCACATGGAATTAGCTTGACTAATATTGCTTTCAAAAATTTTCGAACAATTATATCCAAGTCCTTGTCTAACCGTATTAACAGTTTGCTTTCCTAATAGCATATTCAACGATTTTTCACTTTTTGAAAATTTATCTAAAGTCGTTGACAATTGTTGGACTTGTGTTTTGGGAGATTCATTTTCGTTTAACAATTGTGTGCACTTTTTAATAGAATTCTCTCTAATAGAATTTTCATTCTTTTTTAAAATCAAGAATTTCATTTTCAAGTGATTTTATTCTGATTTTTGATTTTCTAATTTCTTCTTCGAATGTTGGACACTTATCACACTTAGGGATCCTACTTTGATAGGTTTTAACTAATTGGTCAAGTTGTTTATTTAAATCTATCAAAGTATCTTTTTGTGATTCAAGTTTGGCATACTTATCCCTAAGCCGTTCAAAACAGCCATTTACTTCGTGGAAATAAATAAGTAATTCAGAGTGAGTAAATTTTGATACCTCGCTTGGCTCGTCATCGTCGCTATCAGTTATATTCCCATGAAGGCACATATCTGCTTTCTCACTTTCACTGCTATCACTTTTATTCCACGTGGCTGTAGCATTTCTCCGTTTTGATTTCTTTTTAAAATCGCGTTGAAATCGGGGATAATTGGGCTTGATATCACCGAGTTTGTTGCAAATGATCCCGTGTTCTTCCGAGTTGTTTAGAGCTTTGATTATTCTGCTTTTTAATTTTTGATTTAGAGCTGGATTTCCATATTTGTGGTTCCACCTTTTGAATTTCTTCATTATTAGTGCCAGCTCGGCTGCTCCATCATCGTCATCCTCATCACAACTGCTATTTACCAATCCTGTTAAGCATATTTCTTTAACTGAGTCGGTTGTGGAGGACTTCTCATTGCTGTTGACTTTTGCACCATATATTGCATCGAAAGTATTCCAGATTTCCTGTCCATTTTCACAATGAGAAATGAAATTAAAATTATCTTGATTAATATGAGAATATATTATATGCATAGCAAGAGCGTTAATCGAGATAATTTTCTTATCTGTTATATGACACCCATTTTCAATAATATCCCAACATTTAATATTAACAGATTTTAAATAAAATTCCATTTTTAATTTCCAATTCAAAAAATCTGTTCCATCGAAAATAGAAGGAATAATATTGGAGCGACCCTCAACAAAAGTATTAATAAAAGAGGCCATTTCAAAAATTCAAAATTTTAAAAAAAAAAACAATTTTTAAAACACGAATTTTTAAAACAAAAATTGATTTTTGTAAAAAAAAATTAAAACAAAAACGGCTTTTGTTCCTAGCTCCGATACCACTTGTAGGATCGATTTCAACCTAGAGGGGGGGTGAATAGGGTGATAGTGTAAATTATAAAAATTAATCGCGGAAGCTTATAAAATATTCAATTCAGATCACAGAATAGCAGCACAGATATCGCAGAATATAAATAACAGAACAACACAGAATTTACCCAGCTTCGGCAAAACCCTGCCTACGTGCTGCCCGCAAGGTTTCTACTAGAAATTAGATAGTCCCTCGCTTACACACGTAAACTCGCTATACCCGCTATTGACTAATCTAACTCTACGCTCAAAACCTTACCACAACTCCACCACCGAGTTGCGAATTCTCAAGCTACGCCACGTAGCTTGTCCCCTAGTCACACGACTAGAAATTTAAAACGGTTTAAAAAGAAAATATAATTAAAAACAATTTAAACTCAAAAACCCTAATTAATAAAATACAAAGCCCTCAAAATAATAGGCCGGCCCCCCTTTTATATTTTAACCCGTTCCTTTCTTTGTTCCTTTATTTGGAGATGGCGGCCGTTGTTCTTTCGTTCGTATCTCTTTGCAAAATTAGGGCTTTCCTCCTTTCGATTCAAGCTAGGGTTCTTGCAAATTGAAGCGCCGACCTTTGATACTGTTCGACTTCGATGCTCTTTGATTTGCTTACCACGGCTGCTTCGTTGATCGAATTTCGGTATGTAATTATATCCTTTTGCTTTACTGATTTTGTGCTTTCTGGAATTCGATACCAAAAATTGCCGATGATGATATCAATTTATAGGGTTCGTAACCCTTGGTTTTCGTCGTATATTCTCTATTTGAATTTGTCAATTTCATTTCTCTGCCGCTTGATTATGCTTGGTCGTTTGAGATTGATTCTGACTTTTTCATAATCGTATAAACTTGTGTTACTTGGTTGACACGGTTTAAAGTCATCGGCTATCATTTTGACTTGTTCATATGCGTGTATATTTTCATCACGGTGTTGATTAATTTTGTCTTCGGCCATGTTTTGATTACGTGAATTTTGGTTTCGTGAAGTTTCTTATACCTCTGCGGCCTTGACTTGAGATTCTTCACTGCACTGCTTCATCATGTTGCATACACTCCATAATATCGTTGATACTTGGTTTACTGGTGCTTGTAGCTGCTGTGTTGTCAAATTGATGCCTCTGTTTGCTTTGACTTCACTGCATAGCATATTTGTGCATTTTAAAAATGTTGCATCATACTCTGACCTTGTTGCCTCTGTTCATTTGCCGGTTAGCTTGCATCTGCTTGCTGTTGTTTGGATTGGCTTGTGTACTTTACTGCTATATATGCATTGTGCTTCGAATTGTGTAGTTGGTTCATCATGCAGTCTGCATTGAACTTTGAGTTGTAATCTCGAGCTCTGTCTTCATGTAGCTTGCTATGTGTATTCATGTTCTTGCTGTGTATTGCATTAATGATTTTGGTTACTCTGTTGCTTCGTCATGTATACCCTTGATAATCATGTGCCACTGCATCACCACTGTTGCAAGTGTTCTTGTTGAGCCACTGTTTTGCTGCCTTCATGTACATGTCGAACTAATCAGTTGCATCTGTGGTTTGTATATGTGTAGTTGTTATTGCCAGTTGCCTCTAGTTTTAGTTGTACTATCTTGAGCTCGTATCACAGCAAACTGCATGTTATATTTCTTGATCATATTGGCCATTTGGTCGAGCTGTAGTCCAGTGCCCCCATGTCTTGTGTCTTGCCATTCTTTGTTGCCTCTGTTATGTTGCTTGAACTTGAATGAATAATTATCAGTGATGTTAACATGTGCATTTGTTGTTGTACATTAATGTGCCTCTTTGTGTATGCACTTGCATACTGCTGCTATGTTGGCTTGATCAAGTCAATTTGCGTATATGCCATTCACTCGTGTTTGGTCGAGACTTGTTTTAGTTTTCTTGAGTGTTTTTCTTTACTTGTACATTTTTAAGTGCACCCGTGTTGAATCCAGTTTTAAAAACTCGGATTTGACCTTGTGCTTGAGTCGTGATTTTGAATATATTGCACTTGAGTTGAACCCGGCTTTTCATTTGGGTTTGACCTGTGCTCACCTGTCCCTGTAGCATTATCAAGTGTATATCGGTGTGCACGGCCTTGTGGCATATACAGTGATACACTGTGTATGTCACAAGCTGTTCGTGTATGATGAATTCAAATTTAAATGATGACGAACAACCCAAATAACTGAGACAAATATTATTTTCAAAAATCATCTTTTATTTTATATTGCAAAAATATTTTATTTTCAATTTTGCTGCGTTAGTGAATATTTTTACAGATTGCTCAGATGCTGGATTCAAACCGGAATGAAGTTAAAGATAAAAATACGAGTGTGAGTGATATGTAGTGAGGAATTTATGTAAATATGAAATCATGATGTAATTGAATTTGTATCAAAGTTGTATGGTGTATAGTGAGAGCTTGAATTTGTACTATTCAAAATTGTAATAAATATTTGTTTGAATAAAATTTCTGTTTGAATTCAAATTCTGTGTTATTTAATTTTATCCAGCAAATATTTATTTAACCTATGAAGAATAAAATAGTACATTAACAAATACATTTAAACGAATGTATATATGTTTATTATCATCAAAAAAAATCACATAAGCGCATATTCAACATTTTAAAGGATACGACTTATGATATTATAACTTGATTTTTTTTAAGGTCATTTAGGAAAATATATCATGTTCAAATAAATTGGGGGAATATTCAGTTATTTGAAATTTAGAGTTTTATTTAAATGATATTCGATTTATTAAGTAAATATTTCTAAATTAAATAATAGTAAATTGAAGTTGATCTATATATAAAGTCATCAAATTTAGTTTTGAAAATAAGGGATATGTAAAGCTTTGGAATATATTGAAACTAAAAGGGTTTATTTGAGGTTCAAATCTGTCTTTGAAATCGTTAATTTGAAATGGTTTAATAAGACCTGAATTGAGTTGAAGATGATGATTTAAGATTTGATCAAATTAGAATTTTTGAATTCGAGTTGATTTGGAATTAATTGGTAAATTTGAGGAAAACAATTTTATTATATATACTATTTTAATATTTAAATCGGTTAGGTGGGAAGTATTATGATTTCTAAACTATGATTTCTGAAGTGTTGTAATTTCAAATGTTTTGGTTTCAAAAGTGCTATAACTTTGCAAAATGTTGTGATTTTGGAAAAGATATATTTGAAATGGAAATGATACCGTATTGATATGATTTTGAAATGGAAATGATATTTTGGTTTTAAAGCATAAACTATTTTGAAATGACCACAACGTTATAATAACATTAAAGAGACCGGAATCGGAAGTTGTCATGCTCTCTGCCAACTCTGAAAACCACTTTAACAACCGTGTACGTGGTGGAGATTCCAAAATGAAGTAGGATGGTAGCGACGATCCTATTGAGGTATGAACAGGGACCCGACTCCCATGAGTTGGCTTAAGGTAGCCAAAACAGGAGCGATCTCGTGCCAAATGGGTTAGCTCCTCTGGTCGGACGCACTTCTTCGATATTATACTCCGACTTATGATTGATTTGATGGCCAACCTCCGATTTTGATTGGGAGTGTGTTCCTAGGTGGGCATAGTGGCTGCTACATTACCGCCAACCCGTGTGAGTAATTGATATACATCTACCCTGGCATTGTCTTGTGTGCCGTGTCACCTACCATAGCGAGCCTTACTACGAGTTTCTATTTGTGTCATATCTATGGAGTGTCTTCTCATAGTCTCCCGATCAGGAGATATGCAGGTACTGTTTTGACTATTGGCACTACTATGTGTTAAGGGCTATATGGGTAACCCCTTAACTCTTTTTTAAAGTATGTTTATTTTACTATAGACATTATTATAATAGCGAAATATTACTACATAGTAAATAGTTTAACGGATCCTTAGAGGATGGTTGCCCCAACATCCTTTGAGTTACTTGTATTTCTTTTGTTATTTCACTTGAGTTGGATTATTGATATATGAATGTTAATCCTGACTCGAGTGTTTTGTGTTTCGCTTTACGCTCGAGTCAGACTGAGTGATTCAGCATTCAAGACTCACCTTCGGAGTTGGAACTTTGCTTAAAGATCCAGCCATCTATTCTGCTTTCAGTATTCAGTGATTCCGGTGATGCATTCTGATTTGTACCTGATGTATCTTGTTACTCTTCTGTTGTATCTGTTTAACTCTTATTTATCTTATATATTATATAGTAGCTTCATGAATTACTATGCATTATTATTTACTCTGTGTCTGTGATCTGTGATTATTTATTTACTATATATTTTGAGATTTGCCAAATTTTTATTTACAACGCGTTATGTTGAGAAATTCAAGTCCCACATGTGCGGATGAGAATGGTTGAAAATATCGGGTTGTTACAGTTGGTATCAGAGCTTTGGCTCTAGGCAAAACTTAGCATGTATGGTAAATTTAATTACGAAATCACTTTCGTTCGAGCTTTAATTCTTCCCTCTTTGATTTGAATTTCCTTTGAATTTTGGAACGTCCCTTGGTTCCAAAATCCATCATTTCCTCTCCCTATCTGTATTCCGAAGTACCCCATAACTCCACTTCGAATGATCTTTATAATGAATATCTGTATCCTCGGTTTATGATGTTATCTATCTCCTACTATGCCTGAATTCTATCTCTGGTTATCTGATGTCGATTTGCCTCGGATTTCTACATCGATCTTATTCCTATAGGCCAGTTATGGTTGCCCAAGATTTAAATGAACTTATCCATCTCCCTATGTTGTTTGTTAATTATCTCATCTTTGTTTCAAACCCATCTTCGAATAAAATTTTATTTGATTTGAGTCCATCAAAATTTGAATCTCTATCCTTACTTTGAAATGCATTCTTGTGTCATCGAGTGAGGGAATGTATTTGTAATTAATAATAAATGTTTTATATATTGTTTTGTTTGAGTTGTTGATGATGATTTGGGTTTCTGATCAACGCTATCGATAGGATTTTCAAAACACTAGAGCAGAGAAAACTAACACAATATTGTTTTCAAATTTGGTAAATAAAATAAAATTTTCTATAATTATATTAAATATAAGTATAAGTTTCTGAAATTAAATAGTTAATGAATTGGTTGTTGAAAATAATAATATTGATTTCATTAATTATTTTGTAAACCATTGACTATTTCAACATCCAGTTTTGAAAATTTAATTGAATATGAATTTAGAATTTGAGAATTTAATTTACAATAATTCCAAACTTTGGTTTTAAAGTTCTAGATGTATATTATTTAAAGTAGTTTCGAATAGAAACCATTTTCAAAGAATTTTAAATGATTAAAAATCAGTGCTCCCTTATTTTGTCGTTGAAAATAATTTCTATGTTGACGGCCGCATCATCGACATTTATTTTCGAGTTTCGAAGTGGAGGGACCATTATGTAGCTTTGCTACAGTTTTGCTTTGAAAAATTTGAAATTATTTGAATTGATAAAGTAGGACTTGATTTATAACATATAAGTACATGATTATAGATTAGATTTGATATAGTATATATTTATTTATCTCTAAATGGTTCGAGGTGAATCGAAAATCTAGTTCTTCAATATTTTTGAGGATAATTTCAATTATAAAATGAAATCAAAATTTTGAATAAATGTTTAAATTTGAAATAATTGAAATAGAAATTTTACTTGTATAATACTCAATTACATTCTGACATAACTTACCTAAATTATACAGAAGTTAAATATGTAATTGAATAATTTACAATGTGAAATGATGTTAAAGGAAATTTAAATTTGAGTAGTTACAATAAGTGTAAATATACATAATATATGTAATAAGAGATATTAAGTGGAATAAATTTAATGATAATTTGGAATAAAAAGGGATTAAATTTGTTGAATAAAATATGATTATAATAATTGATTATTTAAATTTTTATTTTAGAAATTGTTAATTTAGGATAACTTGATAATATACAATATAAAATGATTTTAAATTTTATTTATAAAAATGTTAATAGAGATAAATAGAATAATAAGTTAATTGAATAATAAATGAAATAAATTTTGTTTTGAAGGTTAATAAATTGGAATAAAATCAACGTAGTGAAATACTTTGAATTTAGAATCAATTGTTGAATATTAATCAATTTAAATTGGAAGTTATATGATTTAAATTAATTGCTTATTTGCTTTCAATCTATTTCCCTTTGGTTGTTCTATTCTCCTACCTCCTTCCTTTTTACGAATGAAAAGTTGAGTGGAGGAGAGTGTAAAGACCCGTAAATTTTAGTCGTTTTATTTATTTAATTAATTGAATTTTGTGATACTTTAAATAATAAAATTTGGAAATAAAAATTTGATATTTGGAAAACGTCTAATAGAACATAGCAAATTGTAATTTTTCATCTGAAAATATGAAAGTTTATTTTATTGTGTAATTCTATTTCAATTTATATGAGTTAAAATTTGATGATAATAAAAAGTTTTCCAAACCTGATTATTTTTCTACAAAAAAAATTGTAAATCATCTTCTGAGCAAGACGTCGCATTTCGTTTCTCCAAATTTTGACTGTTATTGCTTCGTCGATCTTAGTTTCGTCGAAATGGCAACATTGTTGTTCCTATATCGACTTTCGATAGGATGATCGTACCACTGATATATGTATACGTATCGTCGTGTTGATCTCTGTGGTATATTCAATTCTGTGTTTTGAAATCCAGTACGTAGCGGAATCCGTGAAAATGGTAACCGCATCGGTAACCGGTTTTTGTGTTTTGGTTCCTTACACCATTCCACCGTATAACTCAACAGCCAATTGCTAATATTCAACTGATGTGGTGGTCACTCTTCCCAATCTCAACTTTTGGCTTTTTAGTGTCCCTGTAACGACCCGCTATTTTGGACTATTCGCATCCGCACATGTCGGACTTGAATAATTCAAAATACCGAATTGTTAATTTAAAATTTGGCAAAACTCAGATATACAGTAAATAAATAATCACAGACACAGAGTAATAATATGCAGCGGAAGTAAAGGAGATAGTAGTTCATGAAGCTACTATATAAATATATAAGATACATCAGAGTTATATAAGTTACAACAGAAGTCTCGAATATAACAGTCAAATATAAGAATCAGAATACATCACTGGAATCATCGAGTATCTGAAAGCTGGATAGATAGCTGGATCTCCAAGCGAAGCTCCAACTTCAAAGGTGAGTCTCGAAAGCTGATCAATCACTCAGTCTGACCCGAGCATAAAGCAAAACACAAAACACTCGAGTCAGGATTAATATTCTCATATCAATAAATCCAACTCAAGTGAAATAGCAATCGAAATACAAGTAACTCAAAGGATGTTGGAATCACCATCCTCTAAGGATCCGTTAAACTATCTACTATGTAGTAGTGTACGCTAAATAGATAATGTCTATCAGTAATATAAAATATCAAAATAGTGTTAAGGCGTTACCATTATCCCCCTTAACACATTTTATAAAAATGTCATAGTCTATACAGCACTGTAAACTCCACCGTAAACTAGTGGGATATCAGGGAGTACTCCATAGGTATAACACAAAACAAATTCGTATTGGTCGCGTATATAGGGATACAAGTATGACAAGGCACATGAGGCAATACCCAAGGTAGTGAAACTACCATTCGCCTGATCCGGACTGGTGAGAACGCATCGCCGCAGCGATCGCAACACCGCGAAACAACACTCTTGAAAAGTACGAGGGTGCACCAATCGATAACAAGTAATGAGTAATAGTTACGAAGAAGTGTGTCCGCTCGAGGTGGCTAACCCCATTTGGCCCGGCACGGCTCCTGATTTTAGTCATTTCCAATTTGACACAAGTGTCAAGGCTATCCATTATCGTTCTCTTTCTTCAGTCATCACGTACATCAATTCAACCACTTCATTCTGGATCATCACTCCGCGCATAGTTATTAAAGTGGTTTTCGGTTTAGATAGAGAGTATATCCATAACCGATTCCGGTCTCTTTAATAACTTCCGTAATTATTACACCGATTGGCCGTTTAGTAAATTTCAAACCAAATCAAATTCAATTTCAATTTCAATTCGTAAATTAACATTTCATTTGTCTTTCGAAATCGATTTCCATAATTTACGTTTCAAACTACCAAATAACCATTTCAAAATCTTACAATTCAATTTCAATTTTCATTTAAACAATTCAAACAGTGGTTCAAGTTCGTATATATAAACTTCATTCCGAAGCAATCTAAATTAATTTATTTTAACATTCAAATCAATTTAAATTCATTTATCGATTTCATTCAATATTCATTAAATTAATTATCATTCAAACAATTCTATTCAAATTCCAATTCAATTAAATCAATTACTTAAGTTCAATTTCATTATAACAAAACTTACAAATTTACTTAAATTCGATTCGTCAAATCATATTCTTAAAATTATAAGTCTTACATTCATTTCAATAAACGCATTTTATTTCTTGTTAAAGAAATTCAATTTCACTTATTTCTTTACTTAGTTACAAATTTCTAAAACTCAATTAATAAAGAAACTAAATTTCACATATTCGAGAAGTTTACTTTCACTTGTTAACTTACTTAAATAATTTTTTCAAAACTTACTTAAGAAAGAAACCCAATTTCATTCATTAACGAAGTTCAAATCACTTATTCAACAGTTCAATTTCTCTTATCAAAGAATTCAATTTTATTCAATTATAAAATAATTCAATCTTATTCCATTATTGAATAATTTCAAACTTAATTATTAATAATTCCAAAACTTAATAATTTCAAACTTAATTATAAATCCAAACTTAATTGTTAAATCATTTCAACTTAATTCAATGGATAATTCCAAATTTAATTATTAAATAATTCATTTCAAACAACGTTCTTTCATCAGTTATTACATTAATATTTTGTTTCAGATTCCAATATTAACATTTACCTTTCATCAAAATTTACGTTCCAATTTAATTTCAAAACCTTATTATTCAAATAAAATCTTTAATTTATTTCAAATCAAATTATTGACCAATCGGGTTTATTTAATTCTCTATCCTAAATCAAGTTCATTTTGGGTATTTATCATTTCAACCCGATTCCAATTCAATTCAAAAATCAAAGCATAGCAAAGGGAACCTGCAGTGTGATAACAGGGATGGTGTCAAAGTAAATAAACAAACAATAACAACAATCAATAACAATTCAATAATCAATTCAAATAATCCCGAAATAATCGTATTAATTCACATTGTTATTTGTGCAAATTAATATAATTATTTCTAGAATCTAAACTATCATTTCATGTAGATTAAAGATTATTACACTATTATTTTATACGGTTTTTCACTTGTCATTAAATTTCAATTCCATACTTCATCAATTTATACAATATACATTCAACGGTTCAAGGTGTACATAATCAAATTCTACGTGTCAATTAATTTAACAATTTAAAAGGGTCAAATTTAACTAATCAAATTCAACATATATGTCGGTTCAATTTTAATTATCCTACGTCAAATTCAATTGCATAATATTTATCACTTTATATATTACCATTTAACATCCAACATAAACAACAATCAATCAACCAATTATCAACCAAACTGGATTATTTTTGCATACATAACAGACAACGGTGTCAGATGTCAAAGGTGAACTGATACATAAATAACAGTGCAATAACTAACAGCGATATATTTCAATTGTCGTTCCAATTGAAATCAAATTTAATAAATAAAAGAATATTAATCGTGAGTGATTGCTCACCTTTCGAGGCTAGAGAAAATAGGAGATGGCACAGATACGCACACCGATACGGACACTGAAATGGAGTTACAAATCCAAGCATGATTCTCAGAGCAAAGTAAGATTGGCACGAATCGACGAGCAAAACTGTTAAATAGGAATTGCCGAAATCAATCAAAACATTCAACATAGCAACAATTACAAAACATGTCCTACGTCAAAGTTTAAAAATATAATTCTATGTGCTACCGAGATCGAAATGGTCTGAAATTTGGTATGAATAAAGATCAAAACTTGTGTTTCAAAACTGCAAAGAATCACTTGATTCCGACGTAAGACGGAGGAGATACGATGTGTGAAACTTGAACTCAGGTCGTGTTTGCAGCAGTGTAAAATAATTCTAAGTACAAAAGAATATCTGCCTGGGTCTAACTTCCAGATCCTCGACCACAAATCCAACGATGTCGGATTTTGCTGGAATTTGACATTTATAAACTAGGTAACTTAAACTCCTTTTTAAAATAGAATCAACCCATTCCGATAAAACATGAGTGAGATACGATGCGTTAAACATGAACTCAGGTCGTGTTTGCAGCAGTGTAAAATAATTTTAAGTTCAAAAGAACATCTGCCTGGGTCTAACTTCTAGATCCTCGACCACTAATAAAACGATGTCGGATTTTTCTGGAATTTGACACGTATAAACTAGGTAACTTAAACTCCTTTTTAAAAATAAAATCAACCCATTCCGATAAAACATGAGTAAGATATGATATCGTGAACATGCAGCCTAACTGCTGTTTCAAAAAAATAAAAATAAAATAAACATGCAAATACATACATAAATTTTGAAAATAAATTTTGAATCATTACATTCAACTTAATAGTTTAACATATATATTTATGTAGCTTATAAAATCGACCAATATACCAAAAGTTTATAATTGATAAAATAAACACTATATGTTACATTTAAAATAATTTATTGTATTAAGCACTACAATATATGTTTGGGTACAACACTTCCTCTATAAAATACTAAGTACTTATGGAATTTGAACAACATATATAACTAACAGAGTTATACAAATGTATTTATACTTACATACATGTAAATACATAACTTATATTATATAACTGACACAACTAACAGATTTGATAACTTATAAAACTTTTGTTAAAATATACATATAATAAAATACTTTGCTGCCAAAATTACCGAGAGAAAAGAAAGTTGACAAACAAGCTCGAAACGAATACTAAGAAGCATGCATATATTATTCAAAACAAGAGGCTTACAGCTGCTAACAATATGGGCTGGAGGGAAGAAAGGATAGCTTCGGCAACTTGGTGAGCTCGGCGGTGCGTGTTACGGGAAGAGAGGAGGAAGGCCTTGCGTGTGCAGTGGCGAAGGCGGCAGGTTCAAGGAGGAGGTCAACCCGAACAGATGGTTGTCGCGGTGGCTTCGGCCAGGTCGGTGAGGTGGTGCATAGGGCGGGTCGGCGAGCATAGGGCTGCTGAGTTTATGCGGAGGAGAGCGAACGGAAAGTTGGGCCGGAGTGCCTGCGGCGGCGCGAGCTGTGGGGTCGAGCTCGGAGCTACGGTTGCATGCGGGCAGCGGGCTAATGTGGTGGTGGTGCTCCGGTTGAGGGGTTGGGTCGGCTGATTTTGCTGTTGCGCGGGTGATAGCTATTTGGTGTCAGGAGGGTGGGCGACTGTAGAGGCCGGTGGGAAACGAGGAGGAGAAGATGGCCACTAGCTTGGGGTGGCATGCGCTGCTTGGTGGATGAAGGTTTGTGTGGTTCAGGATGTTGGATACTTGGATCAAAGTAGAAAAAAAGAAAAAGGATTATAAAGTGGAAGGGAAGAAGGTTTAGGCTCAAAAGAAATGAACGTAGCCTTCTTTTTTTCTTTTGTATTTAATGTGTTCCAGTGGATGAATAGTTGGCAGAGGAAGAGGGGAGAGAGTATTTGAAATAGCTTCTGAGAGATGAAGTTATGAAGGATAAAAGCAAAAGTGAACCGGCAACTTTTGAAACGTTGGAATAACAAAGGGCCATTGTTAAATTCTAGAATTAATAAAATGCAGATGGCCGTTGAATGCCTCGGGAACACAAAGGACACAAGTAAACAACAGCACAAACGCATACCGATATGGACAAGCGTTTCACGGTTTCCGTCGCATACCGAACCCCGAAGCACACAAATGAATATACTACGGAGATCAGCATGGCGGGACGATCAAAACGATATACAGATGTTTGCGGTACGATCGAATTATAAAAATTCGAAATTTTATACTAGCGGAAAATGCGTAAAAATCGTAGAAAATTAAGATCGACGGAGCCAAAGATGTCCGAATTTGGAAAAACGACAAACTGACAACTTGCTCAAAAGATGTTTTAGAATTTTTCTATGTAAAAATATTTTGGTTTTGAAAATGTTTTATTTTCATCGCTTTTTAACCGATTAAATTGAAGTAAATTTACGGGCGAAATAAACTTTCATATTTTCGGACGAAAATTTACCAGTTGCTATGTTTAACTAGACGCATTTCAAATATCAAATTTATATTTCAAATTTTTATCGTTTATTTATTTTTAATTTTTTCACACAAAAACGGATAACTAAACTAAATAAAAATCGTTAAAATATCCGGGTTGTTACATTCTCCCCCACTCAAAACTTTTCGTCCTCGAAAAGGAAGTAGGTAGAAGAATAGAAACAAACAAAAGAAAATAGACTTGAATTACACTATGAACAATTTATTTAAACCATATAAATTTCAATTTATATTTTATTTATATTCAATAATTGTCTTTAAACTCAAGGGATTTCCTTAACTTGTTTTATTTTCAATTTATTATTGTTTATTACAAAATTTATTTCAAACACAACTTATTTTATTAATCCATTTGTTACTCAACTAACCTAGTATTCTATTTATCCCCATTAACCAATTTATTATTAAACTTTAAGTGTACAACCCTTTTATATGCACTCAAATTTTATTTATAGAGACAATTTAGATTTGTATATTATCCAATTTTCTTAAATTAACAATTTCAAAAATCATAAATTTGAATAGTCATCTATTATAATCATACTTTATTCGAAAAAATAATTCTTCTTTATTCCAAATTATTATTAAGTTTATTCTACTTAATCTATCCTATCACCTATATATATTAAGTGTATTTACATTTATTATAACTACTTAAATTTATTTAAAAATTTCTTTGATATCATTTTCTACTGTATAATATTCAATTACATAGTTAACTTTTTTTTTTCAAGCAATTTAGGAAAGTTATTTTGAATGCAATTTTGTATTATACAAGTAATTTCTAATTCAATTCTCTCGTGTTTAAATATTAACTCAAAATTTTTGGTTTCATTTATAATTGAAATCATCTTTTACCCAAATTTTAAGAATTAAATTTCCGATTAAGTTCAAACAATTTGGAGATAATTATGTATATACCATATATATCAAATCAAATTAAGTTTAAAATAATATACCTATATATATAAATCAAATCATACCTAAGAAATTTAAATCGATTTAATTTCTAAACAAAACTATAGCAAAGCTACAAATTGGTCTCTCCTCTTCGAAACTCGAAAATGAATATCAATGATGCGGCCGCCATCACCAAAATTATTTTCCAGCGACAAAGAGAAGAGCAATGATTTAAACATTTAAAATTCTTTGAAATGATTTCAATTTGAAAATATTTTAAAACCGTACACTTTAAAACTTTCAAATCAAAGTTTGAAATCACCGGAAATTAAATTCTCAAATTCTAAATTAAATTCACTTTCAATTCCGATCAAGTTATACCCAATTTTATAAATTCATTCATTTATTTTATGAAATAGTCAATGATTTATAAAGCAATAAACGAAAATCAAATTTTTCATATTTCGGACAACAGATTCATTACATTTTAATTTCAGAAAAATTTATACTTATATATAATAAAATCTTTCAATATTATTTATAAACTAATATAATATTGTTTTCAAATTTTGGTAAATAAAATAATATTGTGTCAGTTTGCTCTGCTCAGGTGTTTTAGAAATTCTATCGATAGCGTTGATCAGACGAATCGATCGAAAATCTAAATCAACATCAACAACTCAAACAACACAATATATATAAAACATTTTTAATATTAATTTACATATACACTTCCTCGCACGACGATACAAGAATGGATTTCAAATAAGTATAGAGGTCCAAATTTGGTGGAAATAAAATCAAAGAGAATTTTTAAGTCGACAATAAGCTCGAACAGAAGATAAGATAATTCAATTAACAGAATCGGGGGATGGATAAGCTTATTTAATTTACGGGCAACCTTAACCGGGTCGACCGTGACTTAAAGAATTAGATCGATACAGAATTTCGAGGTAAATCTACATTCGATCGCAAGGGATAGAATTAAGGTATAGCAGAAGATAGATAGCATCGTAAACCGAGGATACTGAAATCTCCGGTAAATCAATGCCTATTGCAAAGAAGTTTCATCCATTTACAAATAATTCAAAGATTGACGAGACCGTCGATCTATTATAGATATCATTCGGAGTGGAGTTATGGGGTACTCCATAATTTAGACGAATACGAATAGTGAGGGACAAGAATAGATTTCGGAACCGAGGGAACGTTCCAAAATTCAAGGGAATTGAGTCAAAAGGAAGAGATTGAAACTCGAATGAGAGTGATCCTGTAATATATTTACCCTACATGCTAAGTTCTGCCTAGAGCTACCAAAGCTCCGATACCAACTGTAACGAACCGCTATTTTGGACTATTCGCATCCGCACATGTCGGACTTGAATAATTCAAAATACCGAATTGTTAATTTAAAATTTGGCAAAACTCAGATATACAGTAAGTAAATAATCACAGAATCACAGACACAGAGTAATAATATGCAGCGGAAGTAAAGGAGATAGTAGTTCATGAAGCTACTATATAAATATATAAGATACATCAGAGTTATATAAGTTACAACAGAAGTCTCGAATATAACAGTCAAATATAAGAATCAGAATACATCACTGGAATCATCGAGTATCTGAAAGCTGGATAGATAGCTGGATCTCCAGGCGAAGCTCCAACTTCAAAGGTGAGTCTCGAAAGCTGATCAATCACTCAGTCTGACCCGAGCATAAAGCAAAACACAAAACACTCGAGTCAGGATTTGTAACAACCCGCATATTTATCGAGTTTGTATTTAAATATTTTATTTAAATATTAACTCGTTAATCGGATTTTGGTCCGAAAAGCTACTTTTTGCAAACGGTCAAATTAGGACTCGAGATCACTTCCATTGAGTTCGAAATGTCGTTTACAACTTTTTAAGTATAAACATCGATAGGTTTGGAGTTAGTGAAATTTCACTAACTTTTCCCGCTTTGGACTTTGGGTTAGTTTAGCCTATTAAGCCCAAGTTCCAACCCTCTTCTCCTCACTCTTCATAAATTTCCTAACTAATCAAGCTTTGGCATTAATGGTGGAGGGAATGGAAAATTAAAACTCCAAGCACAAATTCAATTGCAAATCCAACATTCAACTCCAAATTCAAGTAGAAGATATTGGATTCAAGCTTTGGATTGCTTCTCCTTGCTTTCAAGCTTCATCTTCATAAACTTTAGTGCAAAGGTGAGATTTTTATCTCACAATTCTAGTCTATATCTATCTTGGGCTATTGGAAATGCATCCCTATCATGTTTGCATGCACATTTGCATTTGGTTTGGATTGGATTGGCGAAAAACTCCACTTTTTAGTGTTTTGGGGTGAATTTCTGGCTTAGGTCGCTCTGTCCCCCTTAGGTCGCCCAGCATCTATAGGTCGTTCCCGTGGAAAAGTCGTCACCTTCATTTGGGTCGTTTCTGGCCTTAGCCCATTCGTCCACTATAGGTCGTTAGGCCTTAGGTCGCTTGGAGTTAGGTCGTAGGTCGGCAGGTCTTCAGCTCGCACGCGTTGAAAAGGCGCGTCTGGAGTTAGGTCGTTCGCGAGTTAACGTTAGGTCGTTTGCGAGTTAGCGCCCTAGGTCACTCGCGTATAGCTCGTTCGGAGTTAGGTCGTTAGGCCTTAGCTCGTATGGCCTATGCAATTTGGTTAGGTCGTCCAACCTCAACACCTTAGGTCGTAAGACCTTAGGTCGTACCCCTTAGGTCGTTAGACCTTAAGCCTTCACTATTGGAACTCGTTAGGTCGTAGAAACCATAGGTCGTAGGTCGCTCACACGGAGTTAAGTCGTAGGTCGTCTCCGACCTTATATCGCTCAGCCAGGTTTCACTTTAAGTCGTTAGGTCGTTTGGACCTTGTTTCCAGTTAGGTCGCAAGACCCTTAAACCGTTAGGTTACTAGGTCGCGATGTTTTAGGTCGCTGCACCCTATGCCTCTATAGGTCGTTCGACCTTGCTAACTTTTAGGTCGCTCGACCCTATTCCCCTTAGGTCGTTAGACCTCATTTTGTCTTCACTAGGTCGTACCGTTTTGGTCGGGGCGCTGCCCCCTGGACCCCCGCGACCTGACCGGGCAGGTCGAACCCCGTAAGCGGTGGCGTTGCCCCCGCACCCCCACCTTGGTGGGTTGCCACCCCCCTGGACCCCCCCTCCGTAGGGGATCTTATCTGGAAAAAAAACATTGAGCTGATTTCCTTGGATTTTATTCGCATCTCCGTATGCGATCTTTGTGACTGATTGTTTCTACACTTGCTTATGTGTTTTGTCACTTTATAATATAAAGGTTTCAATACTAGTAGTAAATATCAAAACTCTTTTAACAAACAATTTCAACTCTATTTTTAATAACAAAGCTCTTTTCTTAAACCGTTTTCCAATCTATTAGTATATACAAGCCTTTACCTCACTCGGATGAGAAATCTAATTAAACGACTTAGTAAAAACAAGTGGTATGAAATGCTTGCGTTCACTTCGTCGGTTAATTCTTGGACATGTTCGATTGAACCTCTTGTGACAATTTTATTAGTGAAGATTTACAGTTTGTTCGTAAATATTTAAGTTAAGCAAGTGGTTATGGGACATGAAGCTAAACTTCTATATTTACTAGCTTAGTGTAATTGACACTTCTCGTTGATCTTGATGATCGCTTTATGAATTAGACTAGCAATTGCGCGATGTCTCTTTCATTGCAAGGTTAGACTAGACACCACTTGTGTGATTCCATTCACACATACCTTTCTTCTTTTTGGTTAGTCTTGACTTCAATCTGTGTGATTCCATTCACACATGCGGGGTAGCTCCCCTTGGTCTTCGGACCGTCATGTGATAGGCCTCTTTCCCTTTTTATGATTTCTGGATTTCTCGTGTTGATTTTTGGAATTTATGTCATTGACTTGTTATGAGTACAAGTTTAGGGTATGATGCCCTCTTCGAATCTTTGAGAAGATTCTTGTGATATTGATTATCTCTTATTGATTGATCTTCTGTTGATCATTATTTACATACTTATAGTGGTATGTCGTTATGGATGTTTATGTTTATGCCATATCTTTTATGTTATATCATGTCATCTGATATTTATAGCTAGACTGATCCGTTTATTATTTTCTTAAATAATACTCGGGTCAGACCGAGATGTTACAGGTGCTTCTGCTTGACTTCTTCCCAGGGATTCATCACTTTGACTTTTGGCTAACTGTTTAGATTAGCATTTTTTGTTGTATACACTTGAGATATAGACTCATAGTTGTATTCTTTTGTATAGCACGTGTTGCTATTCTTTTGTATTATCGTGGATCTTACTGACCACTACTCTGATGTACACTTTCATGTGTTAGTTATTTATTCATATCTTCTTCCGCCTTTGTGATATGGATATCTGTGACTGATTTGTGATATGATTATTTCTATGTTTGTTTCCGAAGATTATTTATAGCCACCGTGTGATAAGCAATTACATGGATGGTCGCTCCTCAACAGCCTTATTCTCCGTGCTAGTTGACAGCACTACTCCGGAGTGTTCTTGGCTAGCGTGGGTATAGAGGTGGGGCATCACAGGATTAATATTCTCATATCAATAAATCCAACTCAAGTGAAATAGCAATCGAAATACAAGTAACTCAAAGGATGTTGGAATCACCATCCTCTAAGGATCCGTTAAACTATCTACTATGTAGTAGTGTACGCTAAATAGATAATGTCTATCAGTAATATAAAATATCAAAATAGTGTTAAGGCGTTACCATTATCCCCATTAACACATTTTATACAAATGTCATAGTCTATACAGCACTGTAAACTCCACCGTAAACTAGTGGGATATCAGGGAGTACTCCATAGGTATAATACAAAACAAATTCGTATTGGTCGCGTATATAGGGATACAAGTATGACAAGGCACATGAGGCAATACCCAAGGTAGTGAAACTACCATTCGCCTGATCCGGACTGGTGAGAACGCATCGCCGCAGCGATCGCAACACCGCGAAACAACACTCCTGAAAAGTACGAGGGTGCACCAATCGATAACAAGTAATGAGTAATAGTTACGAAGAAGTGTGTCCGCTCGAGGTGGCTAACCCCATTTGGCCCGGCACGGCTCCTGATTTTAGTCATTTCCAATTTGACACAAGTGTCAAGGCTATCCATTATCGTTCTCTTTCTTCAGTCATCACGTACATCAATTCAACCACTTCATTCTGGATCATCACTCCGCGCATAGTTATTAAAGTGGTTTTCGGTTTAGATAGAGAGTATATCCATAACCGATTCCGGTCTCTTTAATAACTTCCGTAATTATTACACCGATTGGCCGTTTAGTAAATTTCAAACCAAATCAAATTCAATTTCAATTTCAATTCGTAAATTAACATTTCATTTGTCTTTCGAAATCGATTTCCATAATTTACGTTTCAAACTACCAAATAACCATTTCAAAATCTTACAATTCAATTTCAATTTTCATTTAAACAATTCAAACAGTGGTTCAAGTTCGTATATATAAACTTCATTCCGAAGCAATCTAAATTAATTTATTTTAACATTCAAATCAATTTAAATTCATTTATCGATTTCATTCAATATTCATTAAATTAATTATCATTCAAACAATTCTATTCAAATTTCAATTCAATTAAATCAATTACTTAAGTTCAATTTCATTATAACAAAACCTACAAATTTACTTAAATTCGATTCGTCAAATCATATTCTTAAAATTATAAGTCTTACATTCATTTCAATAAACGCATTTTATTTCTTGTTAAAGAAATTCAATTTCACTTATTTCTTTACTTAGTTACAAATTTCTAAAACTCAATTAATAAAGAAACTAAATTTCACATATTCGAGAAGTTTACTTTCACTTGTTAACTTACTTAAATAATTTTTTCAAAACTTACTTAAGAAAGAAACCCAATTTCATTCATTAACGAAGTTCAAATTCACTTATTCAAAAGTCCAATTTCTCTTATCAAAGAATTCAATTTTATTCAATTATAAAATAATTCAATCTTATTCCATTATTGAATAATTTCAAACTTAATTATTAATAATTCCAAAACTTAATAATTTCAAACTTAATTATAAATCCAAACTTAATTGTTAAATCATTTCAACTTAATTCAATGGATAATTCCAAATTTAATTATTAAATAATTCATTTCAAACAACGTTCTTTCATCAGTTATTACATTAATATTTTGTTTCAGATTCCAATATTAACATTTTCCTTTCATCAAAATTTACGTTCCAATTTAATTTCAAAACCTTATTATTCAAATAAAATCTTTAATTTATTTCAAATCAAATTATTGACCAATCGGGTTTATTTAATTCTCTATCCTAAATCAAGTTCATTTTGGATATTTATCATTTCAACCCGATTCCAATTCAATTCAAAAATCAAAGCATAGCAAAGAGAACTTGCAGTGTGATAACAGGGATGGTGTCAAAGTAAATAAACAAGCAATAACAACAATCAATAACAATTCAATAATCAATTCAAATAATCCCGAAATAATCGTATTAATTCACATTGTTATTTGTGCAAATTAATATAATTATTTCTAGAATCTACACTATCATTTCATGTAGATTAAAGATTATTACACTATTAATTTATATGGTTTTTCACTTGTCATTAAATTTCAATTCCATACTTCATCAATTTATACAATATACATTCAACGGTTCAAGGTGTACATAATCAAATTCTACGTGTCAATTAATTTAACAATTTAAAAGTGTCAAATTTAACTAATCAAATTCAACATATATGTCGGTTCAATTTTAATTATCCTACGTCAAATTCAATTGCATAATATTTATCACTTTATATATTACCATTTAACATCCAACATAAACAACAATCAATCAATCAATTATCAACCAAACTGGATTATTTTTGCATACATAACAGATAACGGTGTCAGATGTCAAAGGTGAACTGATACATAAATAACAGTGCAATAACTAACAGCGATATATTTCAATTGTCGTTCCAATTGAAATCAAATTTAATAAATAAAAGAATATTAATCGTGAGTGATTGCTCACCTTTCGAGGCTAGAGAAAATAGGAGATGGCACAGATACGCACACTGATACGGACACTGAAATGGAGTTACAAATCCAAGCATGATTCTCAGAGCAAAGTAAGATTGGCACGAATCGACGAGCAAAACTGTTAAATAGGAATTGCCGAAATCAATCAAAACATTCAACATAGCAACAATTACAAAACATGTCCTACGTCAAAGTTTAACAATATAATTCTATGTGCTACCGAGATCGAAATGGTCTGAAATTTGGTATGAATAAAGATCAAAACTTGTGTTTCAAAACTGCAAAGAATCACTTGATTCCGACATAAGACGGAGGAGATACGATGTGTGAAACTTGAACTCAGGTCGTGTTTGCAGCAGTGTAAAATAATTCTAAGTACAAAAGAATATCTGCCTGGGTCTAAATTCCAGATCCTCGACCACAAATCCAACGATGTCGGATTTTGCTGGAATTTGACATGTATAAACTAGGTAACTTAAACTCCTTTTTAAAAATAGAATCAACCCATTCCGATAAAACATGAGTGAGATACGATGCGTCAAACATGAACTCAGGTCGTGTTTGCAGCAGTGTAAAATAATTTTAAGTTCAAAAGAACATCTGCCTGGGTCTAACTTCTAGATCCTCGACCACTAATCAAACGATGTCGGATTTTTCTGGAATTTGACACGTATAAACTAGGTAACTTAAACTCCTTTTTAAAAATAGAATCAACCCATTCCGATAAAACATGAGTGAGATATGATATCGTGAATATGCAGTGTAACATTCCTGAAATTCATTAAGTTTAAATTGGCAATTTAATTTATTTTTGAAAATAAAATGAGAATTAATTAGAATAAATAAATAATTTTGATCATAAACAGAAAATTTAATAAGAGATTTAAGTATAACTAGCTTAAAAATATATATTGGATTTAGGAAAATAAGATGTATATTTATATAAATGGATTACAAAATAGAAATTTGAGATTTATAAGATTTCAAAAATAAAATGTATTAAAAAAAAGTAAATTAGAAATTAAAAACTTTTAAAAGTTGTACAAGAATAAATAAATGAATAAAAAATGTAAGAATGTAAATTGTATAAATATATTAGTGCATGAACATGTTGAACAAAAATTTAATGTAAGTACATATACATGAGTTTATATTTCAAGTTGAGATTGAAAATTTAATTTTTATTTAAAATAGATGTTTTTAAAAGTAAGTAGTATTTTTTTTAAGAAAAAGTTATTAAGTTGTAATATATATGTTAGTTAAATTCTTTCAACATTGAACATGTATGTATACATTCAAAAGAATAAAGATATACATTTTTTTTAAAGTGTATAAGTTATAAATATAAAATTTATAAAATTCTTTTTGCTTCATAATATCAACATGTGAGGGTGGAGTAGAAGAATTAACAAAATCTAAAGCTCATGATTTTTTTTTACACATGGCATTCAAGATATTTTATTGGATAAAATAATAGAATTAAAAATTTGTAGAAAACTCTTCAGCTCCCCAAATTCAAATTTATTTAGTCTTAGCCAAATCTGAAAAACACAGTAAAAAGATTTGAGCATCTAAAATTCTGAATACCCAAGAAAAAGAAAATGATGAGAAGAGAAAAGTCAGAAAAGAAAATGCATTCTCTTCTCAAGAATCTGGGAGCAAAGTCAAATACAAATTCTTCAACCTGTAATTCACTTCAAAATGCAAATCAATCTTGTCTGCATTTTTTTCAAACCAGATTCAAAAGAAAGTTCAACAGCAAGTTTAAATTCAAAACAAAGAAGCAACAGGAGCTAATCATTTCAGATTTAATGACAAGTTTAAGAACAAGTGCAAGATCAAATCTCAGGTAAATTTTAACTTTATAGTTAGTAAATTATGATTGCAAGGTCAAGTTTTAACATCAAAAACAAATTTGGAAAATATTTGCAGATTTGTTCAGTAAAAAAAAAAAAAAAAGTGGAGCTTCAGTTTTTCCAGTGGGCAGTGATTCTCTGGAAAAAAATAATAAAGGCAAGTGTCTTTCTTTACAAATTTGAATTTAAAAGTGGTTAACTAGTAGGAAAACAAAGATTTATACAACTTTGTAAATCAGTTGCAGATAAAAAAATTTCAAGCATTCAAGTGTAATTCAACCTGAAGCAAGTTGAAAATCTGGAAAAAACAATTTGAGGCAAGTAACATTTTTTTTTATTTGAACTAAATACTGTTAATCAGTATTAAAACAAAGATTTAAACAATCGTGTTTGATCAGTTAACAGAAGGAAATCCAAAGTTTCAAAGCACTTGCACAAATCAAAAGAAAAAGAAATGCAAAGCAATCAAAGAAAGAAAAAAAAATGTACATGCTCAAATTCATTCCTCTGTTCCTGTTCTCTGTCTTTCTTCATCAAACCCATCAAGGTGAGCAAACTCATTTATCTACCTATATGTTCTGATTTTATGGTTGACTCTTGAAGTATGATGGTTTTGATGATTGCATGTTTGAATTTATACATCTTTATGGGTGTAAATGTATGAGTATGTATCAATGCATATCCCTGTTATGAGTCAGAGTACATCTTCTCTGTGCAACAAAATCTGTGAGTAAATTCCTGTTTTAAAATGGTGTAACTCTAATAGTATATGAACTACATATGACTGTCTGTAGCTTGAAAAGAAAAAGAGTTACACAGAACAAAAATTTGCCTAGTGGAAATTTAAATGTTATAAATTGATGATTCAGGGTTTGTCAAAAGAACCCTAATTTAATTCTAGAATTTAAAAACTAAAATTAAGTTTATAGTGTTAAGAATAAAAATGCAGTTTCAGTTTACTGTATTTTACTTTTGATCAAGAATCAGTTGATCCTTGCATTTGATTGGATTGAAATTGTTTCTGGAAGTAGTTTATATATCATTGATCACAAGAAAATTTTTGAATTGATCTACAATTCAAGTTGAGATTGAATTTGGGATTTTAGTTGTTGAACCCTAGTTTAGGTGGGTTACAGTTTTGGGTAAATTTTTGAACACCCAAGTGCATCGAGTTCCATGCTATTTTGGGGATTGATGGATGGTGTAGTGATGGAGTTACTTCCGGAGTTTGGTCGATGATGATGGCCGGAGTTGTGAAATAATGGTGTTGACAGGTTTGTGATGGTGGTGGGGTTGGTGTTGTGCAGTTTCAGGTTTGTGGATATGTTTGGGTTGCAGGGATTTTGACTCGGGTTGGTCTCGGGGAAAAGTGGGAATGACTCGAAGTAGAGGTGGGTTTGCCTCGGGTTATTTTGTTTCAGGTTTGTATGTAGGAAAAACAGAATTGTATTTCCAGTTTTTTTTAAAAAGAATAGTGTTGTAGTGATAATAGGAATGTAAACTTGGAGTTTGAAATTAGGTGGAACCTGAATTTAGTTATGGATTTAAATAATTCAAATCGGGAATTTGAAAACATTTTTAAATTCAAGAATGTAAGAGGGTTAAAATTTAACAGAAACTGTTCTGTTTTTTTTTTTTAGAATTTTGAAAGATAAGTTTTAAATTAAATCTGAAATTGAACTTAAGATTTAACTTGAATCTAAGAATGAATTCAAATTGTTTGAATTCTTATTTTGTATTAATTTAAATGCAGAAATTCAAATCGGTTTAAAATAAAAAAAAAGAAAGGGGGAAACAGGAAACTGTTCCCAGTTTTATGAAGTTTGAATCAAAGTGCAAACTATATTGAGACTTTGGATTTTGAAAACTGAATTTAATAATGAATTTAAATAAGTTTAAATTCTGGTCTTTTGAAATAGTTTAAATTCAGGGAATTTCAAAGTTTGATTTTAAACAGAAAATTGTTTCTGTTTTAAATGTAAAAGGTGAATTTAAATTTTAGGTGGAGATTTAAAACTGGAAGTTCGAGCTATTTCTGGATTGGTGCCTTGGAGATGGAGATTACTGATGCTGGAGTTCTTTCTTGAAGACCACATTGGAGATTTTGTCCCGCTGCTAATGTTATTATTATATTTCCGCTGCTATTCTTTGTATCTCTGATAATGTTGATATCTATTGTACCATTCTGTTGTATCATTCATGTTGTATCAGTTATTGTATCAAATGCTGTATATGAAATATATTATTCATTTCTTCCGCTGTGTTGTTTTACTTAATGGTGTTATAAGCTCCGGCGAACCAGATTCGACGTTTGGATCTGCGGCATTTGAATACGAGTGTCGTATTCGGTGCCGATTTTCGAAGGTCGAGTCAGGATCGTTACATGCAGCCTAACTGCTGTTTCAAAAAAATAAAAATAAAATAAACATGCAAATACATACATAAATTTTGAAAATAAATTTTGAATCATTACATTCAACTTAATAGTTTAACATATATATTTATGTAGCTTATAAAATCGACCAATATACCAAAAGTTTATAATTGATAAAATAAACACTATATGTTACATTTAAAATAATTTATTGTATTAAGCACTACAATATATATGTTTGGGTACAACACTTCCTCTATAAAATACTAAGTACTTATGGAATTTGAACAACATATATAACTAACAGAGTTATACAAATGTATTTATACTTACATACATGTAAATACATAACTTATATTATATAACTGACACAACTAACAGATTTGATAACTTATAAAACTTTTGTTAAAATATACATATAATAAAATACTTTGCTGCCAAAATTACCGAGAGAAAAGAAAGTTGACAAACAAGCTCGAAACGAATACTAAGAAGCATGCATATATTATTCAAAACAAGAGGCTTACAGCTGCTAACAATATGGGCTGGAGGGAAGAAAGGATAGCTTCGGCAACTTGGTGAGCTCGGCGGTGCGTGTTACGGGAAGAGAGGAGGAAGGCCTTGCATGTGCAGTGGCGAAGGCGGCAGGTTCAAGGAGGAGGTCAACCCGAACAGATGGTTGTCGCGGTGGCTTCGGCCAGGTCGGTGAGGTGGTGCATAGGGCGGGTCGGCGAGCATAGGGCTGCTGAGTTTATGCGGAGGAGAGCGAACGGAAAGTAGGGCCGGAGTGCCTGCGGCGGCGCGAGCTGTGGGGTCGAGCTCGGAGCTACGGTTGCATGCGGGCAGCGGGCTAATGTGGTGGTGGTGCTCCGGTTGAGGGGTTGGGTCGGCTGATTTTGCTGTTGCGCGGGTGATAGCTATTTGGCGTTAGGAGGGTGGGCGACTGTAGAGGCCGGTGGGAAACAAGGAGGAGAAGGCCACTAGCTTGGGGTGGCATGCGCTGCTTGGTGGATGAAGGTTTGTGTGGTTCAGGATGTTGGATACTTGGATCAAAGTAGAAAAAAAGAAAAAGGATTATAAAGTGGAAGGGAAGAAGGTTTAGGCTCAAAAGAAATGAACGTAGCCTTCTTTTTTTCTTTTGTATTTAATGTGTTCCAGTGGATGAATAGTTGGCAGAGGAAGAGGGGAGAGAGTATTTGAAATAGCTTCTGAGAGATGAAGTTATGAAGGATAAAAGCAAAAGTGAACCGGCAACTTTTGAAACGTTGGAATAACAAAGGGCCATTGTTAAATTCTAGAATTAATAAAATGCAGATGGCCGTTGAATGCTTCGGGAACACAAAGGACACAAGTAAACAACAGCACAAACGCATACCGATATTGACAAGCGTTTCACGGTTTCCGTCGCATACCGAACCCCGAAGCACACAAATGAATATACTACGGAGATCAGCATGGCGGGACGATCAAAACGATATACAGATGTTTGCGGTACGATCGAATTATAAAAATTCGAAATTTTATACTAGCGGAAAATGCGTAAAAATCGTAGAAAATTAAGATCGACGGAGCCAAAGATGTCCGAATTTGGAAAAACGACAAACTGACAACTTGCTCAAAAGATGTTTTAGAATTTTTCTATGTAAAAATATTTTGGTTTTGAAAATGTTTTATTTTCATCGCTTTTTAACTGATTAAATTGAAGTAAATTTACGGGCGAAATAAACTTTCATATTTTCGGACGAAAATTTACCAGTTGCTATGTTTAACTAGACGCATTTCAAATATCAAATTTATATTTCAAATTTTTATCGTTTATTTATTTTTAATTTTTTCACACAAAAACAGATAACCAAATTAAATAAAAATCGTTAAAATATCCGGGTTGTTACAGTCCCAATATCAAATTTTATTCGCTAGTTCACATATTGTTTTGGTCTTCGTTGAAAACTGAGAAGAAAAATTATATTGTCGACAACCTCTCTCCTCTCCTCCTTCTTTTCCCTTACCCTCTTCTTGTTTCTTCTTCGTTCTTGCCTTCCTCACACCATCTTCCACTTCGCAACCATCGAGCTCCGCCTCGACAGCGCCCATCACCAGCCATGGTAGCCTCAAATTCACGCCAGGCCTTCATCCTACCTCTGCACGCGCATGGCCCCCCTCCACAATGCAACACCATCACCACCCTCCACTTTGGCATGGCCGCATGCAGCACGAGATCCCACACCCAGGGCCACCGCACCACTTATCCCATCCGAACAATCCTCCCATTCACTTCATCCGCCGTGCGCAACAAATCCGAGCGTTCATTCCGTTTTAGCCCACGTCGAGCTTGCAGCTTCATGTCTTTTCTCCATGCTGACATTGCTTTGAGAAGGTGTAATATATGTATAATGTTTTATATATATATGAATTAATTAGCCCATTTTTGGTAGCCTGCTTCCCTGGATCTCTCTTGTGTTTTCCACTTTTTATTCTACATATATAGGTTTTAAGTATTTCACAGTTTATCGATACTTTGTTTAATAAACATTTGTTTTTAAATAAAAAGAAAAGGTACATAAGTTATATATATTTGTACATTAATCCATTTATCAATAAGTTTTAATGTTATCTGATCTGATAAGTCAATATGTTTTATAATGTAAGTTTATGTTGTTATATATGTCATGGTATTTTATAATATATTTGATGTTATATGGTATTTTATCATATATTGTATGCTATATTTGTTACAAAGTTTTGGTCGGCTATTTTGTTCAGAGAAGATAAATAATATAAAGATAGTTATAAGTTGTTTATACATATGTATTAGCTGTTAGTATGGTATATTATATGAAAAATATATGTAGAATTCAGATTTTTATATTATGTGTTCTGATTTCAAGTTATAGAAAGCTGTTTTGACTGTTTCAGTATGTCATACATTTTGATATAAGTGTATAGTTGTATTCCTAAGTTTTAGATAACCTGTGTATGAATGTATAAGTTTATAAAGTTAATGACTTAGTTGTTATATATAAATTTTATAAGTTATATCCTGTAATAGCCATTGAAAGTATATAGATGTGCATTGATTTAAAGAATAGAACATGTATGTGTGTTTTTATTTTGTATAAGAGTTGATGTAAAGAGTATCTTGATTTTCTTTAATACATATTGAAGCATTCATATATGTCCTATTGTATCAGTTTGCTTCTCATATTTCAGATATATCAGTATATGTATCTAATACGTACTATGAAACAAATTGCATGTCTACCAATATTTGCATTTTGTTATATATTATATATAGGAACTTTGATTTCAAATTTTCCTATAGATGTCATATTATGGCCTATATAGATGTATGTTAAATTTTGCACGTATAGATTTTGATTTGGATACGTGTATATATGTTTAAAACTTAATATCAATTTTCATATATATATTTTAAGATTTTATATATGATTGGATTAAAATATGATTTTGTGTGTGTATATATATAATTATATGTGTTATATCTATATCAGTTCACTTATGCCATTTATCTTCATCAATCCAGTCATCGTGCCATACCCTTGTTTCGCCAATATCCAAGTTGGTTGCAACATCTTTTGATTCATTCGTGTCCGGATCAGTGTGCATATCTGTGTCATCTTCTGTATTCTATAGCCTCGAAAGGTGAGCAATCACTCACGATTAATGTTCTTATATTTATTAAATTTGATTTCAATTGAAATGACAATTGAAATATGCTGTTGTTAGTTATTTACAATGTTATATATATGCTATAACTTGTATATGTTCACCTGTGACATCTGACACCATTATCTATTATTTATGTAGATGATATACGCCTGTTATAATATTTTCGTATCTGTTACCACTCCGCAAGTTCCCTGTTAGTATAGAATTCATTATGGGTTCAAAATGATACATACCCGAACGAACTTTAGAATAGGAGGAAATCGTTATGGGTTGAAATGATAGACCCAAGCGAGTTTCATTGAATTGAATTTGAGATTACGGGTTGAAATGATATATACCCGTATATATTTAAATTGCGTATTGAAATGATAAATATCTGTATCACTTGACCATAGGATAGAAAATTATATACAGACACCGTGATCTATATTTAAAAATATTTTGTAATGATTTTTATGGTTTTTGGAAAGAAATATATAGTTTTATATAAAGATTGATTTCCAATATTATATAAATGTTATTTTATATGCAAATAAATTCTTGATTTTAAGCTATGTATAAAATGTTTATTTTAAAACAAGTTTAATAAAGTTGGTTTTTTTAAAATATAATATGGATAAGTATTTATTATATTTTAATATAGAGTTATAATGATTTAATGAACTAAGGTTAGAAGATAAATTGAAATTGAATTATTTGAGAATTAAACTAAAATAAGTTTGATTTGGAACTTATGGAATTTGATATTTTAAAGGATATGACTTATGTTATTTTAACTAGATTTTTCTTTAGGGTGATTTAGGTAAATATATCAAATTTAAATAAATTTAGGGAGTATTCAGTTATTTGAAATTTAGAGGTTTATTTAAATGATATTGGATTTCTTAAGTAAATATTTCAAAATTAAATAACAGTGAATTGAAGTTGATAAATATATAAAGTCATCAAATTTAGTTTTGAAAATATGGGATATTTAAAGCTTTGGAATATATTGAAGTCGAAAGGGTTTATTTGAGGTTCAAATCTGTATTTGGAATCGATAATTTGAAATGGTTTAATAAGAACTGAATTGAGTTGAAGATGATGATTTAATATTTGATCAAATTTGAATTTTTGAATTCGAGTTGATTTGGAATTAATTGGTAAATTTGAGAAAACAATTTTATTATATATATTATTTTAATATTTAAATCGGTCAGGTGGGAAGTATTATGATTTCTAAACTACGATTTCCAAAGTGTTATAATTTCAAATGTTTTGGTTTTGAAATTGCTATAACTTTGCAAAATGCTGTGATTTTGGAAAAGATATATTTGAAATGGAAATGATACCATATTGATATGGTTTTGAAATGGAAATGATATTTTGGTTTTAAAGTATAAACTATTTTAAAGTGACCACGGCGTTATAATAATGATTGGTTGTTAAAGAGACCGAGATCTGAAGTTGTCATACTCTCTGTCAACTCCGTAAATGTGACGCCCCACCTCTATGCTCACAATAACAAAGAGTATTAAAGGAAATATTGTCTGTTATTACGAAGAATAAGGCTGGATAGGAGCGGCCATCCGTAGTTAAGCCTTACACTAGTATTGGTTATCTACGATAGGAGTGGTATATATTTTTACTTTTAATCTCTTATTTATTTACTCCCATCGACATACTCAATTCCAGTATAAAATGAACTACGATGGTTCATAATAGTTTAGGACAATATATATAATAATAACACAGATAATATAAATGCAGAACACAGATGAAACAAGAAGTCTCATATATATAATAACTGATGTCAGTTACAATACGTGTGATACAGTTATACAACTACGACTGTCGACTCTAGAAGTTACATATACATGTACATTATCGTATATAATATATAAGAATACACATCTTCCTATACTATGATAACGACTACTCCAAATGATATAAAGAAATTTCATAGCTCAAGCAGCAATCCAAAGCAAGATATCTACAACCTGTAATAACTCGGTCTGACCCGAGTATTAAATTCAAAAGAAAATAATACACGGGTCAGTCTAATTCAAACTCAGTTATTAGTGCACAAAAGCAATAATAATTAAGTAACAAATAGACGACAGTCACAATAAATCTCGTCTATCCGATCCTTAAATAAAGAAATCGGATAACGATAAATATAACATGTAACAGTGTTAAACAACAAATCAGCAAATCCAAATTATCAACGAAGATAAATTAGAAAGATTATCAATGAAGATAATTTAGAAAACAACAGAATTGCCTAAACGGCAATTAATGACAAATTCTAATTATTAAATAAATAATTAGAATCTCATAATCTAATTATAAAAAAGATAATTAGATATCAACAAAACCGTCAAATTAAACCAAATCAGAATATGACACAAAATATTGAAACATCAATTAAAATGTCAATTCGGGTAGGGCTGTAGTACACGCACGCGTGTACTGCCTCGCTACTACAGTAATTAAATACACAAAAGATCAATAATTCAAAAGCAATAGAATATCAATAAAAGCAATACCGTGTGGCTGCAGTACACGCTTGCGTGCACTGCCTTGCCACTACAGTGATGATGTACACAAAAGCTCAATACCGTGTGGTTGCAGTACACGCTTGCATGCACTGCCTTGCTACTATAGTGATGATGTACACAAAAGCTCAATGGAAGTTCACAAACGAGCACAAGGTCAAACCCGAATTACCGGATGCAACTCAAGTGTAATTCCAAAAACAAGCAAAATGCATAAGTCGAGTCACTACTGTCACGACTCAACTCAATTGAACCAAATGGAACTGTGATAGCCGGAATGGCGACATGCAGTATGAAACTGTGAAAATTGGATAAGTGCAAGTATCAGACTCGAGCATAAAGGCACAGACTCGAGTGGAAGTGAATTAATCGACACAAATCAATGCCAACAACATGAACTGGACAATGCACCATAGTGACACAGCCCTAAAAACTGCATGAAACAAATATCCACTATTTCAGATGGTCAAGGCAGCTACCATGAAGCTGCTTTAACTCCATAAATATAACATGAGTTACAAAGGAAAGAGTGGATCCTGAAACAAAAGTACATTCTCATATGTACATAATGAATCACATACATGGCATGGTCAAGATAAACAAAACAGCTCAACTCAGATTAACAAGCAATGGACAACATGACTAAGGCAGCATCAGTTTAGAAGTGGAACAAGTGTGCACCAGGTCAGTGAACCCCGAAATAATAGGCAGAAACATAAACTAACATACACATATATACATCCATGAACGTATGTACATATTGATGTTATACCATTGAGATTACACTGCAATAGGAGGAAAGAGTTCAACATGTATGCCATAGTAGCCAAGTAGCATGTGACAGTATCAAGTGAATTCACCAAACCCATCACCAAAAATTCAACATGTAGTATGAAGTGACATACACAGGTGAAATTTAGAAATGTACAAGTATAGGGGAAATGGTCGAGACATCTAAAACAAGTCTTGATCCAAAAATCAGCGCCTCAAGTACACTTGAACCAAATTGAACAAATGCATCTATGAATCAGGACGGTGAACTAAAGTGAAGGCCTGAATTACAACTCAAAAAAGTAAATATAGTGCTCACGTGACCGAGACAAAACAAAAAAAGAAAACCAACATCAGTGAAAATGTTCCAACCAAGTTCACAGTATAACTCAAAAATGAAGAACAATTGAATCCATATCAATACCACACTATAGGCCGAGATAGTAACCAGATATGCCTGAAGACTACATCAAGTATACATGAATGACCAGTACACCATGTAGGAAGTGACTCAAACCAAAGAGTAAAATATAAACCAGCATGGTACACTACAAGTGCAACAGTAGTATCGAAATGATCAAGACCAATACCACTGGTTCAAGTGAAATCAAGACAAGTCAGTGCCAACAATGAATTACTCCAACTAGACAGTAAAAGTGGAAACAATCACAAATAATATCAAGTTTGTAGTCGAAAACACTGCAGGTCAACAGAAATACAAAAAGATCATTAAAGATCAAGGCACAGCTGAGATGAACAATCACGGTGCAAACCCATGTTCAGGGCACAGTGTATCAAACCAGAAGCATGCTCGAAGCAAAATCCAAACCAAGTTCAAGTTACACGAACAAAACCCCAAACTACATAATCAAACTGCACATGTCACGAAGACCAACAAAGGCAGATCTATCAAGCTAATGATACATGAATAATACTCGAGGGTAATGCACATATCAAACGAGATGTTCAAGGCAACATAAATGGTGTATTGCAAAAATCAAAACAGAGGAGCATACAAACTGTAGCTCAAAGTACAAGCCGAGGCCAATTCAAGTTAAATAGCCAATGCCGAAGTTCAGATGATAAACAAATCGAACCCATGATCAACAAAGATCAAAGTCACAAAAGAAACCATAAATTCAATGGTAATAGATTCAAACCAAAACCATAAATCAATCAAGTTGAAGACAACGTCAACATCGTAAAGTCAAGCAGTAAAGGTCGCAAATTTGAATAAGTCAGAAAAATCTTACACTTGAATTAGATGTGAATGACAAGAATCACTCACCTTATTCGCCAAGTCAAAGCAAAGGAAATCGAGCATTTGAAGCCGACGACCACGAATTACTCGAAAACCCTAATTCCAAAACAAGCGAACGAAGAAAATTTTGAAGCCGCCATTTTCGTTTTCTCTTCGTTTGTTTAGGTTTAGCGTTTTAAGGTTATGAATAAAAATGAATACAGGGGGATTGGTATTCGTTTGATAACACAATACCAAAAAGAAATGTGGCCCAATATTTTTTTTTCTAAGTCCACACCCTCAACAAATTTTTTTTTGAAAGGAATTTAAACCTGATTTAAAAACTTCCAACAGCGATTAACAACCAATTTAATTGTCATTTAACGATAATTAATTATTACGAAACCCAGGGTTGTTAGAGTAAATCACTTTAACAACCGTGTATGCGGTGGAGATTTCAGAATGAAGTAGGATGGTGACGATGAACCTATTGAGGTACGAACATGGACCCGGCTCCTGTGAATTGGCTTAAGGTAGCTAAAACAGGAGCGATCTCGGGCCAAAAGCATTATCTCCTCTGGTCGGACGCACTTCTTCGATACTATACTATTACTTGTGGTTGATTTGATGGCCATCCTTCGATTTTGATTAGGATTGTGTTCCGAGGTGGGCATGGTAGCTGCTACGTTATCGCCACCCCGTGTGCATCATTGGTATATCTACCCTGGCATTTCCTTGTGTGCCGTGCCACCTACCATAGCGGGCCTTACTACGAGTTTCTATTTGTGTCGTACCTATGGAGTATCTTCTCATAGTCTCCCGATCTGGAGATAAGCAGGTACTGTATAGACTATTGGCACTATTATGTGTTAAGGGCTATATGGGTAACCCCTTAACGCTATTTTAAAGTAAGTTTATTTTACTATAGACATTATTATAATGGCAAAATATTACTACATAGTAAATACTTTAACGGATCCTTAGAGGATGTTTATCCCAACATCCTTTGAGTTACTTGTATTTCCGTTGTTACTTCACTTGAGTTGGATTTGTTAATATAAGAATGTTAATCCCGACTCGAGTGTTCTGTGTTTCGCTTTACGCTCGGGTCAGACTGAGTGATTCAGCATTCAAGTCTCACCTTCAGTGTTGGAGCTTTGTTTGAAGATCTAGCCATCTATTCTGCTTTCAGTATTCAGTGATTCCAACGATGTATTCTGATTCGTACCTGAGGTATCATGTTACCCTTCTGTTGTATCTGGTTTAACTCTGATGTATCTTATATATTATATAGTAGCTTCATGTACTAATATCTCTTTTACTTCTGCTGCATTATTATTTACTCTATGCCTATGATCTATGATTATTTATTTACTGTATGTTCTAAGATTTTTCAAATTTTTATTTAAAACCCGGCATTTTGAGCAATTCAAGTCCGACATGGGAGGATGCGAATGGTTGAAAATATCTGGCTGTTACAATGTTTGGGGTCAACAAAATTAATTGAGTTAACAATTGTTTTTAAATTTGAATTCCAAAAGTTTGTTTATAGAGTAGAGTTGGTCTATTCTTCTAATTAATAATTGTCACACTTTTTTTCATTGTTTCCTCATCCATTACTCATTTCCATTTACATTGTCTAAAGCCTTTTTATTTCATGAAAGTTACCTACTTTTCATATTTTTAATTCTCTCCTTCACTTCTTTTAATACCTACCATTTTTTTTTTGGAGTTGTTCGTATTTTTAATTTATTTCAATTCCTACTTTGTTTATACGTTGCTTTATTAGCTTTTCACTAGTTTCAGTCTTCATTCTTATAGCTTCATTTCATATTTTTTAATCTCATCTTCTATAGCTTCATTTTTTGTCTCTCTTCAACTTCTTCCTTCCTTTTTTTCATGTTTCTTCTTCAAATTTCCGTTCTCTCCTTTTTTCTAAGGTTTTTTTTCCCTTTCTTCTTCTTATTCTTCAAATCTTCTTCTTTTTCAAAGCTTCCTTTTCTTTATTTCAATTCTTCTTCTTCTTTTATTTTTTTCCTTTTTCAAACCTTCTCTTCTTTCCATGTCTTTTTCTTCAAATCCACATCTACGTAATATTCTCTCCAAAACTTTCTATAAAAAAAGATTAAGATAGCAAGGAAACACAACAAAATGAGAAAGGAGTTGCAGATCCAAATCTGACTAGAAAAGGGAAAGCAAAAAGGTGAGTGATTCAACCCACTCATGCAATACTAAAAATTCCATTGCATGTTAAATAAAATATATGATGTGATATATAATTTTTTCATTGCTGTTTGTTGATTTAAGTTGACATTTGAATTGGTATTGAATATGAATTTACATTTAATTTTATATTGGAATTTAATCGATAGTTAAACCCCGATATTAATAACTATTATATGTTGAAATATATTGGTTGATTTGGTTATTGTTTGAAATGGATGCTTATTAAATGACATGTTGGATATATGGTTGTTTATTTATTTTAATATGTCCCTGTTATCACCTTCTATATTATTGACATCATTTAAGTGGTCCTCTGAATCATTTTAGAATTGGATAATTAAGGTATTTAAATTATGGGTTAAAATTATATATACCCATACAATTTCTTGAATTTGGATTATTTATTGAAACTGAATTATTTAAAAAGTATAATTTTTAATTTAAACTTCGGATTTATTTTAAATAAAGTTGTTAAAATTGGTATTTTCGAATTATATGAAATCTCGTAAATTACTGCACTAACGTTGTACACTTGATAGGAGATGAAAAATCCCATAACATCTCTGGAGCCATTGCATTCATATTTTTATTTGAGATTATTCGAATTACATAGAAATTTTTAGTTCTGACTCGAGTGTATTATTTTTCATCATGCTCGGGTCAATCTGAGCTTTTTCAGTGTATTGAAGACCATATTCTTTTCTAGAGGACGGAGACGAAGATTCAGTATATTATTATTATTCCACTACTTATTATGTTCCATTTCATTATTTTTCTTATTTTCTAATGTATGTATAACTCTGATTTGAATTGTAAAAGTATAATCAAATGTCTTTTATAAAACAGCTTCATGAACTGTTTATTTGATTATTACATTTTTTCATTCCGCTGCGAGATTCTTTGTTTTGTTTTTCCTTCTTTTCTATTATTTTCTTATTTATCCCATTAACAATCCTCCCTTTTGAATGGTTTAAATCAGACATGTGTGGTCTATTGTTGATTTAAATCATCCAAATGGTGGGTCATTACACCTACAACCGGAATGTATACAAGTGAATACCATTGACGAAATAAAAGCTGCAAAATTTTCTATGAAATCCAATGGTCCGGCAGGACCTGAGGATTTAATGCTCACTTCTATAAGCATGTTTGGGATATTGTCCAGAAAGATTTAACAGCTATAGTAAAGAATTTTTTTCAAAAACAACCACATGCCTAAAGGAATAAACTACACAAAGCTTGCTCTTATCCCTAAGGTCGGTTTTCCTGAAAATGTTAACAAGTTCAGACCAATAGCATGCCACAATGTTGTATGTGAATGAATAGCAAAAATCATAACCTCTTGAATGAAAAATGCAATGCACTTAATTGTATCCAAGAACCAAAATGCATTTCTTCAGTGTAAGAGTATAACTGATAATATTATTCTCGCTCATGACCTTATGAACGGCTATAATAGGAAAACTATATCTCCTTTGTGCTCCCTTAAACTTGATCTCCAAAAAGCTTTTGATACTGTTCAATGGTCTACTATAGTAATCATACTTGAAAAAATGAATTTCCCTCTTCCTTTTGTTGCTTGGATATGCTCTTGTATCTCTACTCCATATCATAGCTTATCTATCAAGGGTGAAACATTTGGATATTTCAAATCTACTCAGGGAATTGGACAAGGAGACCCAATCTCCCTCTACCTATTCATAGCGGTTATGGAATGCCTTGTAGTTATGCTTTCTCTTAAGCAGTGTTTCATGACATTGATCTTCATCCTAGATGCAAAAGAACCCTGATTATCTCTCTTCTCTTTGCAGATGACATAATAATCTTTTCAAAGCCTAATATCAAATCTATAATAAACAATAAAAGGTCCTTGAAAAATGCTACATGGTTTCTGGCTTATAGATAAATCACTGCAAATCTGATATCAAGATTGCTGATCTTCCTCCCAAGAAAACTACTGAGATTGTTGCCCTAGCTACCTTGCCTTATATAGAGAACAATAGCTTGTACCTTGGAGTTCCATTAACATCAAATAAAATATCAACGTCTAAGTGTATGACACTGTTTGAAAAAATTATCAAAAAACTGACCACTTGGCCTGCTAATAAACTCTCAACTGGAGGAAGAATTGTTATGGCCAAACCTATTGCCACTGCAATGACCACCTATTACTCCAGTGTATATATCCTACTTGCAAAATTAAATAATATGTTGAATGGTACTTTCATCCACTTCATTTCGCATGGCAATCCTTTCTCAAAGAAGCTTATCCTAATCGTTTACAAAAAGATTACGGGACCTGTAATGTTTGGAGGCCTTGGCATTCTGAATTTGAAACTGTAGAATAGAGCTGTTGTCTCTAAACATATTGAACATCTGCATCATAGAAAAGATGATTTGCTCTAAGTTTGGATACATGAAAACTTAATTAAACACCATAACTTCTGGACTCTCCATGCCCTCTTGACTGTAGTTTGTTTTGGAGGAAATTATTACGTGCTAGGAAATGGTTTCTCCTTATGTCCAAGTCTGATATTTCAAACAACACATCATTTTGGCATTCCCCTTGGGCTTGAAAAGGATTGATACTCTCTAAAACCATCAATTATAACTTAAGGAAAATGACAGGCATCCAAGAACAAGATACTATTCTCAAATACATCATTGATGACCACATCAACCTCCATTATTGTAGCTTCTTCGTAGTGAGAGACATGGAACTATTTACAGACTATTTCTATCACTTCCATTAGTGCTGCTCAATGGAGTAATGAACCTCACCCAATCAAGCAGGTTTATAAGTCTTTGATCACTAATTACCCTAGATCCCATTGGCACACCAGAATATGGAACTCCAAATCAAATCTAAAGGATAATTTGTTCCTTTGGAAAGTGATCAACAATGTAAACCATACGATGGACAATCTATATTACAAAGCATCCTGAATCACCATGTTGTGTTTTCTATGGCAATGCTACCGAAACAAATGTGCACTTACTCTTGGAATGCAGTTGTAGTTCTCAAGTTCGGAAAGCTATGCTTTGTACCTTTAGTCTCCTATCACCTAAATCATGCTTAAAGTTCGAATGGTACAGTATTTTTCAATGAACTAGATAGTGCAGCAGTTCGGTGAACTTCATATTCAGGTTGCTCAAAAAATCGATTCATGTAATTTGGGATGAACGAAATAAAAGGATATTCCTGTATGAAGAAAGATCGCATTTAGTTATTTTACATATAATCCTCATTGGAATCATGTAATAGGTCTTTTGTCTTTTGATCGGTGATTTGGGCTTGATGGGCCCGAAATGATCCCTTAATGGGTATTGTTATTTTGTTTATTAATTGCCCATCATCCTTATAATGGTAGCTTTTAAGCGTAGTAAGTTTTCTTCCCTCTATATAACTGGTTAAGGGCCAGTTCATCCCCGTTAGCTTTGCTAAAACTAGCATCTTTTCCATTGCTTTCGAAAGGTATCAAAGCTTTTGACTTAGATGATTCATCATTGTTTTATAATTGAAGTATAACCTAAGGTTTTTAAAGGAGTTGTTTTAAAGGAAAAGGCCTACTGTTTTAAATGATATGTTTTAAAGTTTTCGAAGTAGGGTTTTCGACAAATTCAAAAGGCTGCTTCCAATGAAGTCGAAAGGTTTTCAAAGAAGGTTCTCCATATGTTTTAAATTGAACCAAGTGAGTTTACAAAAGGTTCATTTTCCATTGCTTTCGAAAGGTTTGCATTTTAACGGTTTCGAATGGTTTTCCAATACTTGAAAAAGGTTTGAGTTTCAATGGGGTCGAAGGGTTTGGAAAGAATTGTTTTAAATTATATAGAGGGCTAGAGCTTATTATTTTAAAAAGATATGATTAAAACCCTTTGAAGGGTTTAAAAATAGTAGCTTTTGACATTGTCAAAAGGTTTTAAGACCCATACTCTAAATTTTAAAGGAAAACCCACGGCTTATATAAAGGAGATTTGTAATATCTATAAGTATGTGATTTTGAAGAAGTATTGCCTTGATAAAGATATAAGTTAAAGGTATTACTATGTTTTATGAAATATATTTCAAAGACTTTATATCAACATGAGTGGTATTGTAAACTGTTGTTTTTCATCTTTATATATGAATAGATTCACATGATAACCCATAAATATATTTTAGGGAAAAGGGGGTAGGAGAATCAACAGGGTTAACTCAATAGTGAATATAAATTACTTAAACTCCTGAATTAGTAGAATTGCATCCAAGAAGTCAAAGTGACAAAAAATGTAGGATGTCTAAACTTTATAGTTATTAGTGTAAGCCAAAAGGTTCATAGTAAACCCATGAAAACTATGATTAAGTAGTTATTGTTGTAAACCAGAAGGTTCATAGCAAACCCTTGAAAACTATGATTAAGTAGTTACTAGTGTAAACCAAAAGGTTCATAGTTAACCCATGAGAACTATGTATTAAGGATAGTTAGCATGGGGCAATTGGTTCATAGTGAACCCACAGAAATTTGTATCTGAATTAAGAATTAACATCAAACAATAGGTTCCCTGTAATCCCATGAAAACTAGGATAAGAAAGTAATTAATAGAAGTATCGGTAGGTTCCTATTCAACCCATGAAAACTAGGATAAGGTGATTGTTGGTGAAATGACTAATAGGTTAAGGGGAACCCATATACCTAAGTCAACTGGTAGTAGCCTATAGTTTCTTAATGATCCGATGAAAACTACGGATAGGACAGGGTGTCATACTATACGAGGGTTGGGAAATCCTAATTATTTTCAAGTCTTCGCATCATCATAATATTTTGAAATTTTATGTAACGCTGTGTATACTGGAGCACGGTATATGATTTTAAAAAGGTTTTAGGATACTAGTGAGGGGAAAAATCATTCTACTAAGTGGCGTTGTATCACTAGATATCTAAAAGGATTGAGATATTAGATTATTATTCATAACAGGCTTTATGTTTGACTCTAAGTTTTTATTCTCCTCTTAAACTCTCGGATACTTAATTGATCTGAGTAGCTTGAAATTTAAGGTTTACAAGTTTTCTTTTTAGACGAATATAGCTTCCAGAAGCATGCAGGAGGCAAATAGTTATTTAGAGTTTTCATTTTTCGCTGTACATTTGTTTGTAAAGGCATATTTGTTAGCCTTACTATATACCCTGATCAACCAAGGGGACATCCACATATGTCGTTCTTGGTGTAATTGTAATAATTATATTTTGCTAAACGTGGTTAACGTACTATGGGATTATGTAACGAAAATGAAATATTTTAATCTGAAAGTGGAAATATATGTTTTCGAATTGTTAAATTTTTCCATATTTCTATGATCAGTGTATCAAATCTAGCACCGCCGTATTTGGTTGTCAAGGATAAATAACTATGGATGACTGCAGTATCTGTAGCCATTAGTTTTAGGCCTTCAATTAGGGGAATGTACAAGTTGGTATCGAGCATAGGTTTATGAAACTTTAAAAGAAAAGTAAAAACCTATAAGCTTTTATAAACATAATCCAATGAATTTGAAAATTAGATCGAGGTTTGGATAACGCTATAGTAAAGTATTTGTATTTGATACATATGTATATATCTAAGTACATATTCCCCTCCCTTTTAGACCGTTCTTCTGTATCTTACTAAGGAACGTATGCAAATATACGAGAAAGAGGATATGGAGGAAGGAAATGGAAGAGAAATCTAGGTGGAGGAAGTACCATAACCAATGGAAATGCTCGACCTAATACCTGGAGGAACCAAGGTCGACATGCTAATGCTAGCCAAAATGCTGAGGCCAATGTAGGTGCTAGAAATCCACCATTAGATGCGGGGATGATGTATTAGTTGTTGGCTAATATTTAGCAAGAAGGCGCTGCTGGTAATGTAGGAGGAGCTAATCCTATAGTTCTAGTTGGATATAACTATGCTAAGCTGAATAGAGACTATAATAGTTTGGAAGCCGTTTGTTGGAACGGAAGATGCTTTTGAAGCAGAGAACTTGCTATTGAACAGTGAGAGGATCTTTACAAATTTAGGCTTGAATAATGGAGAGAAGAGTAGACTAGCCTCTAGATAGTTGTAGGGGTTAGCGCTTCATTGGTGGAGTAGTGTGACGGCCGGAGTACCGGAGGTAGAGTTGACTTGGGCTGACTTTAGGAGGAGGTTTGAGTAGAGGTTCTTGTCTAAGGTTGCCAAGTCGGCATTGATGAGGAAGTTCCTAGATCTTATCCAAGGATGGATTTCTATAATCGAGTATGCTGCAAAGTTTGGTAAGCTAGCTAAATATGGTTATACTTTGGTTGACACTGATGTTAGAAGGAATGAGAGATTCATTAGAGGTTTCAGAGCATAGCCAGGCAGGATGGCTATGACTCATATTAGAGAACTTTATCATGTGATGGTGGAGATGACTATCCGCCATGAGGAAATGCTTGATGTTTCAGCTAGGGAGAAGCAGGTTGAGTCCCAGGGTTCTTCGGGAAGGAAAAGGAAATTCTCTAAGAAGAAAGGAGCAAAGAAATGGGAGGCCGCTAAGAAGGCGAAGGCTTATTTGGTGTGTTATAAGTGTGATAAGAAGACCATTATGCCTATGAGTACTGAACCATTAAAGGAAAGAAGCCTGCTTAGAAGAAGAATATGAAATGCTTCAACTGTGACCTAGTTGGGCATTATAAGAACTAGTATCCAGAGCCAGTCAAGACAGACAGAGGGAAGGTGTTTGCTATTGGACCACCATCTTCTTCTAGACCTATTGCAGTAGAGAAGGGAAATATTATGATGGAAGGTATGCTTTTGATACCGAGTACACTCAGAGTACTTTTTGATACTAGTGCATCAAATTCATTTACATCACAGTATTTAGTTGATAGGTTACGCGTAGAACCTAAATGTTTGCGCCAAAATTGGTCACAAACACACGATATCGATGAAAGCACCCGTTTACGAGCATAAATCAGCAACAATCAATATAAAACTCAGATCTAAACAGTGGCAAACACAGTAACTCAGATTTAACAATAACAAACACAGGGTTTATAGTGGTTCGGCGATCTTGCCTACGTCCACTCTGAAGTTTATGACTTTAGTGATATTCTCTTGATGATTACAGTTGATTATAGCAAGTTACAATGGATTATAGCTCTGAAACTTGAATGCAACAACGATGATAAGGTGTAGAATTGAATCCGGTAGAGTCTTGGCGCTTCAGAATTCCGATCCCCTTTTCTGAATGACCAGGGGCTCTATTTATAGGCGTAGGAGGCTGGTATTTCGCCTAAAATCTGGGAAGACCGCTTCTGGCACATAAGGGGGGCCCACACGCCCGTCCTTAGGAAATTGGGCCCATATTGGGATCGATTCGAAGTAGGGTTCGAATCGATCAAGAAAGCATCCAATCGAGGTGAAATTTGGTGTGGGCATTCTTCAACATGTATATAAGCTCCTATGAAAATTTCATGGCATTTGGACTTGTAGATCTCGAGCTATGATCGATTCAAGATTGTGCTTCCGGTTAACAAGCTTGGTTCGAATCGATTCCTTAGGGTCGAATCGATAGGGTCGAATCGATAGGGTCGAATCCATAGGGTCGAATCCATAGGGTCGAATCGAGAGTGTCGAATCCATAGGGTTAAATCCATAGGGTTGAATCGATAGGGTTGAATCGATAGGGTCGAATCCATAGGGTCGAATCGATAGGGTTGAATCCATAGGGTTGAATCCATAGGGTGGAATCGATAGGGTTGAATCGATAGGGTCGAATCCATAGGGTCGAATCGATAGGGTCGAATCCATATGGTTGAATCCATAGGGTCGAATCAATAGGGTTGAATCGATAGGGTCGAATCCATAGGGTCGAATCGATAGGGTCGAACCAATTGGGTCGAATCCATAGGGTCGAATCCATAGGGTTGAATCGATAGGGTCGAATCCATAGGGTCAACTCGATAGGGTCGAGTCCGTAGGGTCGAATCCATCATAACTTGAGCATACGAACTCGGATTGGCTTGAAATTTGAAATGTTGGCTCTCGTGGCTTTGCTAGTCATGTCCCATCAATTGCAGCTCAATCTGGACTCAGACAAAATTCAGTGATATCCTTAGCGAAGTGAAGTACAACCAATCTCTCAGACGAACTGTCTTTTGTTTTTGACCGATCTTTTGGTATCACGGCTTTGCCAAAACGCGGGATAACATTTGCCCCCCAAAATATGCCTTGCGGTAGGAAGGCGTGTTTTGTAATGCCATAAACTGGATGTTCATATCCTGTTGATGGCCTGCAAAGGAATTTATAGTTTTATGCGACCTCAAATAACGACCGTTCGGGATCGAGATATTTGAGATGAAGTGCGACCGTTCATGGTCAAGCGCCTAACTTCAAATGACGATCGTTCGGGATCGAGCCATTTGAGGTGAAGTGCGACCGTGCGCGGTCAAGTGGCGGACCTCAAATGACGACTGTTCGTGATCGAGCCATTTGAGGTGAGGCGAGTTGTGCCGTTCGGGGGGAGTTGTGACCGTTCGCGGTCGTGTACCATTCGAGGCTAGTTGTGATCGTTCGCGATCGTGTGCCATTCGAGGCGATTTTGGGACCGTTCGAGGTCGGGTGCCGTTCGAGGCAAGTTGTGATCGTTCGCGATCGTGTGCTGTTCGAGGCGATTTTGTGACCGTTCGAGGTCGGGTGCCGTTCGAGGCGAGAAAGTGTGCCCGGGAGGGCTTGGTATTGTTGATACCAGGTTCACAATCGAGTGGGCCCCTGGATCATTTGTCAGGGCGGTTTATCTCCATCTCAGAGCATGCCTAAGGACCGTTCGCGACCCCGTACATGTGTAAGTAGCTTAGCCATTTCAGAATTATCAGAATCAAATATCTATTCAACTGATGAGTTTTAAAATAGAAATGTCCAAACAAACAAAGTCCAAATGTCCAAATCAAAATGAAACAAAAGCAAAGAAAGGATGTCAAAGTGTAAGTTCCCACTACTAAACGGTCAATGATCATTCAGAGCGTGCCTGGGGATCGTTCGTGATCTCGTACATGTGTAAATGAGTTAATCATGTTAGTGGGAAGCTTACGACTTGTTAATCGTTATTTCAATCAATTGATAATCAAACGGTGCCTTGATTCAGGGTCGCCTCTAGCTAATGTAGACGGTGGTCGCTCCGGTTCCACCACTGGAGTTCGTCTCCTCACATATTGAAGGAGCATACCGTTCCTGATATGTCCTTCTACCTCGTCCTTCAGATGCCTACAATCATTAGTGTTATGACCGTTTAATTCATGAAATACACAAAACTTATATGATCTTCTTTCGTCGGAAGTTGGATCCCTTCGCATTGGTCTACGACACGGAACCTGCTCCTTGGTATCCTTATAAATTCGTTCCAGACTCTCATCCAGCTCGGCATAAGTGGCGAATCGCGGCTCCCTCCTTTGCTGCTTTGACCTGTCGTTATAATCCTCAGCCTTTCGTTTTCCTTTATCCTTGTCTGAGTCCTTTTCGAAAGGCTTTTTGTCTTTAAGCACATAAACTTCTATTCCCTCTCCTTCTTCTCTTTCTGCATTCGCATCCTCTAATCGCAAAAACTTTTCTGCCTCGTCGTAGAATTCTGCTAGATCCACAGGTGGATCTTTGGTCAATGAATTTTTGAACTCCGTGCCGTCAGCTACTCCGGACACAACTGCCATTACCACCATAGATGGATCTGCTCGATCTACCGAAGCTGCTGCTGCTGCATTGAATCACGTTAAATAACTCCTCAAAGTCTCTTCGGGTTTCTGCTTTAAAGTTGCCAAAGTCATCACATTCTTGGGTCTTGTAATGTGAACCCTGAATTGCCTCATAATTCTTTCAATTAAATCATTCCATATTCCGATGGATCCATTCTCCAATTGTCTAAACCACAATGCTGCAATATCCGCCAAGTACAATGGAAACCACCGGGCCATAACCTCCTCTGATTCCCCCAGCACTTCCATATGCCTCATATACTTCGTTAGATGAACCGTGGGGTCCGTTCTCCCGTCATACATGTCCAATGATGGTAACCTGAAATCCGGTGGGTTCCTAGCTCGTCTGATTACTGGAGTAAAAGGACTCCTGTTAACATCCTCCAAATCTTTGTTTACCAAACCGCCTCTCATAGCTCTTCTAACCATCTCCGCCAACCTATCATTATCTCCGAGATGCAATCTTCGTTCATTACTTTCGACCTGCCCCCCGAGTCCATGAGGGAATTCTGGGATCTTCCCCCTTGACTGAGCGTTCACTCCTCTGCTACTCCCGGGTTGCGTAGATGTTCCTCTCTCTCTCTCTCCGAGATTGGGTCAACGTTCTCCATAGGGGTGCCCCCTAATCCAAGTGCTATGCCGGATGGTCCTGCTTCGTTCTGGACTCCATCCGCTTCTCTATTCTGTGCTCCAAGTTGTCCTATTTGTTGAAATAAACTCTGAATCATCTCCTCTTGTTTCTTCGTCATTGTCTCCATCTCGTCTCTAGTGATGAAGATCGATGCTTGATTTGCTCCTAAGGAAGCCTCTTGACTTCCTTGGTGTTCAATTCTCTCTGGCCTTTGTTTCTTACTTGTTTGTCTCGTCATTGTTCTTAGATCTAAATTCTTAAGTCTTCAAATTCAAATTACCCTGAATCAGCTTTTCTCAGCGAAAGCAGCAAAATGTATGCGCCAAAATTGGTCACAAATACCCGATATCAGTGAAAGCACCCGTTTACGAGCAGAAATCGGCAACAATCAATATAAAACTCAGATCTAAACAGTGGCAAACACGGTAACTCAGAAATAACAATAACAAACACAAGGTTTATAGTGGTTCGGTGATCTTGCCTACGTCCACTCTGAAGTTTACAACTTTATTGATATTCACTTGATGATTACAGTTGATTACAACAAGTTACAATGGATTATAGCTCTGAAACTTGAATGCAACAACGATGACAAGGTGTAGAATTGAATCCGGTAGAGTCTTGGCACTTCAGAATTCCGATCCCTTTTTTTGAATGACCAGGGGCTCTATTTATAGGCGTAGGAAGGCTGATATTTCGCCTAAAATCCGGGAAGACCGCTTCTGGCACGTGAGGGGGGCCCACACGCCCGTCCTTAGGAAATTGGGCCCACATTGGGATCAATTCGAAGTAGGGCTCTAATCGATCAAGAAAGCATCCAATCGAGGTGAAATTCGGTGTGGGCATTCTTCAACATGTATATAAGCTCCTGCGAAAATCTCATAGCGTTTGGACTTGTAGATCTCGAGTTATGATTGATTCAAGATTGCGTTTCCGGTCAACAAGCTTGGTTCGAATTGATTCCTTAGGGTCGAATCGATAGGGTCGAATCCATTGGGTCGAATCGACAGGGTCGAATCCATAGGGTTGAATCCATAGGGTTGAATCGATAGGGTCATTTCCATAGGGTCGAATCGATAGGGTCGAATCCATAGGGTCGAATGCATAGGGTGGAATCGATAGGGTTGAATCGATAGGGTCGAATCCATTGGGTCGAATCGATAGGGTCGAATCCATAGGGTCGAATCCATAGGGTTGAATCAATAGGGTCGAATCGATAGGGTCGAATCCATAGGGTCGAATCCATAGGGTCGAATCGACAAGGTCGAATCCATAGGGTCGACTCGATAGGGTCGAATCCATAGGGTCGAATCCATCATAACTTGAGCATACGAACTCGGATTGACTTGAAATTTGAGACGTTGGCTCTCGTGGCTTTGCTAGTCATGTCCCTTCAATTGCAGCTCAATCTGGACTCAGACAAAATTCAGTGATATCCATAGCGAAGTGAAGTACAACCAATCTCTGAGACGAACTGTCTCTTGTTTTTGACCGATCTTTTGGTATCACGGCTTAAATGTTATGCTGTTTTTCGTAACCATATTTTCGAACCCAGAAAAAATGCATTTTTTTACCCATATTTGCGAATCCAGAAAAAATGCAATTTTTCGTACCCATATTTTAGAATCCAGAAAATATGATGTTTTTCATATCCATATTTTCGTATCCATCAGGGATCACTACTTCGTATCCATCAGGAGGCGCTACTTCGTATCCATCAGGAGGCGCTACTTCGTATCCATCAGGGCGCTACTTCGTATCCATCAGGGCGCGCTACTTCGTACCCATCAGGGCGCGCTACTTCGTATCCATCAGGAGGCGTTACTTCGTATCCATCAGGAGGCGCTACTTCGTATCCATCCATCTGCCTCCAATTCGTATCGATACGCACATGCAGTTCGTATCCATCCATCTGCGTCTAATTCGTATGGATACGCACATGCAGTTCGTTTCCATCCATCTGCCTCCAATTCGTATCACATGCAGTTCGTATCCATCCATCTGCATCCAATTCGTATCGATACGCACATGCAGTTCGTATCCATCCATCTGCCTCCAATTCGTATCGATACTCACATGTACTTCGTATCCATCCATCTGCCTCCATTTCGCATCGTTACGCACATGCAGTTCGTATCCATCCATCTGCCTCTAATTCGTATCGATCTAGCCATTTCGTATCGATGCTACTAAAGCTAATTCTCTGGATGGATACGAAGTGGGTCTTTCAACTAATGAATACGAAAAGTGCAATTCCTCTAATCGATACGAAGACGAGCATATCTGATGGATTCTAACAAGAACGATACGAAGAAGGACTTTTTCAGGTTGCTTGATGGATACGGAATTAAAAAAAAATGATTTCGGGTACGATCCAAATTTCCTAAAAGGAGGCTAAATTTTTTTTTCTGGGGGACCATCCGGCATAGCACCTGGATTAGGGGGCACCCCTATAGAGAACGTTGACCCAATCTCGGAGAGAGAGAGAGGAACATCTATGCAACCCGGGAGTAGCAGAGGAGTGAACGCTCAGTCAAGGGGGAAGATCCCAGAATTCCCTCGTGGACTCGGGAGGCAGGTCGAAAGTAATGAACGAAGATTGCATCTCGGAGACAATGACAGGTTGGCGCAGATGGTTAGAAGAGCTATGAGAGGCAGTTTGGTAAACAAAGATTTGGAGGATGTTAATAGGAGTCCTTTTACTCCAGCAATCAGACGAGCTAGGAACCCCCCGGATTTCAAGTTACCATCATTGGACATGTATGACGGGAGAACGGACCCCTCGGTTCATCTAACGAAGTATATGAGGCATATGGAAGTGCTGGGGGCATCAGAGGAGGTTATGGCCCGGTGCTTTCCATTGTACTTGGCGGATATTGTAGCATTGTGGTTTAGACAATTGGAGAATGGATCCATCGGAACATGGAATGATTTGATTGAAAGATTTATGAGGCAATTCAGGGTTCACATTACAAGACCCAAGAATGTGATGACTTTGGCAACTTTAAAAAAGAAACCCGGAGAGACTTTGAGGAGTTATTTAACGCGATTCAATGCAGCAGCAGCTTCGGTAGATCGAACAGTTCCATCTATGGTGGTAATGGAAGCTGTGTCCGGAGTAGCTGACGGCACGGAGTTCAAAAATTCATTGACCAAAGATCCGCCTGTAGATCTAGCGGAATTCTACGACGAGGCAGAAAAGTTTTTGCGATTAGAGGATGCGAATGCAGAAAGAGAAGAAGGAGAGGGAATAGAAGTTTATGTGCTTAAAGACAAAAAGCCTTTCGAAAAGGACTCAGGCAAGGATAAGGGAAAAAGAAAGGCTGAGGATTATAACGACAGGTCAAAGCGGCAACGGAGGGAGCCGCGATTCACCACTTACGCCGAGCTGAATGAGAGTCTGGAACGAATTTATCAGGATACCAAGGAGTAGGTTCCGTATCGTAGACCAATGCGAAGTGATCCAACTTCCGACGAAAGAAGATCAGATAAGTTTTGTGTATTTCATGAATTAAACGGTCATAACACTAATGATTGTAGGCATCTGAAGGATAAGGTAGAAGGACATATCAGGAACGGTACGCTCCTTCAATATGTGAGGAGACGAACTCCAGTGGTGGAACCGGAGCGACCACCGTCTACATCAGCTAGAGGCGACCCTGAATCAAGGCATCGTTTGATTATCAATTGATTGAAATAACGATGAACAAGTCGTAAGCTTCCCACTAACACAATTAACTCATTTACAAATGTACGAGATCGCGAACGATCCCCAGGCATGCTCTGAATGATCATTGACTGTTTAGTAGTGGGAACTTACACTTTGACAACCTTGCTTTGCTTTTATTTCATTTTGATTTGGACATTTGGACTTTTTTTGTTTGGACATTTCTATTTTAAAATTCATCAATTGAATAGATATTTGATTCTGATAATTCTGAAATGGCTAAGCTACTTACACATGTACGGGGTCGCGAACGATCCTTAGGCATGCTCTGAGATGGCGATAAACCGCCCCGACAAATGATCCAGGGACCCACTCGACTGTGAACCTGGTATCAACAATACCAAGCCCTCCCGGGCACAGTTTCTCGCCTCGAACGGCACCCGACCTCGAACGGTCACAAAATCGCCTCGAACGGCACACGATCGCAAACGATCACAACTTGCCTCGAACGACACCCGACCTCGAACAGTCCCAAAATCGCCTCGAATGGCACACGATCGCGAACGATCACAACTAGCCTCGAACGGCACACGACCACGAACGGTCACAACTCGCCCCGAACGGCACAACTCGCCTTACCTCAAATGGCTCGATCATGAACGGTCGTCATTTGAGGTCCGCCACTTGACCGCGCACGGTCACACTTCACCTCAAATGGCTCGATCCTGAACGATCGTCATTTGAAGTTAGGCGCTTGACCATGAACGGTCGCACTTCATCTCAAATATCTCGATCCCGAACGGTCGTTATTTGAGGTCGCATAAAACTATAAATTCCTTTGCAGGCCATCAACAGGATATGAACATCCAGCTTATGGCATTACAAAACACGCCTTCCTACCGCAAGGCATATTTTGGGGGGCAAATGTTATCCCGCTTTTTGGCAAAGCCGTGATATCAAAAGATCGGTCAAAAACAAAAGACAGTTCGTCTTAGAGATTGGTTGTACTTCACTTCGCTATGGATATCACTGAATTTTGTCTGAGTCCATATTGAGCTGCAATTGATGGGACATGACTAGCAAAGCCACGAGAGCTAACTTTTCAAATTTCAAGTCAATCCGAGTTCGTATGCTCAAGTTATGATGGATTCGACCCTATGGATTCGACCCTATCGAGTCGACCCTATGGATTCGACCCTATGGATTCGACCCTATGGATTCGACCCTATCGATTCGAACCTATGGATTCGATCCTATCGATTCGACCCTATTGATTCAACCCTATGGATTCAACCCTATGGATTCGACCCTATCGATTCGACCCTATGGATTCGACCCAATCGATTCCACCCTATGGATTCGACCCTATGGATTCGACCCTATCGATTCGACCCTATGGATTCGACCCTATCGATTCAACCCTATGGATTCGACCCTATGGATTCGACCCTGTCGATTCGACCCTATGGATTCGACCCTATCGATTCGACCCTAAAGAATCGATTCGAACCAAGTTTGTTGACCGGAAGCGCAATCTTGAATCGATCATAACTCGAGATCTACAAGTCCAAACGCTATGAAATTTTCACAGGAGCTTATGTACATGTTGAAGAATGCCCACACCAAATTTCACCTCGATTGGATGCTTTCTTGATTGGTTTGAACCCTACTTCGAATCGTTCCCAATGTGGGCCCAATTTCCTAAGGACGGGCGTGTGGGCCCCCCTCACGTGCCAGAAGCGGTCTTTCCGGATTTTAGGCGAAATATCAGCCTCCTACGCCTATAAATAGAGCCCCTGGTCATTCAGAAAAGGGGATCGGAATTCTGAAGCGCCAAGACTCTACCGGATTCAATTCTACACCTTATCATCGTTGTTGCATTCAAGTTTCAGAGCTATAATCCATTGTAACTTGCTGCAATCAACTGTAATCATCAAGAGAATATCAATAAAGTCGTAAACTTCAGGGTGGACGTAGGCAAGATCGCCGAACCACTATAAACCATGTGTTTGTTATTGTTATTTCTAAGTTACCGTGTTTGCCACTGTTTAGATCTGAATTTTATATTGATTGTTGCTGATTTCTGCTCGTAAACGGGTGCTTTCACTGATATCCGGTATTTGTAAGCACTTTTGGCGCAAACACCAAACACTTTCTTACTTCCTTAAGGGTTGTGAATCCAATAGGAGGCTATGCAACTCTTGGGATGAGAAGTGACTAGTTAGAACTTGATTTGTTAGCTCATAAGTGTGACGACCTAGAATTTTTAAGCATTTGAAATTGAAACATTTAATTGATTTTAAATATTTGAAAGGTTAATTTTAACTTGAATTCCAAATATCACTATTTACATGATAATTTAATTAAATTAAATAATTTGAAGTTGGGTAAAATGTCGAATCTGGAGTTTTAAGCTTGTTAAAAATAATTTGAAGGCTTGTAAAATTTATATCGATAGTACTGAAGATAGTACAAGTGTTGAAATTGATTTTGGAAGTGTTTTGTTATTTGAAATTATATCGTGTAAATTGATATTTAAAAATAGCCTTCTGAGGCACAGTCTCAGAATTCAACGAAACCAGTTCCATTAGATCTGTAATGTTGTATTATTATCAGATTTCAAATTTCATGGTGTTTGGAGTGATCGTTTGGCTGTACGATAAGTAAATGCGCTGAAATAAAATCGAAATTTAATAGAATAACTGGGTTCAAAAAGCTATCTTCTCCGTACGATCGAATTAGGCCTCGAAACCTTTTCCATTGCGTTCGAAATAGGGGTATAACATTATAAACGTCTAGCCGCATGCCTCGATAGGGGCTCGGGATTTTTTTTATTCTGAAATCGAGATGTTTTAAGAATTTAATAATATAATGTTGACTCGACCTATATTTTCACATCAACACTATTTCCTTCACTTCAGAGCTACTATAGATGGCCTTCTTCACGCAACCTTCACCTCAAATTCAAAAATCATGTCTTTCATTTTCCCCTTCTTTCTTTCATCTCAATTTCAGAAGGAGAAGAAAAAAATCAAAAGGGTGTTATCTTATTTTCGAAGCCACTCTCCTATATAACCACACACTCCCTTTTCCTCTGCCTTCTCAAAAAATCATTTGAACGAAACGAATCAGTTCGTTCGTTAAAAAAGAGAAATCATTCAAAATCGAATCGAATCGCGATAGTTGTGAACTCGAGCTTGAGAAGCTTGGCCGAAGTCGCGAAGGTCGAGGCTCTCGCGAGGGGGAGGCGGCGCATTGGTTTAGCGGGGGCGGCTCGAGGTTGCGAAGCGCACGTGCACGTGCTCGCGCCGCGAAGGAGGATCGAAGTCGATCTGGGCACGCTTGATTTTGGGGTTTTGGCAGCGTCTCTATGAACGGAGGTGGGAGTCTTGATCGGGGCTAGGAGATAGGGTCACCTGTCTTGTGTCGCACGTGGATAGAGGGGAACATCGACGCTGTAGGGTGTTCGTGTGCGAGTGATGAAGCCGGAGGTGGAGAGCAGTGTGATATTATCCATTTTAATTTTGAATTAATAATTATTTACACTTACAGATTTTAAAGATAATAGTAATGTAGAGAATATATTGTAGAAAAGAGTTTTACAGTTAGAAAAATTATATAAAAATCATGTTCTAATTTAATAGGGTTGAAGGATTTTATGTTATTAGAATTTAAGTGTATCTAGGTAAGATTTAAAATTTGTTTAGAATGATAAAGAAGTGATGAAATGGTTTATTTCATAAAATACATGTCTGGAAATTTCTTATTTAAAAATTATACCATTTTAGGGAGTCATTATCAACTATAATTATTTCATATTTAAAATCAAGTGAATAAACTATTGTTTCACTAATATCATAGGTATTTATACCAATGTGCATTAGGTTGGTAAATTATTATTATAAAACTTGCTAAATAAATTGAACTATTAAATGTAAATAGATTGTTGATGTGTTCAAATGTAGATAAAACACTAAAAATGTCAAGGTTTGAAATAGTGGAAATCAAGTCGAGTTGAAGTGGATGGAAATCTAAGGACAAAGGTGAGTTAATCTCACTCCTCTTGATTTTTATTTAAATTTAAATAGTTAAATTTAAATAATTGGTTGAATGATTGAATTGTTTTGATGTGCTATATTATATATAGTAGTATATAGTATATATTGGAGTGATTGATATTCTGTGATGCATATTACTGATAATAGGAATATTGAATGCTGTGGTTTGCTTGAATATTCCGGTATACCGAGTCATCAATATATATATATATATATATATATATATATAATTGGATTTTTTTGGAAGAAACATAAGAGTAAATTTTTGGAAGTGAAATAATTATAGAATAAAAATAAGAATGAATTGGAAAGAAATAAAAGTTATTTTTAAAAACTAAATTTAAATTGTAAAGTAGAAATTTAAAAAACAAGTTTTAAATCAAAGTTAAATCTAGAATTCAAGTTGGTGAATCTCGGTTTTTAAACAAATAAAGTTTTTAAATTTAAATTGTTTTAACAACTTGAATGTTAAAGTGCATTTTTAAATTAATTTGAATTTAAAAATGAATTTGGTTTTAAATTCCTTTAAACTTCTTTATAAAATGAGTAATTAATTTATTTAATGAAGTAAATAAAAAGGTAGTTAATTACTGGTTGGATTAATCAAGAGTGAATAATATTTTAGTTTAATTAATGATTAATTACTTAATGTAATTAATTTAGATTAGGATAAATTAAAATGTAATTAGGAATCATTAATTTATATAATTAATGATGTAGCTAAAGGTTGATTAATTAAGATTAATTAATCAATAATAAGCGATTTATGAGAAATTAATTAATATAAGTAATTAAGGATTAATGTAATTAATTATAGTTAATTAATTTGTGAAGTAATTAAAGATTAATTATTGATTTTGGTTAAGAATAATTAATATGTGTAATTAATTAAAGATAATTACTTGAATGTAATTGAAGGATAATTAATCCAGGGTGATCAATTAAGATGGATAATTAAGGCATAACTAATTAATTGATTTGAAATTAATTAATGTCAAGTGAAGGAATATAAGTGATTGAGGTTAGTAATTCAATCAGAAGTGATTAAATTTATTTTGGAAGTGATCAAGCTTTGCTTATGGATGATTGAATGGTATTGGATGCCTTGAATGAGTTGATATATCTGATATGAAATGATTTGTAGTATCATATTTTGTGCGAACAGGATATTGTGGTTATCTATCAATGATGAATTGTTGTGAAAGGGACATCCTGTATTTAAAGTTTGAAGTGTATTTCACTTGGATAACTTGGGTTAGGATTACATGAGACTCGAAGAGATTGGGGTCGGGTATTAGAAAATACCCGAAACCACTTTGATTTTTTTTTGCAGATTGATATGTGAAATCAATAGGCTGGAATGAAATGATCTAGGTGAATTGGATTATTTAATCTAAATTTTGGTACTTAGAAAATTGGTGTGTGAAATAAGTGATGTGTGAAATAAGTGATGTCTATAACAAGTTGTGAATTTGTAAATTGATACGAGTTACCCCGGGTTTTATATAAGTTGTACTCTTTGTATTCCATGTTAGTTGGGTTTACTCACACTGGTTTCCAGCCTGACCCTGGTGTTACTTTGATGTAATGCTCGGGTCAGACCGAGTATTACAGATTTTCAGGTAAGGACGTTCTGGAGCTTAGGAGACAGGCTGGATGATAGGAACGTATGGAGTGTCTCCGCTATATTATATTGTTTTATATCTGAGACATCATGATTGTGTATATCCATCGTCTGTATATTTGTGTAACTCTGATGTATTATAAATGTATTTGACGGATACAGAACTCTTTGTAAACTGTTATTATTTGATATTATATTTTGATCCGCTGCGAATGTGAGAATCTTTGTTGTGTTTCTTCTTCTTATTCTATCTCTTTCTTCTTTCCCTAACTATCTGGGATTTTAGGGATCGAGAATTCCGGGTTGTTACATTTGGTATCAGAGCTGAAGGTTAAGCGAGAACCTTGGCTCTGTTGGGATTACTCATTAAGGATAGGGTCAATGGTCCCCTAGAATGAGTTGAGTGTGTGTGTGTGTGTGTGTATATATATATATATATGAGCGCGTACTTGTTATTTTCTTACATAAAAGTTTTAAATGATTTTATATATGAATATATTTTGATATATAAAGCAATATTTCTTTCTAATAAATATTAAGATAATTGGTTATGGTATTATTTGAAAATTTTAATAATGAGAATTGAGTGGTAATAGGAATACAACCAGATTAAAATTAAATGAAGATAAGTTTGAAATGGATTCAGAATTAAATGGTTTAAAGAGATAAGTTGATTTGATTTAAAGGATTAAATCAGCATTTAAAAATTTAACTTGAATTTATATAACTCGGGATGGTTTAAATTTGAAATTTGAATTGAATTCGTTCAAATTGAATCTGATTTGAATTAATTGGATTTGTGATTGAAGATGTATAAGTTTAAAAATTTTAATGGAAAATCTGAATTGGATTGAATTGAATTGATTTGAAATTGAAGTGGGTTCAACTGATATTAGTCCAAATTGATTGGAATAATTTGAAATTGTAATTAAAGTTGAATAGATTTAAAATCAAATGGAATTTGATTTGAATTGGAAAAGAAATCAAGATTGATTCAACTTGAATTGGGGTTAAGTCAATTTCAATGAAAATTGAAGTTATACAAATTGAAATTGGGTCAATTTAAATGGAAGTGGAAATTTAAATTGAATCGATGGGGAAGTGAACAGTTTTGACTCTGGACTATTTTCAATATAAATTCTTTAAATATAAACTTATCTTTCCATGCTATTTAATATATACAATCTTTCTTTTTAAAGCCAAACTATTTTATATTTATTTTACCATTTTTTGTGGAACTATTTAACAATTTTTCAACTATTTTATAAACTAATTACAATTTTTCAACTATTTTACAAATTAATTACTATTTTACAAATACTTTTCAATTATCTAAAATCTCTGAAACTATTTTCCAACTATTTTACAATTACTTAACTATTTTACCAGCTATTTTAAAAACTATTAATTATTTTTCAACTACTTATCCATTTTAAAACTTTTCAAGCTAATTTCTAAATTTAAGCTGGACAGAGTTTAAACTGTTTATGATTAAATATCCATTTGAGATAAGAATTGAGGTGATAATCCAAATGGGATTGAAGCAATGGTGAATAAATGAATAAGAACCTAAGGGAACGTGAATAGAAAAAGGCGATTGATTTAGTTAATAATCAATGAAGTTAAATACGTAGGATCTATGAATATTATTCTATTTGCATAGTGATTTGATCCAGATTCGAGCATAGAATTTCGAGATAGTAATATCGATCCGAGTTAGGATTTTTCTCTCGATTTTCGATGGCGAACCTGGATATGGATTGTTGATTGGTTCTGGATATTCTCTACCATAGTTATGACTATGCAAGGAGAATGACGGTTTCTGATCAAGAAACCAGATTTGGGTCCGTACTAGGAAGTCGGGTGGATGTTACTAGTTCGGAAGTGAAATTGTGTGATCGATTGAGCGATAGATTAATATAGCGTACGGATGATATGTGTATATCATACGGGTTTGAATGAAACTGATATTGGAAATTTTTATGATAAAAGTGACTTTATTGAGTTATCAATTTTGAATATTTGATTTGGCATAAACAAAGTTATATATCTTGGTTATATAAGATAAATCTCCCTTTATGAATCTATAGGCAGAAGAAAAGGGTTTTGAAAATATGTAAAGTATAAAATGGGGTTTTACACAAGTTTGAAATGATCCAAAGTTTTTAAAAAAATTATATATATATATATATATATCTATATAAATATATATATAAAGGACCTTATGAGGATTTTGGAAAAAAGGTTTTGGGAACCTTTGGATTTGGAAAGGCTTTAGATTTTTGGGTAAAATCAATTTTGGAATTTGGAAAGCCTAGTTTGAGAATTATCGATTCTGGAATAATCGATTTTGAGAAAAGGACAATTATATGAGATTCATACTAGGTGTATGATTTGGAAGATACTATATGTATAGAGTATAAAGTGTTTTGATAATGGCTCTGGGAAAAAGACGCTCCCTTGAAACGAACTTCTCAGGAGCGCCAAAGGGTGGTACTGCCTTGAACCCTAAGGGGGGTTCTAAAGTTGATCCTGTGAGGAGTTCGGACAAAACTAGTTCCTGAGGATTATGAGTAGTGTGTAGCGAAAGTCAAGGGCGCTAATGCCTACAGAGGCATTTGGGTTATGCTGTGACGACAGTGTAACTCGATGTCACTAGGATCTACTGCAGACCATAGCGAAAGTCGGGTGTGCCGTTGAGAGCCAACAATCTACGTTTGATTTTATATCGGTAGACTGCGACGTATGGTAACATAGCGAAAGTTGTGTGTGCCGCTGAGAACCAACGGTCTATGTTTGATTTTACATTGGTAGACTGCGACCTATGTGGGAGTGAAGAAGTTTCATTTTGGCAGCGAAAATCGAGGGCGCTGATGCCTACAGTTACATGGCCTTTTGTTGTAATGGCAACGTAACCCTGGAATGTAACTGCGATCTGTTGTGGGTTCCATGACGTAATCGAGGGGCGTGGAGCGCCTACTGATACATGTTCTTTTGCTGCGATGACAACGTAACCCAGGATGTAATTACGACCATGGATGGGGGTGATGATTTCCAGAGCATTCTCACCAAAGATATTTCCTCTATTTTCAAAAACTGTTTTCTATATTTTCAATAAAATTATTTTCGCAAGTATTTTCAATGGGTGTTGAAAACGGGTTTACTAAGTACTTATAGATTTTCAGTCCTACGCTTGATCAACGTATGACTAAATTTCTGTGAGAACAAGGATGGACTGGTTGAGACATCGAGTTATAAGAAGTATTTTTATAAAAATCTATTTTGGTATTATGTGAATTTAAAAGTATTTCTAAAATTTTAAAATAAAGGAGTAAGCCAGATAGCTAAATAAATTAGTTAAGTATGTATGCTAGTAAGATTTAAATTGGTTAAATAGAAGATGAATTGGGAGTTATTAGTGGAGTTTGGAAAACTTGAGTTATAAATTAAATTGGACTTGAATTGTTAGTAAATCGAATACAATTAAAATATTGTCGAATAAAAAGGAAGTGGATTGAACAGAAATAGTTTGAATTGCAAATTAAGTTCTAGAAGGTAGAAATGAATTGAAAATGGCCTTGTAATTAGTTGAATGAGTCGTGAATGAATTGAATTTGGAAATTAAATTTATAATAACTAATCAAATTTGTAGATTGAAACGAGATTTGATTGAAATAGAACCAAGTTAAATTGAAAAGAAAATTTTATTTTGCAAATGAAGTGAGCTTAAGTTTTGAAGTTAGACTAAATTAAAGTAAATTAACATAAGTTTAAAATTTATAGAAGCTCGACTTCAAGTAGGAAGGGTAGGCCATCAAATAGAAGAATGGGTTGAATTAATTTAGGAATGGTTAGTAGTATACAAGCATGGATTGTGTCGAGCTAAATAAAATGTCTTTGAATGAAACAATTGCGGAAATGGAATGAAATGCAGGTGTATGGTTTGTAAATAAGTTAATATGTGAAGAGACTTTAATCAAAATTGATTTTGGAATCAATTGAAGTGAATTGGGTTCGTTTGGATTAAAAAAAGGAATTGAATATAAGCGATTGAATAATAAATCATTCTTACTAAATAAAGATTTGGTTGGAAGCTATTCAAATTTGTGTCGGAATCTTAAAATTGTTTGTAAGAATTGTTTAATGTGCATTACTTATTCCATGTGTTAGCTATTGAAAATGAGTGAAATGTAAATAAACTCCCTAAATTTTATATTTACATGTTTGAATTAAGTAAGTACAGGTATGAGAAGCCGTTTGGCTGGACTTGGACGCGCTAATTGCTAAAATAATAAGTCGCTTGCTTAAAATGCTAAATAAAGGTACGCCTACGCAATAAAAATAGGAAATATGAATTGTTTTTGTTTTTTCGACCGTGTGGGTCGATGTATATATATTTATATCTCTTGTCAAATTGCAAAAGCTTCTCCGTACAAAGGAGAATCTGCCAAAATTTTCCAAAAATTTTGGGAGCTAGAAATTTTTGTTAGCGATGAAACGATTTCAAATTGGAAATTGAAATAAATTAGTGGATGAAACTCATTTAAAATAATGATATGAATCGGTTATAAATAGAAGATAAAATTCAATATTCAAAGTTGAAGATAAATTGAATTCATATGGAAATGGGAAAACTAACCTGAATAAAAGTAGATATGAAAACTTCTGTAAGGAAATGTATAAAATGAATTTAAAAGCCATGATTGGATATTATTGCTAGTAGGATATGTCAGTATTATAAAGGAAAAGGAAATTTGGTTTTGATTTTAGGAGATAATTTGAATTGCCCGACTAAAAAGGTATATGTTTAAATTTCTGTATGAAATTTGATTTGGTTTTTGATCTAGCCACTTGGCTTTTGTTTTCTTTTGAAATTTGGGTGCCCGTAGAGGCATTTTGTAGTTGTACCGAGCAAACCGCGCAAAGGAGACACTAGCGAAATTTTTCAAAAATTTAGGAAGTTAGAAAATTTTTGAGAAATTTTGAAAATTGAAACTTGGTTTTGAATTACAATTTGAATGGTTGAATAAGTAAAGTTGTTTGGAAACTATCGAAAAGTTTGGAAAGCTAGAGAAAGGGTTAGTGTGTAATAAAAAGATGGTTTTGAGAATTGTTTGGAATTGTTTGGTTTGAAAAAAAAAAGTAAATGGGCATTGAACCATTCTTCTTAACTAGCAATTTCGGGGACGAAATTCTTTTAAGGGGGACGAACAAGCTAAATAAGTTGAACTGGGTATTTATAACAAATGTGAATTAGGTTGGTAAATTATTATTATAAAACAAGCTAAATAAATTGAACTATCAAATGGAAATAGAATATTTATGTGTTCTAATATTGATAAAACACTAAAAATGTTATTCAAGATTTGAAATCGTGGAAATCAAGTCGAGTTGAAGTGGATGGAAATCTAAGGACAAAGGTGAGTTAATCTCGCTCTTTTTTAAATTGATTTGAATTTAAAAATGAATTTGGTTTTAAATTCCTTTAAACTTCTTTATAAAATAAGTAATTAATTTATTTAATGAAGTAAATAAAAAGGTATTAATTATTGGTTGGATTAATCAAGAGTGATCAATATTTGTGGTTTAATCAATGATTAATTACTTAATGTAATTAATTTAGATTAGGATAAATTAAAATGTAATTAGAAATCGCTAATTTATATAAATAATGATGAATTGAGATTAATTCATCAATAATAAGCGATTTATGAGAAATTAATTAATATAAGTAATTAAGGATTATTGTAATTAATTATAGTTATTTAATTTGTGAAGTAATTAAAGATTAATTACTGGTTTTGGTTACGAATAATTAATTTGTGTAATTAATTAAAGATAATTACTTGAACGTATTTGAAGGATAATTAATCCAGGGTGACTAATTAAGATGGACACTTAAGGGACAATTAATTAAATGATTTGAAATTAATTAATGTCGATTAGTAATTCAATTAGAAGTGATTAAATTTATTTTGGACGTGATCAAGCTTTGCTTATGGATGATTGAATGGCATTGGATGCCTTGAATGATTTGATATATCTGATATGAAATGATTTGTAGTATCATATGTTTGGGTGGACAGGATATAGTGGTTATCTATCAATGATGAATTGTTGTGAAATGGACATCCTGTAGTTTAAGTTTGAAGTGTATTTCACTTGGATAACTTGGGTTAGGATGACATGAGACTCGAAAAGATCGGGGTCAGGTAATAGAAAATACTCGAAACCACTTCGATTTTTTTTGTAGATTGATATGTGAAATCAATAGGCTGGAATGAAATGATCTAAGTGAATTGGACTATTTAATCTAAATTTTGGTACTTAGAAAATTGATGTGCGAAATAAGTGATGTCTATAACAAATTGTGAATTTGTAAATTGATACGAGTTACCCCGAGTTTTATGTAAGTTGTATGCTTTGTATTCCATGTTAGTGGGGTTTACTCACGCTGGTTTCCAGCTTGACCCGGGTGTTACTTTGATGTAATGATTGGCTCAGACCGAGTATTACAGATTTTCAGGTAAGGACGTTCTGGAGCTTAGGAGACGGGCTGGATGACAGGAACATATGGAGTGTCTCCGCTAAATTATATTGTTGTATATCTAAGACATGATGGTTGTGTATATCCAGTGTCTGTATGTTTATGTAACTCTGATGTATTATAAATGTATTTGACGGATACAGAATTCTTTGTAAACTGTTATTATTCGATATTATATTTTGATCCGCTGCGAATGTGAGAATCTTCGTTGTGTTTCTTTTTCTTCTTCTATCTCTTTCTTCTCTCCCTAACTATCTGGGATTTTCGGGATCGAGAATTCCGGGTCGTTACAATAAGTTTGCAAGTAGTTTGTATGTTTTGGATTTTATAGATTTCGAGATCATTTCAGGTGTAGATTGGTTGGGTAAGTATAAGGACATGATATTTTGCCAGGATCGAGAAATATCATTAAGACACATAGATAGTCATAACCGAATCATCTTCTTAGTGGAGAATTCTAGTAAGAATGTTTGTGCTTTGTTAAGTGCTATGAAGGTTGGAGAAATGCTTAGTCAGGTTTGTGTGGTGAGAGATTTTGCAGAGGTATACGAGCCGGTCACTGAATTGCCCCCGAAATGAGCTGTTGAGCTTCGGATAGACCATGCACCGGGAGCTGAACCTATTAGTAGACCACCTAGTAGGATGACACCGAAAGAGATAAATGAATTGAAGGTGCGGCTAGTGGATCTAGAGGGAAGGAATTTTGTAAGACCAAGTAGTTCATCTTGGAGAGCTGCCACGGTGTTTATGAAGAAACCCAACAGGTCATTAAGAAATGCATCAACTACCGTGTGTTAAAAGAAAGGACGATCAAGAATAGCTACCCTCTGCCATGGATAGATAATCTGTTTGATCAGTTGAGTGAAGCTAAAGTATTTCCTAAATAGAATTGGCGATGGGGTTTAATCAGTTGAGAGTGGCGAAGGATAGCATTCCTTTGACGACATTTCGAACTAGATATGGATCATATAAGTGGTTGGTGATGCTATTTGGATTGACTAATGTGCTTGCTCTCCTTATTGATTTGATGAACTGGGTTATTCGAGAGCACTATGATAGCTTTATATTGGTATTTATAGATGACATTTGGGTGCATGCTAAAGATGAAAGAGGGAATAAGGTTTATCTTATAGTGGTGTTGGAGATGCCCGAGGAAGAATCAGTTGAAGATGAAGTTTTCCAAGTGCCACTTTTGGAAAAAAGAGGTTAAGTTTCTTGGTTATGTAGTTTTAGAGGAGGGATTGGCATTCGATCCAGTTAAGGTCTAAGTGGTCAATAATTAGTAAAGGTCAAAGATGGTAACCGAGATCAGGAATTTTCTTAGAATTGCTGGCTATTACCGGAGATTCATTAAGGATTTCTCACGGACAGCAGCGCCTTTGACTAAGTTGACCAGAAGGGAAGTGAAGTTGTTTGGTCCAACAAATGTGAGAAAGCATTCCTTAAGTTAAAGCATTCGTTAACCAATGCGCCAGTGTTAGTAGTTCCAGATAGTAACCAAGGGTTGGTAGTATACATTGATGCATGTGAGACTAGATTAGGAGTAGTATTGATGCAGAAGGACAAAGTTATTACTTATGCATCAAGGCAGCTTAGACCGCACAAAGTTAAATATCCTACTCATTACTTAGAGTTAGCTTTGGCGACCTTTGCCTTGAAGATTTAGAGGCATTATCTTTAGAGAGATGGATTTTAGTTAATTACCGATCATAAGTCATTAAAGTATTTATTCTCTCGGAAAGAGTTGAATGTGAGGCTATAGAGGTGGCTGGAGTTTTTAGCTGCTTATGATTTCGGTTTAGAGTGTACTCCCGAAAAAGGAAATAAGGTAGCAGATGCTCTAAGTAGAAAACATTAGAATGTAGTGTTAGCGATGTAGGCAGAATGGAAGGGTCTAGAAGCTTTAGCCATTTGTGGTGTACCGCTGAGATCTACTACTTGTTCTAGTTAGGGTACTTCCATGATATCTTATTTAGAAATTCGATCAATACTGATCAAGGGGATAGCTTCTAAGAAAAGTGAAGATCCAGTTTGAGCCGAGAGGATTAGAAGGCTTGAGGGAGGATCAGAGTTTGATAACCTAAAGGATTTTAGTCTTGACTAAAAAGGATGGTTGAGAAAGAAAGGACAATTATGCATTCTAGATATAGGGAACTTAAGGAGAGAATTCGAGAGGAATGTCATCGATCGAAGTTTATGATACATCCTGGAGGGATCAAGATGTATCAAGTTACGAAGAGGAGCTTCTATTGGGAAGGCATGAAGAGAGATGTTGGCTTTTGGGTTAGGCGGTGTGTAAACTGTCAATAAGTGAAAACTGAACATCAGAAGCCGAGTGGGTTACTTCAGCCGTTAGATATTCTAATTTGGAAATGGGATTCGATATCGATGGATTTCATAGATAGGTTTCCAAGGTCAAGGAGATGAAATGAAAGCATATGGGTTATTGTGGAGAGGCTCACCAAGAATGCTCATTTCATTCCGGTAAAGTCAACCTGGACGGCACCTGTTTTGGGTACGTTATTCATGAAGAACATAGTTAGGCTTCATGGGATTCCTAGTAGCATAGTCAGCGATATAGATGCAGTATACACTAGCGAATTCTAGAGGAGTTTACAAGATGTATTAGGTACCAAGCTCAACATTAGTACAACATATCACCCACGGACAGATGGGCAGATGGAGAGAGTCAATAAGGTATTCAAAGGTCTATTAAGAGCTTGTGTATTGGACTTTGGTGGATCTTGGGAAGATCACCTACATTTGATCGAGATTTCCTATTATAATATTTGTCATACCAGTATAGGAGTGGAGCCTTTTGAAGCTTTGTACGGAAGGCCATGCAAATTGCTAATATGTTGGTTAGAGACAGGAGACAGATTGGTCTTAGGTCTAGATTTGGTTAGAGAGGCATCTGAAAAGATTGAGTTAATCATAGGACATATGAAGGAAGCTCAATCCAGGTAGAATAGTTACGTAGATAAGAGGCATAAAGACCCAGATTTCTCAGTAGGAGATACGGTTTTCGTTAAAGTATAACCAATGAAGGGCGTGGTATGGTTTATAAGGTCGGGAAAGCTGGCCCCAAGATATGTTAGTCCTTTTCAAATCATAGAAAGGATTGGAAAGCCCGCATACAGAGTAGAATTACCGAGTAGTTTGGCAGGTGTCCATAATGTATTACATGTGTCTCATCTTCATAAGTATGCCCACAATCCAGAGGCTACTATTCCTTATACGGAGTTGGAGGATTTGGTAGTGGAGCTTGATTTCACTTTTGTTAGATATCCAGTTTAGATTGTAGCAAGGGATGAGAAGAGATTGAGGACCAAGACAGTCAAGTTAGTGAAACTTCAGTGAAGCTACGACGAGAAAGAGTATACTTGGGAGACTGAAGACAGGATTCGATAGGCTTACCCCAATCTACTTTGATGGTATGTCTATATTATATTTATATGGATTGTTGCTAGACTAGTAGGCTAGTAGAGTTGTTAGCAAATGTTACAGATGATGCTATGTATGCTAGTTAGTCCTTACTAAATTTCGAGGATGAAATTCTGTAAGGAGGGAAGCCTGTAACACCCTTAATTTATTGACATTATTCAGGAGATTAAAATAGAATAAATTAACTAGAATAATGTAGATAAGGAGATTGAGGTTGATTAATAATTTAAGCGTCACGCTTATATAAACTAATGAATTTACAAATGGTTAAATATTAGGCAATTGAGCATAAGGGCATTAGGGTGATTTGCCACCCATATTTCCCCTTATGCCATTTCCATTAGGCCCTACATGTTCATTTAATCTCAAACAAAAATTTTAACCGTAAGAAAACAAGGCCAGCCATTAGGAAGAGAGAGAAGACCGAAGAAATTCTTAGGATTAAGCAAGTAGAAATCAATCTCAATCAAACTTCAATTTTCTTATCTAATCTATGGTGAATATAATTTTTACGTCTTTATTTTTGTTTTACCATTATATGGATTCGGAATTTAGTGTAAAACTACTTTTATGATGTAGTGACGACCAGACTTTCTCACCACAGAAAATAGCATCATCTTGAAGAAAGAAAGGGATAGAAAAGAGAAAAGAAAGAAGAGAAAGAGGAAACAACACAGAATCTTAACAGCAGAATGAATAAATTACATTAATAACATCAATATTACATAGTTTACAACCATTATCAGAGTTACACAGATTAAACATCACATACTAGACAGTTATAAACACCTGTCTAGTTATACAACTCAATACAATACAAGAGAACTACTCAGAGAAACCAACACAGCAGAATACTATATATCTACACGCAGAAGCCTCCTGCTCCATTGCTCCTCCACAATTCGTCAAAGAACCATAATCCCTTGGCTACTCGTAAAAATTTGAGTACCCAAGAGTTTAAGAAAACAGAAGACAAATTTCGGGTCAGACATGGGTCTAGTGTGAGTAACCGGTTAAGGTTGCTTAATTTTTAAAAACCTTTTGAACAGAAAGGTATCACGTAAGACTTCCCATACATAAACATGGAAAAGTTTTTATCTTACGCTAACCAAAATATTTGATAGGAAATCGAGTGATATTATAATAGGTCTACAGTTTTCAAGTAAATATGAAATAGCCGAAATTGTTACATCTATTAAATTCCATCTACTAGCCACAAAAGTGGGTGATACAATCAAAACCGAGGGCACTTATTGGATTTTGGATTCCATACAATGGCAGGGCTACCGGGGTACCGCCCATAACAGTACGTGGCCTAGATCAACGTACCGAGGATCACTCCCAATCCCCTCCAACACAAGGCCAGAACCATCCCTTACTGGACAGTCTCGAACAAACAATCCCGACAGTTGGCACTCACAACCGTCCACACTGCCGAAATAAAAGGGACCTCTAGACAGGGGAAAATCTCGTCCTACTTGGGTATGACCCACTTAGCCTTGCTGCACCTCCCCTGTTTTAGCCATTCCCGGTTAATGAGGCTTGAGGCTCGATTACCTTTATAGAACACATCACTTAGAATGCTCAGCATCCACCTGACGATGTTCTAAAGCATTCAATCCATACAAGTTCGTTCCGGGTTCGAATGAAACCGAAGGCATTATCTCGTTACACTCATTTTGGAATCACCCTGAGAGTTAACAACGATAACCCTTACACTCTGAATCTTCGTCTTCACTTGAGATTCATGACCTATCGTTAATTTGGATCAATGTGGTTTTCGGATATCCAAATATGGAAACCCGTTCCCTGTCTCATCGAAATCCAAAACATGTCTTTTAAGGCCAAGTTGTTTTAAAGTTTAAACAATTCAATTCAGTATCTATATACACACAGATAGATAACTCACAAATCACAATAGATAATCAACATTATCATAATTAATAGATGATCCATACTATCATCAAAATAGATAATCCATATTATTATCACAATGCAACCAAAGCATTCATACCACACAGCATTACTTATCTCATTTCTGAGATCACAAAGCATTCAAGGCAATCAATATCATCCATTCATATATAAGCCATGATTTACTTAATCATAATATAATTAATTTAAAATGAATTAAATTAATTACTTCCATCTCTAATTAATTCAAAGTAAATTAAATTAATCACTTCATCATTATAAATCTTTCTTATCTAACCATTAATTAATTACAAGTCAATTAATTAAGCATTCAAATTAATTACCTTAATTGATCACCCTTGATTAATTATTCTTAATTACATTCAAGTAATTATTCTTTAATTAAATTTCACAAATTAATTATCCTAAACCAAAAATAGTAATTAACCTTTAATTACTTGAATTAATTAATTAATTATAATTAATTACATTAATCCTTAATTAATTACCTTTAATTACTTATCATTGATTTATTATTCTTAATTAATTAATCCTTAATTACATCATTAATTGAATTAATTAATGATCCCTAATTACATTTTAAATTTATTACTTCTTTAAATTAATTACGTTAACTAATTAATCTAAATTAAACCACAATTATTAATCATTCCTGATTAATCACATCCAGTAATTTACTAACCTTAATTACTTCATTAAAATAAATAAATTATTCCTTAATTAATTTCTTAATTAATCCCTTGATTAATTACAAAGTAATTTAATCCAAACTACTTCCATTCTTAAAAACATCTTCCATTAATTACATTCAGTAATTACCATTAATTACTTCACTTAAGTAATTTCCAATCCATTAATTACATTAAGTAATTATCATCAAATCATTCAGTGTTTAAAATTAATTAAACTTAATTAATTAATTCAAACTAATCCCGTTTTAACTCAATTAATTATCTTAAGTAATTAATTTCTTAATTACTTCATTAAGTAATTACACTTAAACAATTTGCAAATGATTATTATTAAATTAATTAATCTAATTAAAATTAATCATATTAATTAATTATTAAATAATCCTAGTTAATGACCTTCATTAACCATTCTTTAATCACTTCATTAAGTAATTAACTTAGATTTACCATTATTAATTACAATTTAATTTATCTCTACTAATCCATTAATTTATCCCTAATTATTTAATTAATTAAGTGTTAACTGTAACTTAATTAATCCTTAATTATTTAATTAATTAACCTTGATTATAACTTAATTGCTTAATTAATAATTCTTTAATCATTAATTAATAATCTAATTAATGCTCTTTAATTAAAACTGATTAACCCTTAATCACTTATTTATTAATCCCTAATCAATTAATTAATATAATTAACTGATTATTCCTTAATTACCACAATTAATTTAATTAATTTCAAATCATTAGTCTTAATTAAAATTTAAGATAAAAACATTTATTAATTATGACTAAATTGTCATTAACAAAATATTTGAAATCAAATTTACTTTTGAACTTACTTTACAATTTCATTTTAAATATGAAATTTAAAATGAATATAATTTAACAAAGTTTTAAACAATTTAAAAACCTTTTTAAATTACATAGTAAAGAAATGCTTGGGTTATATAAGAAACTTATAAGAGTTTAATTCAAATTCATTTTTAAATTCAATAATTTAAATTTACACTTTAACGTACAAATTTGTTTAAATCTTTCAAATTTAAAAACTTCTTTATTTCAAACTGAAATACCAATTTAAATCTTTGATTTCCAGTTTTAAATTTAACTTTAAAATTTGCTCATATTTTTAAAACTTCTTTTTTTTTTATAAATTTAACTACTTAACCATTTTTAAAGTAGTTAACAATTCAAGATTTAAAACTTTATTTTTATTTTTATTTTTATTAAAACTGAGATTTTAAATTTAAACTTAAATTCTAAAATTTCAAACTTGAATTTAAACCTAGGTTTAAACACTTGCTTTCATTTAAAAACTGCAGTTTTAACAAAATTTAAAGAAACATTACAGGTTTCAGATAAAACCAGTAACATCTGATAAACTCGAGACACCAACCTTTTTACTTCGAGTCCAATACCCTACCTCCCCGAGCAACCTACCCAAAATCTTCGAGTCAAACAAAGATTTACCCGAGTGCAGAACATCACCACCAAACTTCATCAGACAATCTCTTCACCATGCATATGCACGGTGATTCCGGCCACCATAGATCATCAGCGATGATCGCTACGCCTCAGAAATCGACCCAGCAACCCACCACGATCATCAACTTGGGCTTCAACCGTCGAAATCAAAATCGAGCGCAAATTCTAAAACCTAGAACAAACTGATCATCAACAACCCCAAAACCTGTCAACACTACGTTCTCGCCACTCCGACCATCTGAAGGTCAGCAACTCCGGCCTCGACTTCATCTACTACCTAGCTACCATTACCCAAAATATCATAACACTCGATCAACTCTAAGAACCGCGGTGATCGATTCATCATTCTTGGTTAAAAACTAGGGTTCCAGCAAATCTCTCACTACTGCAACTTCCACGATGATTTTCAACATCATCCAGAATTTTTCCTAGCATCTCTGATCTCCCCTCCACCAATAGGAAGAACCCCTACCTGTCTAGTCACATAGATCACTAGAAAATTCCATATATCTCCATTCCAGTCAATACCAAACTGCACCTTTATCTTACTTCTAAAAATCTTGATTCTTGATTTAAAAATCATATTTTAGTTAATGCTTTTGATTTATAATACTGGATTTATAATTTACACGGTTCGAATTTTGGTTAATATCAAATGCACTAATATTTTAAGACTTCCAGACGCTATCAAGTTTAATTTAACTTAATTAAATTTATAAAATATAATTTAAGTTGAACCAAACAACATTTTTTTAATAATCAGACCCTAACAACATCTAAATTAAATGATCATGGATTTAAATTAAAAAAAATGAGACTGGGAACAAGCAGAGTACATATCTCATATACACAGCATGCATACACAAAAAATTATTCTCATCATATTCTTATCTATGTACACATCCAATATACTTATTTATATTCAACTATACTAACATGCAACCAACTATATTTTAAATTTTAAAAAAATAAGCTACTCACTTGTTTCTAAAGAAGACAGAGCCTCCATTGGCAAAGCTTTGAATTTGCTGAAGACCTTGCATATAGAAACAAATTCCAGATTTTGAAAAAACCTTTGAATTCCTTTAAACTACAATGCTCCTAACACTTTGAACTCTAAGATCCTGATTGCCTTGAAAATGAAGTTTGTTTGCAGAACCAAATTTCCAGATTACAGAAAATGTAGATTTGCTTTTTAATTTTGAAAATGGCAAGTGCATGGTTTCGAAGAGGCAGGCTACAGATTTGAAATTTGTAGTTTTTATTTAAGATGATTACTGACTTTTGATATGAAGGGTTTGTAAACTGATTTTTGTATTGAACATGGTTTTCTAGATTTTTGGTTTGAAGAGTTGTTTACAGGGAAGTGGACTTAGATTTGATAAATGAGCAAGTTAAAGTTTTCTTTGATTAGAAAAATGAGAAAAAGCAATAAGGGTGAAAAATGTATGTTTATATAGGCATATTTTAAGATTTTATCAAATTTTAGAAAATGAAAACAAAATGTGACACTTGTAAATTATTTCAACATTTGTCAATTTAGGATGTTTATCTTACAACATTTGTTAAATGATGCATAGGAAAACAACACTTGTCTTTTTAAAGTAGTTAGTGTTTTAATTTAAATGTTAATATATATATGTTATGCCTAATTAATTTATTAACTAGTATTTAATATGTATATAAATTTTTAAAAGAAATAAAAACAAATTATACTTATAAATAAAAGCTCATGCATATAAAAAACTATACTTTGGATTTTCAAAACGTGATATTCAAATTCAAATCAATTTCTAAAATCTAATATTTAAAAATCAAGTTATAAATACAAATTAAATTTGAAATAAAAAATGCTATTTTTATTCAAAATCTATTTGTAAAAACAATATATTATTAATATTGTTTTAAGAAATGACTCATTATTAAATTAAAATAATTATAAAGGAAATTATGTCTTTATTAATAAATTACTTATTTTATTAAGCTATATTTAAAAAAGAAAACAAAACAAACCCTTTTTTGTTCATTCGCTTAAATTTAAAACTTAAGCCAAAATCATTTTAAACATTTTTCTTAACAATTTAAAATCATATACTTATTTATTAAATAGTTTTGAAAAACCTAATATTAATTTAAATCAAAATTCCCAAATTATTAATATAAATTAGAATTTGAAATCAAGATTCATTTACTAAATTTAAACCAAGATTTATTCATTCAATAACTTTGAAAGGTTATATATTAAATAAAAACAAATTCTCAAATTACTAAAAAAATATTAGAATTAGACAATATGCTTTATTTATTAAATTTAAACAAAGCTAATCAATTGACAATATAAACTATATATTTATATTATAAATAGAAACCAATTTATTAGCTGAAAAAGATAAAATCTACCAATTTAATATTTATTAAAGGAAAATTATTAAATCAATTTGAATTTTTATTAACAATAATTTTCAATATCAATTTAATTTTCAATACAGATTATTAAATTGATATTGTCAAAATTCCAGGATATTACAATCCTTCCCCCTTAAAAGAATTTCTTCCCTGAAATTTGAAACAAAGGTAATTTAATAATCTCCTTAAAGATTTAATTTTTAAACACAAGCATATATCAAACATATGCTAACAACCAAGCAACCAATTCATCTAATCAAACAAATCTAACTATCCAGGCAAAATTCTGGATAGAATTTCCTCGAGTTTCCCCAAGTGTAAATACCGGGATACTTGCCCTACAGAATCCAAACAATCGAATCTACTAAGCTACAGAGCTCATATACATCTATATCTACAAAACTAGATAGGATATCGGACGACAGACGAGTCTGACACAACAACCAAAACTCTCGAACTGCTGGTTCCAAAACCAGAGATAGATCATACACGTATTCCCTCAGAGATACGTGAAACTCATCAAATTCCAGTTATCCAAACAGGCAATTCAATCCTGTATATCAATCACATAACCTCCAAGATCACAGAAAAGATCCAAAACACTTCAGAGCTAGCTTCCCAGCCTTACCCAATCTTATAGCTTCCTTTGATCGGAGAAAACTTAACCAAATCAAATCTCCGTCTCCGGAATCCAAATTCCTCCATCTTTTATCTTCAAAAGTCTCTGGACGATCCTGGGCTGCCTACAACCTTACTGATCAGCTCAACCTTCGTTGATGCCTCCAGAAACAAACAAAACCAATCAACTCAACCAAATGATCTCCTCAATATCAACCAAAATCCAGGAACACAAACTCAACTCTTCAAACATTAGAAGAACAAACTCACTTTTTCAATCCGGAAAAGAAAAGCAGATGCACACCCAAACTGCTTCCGCTGCACAACTCTGATCCGAAGTAGATAAGAATGCTGATGAGGAACACGAGCACAAACTGGACAACACATCCAGAAATATGGTTCATCAGATCCATAAAGAAAATCTCAGACTCCAAAACCCTGAGCTGCTTCACTAACTCAACCTCTAAGAACCATCATTCTATTAAGCTGAACCATCGGTACTACTCCTGGAATCCCAGTCGATAAGGAAACTAAATCTCCAGATGAGGACAAACCTCCGACTTTCCCAAAGACATCTGGAAAAATTTTGATAACCCAAGAGAACACTCAACTATCGAAAGTCACTTTTGCGATCAATCCAGACCAAATCCAAAGAAAACTGTTCTCCCTTTTACCAAACAGAACAGCTTACACTTATCTAGCCAATCCATCGAAGAAACGAGTCCACTCTTGACGCAGCGGATTATTCAAAATAAACTTCAATCGATGAAATGTAGCAATCGGTGAGTTGAAGATACCAAAATGCCCAAGTTCGTTAATCCAAAGATACCGAACTCTAGCTATCTCAAACACGTTGATAGCGCACTATACCGTGTTCAAAGATCTACGATTCTTCGCACGTTGATCTAGCGCACTAGATTCCGTGAATCGGCTTCTACGATCGTTGAATCGAGCGCACTCGATTAACCGAAAGAGGAGATAGGAGATTACACTCAACTACCAATTTATATGAAAGCACAAAGCTAACAAAAGAGAATTTTATTCAAAAATCAACCACTACAAAAATTACAACACACACGCTATTTATAGAGTTTCCTGACCCAGCACCTTAAGTCGTCGCCGACTTACGACATAGCTTAAGTCGTGACCGACTCAACACACGCGACTCCACCTCTTTACAACAAAACACAAAGCAAACGACTCATGCAAGATCGTTACCGACTTATCATCAACACAGTTCGCACGACTCATACATATCCGACTCATCTACTTAAGTCGGCAGCGACTTAAATCACACGACTCATTATACAAAGCGACTCAACATACGAAGTTATACGACTTACGACTCATACTAGGTCGGCAACGACCTACGACTCAGTATAAGTCGGTAGTGACTTAAAGAAGGCCTTCAAAACTCCATATGACTCTCCGCTGGGCGACTCAACTCCATGCCTTCCTTGGGTCGTATAACCATAGGTCGCAGCTCATATGGCACTACCTTCTCCAGTTCCTTGTTAAGTCGTTGACGACTCATGGATGAGTCGTTGTGTTGTGGACGACTCATCAGACTCGAACTCCTCCAAGCTTCGTTAAACCGGCACCGACTCATGCTTCCACTATCCCGTGACCGACTCATCAAGCATGCACGTCTTAAGCTCGTGAACGACTTAATATGGTTTAACTTTTGAATTCCCATATACCTTGCTGCATCAACTCTGCTACTTCTGAGCTCAACTTCAGAAAAACTGCTAAGCCAGAAGACTCATTGCCGACACAGAACACTCCAAGCTGCACTGTTGACACAGATGCCAAAGATCTCCTAATCCAAAGCTCTTCGAGAAACTCGGACCTCAAACCAAACAGAAACACCATGCTGAACTCAGCCACATCACCGAAGCAGACACACTTCCTTAAACTTGTTCCAAAGAAAGCATCTTTGGAAACATCCATAGTCACTGCATCTCATCACGCAGCTACTACTTCCTGAGATATCAAAATACATTACTCGCTACTACTCAACCCACAGATCCAAACTCTACTCATCCAAACTTCAAAAATAGACTTCGAATCTTAATAGATTTTCTTCAGAGATTGATGAAATCCAAACATCACTGCAAAACTCACTTGAGACGGTATTGGGTCTACAGTCTCGACAGATACACTTCCAACCTCAAGCATTCAAACTCCAACCAATGGTAGTCGTGTTACACACCACTACCCAGTCTACCTTTATAACTTATATTGGAAAACCTGAACAGGTAACCCAACAGATGGGTAGAATATATATATATATATATATATATATATATATATATATATATATATATAATTGCAAATACGCTCTCTCAAGATAGACACCATTCCAGAGCCTAGGTATTCACTCAACCTAATGCTCTGATACCAAATGAGATAGTCTAGCCTTTGCAACCATCGATAGCGGCTCACTCAACTGGTAGGCTTTTCAACCATCCCAGCCCCGCCGTGGCTTACAGTGATACCTCTGGTTTGCTTTTATGGCCAGCCTCTCAACTCGCAACCAACCCCGCAAGGCTTTATACTACCCCCGGGGCCATGTAGAGGTAAGAGTCTCCCGTTCGCCACCTAACGCAAAGCGAGAACCCCCTATCACGCTGTACTGTAGCGAACCCGATCCCCGTCTCATCGAAATCCAAAACGTGTCTTTTAAGGCCAAGTTGTTTTAAAGTTTAAAACAATTCAATTCAGTATCTATATACACACAGATAGATAACTCACAAATCACAATAGATAATCAACATTATCATAATAAATACATGATCCATACTATCATCAAAATGGATAATCCATATTATTATCACAATGCAGCCAAAGCATTCATACCATACGGCATTACTTATCTCATTTATGAGATCACAAAGCATTCAAGGCAATCAATATCATCCATTCATATATAAGCCATGATTTACTTAATCACAATATAATTAATTTAAAATGAATTAAATTAATTACTTCCATCTCTAATTAATTTAAAGTAAATTAAATTAATCACTTCATCATTATAAATCTTGCTTATCTAACCATTAATTAATTACAAGTCAATTAATTAAGCATTCAAATTAATTAACTTGATTAATCACCCTTGATTAATTATTCTTAATTACATTCAAGTAATTATTCTTTAATTAAATTTCAAAAATTAATTATCCTTAACAAAAAACAGTAATTAACCTTTAATTGCTTCAATTAATTAATTAACTATAATTAATTACATTAATCCTTAATTAATTACCTTTAATTACTTATCATTGATTAATTATTTTTAATTAATTAATCCTTAATTACATCATTAATTGAATTAATTAATGATCCCTAATTACATTTTAAATTTATTACTTCTTTACATTAATTACCTTACGTAATTAATCTAAATTAAACCACAATTATTAATCATTCCTTATTAATCACATCAAGTAATTACCTAACCTTAATTACTTCATTAAAATAAATTAATTATTCCTTAATTAATTTCTTAATTAATCCCTTAATTCATTACAAAGTAATTTAATCCAAATTACTTCCATTCTTAAAAACATATTCCATTAATTACATTCAGTAATTACCATTAATTACTTCACTTAAGTAATTTCCAATCCATTAATTACATTAAGTAGTTATCATCAAATCATTCAGTGTTTGAAATTAATTAAACTTAATTAATTAATTCAAACTAATCCTATTTTAACTCAATTGATTACCTTAAGTAATTAATTTTTTAATTACTTCATTAAGTAATTGCACTTAAACAATTCACAAATGATTATTATTAAATTAATTAATCTAATTAATTATTAAAAATTAATCACATTAATTAATTATTAAATAATCCTAGTTAATGACCTTCATTAACCATTCTTTAATTACTTCATTAAGTAATTAACTTAGATTAACCATTATTAATTACAATTTAATTTATCTCTAATAATCAATTAACTAATCCCTAATTATTTAATTAATTAAGTGTTAATTGTAACTTAATTAATCCTTAATTATTTAATTAATTAACCTTGATTATAACATAATTGCTTAATTAATAATTCTTTAATCACTAATTAATAATCTAATTAATGATCTTTAATTACAAATTGATTAACCCTTAATCACTTATTTATTAATCCCTAATCAATTAATTAAATTAACTAATTATTCCTTAATTACCATAATTAATTTAATTAATTTCAAATCATTAATCTTAATTAAATTTTAAGATAAAAACATTTATTAATTATGACTAAATTGTTATTAACAAAATATTTGAAATCAAATTTACTTTTGAACTTACTTTACAATTTCATTTCAAATATGAAATTTAAAATGAATATAATTTAACTTAACAAAGTTTTAAACAATTTAAAAACCTTTTTAAATTACATGGTAAAGAAATGCTTGTCTTATACAAGAAATTTATAAGAGTTTAATTCAAATTCATTTTTAAATTCAATAATTTAAATTTACAGTTTAACCTACCAATTTGTTTAAATCTTTCAAATTTAAAAACTTCTTTATTTCAAACTGAAATACCAATTTAAATCTTTGATTTCCAGTTTTAAATTTAACTTTAAAATTTCTCATATTTTTAGAACTTCATTTTTTTATAAATTTAACTACTTAACCATTTTTAAATTAGTTAGCAATTCAAGTTTTAAAACTTTATTTTTATTTTTATTTTTATTTAAAACTGAGATAAATTTAAACTTAAATTCTAAAATTTCAAACATGAATTTAAAACTTGGTTTAAACATTAGCTTTCATTTAAAAACTACAGTTTTAACAAAATTTAAACAAACATTACAGGTTTCAGATAAAAACCTGTAACATCTGATAAACCCGAGACACCATCCTTTTTTTACTTCGAGTCCAATACCCTACCTTCCCGAGCAATCTACCCAAAAACTTCGAGTCAAACAATGATTTACCCGAGTGCAGAACATCACCACCAAACTTCATCAAACAATCTCTTCGCGGTGCATATGCACGGTGACTCCGGCCACCATAGATCATCAGCGATGATCGCTACACATCAAAAATCAACCCAGCAACCCACCACGATCATCAACTCGAGCTTTAAACCTCGAAATCAAAATCGAGTGCAAATTCTAAAACCAGGAACAAACTGATCATCAACAACCCCAAAACCTGTCAACACTACGTTCTCGCCACTCCGACCATCTGAAGGTCAGCAACTCCGGCCTCAACTTCATCTACTACCCAGCTACCACTACCCAAAATATCATAACACTCGATCAAATCTAAGAACCGTGGTGATCGATTCATCATTCTTGGTTAAAAATTAGGGTTCCAGCAAATCTCTCACTACTATAACTTCCACGATGATTTTCAACATCATCCAAAAAATTTCCTAGCATCTCTGATCTCCCCTCCACCAACAGGAAGAACGCCTACCCTTCTAGTCACATAGATCATCAGAAAATTCCTAATATCCCCATTCCAGTGAATACCAAACTGCACCTTTATCTTACTTCTAAAAATCTTGATTCTTGATTTAAAAATCATGTTTTAGTTAATGCTTTTGATTTATAATACTGGATTTATAATTTACACAGTTTGAATTTTGGTTAATATCAACATGCACTGATATTTTAAGACTTCCAGAGGCTATCAAGTTTAATTTAACTTAATTAAAATTTTAAACTATAGTTTAAGTTGAACCAAACAAAATTTGTTTAATAATCAGACCCTAACAACAACTAAATTAAATGGTCAGGGATTTAAATTGAAAAAAGAGACTGGGAACAAGCAGAGTATATATCTCATATACATAGCATGCATACACATAAGAATATTCTCATCAGATTCTTATCTATATACACATGCAATATATTTATTTATATTCAACCATACTAACATGCAACCAACTATATTTTAAATTTTTTAAAAAATAAATTAATCACTTGTTTCTAAAGAAGACAGAGCCTCCATTGGCAAAGCTTTGAATTTGCTGAAGACCTTGCATGCAGAAACAAAATTCCAGATTTTGAAAAAACCTTTGAATTCCTTTAAACTGAAATGCTCCTAACACTTTGAACTCTAAGATCCTGAGTTCCCTTGAAAATAAAGTTTGTTTGCAGAACCAATTTCCCAGATTACAGAAAATGCAGATTTGCTTTTTATTTTGAAAATGGCAATTGCATGGTTTCGAAGATGTAGGCTACAGATTTGAAATTTGCAGCTTTTTTTAAGATGATTACTGACTTTTAATATGAGGGGTTTGTAAACAGATTTTTGTATTGAGCATGATTTTTTAGATTTTTGGTTTGAAGAGCTGTTTACAGGGAAGTGGTTTCAAATTTGATAAATGAGCAAGTTGAAGTTTTATTTGATTAGAAAATTGAGAAAAAGAAATAAAGGTGAAAAATGTACGTTTATATAGGCAAATTTTCAGATTTTATTAAATTTTGGAAAATGAAAACAAAATGTGACACTTGTAAATTATTTCAACATTTGTCAATTTAGGATGTTTATCTTTCAACATTTGTTAAATGATGCATACGAGAACAACACTTGTCTTTTTAAAGTAGTTAATGATTTAATTTAAATGTTAATATATATATATATATATATATATATATGCCTAATTAATTTGTTAATTAGTATTTAATATGTATATAAATTTTTAAAAGAAATAAAAACAAATTATACTTATAAAAGATCATGTATATAAAAATCAAAACAACTAAAAAACTATACTTTGGATTTTCTAAACTTTATATTTAAATTCAAATCAATTTCTAAAATCTAATATTTAGAAATCAAGTTATAAATACAAATTAAATTTGAAATAACAAATGTTATTTTTATTCAAAATCTATTTGTAAAAACAATACATTATTAATATTGTTTTTAGAAATGACTCATTATTAAGTTAAAATAATTATAAAGGAAATTATGTCTTTAATAATAGATTACTTATTTTATTAAGCTATATTTTAAAAAGAAAACAAAACAAACCCTTTTTTGTTAGTTCACTTAAATTTAAAACATAAGCCAAAATCATTTTAAACATTTAAACATTTTTCTTAACAATTTAAAATAATATACTTATTTGTTAAATAGTTTTAAAAAACCTAATATTAAATTAAATCAAAATTCCCAAATTATTAATATATATATATATATATATATATATATATATCAGAATTTGAAATCAAGATTCATTTATTAAATTTAAACCAAGATTTATTTATTCAATAACTTTGAAAAGCTTATATATTAAATAAAAACAAATTCTCAAATTACTAGAAATATTAGAATTAGAAAATATGCTTTGTTTATTAAATTTAAACAAAGCTAATCTATTTACAATATAAACGATATATTTATATTATAAATATAAACCAATTTATTGGCTGAAAAAGATAAAATCTACCAATTTCATATTTATTAAAGGAAAATTATTAAATCAATTTTAATTATTATTAACAAAATTATCAATATCAATTTAATTTTTAATACAGATTATTAAATTGATATTATCGAAAGTTACGGGATATTACAGATATGCTTGAATTATGATTTATATGGATTACACAACGTTGTTAAAAAGGAGATATACATGGTTTTAGGGTAAAACAAAGATGAAATGATTTTTAAATGCCACGGGAAAATTATGTGAATTTATGTTACTTTTCTAGTGAAGAAAATGATTTATCGGGTTATATATTATTTACACTAAAATATTAATTATTAGGGTTTGAAATTTTTATATGTTGGAAAACATATTAAAATAGATTTTCTGGGAATTTTTCCTAAGTTATTTAGTGAATGTATAAAATTATTTAAGGTATGTGACTTAAATGTTTTATATATTTAATTAAGGAGAAGGGGCATTTTGTAAAATAAAATATTATCCAATTATAAAATTAGTGGCAGCACTTTTCTAGAAAGTATTTAGTAACCAATGGGAATTGATAAATAAAGGCAGGTTAGTTGAAAAGTTATCCCTTTAAGTTAAAAACAAGAAAATTATGCTTTTAGCATGTTTTAGCCATTTTAGGCATCAAACCTTCTGACCCATAACTTTCAACAAAGAGAAAGATTGTAGCTTTCGACCGTATCAAAGTTCAATGCATATGGTATCAAGTTACTTGGTACGTAATGAATTGAACAAGGTCGAAGGGTACTTAGTCAAAATTGGTTGCCAAAGAGGTTGGGGCATGTTTTTTTACAAACCAAAAGTTTACACCTGCTTGCTTTCAAAAAGGAGCTTTCAACTTGGCTGCTTTCAACTTGGTTGCTTTCAACCAGGTCAATTTTCTAAAATAAAGGTTTTAAACCACAAATTTGAAAGGTTACTGCCACTTTATCATTGTTTTGTTTTGAATTTTCCGACACAGTCGGAAGTTTATTGCCGCTTTTTCCTACCTTTCAAAGTCTGTACTTTCAACAAAGTTGAAAGGTTTACTTGTTTTAAAACTAGCCGCTTTTCCAATGCTTTCGGAAGGTATTAAAGCTTTCGACTTAGATGATTTACCCTTGTTTTATAATTGAAGCATAACCCAAAGCTTTCGAATGAATTGTTTAAAAGGCAGAGGTATATTGTTTTAAATGATATGTTTTAAAGCTTTCGAAGCAGAGCTTTAGAAAAAGTTGAAAGGGTGCTTCCAATGAAGTCGAAAGGTTTTCAAATAAGGTTGTCCATATGTTTTGAACCCAATGAGTTTTCGAAAGTTTTATTTTCCATTGCTTTCAAAAGGTTTTCATTTTAATGGTTTCGAATGGTTTTCCAATAGTTGCGAAAGGTTTGAGTTACATTGGGGTCGAAGGGTTTGGAAAGAAGTGTTTTAAAGTATAGAGGGCTAGAGCCTATTTTTAAACAAGATATGATTAAAACCCTTCGATGGGGTTGAAAATAGTAGCTTTCAACATTATCGAAAGGCTTTAAGACCCATAGTCTAAATTTTTAAGGAAAACCCATAGCTTATATAAAGGAGATTTGGAATAACTTTTAGTATGTGATTTTGAAGAAGTATTACCTTGATAAAGATATAAGTTAAAGGTGTTAGTTGTGTTTTATGACATATATTTCAAGGACTTTATATACACAAGAGTGGTATTGGTAAATTGTTGTTTTGCTTCTTCATATATGAATATATGCTCATGATAGCCCATAACTGTATGTTGGGGAAAAAAAGGTAGGAGAACCAACTAGGATAACTCAATAGTGAATATAAATTGCTTAAACTCTCAAATGAGTAGAATTGCATCCACGGAGTCAGGGTGACCAAAAATATATGATGCCTAAAGTTTATAATTATTGGTGTAAACCAAAAGGTTCATAGTAAACTGATGAAAACTATGATTAAGTAGTTATTAGTGTAAATCAAAAGGTTCGTAGTAAACCCATGAAAACTATGATTAATTAGGTGTAAACTGAAAGGTTCATAGTTAACGCATGAAAAGTATGTACTAAGGATAGTTAGCAGGGGCTAATTGGTTTATAGTGAACCCATGAAAACTATATCCGGATTAAGAATTGACATCAGTCAATATGTTTCTAGTAAACACTTGAAAACTAGGATAAGAAAGTGGTTAATCGAAATATCAGCACGTGCCTAGTTAACCCATAAAAACTAGGATGTGAAATGAGTTGCTGGATAAATCCATAGTTTCCTAGTCCACCTATGAAAACCAAGATACGGTGATTGTTGGTGAAATGACTAATAGGTTCAAGGGTAACCATGAATTAATTAAGTTCACTGGAAGGAGCCAATAGGTTCTCAATAATCCTATGAAAACTATGGATAGGACAGGGTGTCATATTAAATGAGTGTTAGGAAATCCTAATTATTTTCAAGTATGCATATCATCATAATATTTTGAAAATGTATGCTTTAACCACTGTGGATGCAGGAGCATAGTATATGATTTTAAAAAGGTTTTAAGATACTAGTGAGGAAAAAACCTGTTTTGCTAAGCAGCGTGGCCTTACTAGATATCTAAAAATGATTGAGATGTTAGATAATTATCCATACCAGGCTTTATCTCTGACTTGAAATTTTTTCCCCTTAAACTCTTGGGTACTCAATTGATTTGTGTAGTTTATGATTTAATGTTTACACGTTTTATTTTTATAGGAATAAATTTTCCGAAGGCATGCAGAAGGCAAATAGTTATTTAGAGTTTTATTTTTTTGCTATGCATTTATTTGTAAAGGCAGGTATATTAGCCTTACTATGGACTCTGATGAACCAAGGGAACATCCTCATATGTCGCTCTTGGTGTAATTATAATAATTATATTTTTTTTGGACGTGGCTAACGTATTTTTGGATTATGTAATGAACATGAAATCTTTTAATCTGAAAGTGGAAATATATGTTTTTGAGTTGGTAATTTTTTTTCCATATTCCTATGATCTGTGTATCAATGTATCCAGCACAACCGTATTTGGTCACGGAAGATTACTAACTATGGAAGACTGCAGCATCCACACCCATTAGTTTTGGGCCTCCAAGTGAGAGGATGCTACACCCATTTAGAGTTTGTATAGCCATTGATATATATGGTCATACCAGATTGCAGAATTAGGCCTAGATTGATTGACCCATTTGGATATCTTAAAATTCTCTTTACAGCTTTCCAATGATCGTCAAGAGGTCTTTGCATGAATTGACTCACTTTGTTTACACTGATGGCAATGTTTGGTAAGGTTATAGTGACATATTCTAATCCTCCTACTATACTTCTCTATTGTTTATTATTTAATATTGGTTCTCCTTTATTTTTTGAAAGATGTAATGCTTGTCATTGAAGTGGGAAGAGGATTTTCCTCATCCTTCTTGGCTTTTACCAGTATATCATTGATATACTTTCTTTGATTTAAATGGATTTCTAAATTTGAAATTATTTTGACTTCAATGACTAGGAAATAATTTAATTCCCTAAATCTTTAATTGAAAATTCTTCCTTCAAACAGTGTGTGATGTTTTTGATTTCTGATTTGCTGCTCCCTGTAATAGTAAAACCATCAACATTTATTAGTACATAAGTTATTGTATTATTGAAAAACTGATTAAATAAAGAATTATTAGATTTATTTGAGTTGTAGACATGTCTTGATAAGGTTGCTTTCAGTTTGTCAAACCAAACTCTTGGTGCTTGCTTCAGCCCATGGAGTTCTTTATTGAGTTTGCAAACAAGCTGATCGTTGCCCTTTTTATAAATCCATATGTCTATTCCATGTATACTTCCTCCTGCAATTCCCCATAAAGAAAAGAATTATTCACATCCAATTTCTTAATGGTCAAACTTTTATGGAAAGAAATTGTTAAAATAATTCTGATGGATGAGGGTTTCGCAACAGAAGTAAAAGTTTCATTAAAATCAAATCCATTTTATTCTAAATACAATTTTGCCACCAATCCTGCTTTGTATTTAAGAATTGAATCATCTGGATTTTTCTTCAGTTTGTATTTCCACTTGCATCCTATGACATTTTATTCATTGGTAAAGGTACAAGATCCCATGTCTTGTTCTTTATCAGTGCATCATATTCATCCTTCATTGTTGTTTTCCAGTTATTGTCCAAGACTTCTTGCTGATATGTACTTGGTTCAATAATCTCATATTCAACATTATATTTTTTAGTTTGAATATGCCACCTTTTTCCCTTGTTGTCATGTGGTGACCTGTATTTGCAGGTATAGGTGGCTGATTATCGTCATCTGAATTGGTCTCTTGTTGAGTATTGGATGACTGAGAGTCATCCAATACTTAACATGGATCTGAATGATGGCTGATGTCTAGCCCCACATTGTCAATGTTTGCTGGTACTTCAATCTTCTCTTGACCTGGCTCATTTTGGGCACTGTGTGTTGAGCGCTAATGTCACTCCTCCCATGATCACTTTTATTCTGAGCTGGTATGGCCATCTTTGGTGAAGGCAATGTTGGAGGTGTAGTGTGTTTTGAATTGTGAATCTTCTGTGTTGTTTTAATATCTGCATCACTAAAAAGAAATTCATGCTCATTAAATATCACACGTCTAGATATATATACTCTTCCATTGCTATCAAGACATTAATATCCTTTCTGATTTGCTGCATATCCAAGAAATGTACATGGTTTGGATCTGTTTTCTAGTTTATGTGTATTGTATGGTCTTAGATAGGGGAAACATAGACGTCCAAATATTTTTAAACTTTGGTGGTCTGGTTCGACATTAGTTAGCACTTCCATTGAACTTTAGAACTTTAATACCTTTTTAGGCAGTCTATTAATCAAGTAGACTGCTGTAGTGAAAACATCTGGCCAGAATTTTAACGGCAGAGATGCTTGTGCTAGTAAGGTCAAACCAGTTTCAACAATATGTCTATGTTTCCTTTCAACAAGACCAATTCTAAAGTGTATGGAAATTTGATTATAGGATTCCTTTCATTTGAAAGTAACCCTTTAGTGGCAGAAATTCTTTGCCATCATCATTCTGTATTGTCTTTACCTAACAGCTTGTCTGTCTTTCAAAATTTGATATAAATTACATCACTACATTGTTTGTCTGGGATTTTGATTTTAAAAAATAAATCCATACATATCTTGAATAAGCATCAATTAAAGAAATATAGTATTTATAGCCATAGTCAGTACTTATTGGGGCTGGTTCCTATAGAACCGTGGCAACAAGTTCAAGTGGTTAATTGTACATAGTCTCTGAATCTGGAAATACAAGCTTATTGCTCTTGACCCTTTGACAATATGTGCAAGTATAAGAAGTAGGAATTTTATCAACAAGGGTGTTATCACATTTACTTTAAACATGTCTAACAACATTCACAGCGGGATGTCCCAGTTTACAATGCCATACATCATATTTTTCGACATTCCAGTTTTTGAAATATAACATCACTTTTCTTTGTATTCAAAATTTCTTGGATTTGGAACATCAAATTTGTACAATCCCTTCTACTTTCTACTCTTCAAAATAATTTCTTTTGTTAGACTGTCTTTAACTAAACTGTGTTTTGGATGAAATTCAAAATAGACATTATTATCTTTAGCAAATTGTAACACACTCATTAAATTCTTTCTAATTAATGGAACCCTTAACTGATTATTAAGATAAAGCTGTCTAGTACCATTAATGCTTGCATTTCCAGTATGAGGGATTTTAACTGATTTACCATTACCCTTGCTTACCTCTATATTCTTTGTTGCCAAGATTTAAATTGCTCAAGTTGTAGGTTAGATGGTTGGTTGCAAAGGAATCCGGATACCAACTATCATCATGTATATCCTTCACTTTTGTTATGTCTATACTGGTATTTTCTAATTTCAGCTCTTGCTCCACATCGACCATATTTGCACTTGGATTTTGTAATCTTGAACCATTGTTGCTTTGATGTGTTGGTGTAAAGTTCATATCAAATCTAAAATAAAACTTATTTGCTGTGTGACTATACTTTTCACATATTTGAAATCTTAGTTTGTTATTATTATTGTAATTCCATCCAGCACCTCTTCCTCTAAATCTTCCTGATTGGCCATCTCTGGAATTGTTGGACTGGTTTCTGGTGCCATAATTTCTTTCTTGATTTTTTTTTATTGAAGGAGATATAATTTACATTATACTCCCATTTTGCTAGTTTCTTTTGTTCCGATCTTCCCTCATAAGCAATAAGTGGAGAGTGAACATTTTGTAGTGATGGTAGCTTTTCATTGGATGGTATTATGGCCACCACTACCTAATATTTTTCATCTAATCCACTTATTAAGCATAATATTTGCTGTGTCTGTAACTTTATAACCAACAAAGGACAGTTGATCACATATAGTCTTGGCCTTGGATAGGTACTCTCTCGTACTTGCATTATCCTTTCTTAAGTTTTGTAGTTGTCTCTTGTATTGCATTACACTTGTTGGGGATTGGGAGTTGAATATTTTTTCTATGGTGTACCAAATTTTGTGAGTGGTTTTGCACCCTATTAATTGTGATAGTAAATTTGCACTTATGGATGATAATACTAAGAACTGATCAAGTTATCTTGTCTTTTATATGTTATATAATCCTTGTTGCTAATAAGCTTTCCTTCATTGTCTGCAGTAAATCTCAGTGGAGTGATTAATGTGCCAAAAACATATTCTTGCAACCCATAGCCTCTTATTACTATTTCAATCTCAAATTTCCAAAGGAGATAGTTTGATTCATCTAATTGGATGGTGATGATTTAACTCCGTGGCTTGATTATGGATTTGATGAGGTCTGGGTAACATTTGGCTAATTTTGGGTGGTCCTTGAATCTGAACTGGTAAATTGGCATTGTCACTGCCTTCTTTAGTCATATTGAAGAAAACAGATCAAGAAATGATGATAAAGTGGGATGATACCAAACTGATGGGAGAAGTGCAGCCATAATCCGGTTGACCGATGACTATCCTTTGACAATTGGAGTCTTGGCATGACACTACAGGTGAGGAGATCGATATCTTGAATTATCTGAAGAAATTATTACAGCCGAATAGTGTTATATAATGATATTTTCTCTTATACACTTCTTCTTGGCATGGCACAGTTTTCAGGTGACGAATTTTTCAAGATTTGTTACATAGTTCTTAAATTGTGTGACTTTGATCTCAGATGAGGAAATCTTTCTTATGAGATTATAATTTGCTAAAAAGAAATGGATCGAGCACTTCCTGTTAAGCAATTTTGATGCTCTGATACCATGTAAAAGAATTGACAAACTTGCCGTTGTAATCTTTTCTCTTATTTGATAATAATAGAATGTTGCCATTGTACAAGTATTTATAAAAGCAGAAATTGAAAAATGGGCTGCGAGTGGCCTAAATATATATAACCTACCAAACTAATACTCAATTATATAACCCTTTTGTCTGATACAATATTCATTCGCTTATATGCTCAATTTTTTTTAAAGGGGTTCGTCTTTGTCTTGGGCCTCTGCCAACTGATTTTCAGCTGGATATTTGTTCATCTTCCCCTATGTATTTATTTCTGGGTGTTATGATATTATTTTTGGTATTATTTCTATGTAATAGGCAACAAAAATTATGCTTGTCAAGATAACCCCAAGGCTAGGACCGACCCTGGCTTTGCGTTTTGGGTAAAATTGCATTACAGGTACTTCCACGTCATATCCCTGTCCACCTCAACAGATAATCATCTAATTGTTAATAGAATCTGTTGCTTATGCATAAGATAGACCATTCTCAGCAGTTGTCAAATTTTTGAAGGTGAGTAAATTGAAAAATGTATTTTATTGTATTAGTCAAATTAAGTGACTTATTTTCTTTTAAATAAACTCAAAATATTTTATCCAAATTCGTTTTCTTTTCAGTATCAAAATTGACTTTTTGAGTTTTGCTACAAAAAAGAGAAGAAAAAAATTAAAGTGGCTTTCAAAAATCACTCCAAACGTATCATCACTAAGTAAAAGAGTATAGTTTTGCAAACTAAACATCATATATATTTTGTAAAATATATTGTCGGTGGTCGCTAATGATACTACTGTGCAGGTATCAGCCATAGGGAAAGCTATTTTCAACGACAGAAAAGTAGTGGACAAGGATATTTTAAGTCTAATTGATCGGCTAATGATGCAGCTAATCAAGCTAGATGGCATTATTATAGATGGTGATCTGAAATTGCAAAGAGGAACGTTGGTGCTTTATCTACTTCGAATCCTACAATTTAAGGGTCATTTATATTGCTTGCTTAAATCTAGATTTTTTTTCTTTCTAAACTGAAGGTCAAAGTATAAGTTGGATGTCCAAAAAATTAACGACTTTTAAAAGTTATTTTTTAACTTGACTACGAAGCAATCACTTACAATTTTAACTTGTACATATCCAAATCGATTTTTTGACTCCTATAAAGCTAACAACATTTTGATGAAAGAAAAGAAAATATTGCTCCAAATTATCAAAGGGCCCTAAGGTTTAATCATACTTGATATCAATTTTGTCAAAATAATATTTATATTGTAGATCACAAAATTCAAATTTTAAATCGAAACATGATATAAACTGTAAATTAAAGATTTAAAAGATTAATATTTTAAGGTCTGTAATTGATTTTAGCGTTTAAACTTCTATGCCTTAAGCTAAAACTCAATTTTTTGTCTTCTTCCTTTTTCATTTTGTTTTGAAAACGTCAAAATAAGTATACTAAATGTAACAATGCTTTTTTAATTTTGTTTTGAAAATTTTAATCGAACCATGAAGGGAGATATCGGATCTGAAATAGAATTCGAATCATATCATTTTAACGATATTTTGTGCACATACTTGATATCACCATCACATTTTAACAAATGATTTTTCTCTATCTACACAAGTTATGGGTGCAAAAGTATGTTGAGCCCCACGATATCCTCAAAATCAAGAATGAAAAGATCCTTACAAAAGTTCGTAAGCAACAACAACAAAAATCATCATTGAACGTTGTCACGAACGAATGAAAAATGATGCGATTAAATTATGGAATTTAGGACCGTTGATTATTGAACTTTTTTTACAATTATACATATATTAATTTTAAATGCAAATAGAACCATGGCATAAAAACCATAAACAGTCCCTGGATGCACGTTTTAGTTTAGTTCATATTTATTTCTATATAGTGTTAATTGCTTGTTTCATTTCTGTGTAGTTTGCATATTATTGAAAAAACATATGGTGTGTGTAACGATTGCCCTACGCCTTCAATGCAGGATGGTTGTCAAAGGAAACAAAAAAAGTAAAGAAGAGGAGCAAAAGGGAATAGAGTAGAAGAGAAGAGAAAGAAAACATCAAATAATCACAAAACCTATCGTATATCTCAAAATGCATTGTGACACTCCAGATTTTTGGTAACATTATTTAGAATATTTGATTAGTAAAATTAAATAAACTAATGTGTTGATTAGGGAATTGATATTTGATTTTAATTAAGGTGTAGTCGTGCCATTTAACATGAATTAATATAAGAGCTAAATTGAAACAAAGGAGGGGGTAAAATAGGAAAGAGGTCATTCCTATATCCTCCAAACCTTAGCCGTGTATAATTTACATGTTCATTTCATTTTTGAATTTTGAAAACACAAGGCCGGCCACCATTAATAAGGAAAAGGAGAAAAAAAAAGAAGATAAGCCAGAAAGAAGTTTAAGCAAATCAAATCTATTCATATCTCAATCTCTTTAATCACAATGGCTAAGGTGAATAATGTTTATATATCATTTTTAATTGTGTTTTCGGTTTAAAGATGAATTCCAAATATTTTGTAATGATTTTCCATTTCTTTTAATAATGGAATGAAGAAATATTCTTGTTGATAAATTATGGTTTTTCATAATGAATGTATGATATGTTTTAAGATGAAAACCATTTTAAATTACATCCAAATGCCTTGCGAATTTTTATGAAGATCATAAATAATATTTTGGAGATGGGTTTCAATTTCAGATTTTTCTAAATTTTCGTGGTATCAATATGAATTTTATAGTAAAGAAAATGGTATCTTGGATTATAAATTATTTACGGGTAAATAATATATGGTTTGGGACTGAAATTTTTATATGTTTGAAAACATATTAAAAAAGCTTTTCTGGAATTTTTTCAGATTTTTTTCTAAGAGTTTCGGTAGGTAGATTAAATTATTTAAAGTATAAAAATTGGAGAATAAAATGATTTATATATTTTAAAATGGAGAATGGGCTTTTTGTAAATAATTTGAATTTGTTAATTCTGGAAAATGGCAGCACTTTTGAAAAAGTATTATGACAACCAATCAAATTTAGACAAACAAGGCAGGTTTGGTACAAAAGAAGTGGTTTAAAAGTACAAATAAATAGGTTTTTTACGGTTTCGTCTCCTTCGGCATAAGGTTCCGTCTCCATACTATAGCCTCTGACACAGTTAAAACCAATGCATATGGTATCAAGCAATTAGTACGTAATGAATTGGATGTGAGCGAAAGGTATAGGGTCGAAACGAAGGGGTTTTGAAAGGGTTGAGGCTTTGCTTTGGCTTTGAAGAAAAATGCACCTGCTTGCTTTCGACTAAGATGCTTTCGACTTGGTTGGTTTTCGACTAGGTCAAATGATTTAAAAGGAAATGGTTTCGATTGGGTTGCATCTTTGATTTAACGAATGCTTTCGACTAAGTCAAAGCACTTAGCTACCGCCCTTTTACCTTTCGACCTAGTAGGATTTGAAGTTGTTGTTTTGTTTTAGAAAATCTGCCCACCTCTCCAATGCTTTCGAAGGGACGGTTTTGACACCATCACTTCATTACTTGGGAAATGGTTTCGAAAAAGAAGCTTTCGACTTAAATGTTTTAAGGACCCTTTTTCTATTTTCGAAGTAATATATAAAATGTGTAAGGACCCGATTCTTCGACTTCCGAAAATTCAACATCGATACTCACTTTATCAACTGCCGAGCAATCGAACGACGGAAAACCGAACACTTAGGGTTTTAAGAAAAAGAAAGAGGAAGAAGAAGAATAGAAAATAGAGAGAAAAGAAAATAGAAAATAGGACGGAACGGAAAACAACAGAACAACATCAGAATCTCACAATCGCAGCGGAACAACATATAATAATAAATGAATAATCTTTAAACAAAGAACTATATCAGTTATTACATTTTATACATTACATTTTATAACATCATCATATCATCAGAGTGTACAACAATAACAACAAACAGCGGAAAAGAAATACTATATACTAGTAATACGCCATGCCATCCAGCTTGCCTCCAGCAACTCCTGAATATCCAGAATATCCTGATAAACCTAACTCTTAACTGCCCGTGTAAAAATTGGTGGGCACCCAGAGTTTAGGAAGGAAAACAATAAACTCCGGGTCAGTCATGTGACTGGTGTGAGAACTCAAAACAGTTTATTTATCTTTAAAATCAAAATAGAGGAATATTTTTTTAAGTCAATTCGCAATGCTTTTAAAAATGAGACTACCATAAGGCCTCCCGCACACACACACAATGCAAACGCAGAATCGAAGGAGATTTCTCCTTATGATAGTCAAAGTTGCTTGATACGCATTTAAAAGAACATTTGATATTATTACTAGTGCATAGTGTAGAGAAAAATTCATTTCGAAAGTAAAATATAAATCTTAGCCAGCATAGACATTCCGCACTTATGCCTACTATAGCTACCATGTTCAATAGCAGGTTACCGCCGCATTCCATGGCAGGTTATACAACTAAAACCGTATAATTCTTGTATTGTTTCTTTGGATTTCCAACGAATGATCAGGCCAAGAACTTCCCATTGCCACATGAGAATGCCTCTGGATGGACATCCCCGAGAACCAAACCGGATCTCTGCCAACACAAGGCCGGGTTACCCCTAACTGAGTAACAACTGACCGAATATGCCCTCCCCCGGTCCTTTGGGACCTTTCAACTGAGCGCTCGCAATCAATTCACACAATCATAAAGTGTTTTCAACATGAGTAAGTATCTGGGCTCCATACCATGATACCACCCTTTTCCAGAAGGAAATGCACATATCCTAAAGGGCGCTACCCCTCATAACCTTGCCGCATCTTTCCTGTTTTGACCATTTCCGAGGTGTGAGGCTCGATGAAGTCACGTCCACAAAAACATACTTTATACAAAAGCCATGCTTTGGGTCAACAAATGATCATAGAAATGATCACCAGGATAGACGATCAAATAAATGATCCTACCACAAATAATCAACACAATGATCATTTACAGCAACACTCAGCATGTCACATTACCAAATTGGGAATATATCGCTGATAACCTTCAACTACATAACCTCTGAGCTCGTACGTCTCAGAGAAGGGTGTTAAGCTAAAAGAATAAATTCTCCGCCACCAACAGAAATATATTTGAAAGAAATCAGCTTTATATCTCAACTTGTAATGTCAGACATACAATCCATACAAGTCTGTTCCGGGCTCGAACAAAACCGAAGGTACTTACAAAGAAGTCCTTGCAATCCGGATATTCACAATCCTGATCGGATTTCCCATCACATATAGAGAACTCAATACCGGAGCAACTCGGTGCAGATTCAATCGACAGGTCATCCTATCGCTCTCGCAAATACCGGGTCTTCAACACCGATCTTCAATGCTATTCATAACGACGTATCACATATTCAGGATGGGTTATACGACCCCATGGTCCTTTCCCGGTTAACCCAAATAGTGAGCGTTTATTCAAAAATAAGTGTGGCATTCAAATTCAAACTAATCACATCAAATACCCATTCAAAGGGAAATATTGATACTCGGTTATTGAACTATCAATGGATATGCACAACATCACCAGATTCCAAATAATTTTCCTAATTATTTATTTTCCAAAATATTTTTACAAGATATATTATTTTCAATACTTCAAAAATAAATCAATATTTATTTTTAAACAAATTCCCTTTTATTTTACAAATTCCATAGTGAATTTATATTTCACAATATCCGTGCATATACGATTTCAATTATTCATTTCAATTTATCTTCAAAAAGATAAATTCTCTAATATTCACTTTATATTGGAAAACATTTCCATACTTATTAAATAAGTAATTCATGAACCTATTTATTTTCAAAACTTGGAAAATATTCAATATACTTAAATCGAGATTAAGTACATATTTTATTCTTTAAGGAAATCATTCTCTTAAACATATTTATTTGGGCCAAAACGAATGTTGCGTAAAACATCGTTACGACGTCCCAAAATCACTAGTATAGGGATTCGAAATTAAAATAGATATATAAATCCCAATACTATACAAAACATTTCCTTTCGGAAATAATTTACTATAACAACAGTGTTATAGTCCACCATTTCCTTTTATTTCTCGAAAACGTCTATTTCAACAATAAATTTTGAAATCTATGGTTTCGAACCTCAACGCATTTTAAAACATCGTTAGATCGTTTTAATTCTGTTTAAAATATCACATTCTAAACATTTTCTTTAACATATTATTCACTATTCAAAAACGTGAATATACTACGTTAACCAATTTCATCCTTTCTATACAATTTATTTTTAAAGGATTATTCACAGTCAAAAACGTGAATATAACTCCATAAATAAGTTATAAAAATTAACTTATCAAAATAAGTCGTTGCGAATTTATAAAACAACGTTTATAAATTCCTTTATTATCCTATATTCAATTCATAACTTAATTATATACCAAAGGTTCATATTATAAGTTAAATACATATAAAACGATTATTTTACAAAATCGTTCTTTTAAACTTCATAATTATAAATCTTATAACTTATAAGATTCAATTATTTATCCAAATATATTCTTTAATAACTTCACAAAATTTATAATCTTACTATTTATAAATTTCATTTATAACTTCACCATTTATAATTTTATAAATTCCATTCACTTATGCAATCCATTTTCACTTCATTCAAACACTTATAAAAACTCGTTTTATAATTCAAGTGTTTTAATTTATAGATATCAATTTATAAATCCTTTATAAAATCAATTTATATTATTCTTTTAAAACATCTTTAATCTCCTTTATAATTTCATCATTTTGATTTATAAAATAATTAAATTTTATAAATTCTATATGTTCAACTATTTATAATAAATTCAAAAATCCCGATTAAACTATCTTATAAAATCATTAGCCTCATATTTTCTAAAATCAGCCTTTTACTATATTTCTCAAAAATCTTAATTTTTATAACATTAAAAATTATATCGTTTATTTATTTAAAATGGATCAATTCCAAACATATAGTATATTTTCAAAAATCACTTTAAAAATCATTTTAAAGTTCCAAAACATGGGCTAGTGATGCTACACACCAAATAGTCAATCACGACAAACAACGACATCATATATCGATATGATAATCCATCAAATATCAAAATATCTGAAATCAAATAAAAACTTTTGAGGAATCCAGTTGGATCCCTCCAACCTGTTTTCCTGCATCCACAAACATTAGCACAATACCAATTTCGCTCCAGTACGAAATTATCGCGGTATATGGGATTTAAATATTATCTGCTTAATAGACGGCGCAATAGGGTCTCATCTGCTAAAAAAATGCGGGAAATCAACAACTCCAATATATACATATGCCAATATATATATTGCTATTATATATAATACCAATTTCACTGTTTATGAAATATTCGCGGTATATGTTTTTAATAAATAACATCCGCTTACTAACGGCGCATAATGTCTATTTTAACAATCAATAGATAACAATCATCATTCAATCATGCATTCAAATATTTTAAATCTAACTATTTAAAATAAAATCGAAACCGATTCGATTGAGTGAGAAGTTCTCACCTTGATTACAATTTCGTTTTAGCGATTTATTTCGAATAAAATTAAACGGACGTTTAATTTTACCCGAAATTTTCACTAACTCCAAACGACTCCAATCCAATTCCATTGCGTAGTGCTCGTCCATACGATTCCAACGCAACTGGTTTCCCGCGTTTTCGACCTCGTATGAAAAAGTTATGCATTTATGAAGTTACACGATTTTTAAATAAAATAATTACAACATAAATTAACTAAATTTAAACCTAAGCCTATTTCTAGCCGTAGATCTAAGCTCCACTGCATCGTGACCATTGCTTCAATCTCCCTCTTCCTTCCCATTCACGTACGCGACAGAGAAAACAACCCATCGCCGCCTTCTTCACTTCAATTTCGCCCCCCTCCTCGTCCACTTATACATCGATCAAGCGACGCCAAACGAAGCGCCATCACCAGAGCTCCCCACAACGGCCGACCGCACCCCCCTAGCGCTGCCGTCGCCTCGTATTTCGTGCTCGAATGCACGGCCTTTGAGCCCAAATTCCCATCGATCCACAACTCCAAACACGATCTCCACCGTTGGATTTATAGATCGTGCTGTGCTCTACAACTTTGCAGTTGAAAACTTTTTGAATTGATTTGTGGATTGGGAAAAATTTGGGGATGAAGTTGAAATAATTTCGGCCATCCAATTGATGGTGGCGGCTGTGAATTATTAGGGTTAGGTTTTATATTATTTTTTTAATTTATGAAGGGTGGGGGGCTATTTATAGGGAAATGAACGAACACTATTCAATCCGGAAATTTCGAACTCCGATTCACGTGCCGTAACCAGCATTTCTAGGGTTTACCCCGCGTTCCGGACACAATGGAATAGGTTTCGGAAGCTAATTCGGACATCTGTGCGAGGTATGGCAACAAACGTTCAATTTAAATTAAACCGATTTAAACGATTTTCTAGGCGTTTTAATTTGTACCGGACAAACGGTAAATCCAATTGACACGAAATTTGAAACCTTACAATAATATCACATTACGGATCCGATGAAACTAGTTTCGTCGAAATCCGAGACTTTTTGAAAAATGGCCATTTTAACTCGCCAAATTAAAATTAAAAATAATTCAATGCGTTTCGAGCTGCCACGATCAAACGATAACTCTGATTGACATGAAAATTGAAATCCGGTAATAACTAACTATTACGGATCCAATGGAACTGGTCTCGTCCAATTCTGAGATTGTTCAAAAATTGACTATTTTCACCAGTCGATTTAAATATTAAAATATTCAATTTTCACAAATTAACTTTTAATTCGATTTTAAACGTTCTAAAATATCATTCTAACTTCAATATGATAAAATAAAATTTTACAAATCATTTTCAATCATATTTAACTCGATTTTCAATTATTTCCATAATTTAACATATTAAATTATCGATTTAATTATTCAATTAAATCCAATAATTCGAATTAAAATTTATTCGACTTATAAATTTCACTTATTAATATTTAAAATTAATTAAATATTCAAATTTTAATAAATTAAAATTCTGGGTCGTTACAATCTTCCCCCCTTAAAAGAATTTCGTCCTCGAAATTATCAAGTAAGAAAAATTACAGAATTTATTAACTTTCCCAAATTCCATAGTCAAACTTCTTATAATACTTTACTAGTTTTCAAATCATACTTAGTTATCTTTTCAAAAACAACTACTATTGTTTAACTTTCAATTCTAAATCAAAGTTAAAGTTTTCAAAATTTTCTAATTTTCTCAAATTTTTCTAACGCCTTAAATTTCCGGAAAAATTCGCCATAGTCTCCTTTGCGCGGCTCGATCCGAAAAAAAAATGACAGTATATATATCACAAATATACATCTCATCAAGTAATGTGGCATCCCGAAGGGAAAAAAAGTATAAAAGTACGATATTTAATCCGAGATATGTACCTTATATTTTATTAGCAAGCATATACGGCTAATATAGCGCGAAAGCGAGCTCCAAATGCGAAGCAAACGCAATCCGCACCTACTAATCACTCAACAAACAACATGAGCAAATGCATGTAGACAATAGTATCGATATACAACATATAGCAACATAATAACTATATATGTCAACATAGCAAATGCAACTAAAGCAACAAATGCAAACATCAACCAACCATCATCCATAACCAATAAATATTCATTTATATTCTCATTAATATTCAATGAATTGGGTTTTCTTTCAATTTAATCACATTCGATTCATTAACAGTGGATGTTTACTAACATTCATTTTCAATTAGTTTATATTCACTAATTTATATTCAAGTTGGTTCACTTCCAAATCAAATTCAATTCTATTTAAGATTCACTTAACTTCCAATTGAATTTTAATTACTTTAGCTTTCAATTTCATTAATACTTAATGAATTATATACAATCAACTAACAATCATATAACAACCAATGTATATTAATTACAACCAAATTCCTTTGCTTATATTCCTTCAATTTGGTCTAACACCATCACTTTCAATTGGTTTAATTAAATTGATTTTCATTAAATCTTTCAACTTCCAATAACATTAGATTTCAATGAATTAACACTTATATTCATTATTTCATATAGTTTCACTTCTTATATATATATATATATATATATATATATATATATATATATGTATATAAGTTTATTTCTCAATTGTAAATCACTTTAATTATAATTCAATTCTTATAATTCTTTTGCTTATACAATAATTCTTTAATCTAGATTATTCAAACAACTAAACAATCAACTTATTTTCACTTTAATAATTCTGAAAAAGTATTCCTTTATATATATAATATAATCAAGGTAAAATTATTTCATTTACCCAATTTTAAAACAATATTATGTCGAATTGTTCTATTCAAGTGTTTAGAAACCCCTTCGGCATAGTTTTGCAGACCGCGCTGACGAAAGTTCATATGCCACTCAATAAACCAATCATCACAATATAAAACAATTTTATATTCACTAACAAATACGCTCTCATAGCTATTATTACACTCAAACTCATTCTAGAGTACTACTGACTCTATCTCTAATGAGTAATACCCAACAGAACCATGGTTGTCGCTTAACCATATGCTCTGATACCAAATGTAAGGACCCGATTCTTCGACTTCCGAAAATTCAACATCGATACTCACTTTATCAACTGCCAAGCAATCGAACGACGGAAAACCGAACACTTAGGGTTTTAAGAAAGAGAAAGAGGAAGAAGAAGAATAGAAAATAGAGAGAAAAGAAAATAGAAAATAGGACGGAACGGAAAACAACAGAACAACATCAGAATCTCACAATCGCAGCGGAACAACATATAATAATAAATGAATAATCTTTAAACAAAGAACTATATCAGTTATTACATTTTATACATTACATTTTATAACATCATCATATCATCAGAGTGTACAACAAAAACAACAAACAGCGGAAAAGAAATACTATATACTAGTAATACGCCATGCCATCCAGCTTGCCTCCAGCAACTCCTGAATATCCAGAATATCCTGATAAACCTAACTCTTAACTGCCCGTGTAAAAATTGGTGGGCACCCAGAGTTTAGGAAGGAAAACAATAAACTCCGAGTCAGTCATGTGACTGGTGTGAGAACTCAAAACAGTTTATTTATCTTTAAAATCAAAATAGAGGAATATTTTTTTAAGTCAATTCGCAATGCTTTTAAAAATGAGACTACCATAAGGCCTCCCGCACACACACATAATGCAAACGCAGAATCAGAGGAGATTTCTCCTTATGATAGTCAAAGATGCTTGATACGCATTTAAAAGAACATTTGATATTATTACTAGTGCATAGTGTAGAGAAAAATTCATTTCGAAAGTAGAATATAAATCTTAGCCAGCATAGACATTACGCACTTATGCCTACTATAGCTACCATGTTCAATAGCAGGTTACCGCCATATTCCATGGCAGGTTATACAACTAAAACCGTACAAGTCTCGTATTGTTTCTTTGGATTTCCAACGAATGATCAGGCCAAGGAACTTCCCATTGCCACATGAGAATGCCTCTGGATGGACATCCCCGAGAACCAAACCGGATCTCTGCCAACACAAGGCCGGGTTACCCCTAACTGAGTAACAACTGACCGAATATGCCATCCCCCGGTCCTTTGGGACCTTTCAACCGAGCGCTCGCAATCAATTCACACAATCATAAAGTGTTTTCAACATGAGTAAGTATCTGGGCTCCATACCACGATACCACCCTTTTCCAGAAGGAAATGCACATATCCTAAAGGGCGCTACCCCTCATAACCTTGCCGCATCTTTCCTATTTTGACCATTCCCGAGGTGTGAGGCTCGACGAAATCACGTCCACAAAAACATACTTTATACAAAAGCCATGCTTTGGGTCAACAAATGATCATAGAAATGATCACCAGGATAGACGATCAAATAAATGATCCTACCACAAATAATCAACACAATGATCATTTACAGCAACACTCAGCATGTCACATTACCAAATTGGGAATATATCGCTGATAACCTTCAACTACATAACCTCTGAGCTCGTACGTCTCAGAGAAGGGTGTTAAGCTAAAAGAATAAATTCTCCGCCACCAACAGAAATATATTTGAAAGAAATCGGCTTTATATCTCAACTTGTAATGTCAGACATACAATCCATACAAGTCTGTTCCGGGCTCGAACAAAACCGAAGGTACTTACAAAGAAGTCCTTGCAATCCGGATATTCACAATCCTGATCGGATTTCCCATCACATATGGAGAACTCAATACCTGAGCAACTCGGTGCAGAGTCAATCGACAGGTCATCCTATCGCTCTCGCAAATACCGGGTCTTCAACACCGATCTTCAATGCTATTCATAACGACGTATCACATATTCGGGATGGGTTATACGACCCCATGGTCCTTTCCCGGTTAACCCGAATAGTGAGCGCTTATTCAAAAATAAGCGTGGCATTCAAATTCAAACTAATCACATCAAATACCCATTCAAAGGGAAATATTGATAGTCGGTTATTGAAGTATCAATGGATATGCACAACATCACCAGATTCCAAATAATTTTCCTAATTATTTATTTTCCAAAATATTTTTACAAGATATATTATTTTCAATACTTCAAAAATAAATCAATATTTATTTTTAAACAAATTCCCTTTTCTTTTATAAATTCCATAGTGAATTTATATTTCACAATATCCGTGCATATACGATTTCAATTATTCATTTCAATTTATCTTCAAAAAGATAAATTCTCTAATATTCACTTTATATTGGAAAACATTTCCATACTTATTAAATAAGTAATTCACGAACCTATTTATTTTCAACACTTGGAAAATATTCAATATACTTAAATCGAGATTAAGTACATATTTTATTCTTTAAGGAAATCATTCTCTTAAACATATTTATTTGGGCCAAAACGAATGTTGCGTAAAACATCGTTACGACGTCCCAAAATCACTAGTATAGGGATTCGAAATTAAAATAGATATATAAATCCCAATACTATACAAAACATTTCCTTTCGGAAATAATTTACTATAACAACAGTGTTATAGTCCACCATTTCCTTTTATTTCTCGAAAACGTCTATTTCAACAATAAATTTTGAAATCTATGGTTTCGAACCTCAACGCATTTTAAAACATCGTTAGATCGTTTTAATTCTGTTTAAAATATCACATTCTAAACATTTTCTTTAACATATTATTCACTATTCAAAAACGTGAATATACTACGTTAACCAATTTCATCCTTTCTATACAATTTATTTTTAAAGGATTATTCACAGTCAAAAACGTGAATATAACTCCATAAATAAGTTATAAAAATTAACTTATCAAAATAAGTCGTTGCGAATTTATAAAACAACGTTTATAAATTCCTTTATTATCCTATATTCAATTCATAACTTAATTATATACCAAAGGTTCATATTATAAGTTAAATACTTATAAAACGATTATTTTACAAAATCGTTCTTTTAAACTTCATAATTATAAATCTTATAACTTATAAGATTCAATTATTTATCCAAATATATTCTTTAATAACTTCACAAAATTTATAATCTTACTATTTATAAATTTCATTTATAACTTCACCATTTATAATTTTATAAATTCCATTCACTTATGCAATCCATTTTCACTTCATTCAAACACTTATAAAAACTCGTTTTATAATTCAAGTGTTTTAATTTATAGATATCAATTTATAAATCCTTTATAAAATCAATTTATATTATTCTTTTAAAACATCTTTAATCTCCTTTATAATTTCATCATTTTGATTTATAAAATAATTAAATTTTATAAATTCTATATGTTCAACTATTTATAATAAATTCAAAAATCCCGATTAAACTATCTTATAAAATCATTAGCCTCATATTTTCTAAAATCAGCCTTTTACTATATTTCTCAAAAATCTTAATTTTTATAACATTAAAAATTATATCGTTTATTTATTTAAAATGGATCAATTCCAAACATATAGTATATTTTCAAAAATCACTTTAAAAATCATTTTAAAGTTCCAAAACTTGGGCTAGTGATGCTACACACCAAATAGTCAATCACGACAAACAACGACATCATATATCGATATGATAATCCATCAAATATCAAAATATCTGAAATCAAATAAAAACTGTTGAGGAATCCAGTTGGATCCCTCCAACCTGTTTTCCTGCATCCACAAACATTAGCACAATACCAATTTCGCTCCAGTACGAAATTATCGCGGTATATGGGATTTAAATATTATCCGCTTAATAGACGGCGCAATAGGGTCTCATCCGCTAAAAAAATGCGGGAAATCAACAACTCCAATATATACATATGCCAATATATATATATTGCTATTATATATAATACCAATTTCACTGTTTATGAAATATTCGTGGTATATGTTTTTAATAAATAACATCCGCTTACTAACGGCGCATAATGTCTATTTTAACAATCAATAGATAACAATCATCATTCAAACATGCATTCAAATATTTTAAATCTAACTATTTAAAATAAAATCGAAACCGATTCGATTGAGTGAGAAGTTCTCACCTTGATTTCAATTTCGTTTTAGCGATTTATTTCGAATAAAATTAAACGGACGTTTAATTTTACCCGAAATTTTCACTAACTCCAAGCGACTCCAATCCAATTCCATCGCGTACTGCTCATCCATACGATTCCAACGCAACTAGTTTCGCACGTTTTCGACCTCGTATGAAAAAGTTATGCATTTGTGAAGTTACACGATTTTTAAATAAAATAATTACAACATAAATTAACTAAATTTAAACCTAAGCCTATTTCCAGCCGTAGATCTAAGCTCCACTGCATTGTGACCGTTGCTTCATTCTCCCTCTTCCTTCCCATTCACGTACGCGACAGAGAACACAACCCATCGTCGCTTTCTTCACTTCAATTTCGCCCCCCTCCTTGTCCACTTATACATCGATCAAGCGACGCCAAACGAAGCGCCATCACCAGAGCTCCCCACGCCGGCCGACCGCACCCCCCTAGCGCTGCCGTTGCCTCGTATTTCATGCTCGAACGCACGGCCTTTGAGCCCAAATTCCCATCGATCCACAACTCCAAACACGATCTCCACCGTTGGATTTATAGATCGTGCTGTGCTCTACAACTTTGCAGTTGAAAACTTTTTGAATTGATTTGTGGATTGGGAGAAATTTGGGGATAAAGTTGAAATAATTTCGGCCATCCAATTGATGGTGGCGGCTGTGAATTATTAGGGTTAGGTTTTATATTTTTTTTTTTAATTTATGAAGGGTGGGGGGCTATTTATAGGGAAATGAACGAACACTATTCAATTCGGAAATTCCGAACTCCGATTCACGCGCCGTAACTAGTGTTTCTAGGGTTTACCCCGCGTTCCGGACACAATGGAATAGGTTTCGGAAGCTAATTCGGACATCTATGCGAGTTATGGCAACAAACGTTCAATTTAAATTAAACCGATTTAAACGATTTTCTAGGCGTTTTAATTTGTACGGGACAAACGGTAAATCCAATTGACACGAAATTTGGAACCTTACAATAATATCACATTATGGATCCGATGAAACTGGTTTCGTCGAAATCCGAGACTTTTTGAAAAATGGCTATTTTAACTCGCCAAATTAAAATTAAAAATAATTCAATGCATTTCGAGCTGTCACGATCAAACGATAACTCCGATTGACACGAAAATTGAAATTCGGTAATAACTAACTATTACGGATCCAATGGAACTGGTCTCATCCAATTCTGAGACTGTTCAAAATTTGACTATTTTCACTAGTCGATTTAAATATTAAAATATTCAATTTTCACAAATTAACTTTTAATTCGATTTTAAAAGTTCTAAAATATCATTCTAACTTCAATATGATAAAATAAAATTTTACAAATCATTTTCAATCATATTTAACTCGATTTTCAATTATTTCCATAATTTAACATATTAAATTATCGATTTAATTATTCAATTAAATCCAATAATTCGAATTAAAATTTATTCGACTTATAAATTTCACTTATTAATATTTAAAATTAATTAAATATTCAAATTTTAATAAATTAAAATTCTGGGTCGTTACAAAATGGTTTCGAAAGATGTGATGACCCGGAATTTTAAGCAATATCAATTTAATAATCTGAATTAAAATTAAATTGATTTGATAATCTTTGTAAATAAGATTGGAATTAATTTAATATCCAATTTAATAAATATTTAATTGATAGATTTTATCTTTTAAAGGCTAAATAAATTGTTATCTATTTATAATGTTTATATATTTGTATATATTGTAAATAGATAGGCCTTGTTTTAAATTTAATAAATAAATCTTGTTTTCTATAAATATGTATATCTTTAGTAAAATTGGGTATAATTGTAAAGTTAAACTTTTAAAAGCTACTGAATAAATAAAATATGGTTTTAAATTTGATAGGATAAAAAATTAATTTGTTTAAATTGATTAATTTGATATTAAGCTTTTTAAAAAGTATATAATAAAGCATTATATGATTTTAAATACATAAGGTAAATATTGAAATGGTTAAAATATGTTTTAACTCAAGTTTAAATTTAAATAAAAATAAAAATAAGGTTTATTTTCATTTTCTTTTAAATATAGTTGTATAAAATAAATAATTTATTAATAAAGAAACAATTTCTTTTATAAATTATTTATAGTTATCAAATTTTGTTATTTTCAAAATATAATAATACATTGTTTTTAACAAATAGAATTTTAATAAAAATAATTGTTTTTCAAAATTGAATTGTGTAGTTATATATGTAAGTATATAACTTAATTCAAAATTTAATTTTAGAATTTATTTGGGTTTGAATTCAAAAGCTTTGAGAATTTAAAGTATAAATTTTAATTTGTTTTGATTTAAATTATTTGTATAAACCTTTATTTTATAAATATAATTGGATTTATTCATTTCAAAATTTATCTACATATAAATAAGTATATATTAACTAATTAATTAAACATAGATTTACATTTATCTTAGATCAACATATTAACTAAATAACTAATTAACATTAAAGACAAATCTAAACATTTTACAAAAGAAAAGAACATGTGTAAATCTCTTAAGACACATAAATGACATGTGTTAAGCATAAAATAAAAATTATGACAAATGTTAAGATTTAAAACAAGTGTCTTATTTAAATTTTCTTTTTCTTTTATTAAATCAAAAACTACTTATATAAACACATTACAATTCATTTTATTCTTTTTTCTATTCTTCTTTTTCAAAACTTACGTAACCTTTCAGCTGTGAAATCTGAAATCATCATTCATATTAAAATTTAGATTTCTTTTGTAACGACCCGAAAATTTTTAACGGTTTTAGTAACGTATTTAATTGAAATTTTGTGAAATTTAAACGATAAAATTTTGAAATATAATTTTGATATTTGGAATGCGTCTAGTTAAACATAGCAACCGGTAAATTTTCGTCCGAAAATTTAAAAGTTTATTTCGCACGTAAATTTACTTCAATTTAATCAGTTAAAAAGCGATGAAAATAAAACGTTTTCAAAATCAAAATATTTTTGCATAGAAAAATTCTAAACCATCTTTTGAGCAAGTTGTCAGTTTGTCGTTTTTCCAAATTCGGACATTTTTAGCTCCATCGATCTTATTTTTCTACGTTTTTCTTGCATTTTCCGCTATTAGAAAATTTCGAATTTTTATAATTCAATCATACTACTGATATCTTTATACTGTTTTAGTCGTCTAGTCACGCTGATCTCTACGGTATATTTATTTTGCGTTTTTAAGTTCAGTTCTCCGCGGGATCGGCGAGACTGTTTGCACTATGGATGCGGTTTCAAACATTTCAAATTCCTCCTGACCATTCATATCTCACCGATTGTAAACCCAACAGTCGTGGCAATTAATAATTTCTTAGATTCAGCTAGTGACTTTCACTATTCCCTAGCCTCAATTTAATAATTTCTGGTTCGTTCCACAGTCCCCTGGTTCCATTTATTTCCTTCTCTTTCTTTTTCATCCCCCTGTTTACTCTTCACTAAAAAAATTACGTATGGAAGCAAAGTATATATTGAGTTAAACATGCCTGCTCCTTCCATTTTCACTTCCCTTTACTCCATGGTCGCCAACCTACCTTCAGCCGCCCGTACAACCACTCGAGCACACTCTCCCCTTGATCTGCCAAGCTCGCACCTCACGTGCCACAACCAACACTCCACCCACTAGCCGAGAAACCCATTTTTCCGCCGCACCGTGCTTCCTCTTGTGCCGCTCTAACCTTCCTCCAAGCTCGGCCTCCATCCTCCGACCAGCAGCCACACTTCCATAACTCCACCCAAACGCCTCACGCTGCCAACCAAAGCCATACCTCCGGACCCGCCACATCATCAGCATATGTGTTACCTCCAGCCGACGGCCTCCCCTCCTCCATTCAAAACCGCACCAACCTCTGGTCTCCGCAATGACTCCATGCTCTCCACCTTATCAGCTGCTATGTTGTCATGCCATGCAACATCTCCACCTTCGGTCTCCGCCGTGAACCTCACCATCACGTCTCCTCCTCTTTTGTAGCTCATAGGTATGTTATAGGTTGGCTTTAAATTTTTTAAAAATATTGATTTATGCATGCTCTGTTTACATTTGTGTTTGCATTCGCTTGAGAAACTTTCTGATATATCTAGTGGCTATACACGTTGTATACGTATAGAGTATGTTAGGTTATGAAATTTACTTAAGTTATAAAAATAAAATAAAAATAAAAAATGTTAGTAGTCTATATAAACTTTTACATATATTTGTTTATAAGATATTATATTTTGAAGAAGTATTACATATTAGTTGTAAAAGTTTGTTAATTGTATAAATTTCGCCACCTTATACTTCTATGCACAAGTGTTATATTTATTTCGTATGCTTATGTATAAAGACACTAATTATTATATATTTTAGTTATATATATTATATAAGCGTAGACTTTATATAAATGGGTCAGTGTCCATTTTTTTAGCAGTAGTAGGTGTGTCAGCTAGGTATATATGTTTGTTTCTGAATAATAGTTTTATTAAATCCTTTAAATGTTAGTTATATAAGTAATATGACAGTTTATTTGATGTCAGTTTATTTAGTTAAGCAACTGTTTGATATAGATATTTATATTAGTACATGAGTATGTATAATCTATATATATTTAGTTTGCATGCAAATTCTGTTCCACCTGCACACATACTTTGTTCTTGTTATGATCTGCATTTGTTTTCACATTTATGAAGTATGATATATATATATATATATATATATAATGTTATTGTGTCTGCATTTTTTTTACAACTGTTGTGTCAAAATATTTTAGCTAGTGTTAGTATGTAAAGCATATGGTGTAAATATGTATTGTTTTTTTTAGCTGTACATGTTTTAAATTTAATAAGGATTCTTTAAAAAAATAAAATAATAATAATAATAATAATAATAATAATAATAATAATAATAATAATAATAATATGTTTGAATTTAATATATGTGATTTAATTTAAAGATAGCATTTGAAATGCATATATATGTTCACTGATACCGTTTATTTTCATCGATTCTATTCTGATTTGATTCGGCAATTCATTTTTAACAGCTTTGCTCGTCGATTCGTGCCAGTCTAGTTTATTCCGAAAATCGCGCTTGGATTCGTGACTCAATTTCAGTGTCCGTTTCTCTGTGCGTACGTGTCATCTTCTTATATCTCTAGCCTCGAAAGGTGAGCAATCACTCACGATTAATATTCTTTTATTTATTAGATCTGATTTTAATTGAAACGACAATTGAAATATGCTGCTGTTAGTTATTTACACTGTTATATATGCTATTACCTGTATCTGTTCACCTATGACATCTGACACCATTATTTGTTAATTATTTATGCAATAATAATCCAGTTTGGTTGATAATTGATTGTTTGTTTGTTGTTTATATTGGATGTTAAACTGTAATGTATAAAGTGATGAATATTATGTAATTGAATTTGACGTAGAATGGTTTAAAATTTTGAATTGACATATGTGTTGAATTTGATCAGTTAATTTGAATAATATGACCCCTTTTAATTGTAAGTTAATTTACACGTAGAATTTGATAATTAGATTTTGAACCCTTGAATGTATATTGAATAAATTGTTGTAGAATTGAAATTGAAATTGAACGACGAGTGAAAAACCGTAATGTAATAATCTTTAATCTACATGAAAAGATAGTGTAGATTCTAGAAATAATTATATTAATTCGCACAAACGACAATGTGAATTAATACGATTATTTCGGGATTATTTGAATTGATTATTGGATTGTGTTTGTTTGTTGTTATTGCTTGTTTATTTACTTTGACACCATCCCAGTTATCACACTGTAAGTTTCCTTTGTTATGTTTGATTTTTGAATTGAAATTGGAATCGGGTTGAAATGATAAATACCCAAATGAACTTGACTTAGGATAGAGAACTTAATAAATCCGACTGGTCAATAATTTGAAAGAAAAAATGATTTTATTCGAGTAAAGAATAAGTTTTGAAATGAAGTTGTAATTTGAATTTTGAAAGGAAAATGTAAAATTGAAATATGAAGCAAATATTAACATAGCAATTGATGAAAGAACGTTATTTGAAATTTAATTATTAAATAATTAAATTTGGAATTATTAGTAAATAATTTGGAATGAGTAATAATTGAATTTTGAAATTATTAAGTTGAAATCATTTAATAATTAAATTTGAAATTATAATTAAGCTTGGAATTAGAATTAAGTTGAAATTATTAAATTGAATTTATAATTAAGTTGAAATGATTTGATAATTAAGTTTGAATTCATAATTAAGTGGAAATGATTTAATAATTATGTTTAAATTTATAATCAAGTTTGTAATTATTAAATTTTAAAATTATTAATAATTAAGATTGAAATTTATTTAATAATTGAATAAGATTTGATTATTTGATAATTGAATAAAAAAAAAATTGAATTCTTTGATAAAAGAAATTGAACCTTTGAATAAGTGGATTTGAACTTCGTTAATAAATGAAATTGAGTTTCTTTATTTATTAATTAAGCTTTGGAAAATTTAAGTAAGTTAATAAGTGAAATTAAACTTCTCGAATATCTAAAATTTAGTTCTTTATTAATTGAGTTTGAAATTTGTAACGAAGTCAGTAAATAAATGAAAATTGAATTTCCTTAACAAGAAATAAAATGTGATTTATTGAAAGGAATGAGATTTATTGAAATTAACGTAAGACTTGTAATTTAAAGAATTGATTCGACAAATTTAATTTATTTCAATTTGAGGTTTTGATATAATGAAGTTGAACTTAAGAAATTGATTTAATGAATTGGAAATTTAATAGAAATTGTTTTGAATGATAAAGTAACTTAACGAATATTGAATGAAATAGATAAATGAGTTTAGATTGATTTGAATGTTAAATTGAATTAATTTAAAAGATTTCGGAATGAAATTTATATACGAACTTGAATCAATATTTGAATTGTTTTAAACAAAAGTTGAAATTGAATGGTAAGATTTTGAATTGGTAATTTGGAAGCTTTGAATCGTAAATTATGGAAATTGATATAGAAAGACGAATGAAATGTTGATTTACGAATTGAAATTGAAATTAAATCCGATTTGGTTTTGAAATTTATTAAACGACCAATCGGTGTAATAATTACGAAAGTTATCAAAGAAACCGGAATCGGTTATGGACATACTCTCTGTCTAAACCGAAAACCACTTTAATAACTATACGCGGAGTTGTGATCCAGAATGAAGTGGTTGGAATGATGTACGTGATGACTGAAGAAAGAGAACGATAATGGATAGCCTTGACACTTGTGTCAAATTTGAAATGACTAAAAGCAGGAGCCGTGCCGGGCCAAATGGGGTTAGCCACCTCGAGCGAACACACTTCTTCGTAAAACTACTCATTACTTGTTATTGATTGGTGCACCCTCGTACTTTCAGGAGTGTTGTTTCGCGGTGTTGCGGTCGCTGCGGCGATGCGTTCTCACCAGTCCGGATCAGGCGAACGGTAGTTTCACTACCTTGGGTATTGCCTCATGTGCCTTGTCATACTTGTATCCCTATATACGCGACCACTACGAATTTGTTTTGTGTTATACCTATGGAGTACTCCCTGATATCCCACCAGTTTACGGTGGAGTTTACAGTGCTGTATAGACTATGACATTTATAAAATGTGTTAAGGGGGATAATGGTAACGCCTTAACACTATTTTGATACTTTATATTACTGATAGACATTATCTATTTAGCGTATATTACTAAATAGTAGATAGTTTAACGGATCCTTAGAGGATGGTGATTCCAACATCCTTTGAGTTACTTGTATTTCGATTGCTATTTCACTTGAGTTGGATTTATTGATATGAGAATGTTAATCCTGACTCGAGTGTTTTGTGTTTTGCTTTACGCTCGGGTCAGACTGAGTGTACCAGTGTTCGAGACTCACCTTTGGAGTTGGAGCTTTGCTTGAAGATCCAGCCATCTATTCTGCTTTCAGTATTCGATGATTCCAGTGATGTATTCTTATTTGTACCTGTTGTATCGTGTTACTCTTCTGTTGTAAACTCTGATGTATCTTTTATATTTATATAATAGCTTCATGAACTACTATCTCTTTTACTTCCGCTGCATATTATTACTCTGTGTCTGTGATTCTGTGATTATTTATTTTCTGTATATCCGAGTTTTGCCAAATTTTAAATTAACAATTCGGTATTTTGAATTATGCAAGTCCGACGTGTGCGGATGCAAATAGTCCAAAATAGCGGGTCGTTACAGTTGGTATCAGAGCTTTGGTAGCTGTAGGCAGAACTTAGTATATATGGTAAATGTATTTACAGAATCACTCTCATTCGAGTTCAATTTTCCTTTTAACTCAATTCCTTTGAATTTTGGAACGTTCCCTCGGTTCCGAAATTCATTCTTGTCCCTCACTATTCGTCTTCTTTCAATTTTGGAGCATCCCATGACTCCTCTTCGAATAATCTTTATAATGAATCGGCCGTCTCGCCAACCTTCAAATTATTTGTAAATGGGTGAAACTCCTTTACAATGGACATCGATTTACCGGTGATTTCTGTATCCTCGGTTTACGATGCTATCTATCTTCCGCTATGCCTGAATTCTATTTCTTGAGATTTGATGTTGATTTACTTCGGAATTCTGCATTGATCTTATTCTTTAAGTCACGGTCAACCCGGTTAAGGTTGTCCGTAAATTAAATAAGCTTATCCATTTATTGATTCTGTTAATTGAATTATCTTATCTTCTGTTTCAAACTTATTATCGAATCAAAATTCTCTTGATTTGATTTCCATCAAATTTGAATCTCTGTCCTTGCTTTGAAAAATCCATTCATGTATCGTTGAGCGGAGAAGTGTATTTGTAAATTAAATTTTAAAATGTTATATATATGGTGTTGTTTGAGTTGTTGTTGTTGATTTGGATTTTCGATCGATTCGTCTGATCAACGCTTTCGATAGGATTTCCAAAACACATGACCAGAGCAAGCCGACACAAATTTGTTTCAAATTTAGTAAATAATTTTGTATGATTACATTATATATAAGTCTAAATTTATCTGAAATTAAAATGTTAATGAATTTAAATGTGAAGAAAATTAATTCTCATTTATTGTTCTATAAATCATTGACTATTTCATAATATAAATAAATGAATTTGTAACAACTTAGTTATAATTTGATTTGGAATTTGAAGTAAATTTAAATTAGAATTTGAGAATTTAATTTTCGATAATTTCGAACTATGGTTTTAAAAGTTTAAAATGTATATTATTTAAAATATTTTCATATAGAAATAGTTTTCAAAGAATTTTAAATGATCAAATCAGTGCTCTTCTCTTTGTCGCTGGAAAATAATTGCGGTGATGACGGCCGCATCATCGACGTTTATTTTCGAGTTTCGAAGTGGAGAGACTATCCTGTAGCTTTGCTACGATTTGTTTTGAAAAATAAATTGATTTGAATTTCTAAACATGACTTGATTTATCCTATATATTGAAGATTTTAAATTTGATTTGATATATTATGAATATATATATTTATTTTATCTCTAAATTGTTTGAAGTTAATCGGAAATTTAAATTCTTAAATTTGGGTAAAGATGATTTCAATTATAAATGAAACCAAATTTTGAATTAATATTTAAACTTGAGAGAACTGAATTAGGAATTTTATTTGGGTAATACTCAATTGCATTCAATATAACTTGCCTAAATTTTCAAAAGTTGACTATGTAATTGAATATTATACAGTAGAAAATGATATCAAAGAATTTTTAAATAAATTTGAGAAGTTATAATAAATGTAAATATACTTAGTACATATGTGATAGGATATATTAAGTAGAGAAAAAATTTAATAATAATTTGGAATAAAGAAGAATTAAATTTGTCGAATAAAGTATGATTATAATAAATGACTATTCAAATTTATGACCTTTGAAATTGTTAATTTAAGAAAATTGGATAATATATAATATAAACTGTCTTTATAAATAAAATGTGAGTGCGTATAATAAATGCTATTGACTTAAATTTTAATTATAAAATGTTTATGGAGATGAATGGAATAATAAGTTAAATAAATAACAGGTATGATTAATAGAAGAAAATTTGTTTTGAAAGTTAATAAATTGAATTAAAGCAACTTAATGAGATATCTTGAATTAGTTGAATTTAAAGTGAATTTCATTTGAAAGAAACCTTTGGTACCTAACATCAATAAAGGTGAAATCAAATCGATTTAATGAAAATCTTGAATTTAAAACAAATTGTTGAATAAAAATTTATTTAAACTGAAATCATATGGTTTAAATTAATTGGTTAGAATGAAATTCAAGTCTATTTTCTTTTGATTGTTTCTATTCTCCTACCTCCTTCCTTTTCGGGGACGAAAACTTTTGAGTGGGGGAGAATGTAACGACCCGAAAATTTTTAACGGTTTTAGTAACGTATTTAATTGAAATTTTGTGAAATTTAAACGATAAAATTTTGAAATATAATTTTGATATTTGGAATGCGTCTAGTTAAACATAGCAACCGGTAAATTTTCGTCCGAAAATTTAAAAGTTTATTTCGCACGTAAATTTACTTCAATTTAATCAGTTAAAAAGCGATGAAAATAAAACGTTTTCAAAATCAAAATATTTTTGCATAGAAAAATTCTAAACCATCTTTTGAGCAAGTTGTCAGTTTGTCGTTTTTCCAAATTCGGACATTTTTAGCTCCATCGATCTTATTTTTCTACGTTTTTCTTGCATTTTCCGCTATTAGAAAATTTCGAATTTTTATAATTCAATCATACTACTGATATCTTTATACTGTTTTAGTCGTCTAGTCACGCTGATCTCTACGGTATATTTATTTTGCGTTTTTAAGTTCAGTTCTCCGCGGGATCGGCGAGACTGTTTGCACTATGGATGCGGTTTCAAACATTTCAAATTCCTCCTGACCATTCATATCTCACCGATTGTAAACCCAACAGTCGTGGCAATTAATAATTTCTTAGATTCAGCTAGTGACTTTCACTATTCCCTAGCCTCAATTTAATAATTTCTGGTTCGTTCCACAGTCCCCTGGTTCCATTTATTTCCTTCTCTTTCTTTTTCATCCCCCTGTTTACTCTTCACTAAAAAAATTACGTATGGAAGCAAAGTATATATTGAGTTAAACATGCCTGCTCCTTCCATTTTCACTTCCCTTTACTCCATGGTCGCCAACCTACCTTCAGCCGCCCGTACAACCACTCGAGCACACTCTCCCCTTGATCTGCCAAGCTCGCACCTCACGTGCCACAACCAACACTCCACCCACTAGCCGAGAAACCCATTTTTCCGCCGCACCGTGCTTCCTCTTGTGCCGCTCTAACCTTCCTCCAAGCTCGGCCTCCATCCTCCGACCAGCAGCCACACTTCCATAACTCCACCCAAACGCCTCACGCTGCCAACCAAAGCCATACCTCCGGACCCGCCACATCATCAGCATATGTGTTACCTCCAGCCGACGGCCTCCCCTCCTCCATTCAAAACCGCACCAACCTCTGGTCTCCGCAATGACTCCATGCTCTCCACCTTATCAGCTGCTATGTTGTCATGCCATGCAACATCTCCACCTTCGGTCTCCGCCGTGAACCTCACCATCACGTCTCCTCCTCTTTTGTAGCTCATAGGTATGTTATAGGTTGGCTTTAAATTTTTTAAAAATATTGATTTATGCATGCTCTGTTTACATTTGTGTTTGCATTCGCTTGAGAAACTTTCTGATATATCTAGTGGCTATACACGTTGTATACGTATAGAGTATGTTAGGTTATGAAATTTACTTAAGTTATAAAAATAAAATAAAAATAAAAAATGTTAGTAGTCTATATAAACTTTTACATATATTTGTTTATAAGATATTATATTTTGAAGAAGTATTACATATTAGTTGTAAAAGTTTGTTAATTGTATAAATTTCGCCACCTTATACTTCTATGCACAAGTGTTATATTTATTTCGTATGCTTATGTATAAAGACACTAATTATTATATATTTTAGTTATATATATTATATAAGCGTAGACTTTATATAAATGGGTCAGTGTCCATTTTTTTAGCAGTAGTAGGTGTGTCAGCTAGGTATATATGTTTGTTTCTGAATAATAGTTTTATTAAATCCTTTAAATGTTAGTTATATAAGTAATATGACAGTTTATTTGATGTCAGTTTATTTAGTTAAGCAACTGTTTGATATAGATATTTATATTAGTACATGAGTATGTATAATCTATATATATTTAGTTTGCATGCAAATTCTGTTCCACCTGCACACATACTTTGTTCTTGTTATGATCTGCATTTGTTTTCACATTTATGAAGTATGATATATATATATATATATATATATATATATATAATGTTATTGTGTCTGCATTTTTTTTACAACTGTTGTGTCAAAATATTTTAGCTAGTGTTAGTATGTAAAGCATATGGTGTAAATATGTATTGTTTTTTTTTAGCTGTACATGTTTTAAATTTAATAAGGATTCTTTAAAAAAATAAAATAATAATAATAATAATAATAATAATAATAATAATAATAATAATAATAATAATATGTTTGAATTTAATATATGTGATTTAATTTAAAGATAGCATTTGAAATGCATATATATGTTCACTGATACCGTTTATTTTCATCGATTCTATTCTGATTTGATTCGGCAATTCATTTTTAACAGCTTTGCTCGTCGATTCGTGCCAGTCTAGTTTATTCCGAAAATCGCGCTTGGATTCGTGACTCAATTTCAGTGTCCGTTTCTCTGTGCGTACGTGTCATCTTCTTATATCTCTAGCCTCGAAAGGTGAGCAATCACTCACGATTAATATTCTTTTATTTATTAGATCTGATTTTAATTGAAACGACAATTGAAATATGCTGCTGTTAGTTATTTACACTGTTATATATGCTATTACCTGTATCTGTTCACCTATGACATCTGACACCATTATTTGTTAATTATTTATGCAATAATAATCCAGTTTGGTTGATAATTGATTGTTTGTTTGTTGTTTATATTGGATGTTAAACTGTAATGTATAAAGTGATGAATATTATGTAATTGAATTTGACGTAGAATGGTTTAAAATTTTGAATTGACATATGTGTTGAATTTGATCAGTTAATTTGAATAATATGACCCCTTTTAATTGTAAGTTAATTTACACGTAGAATTTGATAATTAGATTTTGAACCCTTGAATGTATATTGAATAAATTGTTGTAGAATTGAAATTGAAATTGAACGACGAGTGAAAAACCGTAATGTAATAATCTTTAATCTACATGAAAAGATAGTGTAGATTCTAGAAATAATTATATTAATTCGCACAAACGACAATGTGAATTAATACGATTATTTCGGGATTATTTGAATTGATTATTGGATTGTGTTTGTTTGTTGTTATTGCTTGTTTATTTACTTTGACACCATCCCAGTTATCACACTGTAAGTTTCCTTTGTTATGTTTGATTTTTGAATTGAAATTGGAATCGGGTTGAAATGATAAATACCCAAATGAACTTGACTTAGGATAGAGAACTTAATAAATCCGACTGGTCAATAATTTGAAAGAAAAAATGATTTTATTCGAGTAAAGAATAAGTTTTGAAATGAAGTTGTAATTTGAATTTTGAAAGGAAAATGTAAAATTGAAATATGAAGCAAATATTAACATAGCAATTGATGAAAGAACGTTATTTGAAATTTAATTATTAAATAATTAAATTTGGAATTATTAGTAAATAATTTGGAATGAGTAATAATTGAATTTTGAAATTATTAAGTTGAAATCATTTAATAATTAAATTTGAAATTATAATTAAGCTTGGAATTAGAATTAAGTTGAAATTATTAAATTGAATTTATAATTAAGTTGAAATGATTTGATAATTAAGTTTGAATTCATAATTAAGTGGAAATGATTTAATAATTATGTTTAAATTTATAATCAAGTTTGTAATTATTAAATTTTAAAATTATTAATAATTAAGATTGAAATTTATTTAATAATTGAATAAGATTTGATTATTTGATAATTGAATAAAAAAAAAATTGAATTCTTTGATAAAAGAAATTGAACCTTTGAATAAGTGGATTTGAACTTCGTTAATAAATGAAATTGAGTTTCTTTATTTATTAATTAAGCTTTGGAAAATTTAAGTAAGTTAATAAGTGAAATTAAACTTCTCGAATATCTAAAATTTAGTTCTTTATTAATTGAGTTTGAAATTTGTAACGAAGTCAGTAAATAAATGAAAATTGAATTTCCTTAACAAGAAATAAAATGTGATTTATTGAAAGGAATGAGATTTATTGAAATTAACGTAAGACTTGTAATTTAAAGAATTGATTCGACAAATTTAATTTATTTCAATTTGAGGTTTTGATATAATGAAGTTGAACTTAAGAAATTGATTTAATGAATTGGAAATTTAATAGAAATTGTTTTGAATGATAAAGTAACTTAACGAATATTGAATGAAATAGATAAATGAGTTTAGATTGATTTGAATGTTAAATTGAATTAATTTAAAAGATTTCGGAATGAAATTTATATACGAACTTGAATCAATATTTGAATTGTTTTAAACAAAAGATGAAATTGAATGGTAAGATTTTGAATTGGTAATTTGGAAGCTTTGAATCGTAAATTATGGAAATTGATATAGAAAGACGAATGAAATGTTGATTTACGAATTGAAATTGAAATTAAATCCGATTTGGTTTTGAAATTTATTAAACGACCAATCGGTGTAATAATTACGAAAGTTATCAAAGAAACCGGAATCGGTTATGGACATACTCTCTGTCTAAACCGAAAACCACTTTAATAACTATACGCGGAGTTGTGATCCAGAATGAAGTGGTTGGAATGATGTACGTGATGACTGAAGAAAGAGAACGATAATGGATAGCCTTGACACTTGTGTCAAATTTGAAATGACTAAAAGCAGGAGCCGTGCCGGGCCAAATGGGGTTAGCCACCTCGAGCGAACACACTTCTTCGTAAAACTACTCATTACTTGTTATTGATTGGTGCACCCTCGTACTTTCAGGAGTGTTGTTTCGCGGTGTTGCGGTCGCTGCGGCGATGCGTTCTCACCAGTCCGGATCAGGCGAACGGTAGTTTCACTACCTTGGGTATTGCCTCATGTGCCTTGTCATACTTGTATCCCTATATACGCGACCACTACGAATTTGTTTTGTGTTATACCTATGGAGTACTCCCTGATATCCCACCAGTTTACGGTGGAGTTTACAGTGCTGTATAGACTATGACATTTATAAAATGTGTTAAGGGGGATAATGGTAACGCCTTAACACTATTTTGATACTTTATATTACTGATAGACATTATCTATTTAGCGTATATTACTAAATAGTAGATAGTTTAACGGATCCTTAGAGGATGGTGATTCCAACATCCTTTGAGTTACTTGTATTTCGATTGCTATTTCACTTGAGTTGGATTTATTGATATGAGAATGTTAATCCTGACTCGAGTGTTTTGTGTTTTGCTTTACGCTCGGGTCAGACTGAGTGTACCAGTGTTCGAGACTCACCTTTGGAGTTGGAGCTTTGCTTGAAGATCCAGCCATCTATTCTGCTTTCAGTATTCGATGATTCCAGTGATGTATTCTTATTTGTACCTGTTGTATCGTGTTACTCTTCTGTTGTAAACTCTGATGTATCTTTTATATTTATATAATAGCTTCATGAACTACTATCTCTTTTACTTCCGCTGCATATTATTACTCTGTGTCTGTGATTCTGTGATTATTTATTTTCTGTATATCCGAGTTTTGCCAAATTTTAAATTAACAATTCGGTATTTTGAATTATGCAAGTCCGACGTGTGCGGATGCAAATAGTCCAAAATAGCGGGTCGTTACAGTTGGTATCAGAGCTTTGGTAGCTGTAGGCAGAACTTAGTATATATGGTAAATGTATTTACAGAATCACTCTCATTCGAGTTCAATTTTCCTTTTAACTCAATTCCTTTGAATTTTGGAACGTTCCCTCGGTTCCGAAATTCATTCTTGTCCCTCACTATTCGTCTTCTTTCAATTTTGGAGCATCCCATGACTCCTCTTCGAATAATCTTTATAATGAATCGGCCGTCTCGCCAACCTTCAAATTATTTGTAAATGGGTGAAACTCCTTTACAATGGACATCGATTTACCGGTGATTTCTGTATCCTCGGTTTACGATGCTATCTATCTTCCGCTATGCCTGAATTCTATTTCTTGAGATTTGATGTTGATTTACTTCGGAATTCTGCATTGATCTTATTCTTTAAGTCACGGTCAACCCGGTTAAGGTTGTCCGTAAATTAAATAAGCTTATCCATTTATTGATTCTGTTAATTGAATTATCTTATCTTCTGTTTCAAACTTATTATCGAATCAAAATTCTCTTGATTTGATTTCCATCAAATTTGAATCTCTGTCCTTGCTTTGAAAAATCCATTCATGTATCGTTGAGCGGAGAAGTGTATTTGTAAATTAAATTTTAAAATGTTATATATATGGTGTTGTTTGAGTTGTTGTTGTTGATTTGGATTTTCGATCGATTCGTCTGATCAACGCTTTCGATAGGATTTCCAAAACACATGACCAGAGCAAGCCGACACAAATTTGTTTCAAATTTAGTAAATAATTTTGTATGATTACATTATATATAAGTCTAAATTTATCTGAAATTAAAATGTTAATGAATTTAAATGTGAAGAAAATTAATTCTCATTTATTGTTCTATAAATCATTGACTATTTCATAATATAAATAAATGAATTTGTAACAACTTAGTTATAATTTGATTTGGAATTTGAAGTAAATTTAAATTAGAATTTGAGAATTTAATTTTCGATAATTTCGAACTATGGTTTTAAAAGTTTAAAATGTATATTATTTAAAATATTTTCATATAGAAATAGTTTTCAAAGAATTTTAAATGATCAAATCAGTGCTCTTCTCTTTGTCGCTGGAAAATAATTGCGGTGATGACGGCCGCATCATCGACGTTTATTTTCGAGTTTCGAAGTGGAGAGACTATCCTGTAGCTTTGCTACGATTTGTTTTGAAAAATAAATTGATTTGAATTTCTAAACATGACTTGATTTATCCTATATATTGAAGATTTTAAATTTGATTTGATATATTATGAATATATATATTTATTTTATCTCTAAATTGTTTGAAGTTAATCGGAAATTTAAATTCTTAAATTTGGGTAAAGATGATTTCAATTATAAATGAAACCAAATTTTGAATTAATATTTAAACTTGAGAGAACTGAATTAGGAATTTTATTTGGGTAATACTCAATTGCATTCAATATAACTTGCCTAAATTTTCAAAAGTTGACTATGTAATTGAATATTATACAGTAGAAAATGATATCAAAGAATTTTTAAATAAATTTGAGAAGTTATAATAAATGTAAATATACTTAGTACATATGTGATAGGATATATTAAGTAGAGAAAAAATTTAATAATAATTTGGAATAAAGAAGAATTAAATTTGTCGAATAAAGTATGATTATAATAAATGACTATTCAAATTTATGACCTTTGAAATTGTTAATTTAAGAAAATTGGATAATATATAATATAAACTGTCTTTATAAATAAAATGTGAGTGCGTATAATAAATGCTATTGACTTAAATTTTAATTATAAAATGTTTATGGAGATGAATGGAATAATAAGTTAAATAAATAACAGGTATGATTAATAGAAGAAAATTTGTTTTGAAAGTTAATAAATTGAATTAAAGCAACTTAATGAGATATCTTGAATTAGTTGAATTTAAAGTGAATTTCATTTGAAAGAAACCTTTGGTACCTAACATCAATAAAGGTGAAATCAAATCGATTTAATGAAAATCTTGAATTTAAAACAAATTGTTGAATAAAAATTTATTTAAACTGAAATCATATGGTTTAAATTAATTGGTTAGAATGAAATTCAAGTCTATTTTCTTTTGATTGTTTCTATTCTCCTACCTCCTTCCTTTTCGGGGACGAAAACTTTTGAGTGGGGGAGAATGTAACGACCCGAAAATTTTTAACGGTTTTAGTAACGTATTTAATTGAAATTTTGTGAAATTTAAACGATAAAATTTTGAAATATAATTTTGATATTTGGAATGCGTCTAGTTAAACATAGCAACCGGTAAATTTTCGTCCGAAAATTTAAAAGTTTATTTCGCACGTAAATTTACTTCAATTTAATCAGTTAAAAAGCGATGAAAATAAAACGTTTTCAAAATCAAAATATTTTTGCATAGAAAAATTCTAAACCATCTTTTGAGCAAGTTGTCAGTTTGTCGTTTTTCCAAATTCGGACATTTTTAGCTCCATCGATCTTATTTTTCTACGTTTTTCTTGCATTTTCCGCTATTAGAAAATTTCGAATTTTTATAATTCAATCATACTACTGATATCTTTATACTGTTTTAGTCGTCTAGTCACGCTGATCTCTACGGTATATTTATTTTGCGTTTTTAAGTTCAGTTCTCCGCGGGATCGGCGAGACTGTTTGCACTATGGATGCGGTTTCAAACATTTCAAATTCCTCCTGACCATTCATATCTCACCGATTGTAAACCCAACAGTCGTGGCAATTAATAATTTCTTAGATTCAGCTAGTGACTTTCACTATTCCCTAGCCTCAATTTAATAATTTCTGGTTCGTTCCACAGTCCCCTGGTTCCATTTATTTCCTTCTCTTTCTTTTTCATCCCCCTGTTTACTCTTCACTAAAAAAATTACGTATGGAAGCAAAGTATATATTGAGTTAAACATGCCTGCTCCTTCCATTTTCACTTCCCTTTACTCCATGGTCGCCAACCTACCTTCAGCCGCCCGTACAACCACTCGAGCACACTCTCCCCTTGATCTGCCAAGCTCGCACCTCACGTGCCACAACCAACACTCCACCCACTAGCCGAGAAACCCATTTTTCCGCCGCACCGTGCTTCCTCTTGTGCCGCTCTAACCTTCCTCCAAGCTCGGCCTCCATCCTCCGACCAGCAGCCACACTTCCATAACTCCACCCAAACGCCTCACGCTGCCAACCAAAGCCATACCTCCGGACCCGCCACATCATCAGCATATGTGTTACCTCCAGCCGACGGCCTCCCCTCCTCCATTCAAAACCGCACCAACCTCTGGTCTCCGCAATGACTCCATGCTCTCCACCTTATCAGCTGCTATGTTGTCATGCCATGCAACATCTCCACCTTCGGTCTCCGCCGTGAACCTCACCATCACGTCTCCTCCTCTTTTGTAGCTCATAGGTATGTTATAGGTTGGCTTTAAATTTTTTAAAAATATTGATTTATGCATGCTCTGTTTACATTTGTGTTTGCATTCGCTTGAGAAACTTTCTGATATATCTAGTGGCTATACACGTTGTATACGTATAGAGTATGTTAGGTTATGAAATTTACTTAAGTTATAAAAATAAAATAAAAATAAAAAATGTTAGTAGTCTATATAAACTTTTACATATATTTGTTTATAAGATATTATATTTTGAAGAAGTATTACATATTAGTTGTAAAAGTTTGTTAATTGTATAAATTTCGCCACCTTATACTTCTATGCACAAGTGTTATATTTATTTCGTATGCTTATGTATAAAGACACTAATTATTATATATTTTAGTTATATATATTATATAAGCGTAGACTTTATATAAATGGGTCAGTGTCCATTTTTTTAGCAGTAGTAGGTGTGTCAGCTAGGTATATATGTTTGTTTCTGAATAATAGTTTTATTAAATCCTTTAAATGTTAGTTATATAAGTAATATGACAGTTTATTTGATGTCAGTTTATTTAGTTAAGCAACTGTTTGATATAGATATTTATATTAGTACATGAGTATGTATAATCTATATATATTTAGTTTGCATGCAAATTCTGTTCCACCTGCACACATACTTTGTTCTTGTTATGATCTGCATTTGTTTTCACATTTATGAAGTATGATATATATATATATATATATATATATATATAATGTTATTGTGTCTGCATTTTTTTTACAACTGTTGTGTCAAAATATTTTAGCTAGTGTTAGTATGTAAAGCATATGGTGTAAATATGTATTGTTTTTTTTTAGCTGTACATGTTTTAAATTTAATAAGGATTCTTTAAAAAAATAAAATAATAATAATAATAATAATAATAATAATAATAATAATAATAATAATAATAATAATATGTTTGAATTTAATATATGTGATTTAATTTAAAGATAGCATTTGAAATGCATATATATGTTCACTGATACCGTTTATTTTCATCGATTCTATTCTGATTTGATTCGGCAATTCATTTTTAACAGCTTTGCTCGTCGATTCGTGCCAGTCTAGTTTATTCCGAAAATCGCGCTTGGATTCGTGACTCAATTTCAGTGTCCGTTTCTCTGTGCGTACGTGTCATCTTCTTATATCTCTAGCCTCGAAAGGTGAGCAATCACTCACGATTAATATTCTTTTATTTATTAGATCTGATTTTAATTGAAACGACAATTGAAATATGCTGCTGTTAGTTATTTACACTGTTATATATGCTATTACCTGTATCTGTTCACCTATGACATCTGACACCATTATTTGTTAATTATTTATGCAATAATAATCCAGTTTGGTTGATAATTGATTGTTTGTTTGTTGTTTATATTGGATGTTAAACTGTAATGTATAAAGTGATGAATATTATGTAATTGAATTTGACGTAGAATGGTTTAAAATTTTGAATTGACATATGTGTTGAATTTGATCAGTTAATTTGAATAATATGACCCCTTTTAATTGTAAGTTAATTTACACGTAGAATTTGATAATTAGATTTTGAACCCTTGAATGTATATTGAATAAATTGTTGTAGAATTGAAATTGAAATTGAACGACGAGTGAAAAACCGTAATGTAATAATCTTTAATCTACATGAAAAGATAGTGTAGATTCTAGAAATAATTATATTAATTCGCACAAACGACAATGTGAATTAATACGATTATTTCGGGATTATTTGAATTGATTATTGGATTGTGTTTGTTTGTTGTTATTGCTTGTTTATTTACTTTGACACCATCCCAGTTATCACACTGTAAGTTTCCTTTGTTATGTTTGATTTTTGAATTGAAATTGGAATCGGGTTGAAATGATAAATACCCAAATGAACTTGACTTAGGATAGAGAACTTAATAAATCCGACTGGTCAATAATTTGAAAGAAAAAATGATTTTATTCGAGTAAAGAATAAGTTTTGAAATGAAGTTGTAATTTGAATTTTGAAAGGAAAATGTAAAATTGAAATATGAAGCAAATATTAACATAGCAATTGATGAAAGAACGTTATTTGAAATTTAATTATTAAATAATTAAATTTGGAATTATTAGTAAATAATTTGGAATGAGTAATAATTGAATTTTGAAATTATTAAGTTGAAATCATTTAATAATTAAATTTGAAATTATAATTAAGCTTGGAATTAGAATTAAGTTGAAATTATTAAATTGAATTTATAATTAAGTTGAAATGATTTGATAATTAAGTTTGAATTCATAATTAAGTGGAAATGATTTAATAATTATGTTTAAATTTATAATCAAGTTTGTAATTATTAAATTTTAAAATTATTAATAATTAAGATTGAAATTTATTTAATAATTGAATAAGATTTGATTATTTGATAATTGAATAAAAAAAAAATTGAATTCTTTGATAAAAGAAATTGAACCTTTGAATAAGTGGATTTGAACTTCGTTAATAAATGAAATTGAGTTTCTTTATTTATTAATTAAGCTTTGGAAAATTTAAGTAAGTTAATAAGTGAAATTAAACTTCTCGAATATCTAAAATTTAGTTCTTTATTAATTGAGTTTGAAATTTGTAACGAAGTCAGTAAATAAATGAAAATTGAATTTCCTTAACAAGAAATAAAATGTGATTTATTGAAAGGAATGAGATTTATTGAAATTAACGTAAGACTTGTAATTTAAAGAATTGATTCGACAAATTTAATTTATTTCAATTTGAGGTTTTGATATAATGAAGTTGAACTTAAGAAATTGATTTAATGAATTGGAAATTTAATAGAAATTGTTTTGAATGATAAAGTAACTTAACGAATATTGAATGAAATAGATAAATGAGTTTAGATTGATTTGAATGTTAAATTGAATTAATTTAAAAGATTTCGGAATGAAATTTATATACGAACTTGAATCAATATTTGAATTGTTTTAAACAAAAGTTGAAATTGAATGGTAAGATTTTGAATTGGTAATTTGGAAGCTTTGAATCGTAAATTATGGAAATTGATATAGAAAGACGAATGAAATGTTGATTTACGAATTGAAATTGAAATTAAATCCGATTTGGTTTTGAAATTTATTAAACGACCAATCGGTGTAATAATTACGAAAGTTATCAAAGAAACCGGAATCGGTTATGGACATACTCTCTGTCTAAACCGAAAACCACTTTAATAACTATACGCGGAGTTGTGATCCAGAATGAAGTGGTTGGAATGATGTACGTGATGACTGAAGAAAGAGAACGATAATGGATAGCCTTGACACTTGTGTCAAATTTGAAATGACTAAAAGCAGGAGCCGTGCCGGGCCAAATGGGGTTAGCCACCTCGAGCGAACACACTTCTTCGTAAAACTACTCATTACTTGTTATTGATTGGTGCACCCTCGTACTTTCAGGAGTGTTGTTTCGCGGTGTTGCGGTCGCTGCGGCGATGCGTTCTCACCAGTCCGGATCAGGCGAACGGTAGTTTCACTACCTTGGGTATTGCCTCATGTGCCTTGTCATACTTGTATCCCTATATACGCGACCACTACGAATTTGTTTTGTGTTATACCTATGGAGTACTCCCTGATATCCCACCAGTTTACGGTGGAGTTTACAGTGCTGTATAGACTATGACATTTATAAAATGTGTTAAGGGGGATAATGGTAACGCCTTAACACTATTTTGATACTTTATATTACTGATAGACATTATCTATTTAGCGTATATTACTAAATAGTAGATAGTTTAACGGATCCTTAGAGGATGGTGATTCCAACATCCTTTGAGTTACTTGTATTTCGATTGCTATTTCACTTGAGTTGGATTTATTGATATGAGAATGTTAATCCTGACTCGAGTGTTTTGTGTTTTGCTTTACGCTCGGGTCAGACTGAGTGTACCAGTGTTCGAGACTCACCTTTGGAGTTGGAGCTTTGCTTGAAGATCCAGCCATCTATTCTGCTTTCAGTATTCGATGATTCCAGTGATGTATTCTTATTTGTACCTGTTGTATCGTGTTACTCTTCTGTTGTAAACTCTGATGTATCTTTTATATTTATATAATAGCTTCATGAACTACTATCTCTTTTACTTCCGCTGCATATTATTACTCTGTGTCTGTGATTCTGTGATTATTTATTTTCTGTATATCCGAGTTTTGCCAAATTTTAAATTAACAATTCGGTATTTTGAATTATGCAAGTCCGACGTGTGCGGATGCAAATAGTCCAAAATAGCGGGTCGTTACATCTTTGATCATCTTCTTCAAAAACAGAAAATTTGATCAAAAAGAAATTCCTGCAGATCCCCTCAAAAAAAACCCAACTGAAACCAATATTTCCTCTAACCAGAAATCAAAGTAAACCTGAATTGAAAATCCATTTACTCCCTGAAACCATTTCTCAAAACACCTCCATTAAAATCAAATGCATGAAACCAAAGCATGCAAATCTGTAGCATTCAAAGCAAACCTGCAATTTTATAAAAACATGCACATCTTCAAAAAAACAAACCTGCCTCACTTAAAATATGGGAATCAAAGCGGCTGCATGCAGTTTTAAATCAAGTTTTACGCATCAGTAACTCAAGTCTTCAAAGCAATTCAAGTTTTTAAAAAGGAGCACTGCATATTATAGTTTTCAAAAGAATCAAACAGCTTTCAAAATATTTTGGAGGCTCCGTCTTCCGTTTTTTTAAAGGTGAGTAACTTTATTTAAAAAATAAATCTAGTACAAAATCTGGTTGCATGCTTGTTGATGATGAGATGAATATGTTTGTGAGAACCGGCTGTATATATATACATATATGTAAGAGTATGCTTGACTGTTCCTACTCTGTTTATAGCCCGGATATTCTTTTTTAAATTTGAATTCAATTTTTTTTGGTACAAATTATTGTTAGGACCTAATCTACAAGCAAATGTTGATTGATTTATCATAAACTAAGATTTAAAATTTAATCAAGTAAAGTTAAAGTCTGTGTTTCCCTCTTAAACCAAATATCAGTACATGCTTTGAATAAATTAAAAATTAAAACTGTGAAAATTATAGATTCAGTATTAGGATATGAATATATAAACAAAATCATGATTTTTAGCATTAAAATCCAAAATTTTAAGAATGAGGGATAGATGCAGTTCTGAAATGAACAGAAAAGGGAAAATAAGGGATTTCTGGTGATCTCTACAATTGTGGATGTTGTGATCTTCGGTATTGATTGGGAAGTGAGCACGGATTAAGGGAAAAATGCCAGGAAAATCGATCAATTCAATTTGGAGGAGCACGTGGTCGATTTGAATCTGTAGCCCTAGTATTTGGAAGATTTAGAAATTGATCGACGCGGCTTTAATGTCTGATCGAGTGTCATGGGCTTTTGGGCGATGGTTGCTGAAGCGTAGTCGAGGTTGTCGCCGGTGGTGGAGGCTCTCTGGTGGTCGGAGCATCGTAGATGAAGCGTTGGCAGGTTTTGGAGGGTGTTGTTCTTTCTGTTCCAGGTTTTTCAGATTGAACTTGAATTCGATTTTTGAGCTGTGGAGGGATGATTTGTTGGTCGTATTGGGACGAGGAGTTGGTCACCGATGTGGCGAGACCACCGGAGGTGGCTGGAGTTGGCTGGAGGCACGGTGCATGTGCACCGTGCACTTTTGGTTTCTGATGAGCTCTTGTTAGATGCAGTGCAGTTGACTCGAGTTTTTACTCGTGATTTTGGGAAGTTTGCTCGAAGTTTTTGGTTGATGGACTCGAAGCAGTTTTGGGTAGACTCGGGTTTAATTTCAGAAATAGGTTTTTTAACTGAAACCTGTATTGATTTGATTTGTAATTTTTAAAACTGAAATTTAAATGTAAAGCAAAGTTTTAAAACTAGTTTATAAAATATGGAATTTCAAGTTTAAGTTTGAATCACAAATTTCAAATAAGATGAAGTTTTTAAATTTTATTTAATTACTTTAGAAATGTTTAAGTAGTTTGATTTTTTTTAAATAAAGTTTTAAAATACAAGTAGAGTTTTAAAGCCTGAAGATTTATCTGAATTCAAATTTTAAATAAGTATTTCAGTTTTGAAATGTAGGAAAGTTTAAATTTTTTTAAATATTTTAAACAAATTGAAATGTTTAAAGTATAACTCAAATTGATTTGAATTTAAATATGAATTTGGTTTTAAATCCTTTAAAACTTCTTTATTTAAAGGAGCATATCTTTAACTTATGAAATGAAAGGTTTAGAAATGTGTTTTAAAACTTTGTTAAAGATAATTTGAATTCATTTTAAATCTTAAATTTAAAATGATATTTGAAAGTAAATTTAAAGTAATTTGTTTTTAAATGCTATGTTAATGATAATGTGATCATTAATAAGAAAATATTTTTATCTTTAAACAAGTAAGGATTTAATGATTTGAATTATTTAGTTAATTAAAATGGATTATTTTTTAAATTAAGTAATGATTTGGATTAAATAAGTAATTAAAGCTTTTAAATTTATTAATTAAAGTTAAGTTAATTAATTAAGGATAATTAATCTGTAATTAAGAATCATTAATTAGATTTGATTCACTATTAATGATTAATTAATCAAATAATTTGGAATTAATTATGTTACAATTAACACTTAATTAATTAAATAATTAAGGTTAATTAATTAGATATTAAATATTAATTGGAAATTAATAATGATTAATACTTTAGGGAAGTAATTAAAGAATTTTTAATTGTTAATGATGGTCATTAACTTAAGATTATTTAATATTTAAATTAATGTGATTAATTTAAATAATTAACTAGATTAATTAATTAACTGATAATCAATTGTGAAATTTATTTAAGTTAATTACTTAATGAAAGTAATTAAGACATTAATTACTTAATGTAATTAATGGAGTTTATTATGATTAGTTTAAATTAATTAATTAATTAAGTTTAATTAATTTTAATCACTTGCTGGTTGATAATAATTACTTAATCTAATTAATGGAATGTAATTACTCAGTGAAGTAATTAATGATAATTACTGGATGTAATTAGTGGAAAATTATGGAATTGTGAAAGTAATTTGGATTAAATACTTTGTATAATTAATCAAGAGATTAATTGTAGATAATTAATTAAGGACTGATGAATTTGGTGAAGTAATTAAGGTAGTTAATTACAGAATGTGATTTATCAAAGGTGATTTATAACTATGGTTTAAATGAGATTAATTACTGAATATAATTAATTTAAATAAGATAATTAATTAAATACAATGATCATTAATCAACATAATTAATAATGTAATTAATATTGATTAATTAAGGTTAATTAATCAATAATAAGCGATTAAGAGTAATTAATTAATTGTAATTAATTAAGGTTTAATATAATTAATTATAGTTAATTAATAAATGAAGTAATTAAGGGTTAATTACTGTATTTGGTTTAAAGTAATTAATTTTTGCAATTAACTAAAGGATAATTACTTAAATGTAATTAAAGTATAATTAATCAAGGGTGATTAATTAAGTTGATTTACTAGAGTATAATTAATTAATTAAATTGTAATTAATTAATGGTGATGTAAGCAAGATTTATATTGAGGTAAGTAATTAATTTAATTCACTTTAAATTAATTAGAGATGATGTAATTAATTTAATTCATTTAAAATTAATTATAGATGTTATGATTATGGATCATTGCTTATGAATGGATGATATTGGTTGCCTTGAATGGTTCGAAATCTCAACTATGAGATTAGTAATGTTGAGTAATATGGATGTATTGGTTGCATTGTGATGATGATATGGATTATCTTTGATAATGATAATATGGATTTTCTATTGTGATGTTTATCTATTGTGAATCTGTGAATTATCTATCTGTGTGTATATAGATAATTATATTGAATTGTTTTAAACTCTAAAACAACTTGGACCTAAAAGACACGCTTTGGATTACGATGAGACCAGGATCAGGTTTCCATATTTGGATATCCAAAAACCACATCGATCCAAATTAACGATAGGTCGTGAATCTCGTGTGAAGAGTGAAGACTCGAGGTGTAAGGACAGTTCGTCAGTATAACTCTGAGGGTGATTTCGAGATGAGTTTGACGGAGATACTACTTTCAGATTCGAGATGAAGATTCAAGGTGCAAGGGTTATCGTCGTTAACTCTAAGGGTGATTCCAAAATGAGTGTAACGAGATAATGTCTTCGGTTTCGTTCGAACCCAAAACGAACTTGTATGGATTGAATGCTTTCAGAACATCGTCAGGTGGACGATGAGAATTCTAAGTAATGTGTCCTATAAAGGTAATCGTAGCCTCAAGCCTCATCAACCGGGAATGGCTAAAACAGGGGAGGTGCAGCAAGAATAAGTGGGTCATGCCCAAGTAGGATTAGATTTTCCCATGTCTAGAGGTCCCTTTTTATTCGGCTTAATGGGCGGTTGGATGTGCGCACCAACTGCGGGGTTGTCTTGTTCGGAACTGTTCAGTAAGGAATGGTTTCGGCCTTGTGTTGCAGGGGATTGGGAGTGATCCTCGGTACGGTGATCTAGGCCATGTACTGTGACGGGCGGTACCCCAGTAGTCCTGCTATTGTATGGAATCCAACATTCAATAAGTGCCAACGGTTTTGATTGTATTACCCACCTTTGTGGCTAGTAGCTGGAATTTAATAAATGTAAGTATTTCGGCTATTTCATATTTACTTGAAAACCCTAGACCTATTATAATATCACTGGATTTCCTATCAAATGTTTTGGTTAGCATAAGGTAAAAACTTTTCCATGTTTATGTGTGGGAAGTCTTACGTAATACCTTTCTTTTCAAAAGGTTTTTAAAATTAAGCAACTTTAACTTGTTACTCAAACCAGACCCATGCCTGACCCGGAGTTTGTCTTCTGTTTTCTTAAACTCTTGGGTACTCAAATTTTTATAAATACCCAAGGAATTCAGGTTAGCTTTGACGAATTATGGAGGAGCAATGGAGCAGGAGGCTTCTGCGTGTAGATATGTATAGTGTTCCGCTGTGTTTGGTATCTCTGTGTTTTCTCTGTGTTGTATTGAATTGTATAACTAGACAGGTGTTTATAACTGTCTAGTATGTGATGTGTAATCTGTGTAACTCTGATAATGATTGTAAACTATGTAATATTTATGTTATTAATATAATTTATTCATTCCGCTGTTTAGATTCTGATGTAGTTTCTTCTTTCTTCTCTTTCTTTCCTCTTTTCTATCCCTTTCTTTCTTATTAATGATGCGTCATTCTATGGAGATGGATGGCGGGTCATTACAAAAGAGGTAGTTTTAGATGGTTTCGAAGTAGATGCTTTCAATTTTAATGAGTTTCTAATCCTTTTACTCTATTTGAAGGCAGAATCCAAATGGTTTCGATCAAGACGTTTTTAAAGGGTTTCGTAGGAGTTAACTTTGAATGGTTTCGAAAGGTTTCCATATGTTTTAAATTAAACCCAAAGTGCTTTTGAAGGCGTTGATTTTTGAAGCTTTCAAAAGTTTTTAGTGAATGGTTTCAAAAGGGCTGGTTCCCTAGGGTTTCAATAGAGTTTAAAAGGAAGGTTTTCTCTATGTTTTCGAAAGGCAAGGTTTAAAATGTTTTCAAGGAGGATGTCTGATGTTTTAAAGTTTTCAAAGGAAAGACTTTTATTGGTTTCGAAAGAGTTTCTTTCAATGGTTTTGAAGAGGTTACCTTCAAGGGTTTCGAAAGGGTTGTTTGAAGATTTTAAACAAAGGTTTTGAATGTATAGGACAGGTAATATAGCCTAAGTATTTCAAGTTAAAAAGGACTTTAACTTATTTTGGAAGGATGGCTAATCCTCATTAAAATTCAATATATTATTTTGAGTAAAGTATATATATCATGGCGAAATTGCTTAGAGTACAACTAATGATATATTTTCCTTATATGTATATGATTTGGAAGACTAAATCATTTTGAAAAGATTTTAAATGAAATTTAAAGGGTAGTTAACCTAAAGGAAATAATTCGGAAGTAATCCATTTTGATTCGGATTATTGGCCCAGTTTATGGCCAGTCAGCCCAGTTGTATGGACAAATAGTCCATTTGTAGCATAACGGACCTTCTATTGTTTTTTGGACAGTTAGTCCTTTTGTCAGCATAACGGATCTTTCTATTTGTTGTGAGAAGATAGTTCACATATTACCTGTTTTACGGACAGATAGTCCATTTATTAGTATAAAGGATATTGCAATTTTGATATAATCAGTCTGGTTGCAGGAAAGGAATTGCAAATATATATGTTTCGAAAAGGATATTAGTGAGGGGAAACCCGTTCTACTAAGCAGCATGGTTTCACTTAATATCAGTAAATCGAGATGTTAGAGAATTATTCACACCAGGCTTCATATCTGACTCGTAGTTTTTTGTTTCCCCTTTAACTCTCGGGTGCTCAAAATTGATTTGAGTAAGTTGAGGGTTAAGGTTTTTTGGTTTTGATATTTTGGCAAATAAAGCTTCCAAAGACAAGTAAGTGGCTGACGAATAGCTAATTTGGAATACAAATATTCTATTTATTTTTCCACTATGTATATTAAGTCAGATATGACTATATTTCCCTAATCAACCAAGCGGGCATCGTCATATGTTGCTCTTGGAATATTTTTGTAATGATTATAATTGATCTTTTCTTGGGAAACGTACATGGGATTAGGGAATTTGAATATAAATTTGTTTGAAACGTAATCAGTAAAATGTTATTTTTCGAAATCTGTGACTTTTTTCATATTTAAGTGCTTTTGATATTATGATACCATTAGTACTGCCGCATTTTATCACCAGAAGATAATGCTATATATAACTGCACCATCTGTAGCGCTTAGCATTTAGCCTCCAGATACGTGATGTTACATGCATCAAATAAAATATAATAGTCAGCACATATATAAAAGACAATAGAGACTATAATAACTACATGAACCACAGAATCAGAGTACACGGCTCATATAGTTATACAAAATAGTAATATAGTTTACACTACTAATAAATAAACTCAACTGATAAAATGTCTCTAATAGTAATCCAAATAGTGTATAGGCTTCACAGTGTCATACAGCGGAATATGCAATAATAAAACTCAAATATAAGTATGAGTAAATGTCACCTCCTGCTAGTCCATCTACAGAACTCTATATGTCATCTACACATGAACTCTAATCTAATCATTTATGAGGATTTGAGATAATAAGCAAAGTATAAAACCTCGGATCAGACAATAGTCTTGTGTGAGCAAAAAACAATCTCAAAATACTGTAAAAGTCGATATAGTATATGAAATAGAGAGTATAAGTGTTTGCACAAAAAATGGGCAAACACCTCCAAGTCGTATGATTTGGTCAATTTTAAGTTGTTCTTAGTGATTTGGGTGATTTATGCAAATAGATAAAAAGCAGGGACTAAACTGTAAAACACACACAGATTTATAGTGGTTCGGCCAGAACGTGCCTACGTCCACTTTATATGTTATTCTCCTTTTTCTCTTCAGATTACAAGTACAAAGCTTTGTATACAAGTATATGAAAGTTGTTTGAAAGTTCCGTCCGTGCTTGAGCTCTCAAACTTTTCTGCCATTGTTGTAACCCTACCCCTCTATTTATAGAGTGAGGCTGGGGGTAGGGGTCTTGGAAGTATATAACTGCTGGTGGGCATGGGATGACGAATCTGGCATGGTGGTGCCGGTCCGATAATGTCTTCTTCATGTTGGTTCGGTAGAATGCCTCTGTTCGGCAGTGGGTGCGTGGCTTGGTCCGGTAGTGGTTGGAGAGGCTTCGATGGTTGGTGAGTGGCTTTGATTCGGTAGGGCTACTTTGGGCCTGGTTCGGTAGAGTGTTGGTCCGGTACCGAATGGTTCGGTGGCTTCCTCCTCGTGTTGGTTCAGTACCGAATGGTTCGGTGGCTACATCCTTATCCTAATTCGGTGGTGGTAGAAACGTACCCAACATTTGCCCCCCAAAGTAGGGCATATGCTAGCATATGTCATGCTTCGTTTTAGTTTGGACGACCATATTCGGCGCGGGAACCGAATCGGCTGGTCCGGCTATCCAACCTTCCTCTATAAGTAGAGGCCCCATGCCTTCGTTATCCCTTACCGATCGAAATAGCCAAATCAATTCTGATCTGCCGAATCAATCATTGTGCCAATCCAATCTTAGCTGCCGGTCCAGGTAAGTTCTCTTCTACTGAACGACTTCTTAAGGTTGAATTTCTTTGTTTTACCGAATGAACTTAAAGGTTTTCAATGCCGAATGGACTTCACTCCGAATGAATCGTGAAAACATTTAGCACCGAATGAACTTGATACCGAATGAGCGTAAAAAAATTTCAGCACCGAATGAACCTGATACCGAATGATTTTATGTTTTGAACTACAAGTAAAACTCCAGACATCATACACTTGCTCGTTTTATGTAACAAACCGATATTTTCAACCATTCGCATCCGCACATGTCGGACTTGAATTGCTCAAAATACCACATTGTAAATAAAATTTGGCAAATCTCAGAATATACAGTAAATACATAATCACAGATCACAGACACAGAGTATTTAATAATGCAGCGGAATTTAAAAGAAATAGTAGTTCATGAAGCTACTATATAAAAATAAGATACATCAGAGTTAAACATGATACATCAAAAAGTAACAAGATACATCAGGTACAAATCAGAATACATCACTGAAATCACTGGATACAGAAAGCAAAATAGATGGCTGGATCTTCAAGGAAAGCTCCAACTCCGAAGGTGAATCTTGAATGCTAACTCACTCAATCTAACTCGAGCGTAAAGCAAAATACAAAACACTCGAGCCTGGACATAAATACTTATGAACTGTAAATAAACTCAAGTGAACAGTAACAAAATGCATCAGTAACTTAAAGGATGCTTGGGATCGCCCATCCTTTAAGGATCCGTTAAACTATTTACTATGTAGTAATATTGCGCTACTATAATAATGCCTACAGTAAAATAAACATACTTTTAAATAGCGTTCCGGGCTACCCATATCACCCTTCACACATAATAGTCCCAGTAGTCCATCCAATATCATGCCATCTCCACTCCGGGTGACTGTCAGAGGATACCACACGGGCTACGGGAGAAAAACAAACTCGTAGTAAAGGCTCGGTATGGTAGGTGACACGACACACAAGGCAATGCCAGGGTAGATATACCAATTACGCACACGGGCTGGTGGTAACGCAGCAGCCACATACGCCCACCTCGGAACACACTACCAATCAAAATCGGAGGATGGCCATCTAATCAATCACCAGTAAGAGTATAGTATCGAAGGAATGTGTCCGACCAGAGGTGCTACCTCCTTTGGCCCGAGATCGCTCCTGTTTTAGCCACCTTATGCCAACTCACGGGAGTTGGGTCCACGTAATATACCTCAAGAACGTCGCCACCATCCTACTTCATTCTGGAATCTCCACCGCGTACACGGTTGTTAAAGTGGTTTTCGGAGTTGGCAGAGAGTATGACAACTTCCGATCCCGGTCTCTTTAACAACCAAACGTTATTATAACGCCGTGGTCATTTCAAAATAGTTTATACTTCAAAAGGATCAAATCATTTCATTTCAAAACTATATTCCTTTCAAAATAGTTTACACTTCGAAACCTAAACCATTTTTATTTCAAAACTATATTCAAATCAAATAGTTTATCATTTCCATTTCAAACATATATTCACCTTAAAAAAATTCATAATACTTTCAAAATATAACTTTTCCGAAACCAAAATACTTGAAATCATTACACTTTGAAAATTATAACATTCCGAAATCATTCATTTGAAATTAATCTTTTAATTCTTTACACTTTACAAATTTATTCCATGAAACCAAAAATTTCAATTTCCAACTTAATTCAATTCAAATCATCAGTTTCAATTAAATTTGCCAATAACTATTTCAAATCATATCAATTTCAAATATAGATTTGATCCACAAATTAAACTATTCAATTTTTAATATATTTCAAAGCTTTCATATCCCGCATTTCAAAACTAACTTTTTTTATAATTTCATATATCTCAAATCTAGTTTCATTATTACTTAGTTTTGAAATATTCATTTCATAAATCCAATATTATTTAAATAAACTTACATTACAATTTAAACCAAATATCGTTTCATACAAATATAAACTTCAATATTCCTTTATCAAATAAATCAAAATCAAATATCATTCCACATTCACATTCTTTGCTAAAATAAAGATCAAATCAGTTCCAATCATTTCAAAATCATTAAAATAATACATCCTTTCAAAACTTCATAATCAAATCATTATTTGAATTCAAATCAAAATATTCAAATTTAAATATCATTTAAAAATCAAATATTTCAATCATTTATTATTTCAAACATCGTTACAAAATACATTTCAAAATTCCATTCAAAAATTCATTTATCTCATTACATCTCATTCCGTTTAACACATAACCAAGTAAACTTTATTTAAAATTCAAATTTAAATTCCTTAAAAATTCAAAATTAAATATTAAAATACATTCAAAACTTCTTAAATTTCACAATTAATCAATTTCCAAAAGTTAAACATTTAACACTTTAAAACATAACTCAAACAGTGTTAAAATCTATAACATTTCAAACATTGTCAAATTATAGCAACGACAGCATTTATAAAGTGCTATCGTAGATTATAGCTTCCAAAAATGGTTTAGTTCAAGAATAACGACATTTATAAAATGTCGTAATAGATATTTAGTTATTTCAAACATTGTTAGATTCAAAACAATAGCATTTAAAAATGCTGTCAAAAGACTACAACATTTTGAAAATGCTATAAAATTCCAGATTTCATTTTAGCTTTTCGAAAATAATAATAAACTCCAAATTTTTATTATAACTTAAAAGTCATATTTCTAGACTTCAAAATTTCACATTTAAAATCATTTTAACATATGATTTAACACAACAAAATTTTTAGATCAAATATTCAATTTAAAAACTCCATTCATTTATTAAGTCAAAATTCACTGTTTATTAACATATAAATTAAATAAAACTTAAAATTTTACTCAAATATAATTTTAAAACTTTAAATTTAATTTCCGTTATTTATTTACATTTTAAAATAAAATTTAAAGTCTAAAATCTCAATTATTTCATATTTACGTACTCAAATTCACAATTTCAAGACTTAATATTTAATTTTCTTAAAACCAAAAAATATATATTTTTAAATCAAATTTTCATACTTTTAAAAATACATATTTTAATAAAAATTATTTAAAAATATACCACGGGGTCTGTATATAATTTTCTAACCTTGGTCAAGTGATACAGATATATATCATTTCAATCCGCAGTTTACAAAAAAAACCCGGGTTCTATCATTTCAAACCCGCAATCCCAAGTCAAATAAAATACAATAAAAATCGCTCAGGCCTATCATTTCAGCCCATAACGATTTTTCCCTAATCTAAAGTCCGTTTGGGTATGTATCGTTTCAACCCATAGTGATTCTATTCTAATAGGGAACTTGCAGTGTGAATATATGCATAAACAATATAAACAATGTCAGTGTCACAATATAATGTCATATATCACATGTTGGGTGATAATTAACAGTTTTAACATGGTAATAACATGGCATAGCATATCATATGATCATCATTAACTTGCATAACATTTTATATTACTAAACACTTGTCATCAATTCACTATTTCATAAGTATAAATGTCAGAGTGAGAAAGACTCACCTTTTACGAAGCTAGAGACAAACAACACACACAAGACCGATTCCAAAGACACGACAAGCACGATTTGATTTGAATTGATGGAGACCCTTGTAAACAACACAAAATATAACATACATAAGCACAAACATAGATATCGACATACAAATATAATCAACAACTTTAGTTTGCAGAACAGTTGCAAAACAAGAGAGGTGACCAAACCTTAGAAGCAAAAGACTTGCACACGACAACATAAGCTTGTCACATGATCAAATGGGCTTGCTCTCATCATACTAGGCTCAGCCTAGATGCCAACATGGCTCAAGTTTGGGTCAATATGGGTTCATATGGCTCGGCCTAACTTGGATATGAAGGAGTGGAAGTTGTGACATGAGAAATACAAAAGTCAAGGCAATTAAGTGGATTTTTGGTGCAACTATAGGTTCGGCCTACCATGGCTTGGGCTTGGTCATGCAAGGGGATGGTCAGGTGGTGGATGGAGTGGCGTCTAGAGGTGGTGGAGGGACTGGTGGTGGCGGCCATGGAGGTGGTTTAGGTTAAAAATGAAGGCTATGGCCTTAAGGGTTTGGCTAGGCTAGTTTGGTGGAACTTTTGTGCAAATTTTGTGGTACAACATCAACGGATGGTCATGGCTACTGTCTTGGTCAGAGGAGAGGCTTATGAGCTGCTAGAGATGATGGTGGAGAGGATGGTAGTGGTGGTGGTAGAGGCTAGGCCTAGCAAAACACAAGAAGGATCAATGCAAAAATCAATAGGAAAATCATAAAAACAAGAAGAAAGATGATAGAATTTACCAAATTTTTGTAAAACAAATGGCCATGAGTTTTTTTCTCAAGAAAGATGATAAAATTTTCATGAGAAAGAGTGAGGAATGTGGCTGAAAGATGGAGTAGGGTACGGCCAAATCATTGATGAATGGAGTTTGGAAAGTGAAAGGTCGGAATGCAAAAGGACTAAGCATACAAAAGATCTCAAACTCTTCATATATTCATTATTTCTTTTTAAATTTTTATATAACTGAAAAACATATATAAATTCAGTTAAAATACGAAAATATAGTAAATAAACAAAAATAAATTAATTAATTATTAATTATATATAGTTTAATTACATAAAACAGCAAAATTTGCAACTAGTCTTGAAAATATGAAAAATAAGTGCAATGAACTTGGGAAAATTTTTTATGCACTTAAAAGTATTTATAAATAAAGATAAGAAAACAAAATAAAAAGGAAATAAAAAAAGTAAATAAATAAATTTTAATTTAAATATAGTTTAGATGAAGAAAATAGCAGAAAAATGGAAACTAACCTTTAAAAATAGAAAATAAATTCAATGAGCTTTGGACAAACTCAAACATCACTTTAAAATATTCAAAAGGTAAAAATATATGTAACATAACATACAATACAATTTACAATAAGATATGACAATTAAAAAGATTATTTATATAATTTAAAATAAAAAGTAGTGTTAAATAAAACAATTTACACCCAATTTTGTAAAAAGCATAACTTTCACAATATTATTCGGATTTCAACGAAACGAAAAGCAGTGTTCTTGAAATTTTATTTACTTTAATAATAAAAGAGAAAATTAAAATTTTCAAACTTTTAAAATTTAAAAGTAAAAGTTTGACCAGATTGACCAAAATTCACATTTTCTGGAAATATTCAATTTATGCATGTTTGAAATTCAAATCCACATCAAAATCAACATTTATATTTCAATTAACAAAATATATTCATTTTAATAAATAAAATAAAGTTTTTTAAACTAGGAATTTAAATTAAAATAATTAAAATATACAATTACAATAATCAGAAAATACCGGGTTGTTACACTCTCCCCCACTCAAAACTTTTCGTCCCCGAAAAGGAATGAGGTACGGGAAAGCACAGAAAAAGATAGAATGAAATAGTATTAAGACAAGATGACAAAAAGATTAAAATTATACGTGATAATTGTTGCTATAGGTAAGTTTAACAATGTGGAGATGAGCTTTCCAACATCCTCTAGAATCAAGAACACAAGCATGAAAAAAAATCTTTTAGAATCTGATCACCCTTCCCGTTTAACCGACGGTCTGTGGATGGCAAGCAGTGCTTAGATTCAATGATGAGTACCAAAGATTATTAAAGATTATAGAAAGATTTCTAAACAGACTGGTATAAGCAATAACCTCCCATTCTGTAGCAAGATAAGGGAAATTAGGACAACCAAAAGATAGTTTGAAAAACAAAATAAGATAATAAATTTGAAACCATAAAATTTCAACTTAAACTGAAAATTAATTTTACATAAGTCAAATAAATCTTAAGCGTCTCTAATTTCATTATCTTATCATCCAATTATCTTAAATTAACAAATCCCTAAAATCATGTATTTGAAAAAAATCTTTTATTATACTCAAAATGTGCCAAATAAAATTTAATTCTTCTTCACTACTAATTAAAATTAAATTTATTCCTCTCAATATATTTTATCACCTATGTTAAATATATTTACACTCATTGTAACTGCATTAAATTTATTCTTAGTTCCTTTATCATCATTTTATATTGTAAATTATTCCATTTTCACTTTTTCTTTATTTACCTCTGTTAATCCTTTTATAACAAAAATTTAACTATATAACATTTATAATAACCACTCAAATTTTATTTATAAAATCCTTTTTTTTATATTGTATATTATCAAATTACATATTCAACTTCTGAAAATTAAGGTAAGTTATATTGGAATGAAATTGTGTATTATACAAATAAAACTTTCTAATTCAATTATTTCAAGCTTGAATATTTATCCAAATCTCAAAATTATACTTAGAAATTATCTTTGAAGAAAAATTTAGGAATTAAATTTTCGATAAATTCCAAACTATTTAGAGATAAATAAATGCTCATATACTATATATATATATATCCATTCAAATTTAAATCATATATCAGCATATGTTATAAATCCATTCTTATTTTAGAAATTAAAATCAATTAAATTTTCCAAAACAAAACTGTAGCAAGACTACAGAATGGTCTCTTCACTTCGAAACTCGAAAATGAATGTCGGTGATGCTGCAGTCATCACCGAAGTTATTTTCCAGCGACAAAGAGAAGAGCACTAGTTTTAAACTTTAAAATTCTTTGGAAACAAATTTCTATTCCAAAATACTTTAAATAATATATCCTTTAAAACTTTAAACACCAAGTTTGAAATCCATCGGAAATTAAATTCTCAAATTCTTGTTTTACATTCATTTTAATTTCCAAATAAATTTATAACCATGTTTTGTAGTTCAATTAGATATATGAAACAATAGAAAATGATATATAAAATCAAATATTATTTCTTAACAACCAATTCAAATAAAATCCAGATAAAGATATATAATAAAGGTACAAAATTTATTTCACAAAAATTTATTTCATTACTAAATTTTAAAAACATATTGCATCAGTTTTCTCTGTCTAAGTGTTTTGGAAATCTTATCGATGGCGTTGATCAGACGAATCGATTAGAAACCCAGATCAACATCAACAACTCAAACAACACAATATATAAAACATTTTAAATATTAGTTTACAAATACACTTCAAGAATAATTTTAAGATAAGTTGGAAACAAAGATGAGAGGATTAAATAACAAAATAGGGAGATGGATGAGTTTATATAAATCGCGGGCAACCTTAACCGGGTCAACCGTGACTTAAAGAATAAGATCGATGTGGATTTCTTGGGTAAATTGACATTCGATCTCAAGATGTAGAGTTCGAAATTATAAGAGATACTAGCATCCAAACCGAGGATATAGAATCTCTGGTGAATCGATGTTGTTGTAAAGGGGTTTTCCCTTTTTACAAATAAATTTTAGGTTGGCGAGACTGCCGACTCATTATGAAGATCTTTTGAAGTGGTGTTATGGGATACTCCAGAAACAAAAGAAGATAAATAGTGAGGGACATGAATGGATTTTGGAACCACAGGGAATGTTCCAAAATTCAAAGGAATCGAGTCAAAAAGGAAGAGGTTTAAACTCGAATGAAAGTGATTTTGTAAATACATTTACCCTATATACTGAGTTTTGCCTAGAGCTACCAAAGCTCTGATACCAACTGTAACAACCCGATATTTTCAACCATTCGCATCCGCACATGTCGGACTTGAATTGCTCAAAATACCACATTGTAAATAAAATTTGGCAAATTTCAGAATATACAGTAAAGACATAATCACAGATCACAGACACAGAGTATTTAATAATGCAGCGGAATTTAAAAGAAATAGTAGTTCATGAAGCTACTATATAAAAATAAGATACATCAGAGTTAAACATGATACATCAAAAAGTAACAAGATACATCAGGTACAAATCAGAATACATCACTGAAATCACTGGATACAGAAAGCAAAATAGATGGCTGGATCTTTAAGGAAAGCTCCAACTCCGAAGGTGAATCTTGAATGCTAACTCACTCAATCTGACTCGAGCGTAAAGCAAAATACAAAACACTCGAGTCAGGACATAAATACTTATGAACTGTAAATAAACTCAAGTGAACAGTAACAAAATGCATCAGTAACTTAAAGGATGCTTGGGATCGCCCATCCTTTAAGGATCCGTTAAACTATTTACTATGTAGTAATATTGTGCTACTATAATAATGTCTACAGTAAAATAAACATACTTTTAAATAGCGTTCCGGGCTACCCATATCACCCTTCACACATAATAGTCCCAGTAGTCCATCCAATATCATGCCATCTCCACTCCGGGTGACTGTCAGAGGATACCACACGGGCTACGGGAGAAAAACAAACTCATAGTAAAGGCTCGGTATGGTAGGTGACACGGCACACAAGGCATTGCCAGGGTAGATATACCAATTACGCACACGGGCTGGTGGTAACGCAGCAGCCACATACGCCCACCTCGGAACACACTCCCAATCAAAATCGGAGGATGGCCATCTAATCAATCACCAGTAAGAGTATAGTATCGAAGGAATGTGTCCGACCAGAGGTGCTACCTCCTTTGGCCCAAGATCGCTCCTGTTTTAGCCACCTTATGCCAACTCACGGGAGTTGGGTCCACGTAATATACCTTAAGAACGTCGCCACCATCCTACTTCATTCTGGAATCTCCACCGCGTACACGGTTGTTAAAGTGGTTTTCGGAGTTGGCAGAGAGTATGACAACTTCCGATCCCGGTCTCTTTAACAACCAAACATTATTATAACGCCGTGGTCATTTCAAAATAGTTTATACTTCAAAAGGATCAAATCATTTCATTTCAAAACTATATTCCTTTCAAAATAGTTTACACTTCGGAACCTAAACCATTTTTATTTCAAAACTATATTCAAATCAAATAGTTTATCATTTCCATTTCAAACATATATTCACCTTAAAAAAATTCATAATACTTTCATAATATAACTTTTCCAAAACCAAAATACTTGAAATCATTACACTTTGAAAATTATAACATTCCGAAATCATTCATTTGAAATCAATCTTTTAATTCTTTACACTTTACAAATTTATTCCATGAAACCAAAATTTCAATTTCCAACTTAATTCAATTCAAACCATCAGTTTCAATTAAATTTGCCAACAACTATTTCAAATCATATCAATTTCAAATATAGATTTGATCCACAAATTAAACTATTCAATTTTTAATATATTTCAAAGCTTTCATATCCCGCATTTCAAAACTAATTTTTTTTATAATTTCATATATCTCAAATCTAGTTTCATTATTACTTAGTTTTGAAATATTCATTTCATAAATCCAATATTATTTAAATAAACTTACATTACAATTTAAACCAAATATCTTTTCATACAAATATAAACTTCAACATTCCTTTATCAAATAAATCAAAATCAAATATCATTCCACATTCACATTCTTTGCTAAAATAAAGATCAAATCATTTCCAATCATTTCAAAATCATTAAAATAATACATCCTTTCAAAACTTCATAATCAAATCATTATTTGAATTCAAATCCAAATATTCAAATTTAAATATCATTTAAAAATAAAATATTTCATTCATTTATTATTTCAAACATCGTTACAAAATACATTTCAAAATTCCATTCAAAAATTCATTTATCTCATTACATTTCATTCCGTTTAACACATAACCAAGTAGACTTTATTTAAAATTCAAATTCAAATTTAAATTTCTTAAAAATTCAAAATTAAATATTAAAATACATTCAAAACTTCTTAAATTTCACAATTAATCAATTTCCAAAAGTTAAACATTTAACACTTTAAAATATAACTCAAACAGTGTTAAAATCTATAACATTTCAAACATTGTCAAATTATAGCAACGACAGCATTTATAAAGTGCTATCGTAGATTATAGCTTCCAAAAATGGTTTAGTTCAAGAATAACGGCATTTATAAAATGTCGTAATAGATATTTAGTTATTTCAAACATTGTTAGATTCAAAACAATAGCATTTAAAAATGCTGTCAAAAGACTACAACATTTTGAAAATGCTATAAAATTCCAGATTTCATTTTAGCTTTTCGAAAATAATAATAAACTCCAAATTTTTATTATAACTTAAAAGTCATATTTCTAGACTTCAAAATTTCACATTTAAAATCATTTTAACATATGATTTAATACAACAAAATTTTTAGATCAAATATTCAATTTAAAAACTCCATTCATTTATTAAGTCAAAATTCACTGTTTATTAACATATAAATTAAATAAAACTTAAAATTTTACTTCAAATATAATTTAAAAACTTTAAATTTAATTTCCATTATTTATTTACATTTTAAAATAAAATTTAAAGTCTAAAATCTCAATTATTTCACATTTACGTACTCAAATTCACAATTTCAAGACTTAATATTTAATTTTCTTAAAGCCAAAAAATATATATTTTTAAATCAAAATTTCATACTTTTAAAAATACATATTTTAATAAAAATCATTTAAAAATATACCACGGGGTCTGTATATAATTTTCTAACCTAGGTCAAGTGATACAGATATATATCATTTCAATCCGCAGTTTACAAAAAAAACCCGGGTTCTATCATTTCAAACCCGCAATCCCAAGTCAAATAAAATACAATAAAAATCTCTCAGGCCTATCATTTCAGCCCACAACGATTTTTCCCTAATCTAAAGTCCGTTTGGGTATGTATCGTTTCAACCCATAGTGATTCTATTCTAACAGGGAACTTGCAGTGTGAATATATGCATAAACAATATAAACAATGTCAGTGTCACAATATAATGTCATATATCACATGTCGGGTGATAATTAACAGTTTTAACATGGTAATAACATGGCATAGCATATCATATGATCATCATTAACTTGCATAACATTTTATATTACTAAACACTTGTCATCAATTCACTATTTCATAAGTATAAATGTGAGAGTGAGAAAGACTCACTTTTACGAAGCTAGAGACAAACAACACACACAAGAGCGATTCCAAAGGCACGACAAGCACGATTTGATTTGAATTGATGGAGACCCTTGTAAACAACACAAAATATAACATACATAAGCAAAAACATAGATATCGACATACAAATATAATCAACAACTTTAGTTTGTAGAACAGTTGCAAAACAAGAGAGATGACCAAACCTTAGAAGCAAAAGACTTGCACACGACAACATAAGCTTGTCACATGATCAAATGGGCTTGCTCTCATCATACTAGGCTCAGCCTAGATGCCAACATGGCTCATGTTTGGGTTAAAATGGGTTCATATGGCTCGGCCTAACTTGGATATGAAGGAGTGGAAGTTGTGACATGAGAAATACAAAAGTCAAGGCAATTAAGTGGATTTTTGGTGCAACTATAGGTTCGGCCTACCATGGCTTGGGCTTGGTCATGCAAGGGGATGGTCAGGTGGTGGATGGAGTGGCGGCCCGAGGTGGTGGAGGGACTAGTGGTGGAGGCCATGGAGGTGGTTTAGGTTAAAAATGAAGGCTATGGCCTTAAGGGTTTGGCTAGGCTAGTTTGGTGGAACTTTTGTGCAAATTTTGTGGTGCAACATCAACGGATGGTCATGGCTACTGTCTTGTTCAGAGGAGAGGCTTATGAGCTGCTGGAGATGATGGTGGAGAGGATGGTAGTGGTGGTGGTAGAGGCTAGGCCTAGCAAAACACAAGAAGGATCAATGCAAAAATCAATAGGAAAATCATAAAAACAAGAAGAAAGATGATAGAATTTACCAAATTTTTGTAAAACAAATGGCCATGAGTTTTTCTCTCAAGAAAGATGATAAAATTTTCGTGAGAAAGAGTGAGGAATGTGGCTGAAAGATGGATTAGGGTACGTCCTAAGCATTGATGAATGGAGTTTGGAAAGTGAAAGGTCGGAATGCAAAAGGACTAAGCATACAAAAGATCTCAAACTCTTCATATATTCATTATTTCTTTTTAAATTTTTATATAACTGAAAAACATATATAAATTCAGTTAAAATACGAAAATATAGTAAATAAACAAAAATAAATTAATTAATTATTAATTATATATAGTTTAATTAAATAAAACAGCAAAATTTGCAACTAGTCTTGAAAATATGAAAAATAAGTGCAATGAACTTGGGAAAATTTTTTATGCACTTAAAAGTATTTATAAATAAAGATAAGAAAACAAAATAAAAAGGAAATCACAAAAGTAAATAAATAAATTTTAATTTAAATATAGTTTAGATGAAGAAAATAGCAGAAAAATGGAAACTAACCTTTAAAAATAGAAAATAAATTCAATGAGCTTTGGACAAACTCAAACATCACTTTAAAATATTCAAAAGGTAAAAATATATGTAACATAACATACAATACAATTTAGAATAATATATGACAATTAAAAAGATTATTTATATAATTTAAAATAAAAAGTAGTGTTAAATAAAACAATTTACACCCAATTTTGTAAAAAGCATAACTTTCACAATATTATTCGGATTTCAACGAAACGAAAAGCAGTGTTCTTGAAATTTTATTTTATTTCATAATAAAAGAAAAAATTAAAATTTTCAAACTTTTAAAATTTAAAAGTAAAAGTTTGACCAGATTGACCAAAATTCACATTTTCTGGAAATATTCAATTTATGCATGTTTGAAATTCAAATCCACATCAAAATCAACATTTATATTTCAATTAACAAAATATATTAATTTTAATAAATAAAATAAAGTTTTTAAACTAGGAATTAAAATTAAAATAATTAAAATATACAATTACAATAATCAGAAAATACAGGGTTGTTACATTTTATATTTCTACATCCTTCGTTCTAACAACGTGCTTTTTTGTGTTTGCAGATAAATGTCTCATAAAGTTGAAACCCGATCATAAAAGAAGAGTTCCCAGGACAGAGAAGAGCCTTCCGCCGTGTCCCCAGTCCAGCCGAATCCAGAGCGACGTGGACCCACCCCAAGATCGCTAGTGGACAGGTACGGTCCATAAGAGCTTCTAAACTCACCTCCTGATTTTTCCCCCAGCTTTCTCAAAGGCGAGCAGCTTGATGTTATTTCTCGCTCCTTTGGGATTGACCGAGCGCGCATGCTATTGCCGGAGGCAGGAGTGATGCCGTATGACCCCCCTGAAGGCTATTTCGCCTACAGCAGGTATCATTGCATGTGTGGTGTCATCCCACCTCTTAATGCCTGGATAGTCAGCTTCATCACATATCTGAAGGTGGCTCCATTTCAGCTTTAGCCTAACTCCTACGCCATCCTTGTGGGCCTATTTGTCATTTTCTAGAGGAGATACGGGCGTCCTCCCTCCAACCGAGAAATCCGGTATTTGTACAACTTGAGAGGCTATAAGAAGTGGTCTCCATACGTCAGCTTGGAATCGGCCGTATCCTTCAAGCCGGTCCTGGACTTATATTCGAAGTTCAGCATGTTCAAAAAAGAATGGTTTTTTGTCAAGGACGACCCTGTTTCTATCCGTCGCTTCACATCTGGCTGTAAGTTGAAGCTTTTTTATAATTTCCGTTCTGACTGCAACGATTCTTCTTATGTGCTTTTATTTCTTGTTAGCGACAGGAGGCTTTACGTCCACGGAGATCGATCGCCTGGTTCAGATGGCAGCGGAAATAGAAGCCACTTCGGGAAGGGATAGGTCAGCTTCTTACCTAATCAGGAATGCCACTCTCTTGGAACACAACTTGATTCTACCACATTAGTCTGTGGTCAAGTAGAGGGATACGGCTAAGGAAAGAGCTGCCAAAGCCAAAGGAGGCGCCACGACAAAGAGTAGCTAGAGGAGACCCTTGTCGATACCTCTAGTCGTCGGGGGGAAGAAGCTTAAGAAATCTGATGGACCCTCTCCTAGCACATGCCCAGATGTTCCGGAGGAGGAAAGTGGAGAGGAGGAAAGAGGCGAGGAGGAGAGCGGAGGTGATGGAGAAGGTGATGGTGGTAACGGTGGCGAAGGACAGAGTGGTAGTGGCGTTGGTGCCTTGACCTCTAGGCAAGCGGGTGAGATTCAAGAGTGGATGGATGATGCTTTCCGCCAAGCCTTTGAGGGGTTGGAGGAAGGGCCGGCCTTGGTGGAGAAACCGAAGAAATCTGATAAGGCCGGGACCGGTGCCACCCATCTTCTAAGAGCATTTCAGCTAGGGCGACTCCAGCGGTTCAAGGTGAATTTCCGACTTCTCTTTTAACTTCACATGTTTCTTGGATTATAGTCTCATGCACGCTTGTAACACTTGGTTTTTATTCCAGGGACGGGTAAGGCGCCCAAGACATCAGACATTCAGCACCGCCTCGAGCAATTCAAACTCTTCAAAGCTTTTGCTAAACCGAAGCCTTCGACTGACCGTTCCGGGGGCGTAGTCGGCTATCGTCCTCTTCGCGGAGTTATTGAAGAGGATATCCAAAAGAGAAAGAGGAGGCGTTCCATGTTCGAACCTTCACTTGGACCTCAGCCCCTAACCCAACCTATTCATGACATCACAGGGGAGGATACCGATTCCATACCATCTCCGCATCCATCAGAGAATCCTTCTGTTACTCATGTTGATCGTCCCGGCTTGGCTCGTAACCCATTTGCGGGTCATCCAGATCTAGACCCGAGTTCTCATGATATTTCCTTCGATGAGGTTACCGGTGAGCACCTCCTACCCCGCAATCCTATGGTAAGGGTGCTTGATGAGGCTAAGTCTTTGGATCTCGACTTGTTGACCACTCGGATTGTGACATTAGGGGATGAGGCCAAGGCAAACATCGATCGGGTGGCTGAAGAGACCAAGAAGTTGATGGGGCATCATGCCCGATTGGTCAAGGCTGGAGAGGAAATCGGAAGTGCTAACATTCGGCTACGACTTATGGTTTCCGATCAGGCCAAACAGCTTGTCGATCAAGCCATTCAGATCTCACAGCATGAGGCGGCCTCCAGACGGCTAAAGAAAACTATGGAGGAGGCTAGCAGAGCCGAGCTGCAGAAGATGGAGGCCACTTGCAAGGAACGAATTGATATGGCCATTGCCATGGTGGATGGGGTTCGGAGAGCGGATCTTGAGCAGATAGAGGAGTTATATAGGAGGCTTGAGGTCGCAGAGCTTGCTCAAGTCAAGCTGAAGGAGGAGATGGAGGTGATGCGGAAATCCCTTCAGGCTGACTGCTTGAGATACCGATTAGGGAGAGATGTTTCCGTCGCAAGGCTTTCGGCTTCCGAGGCCCGGATGAGGGATTTTGAGGAGAATGAGGGGATGATGGATGAGATGCTCCAGGACATGTACTTCCGTACTTGGAAGCAGGGCAACCTGTCCTGGATGGACGACTATCCTCGGGTCATAGCTAGGATATATCTTCGGGCTTTGGAGGAGGCCAAGGCTGAGGCGGATAAGGAGGGTGATGTAGCTTTCAGAATGGATGTGGTCACGGCCCAGTTTACTGAGGAGGAGAAAGTGGCAGTGAAGGAGGGCATGAGGATGCTTACCGCCGAGGAAGTGGGTGTGCAGTTGGGGGATGATGATCAGGGAGCAGATGCTGGTAAGTCTTCCCTCTCAATCTTTTCTTAACTTAATTGCGTATCATTTATCTGATGGATTCTTCTCCTGAATCGGACAGGTGGGACCTCTGGCCAGCACGCTGGGAGTTCTGATCCAGCGGTTAAGTAGATCCCGGGGGGCTAATAGGATAGAGGCGGAGCCCTGCTGCAGCTGACTACTTTTTTTTGGTTTACATGGCATTCCTGAATATACTAGTCCAAAACATCAATGTACTTTCAGGCTGTAATTATGTAATTATGTCATTGTAGCGAATGATTTTATTGTTATATAGTTTTATAACATAAGCTAATTCTGTCATATTTGAATGCTGTCGTTATTTTGATGTGTTGCATAAGAAATATAGCTGTGTATATGCATGTGTTTTAATCGTGTTTGATGCTATGCTCTTGCTTAAAGTATAATTTCATGTCTTGCAATGTTAGTGTGACAGATGAATAAACTATGGCTACATGTTTATGTACAAGAAAAGAAAGTACCGCCCTTCATGCTTTAGTTGTAGACGGTAACTTTGAATGTCTTGTGTGAATGAGGATGGAATGTAGCTGAGTGACCTGTCATCCAGTTGTGAGTTTTTATTTCCGTTAGCGAGTGTCTCCGATTCTGTGCCCTGTACTTTAAGGGTCGTTATAGAGGATAGGACGGAAGTTTTTAAATAGAATAGAAATATAAGAAAACAGTAAAACTTCCGATCACAGAAGGCCTTCGATGTGCTTAAGTTCGTGGCAAATGGATTTTGTAGTCACTTTCCCTAGCTGTGGGTCTTGGAGACATTCGTCACCCATCTTACGCCTCCGCGGGGAGTTTTCTTTTTTACCACAGCCGTACTTAAGACACATCGGAGCCGAGATCGCGCACAGTAACTACCCGGGCTATTATGGCCCGTAATCGTGGGTATTATTCGATTTACCATGGCCGGCTAGCGTGGGTTCCGATTGCCAACTGTGAACTGCCCCTGGCTGGCCACACCTTATGTTGGGGCTTATAATCGGTTCACGGTCGCCGGCGAGCCGAACGCCGTAATGAGCTGCCTCGGCTATAGTCGGCCTTCTCGGTGGCTTATGATCGGCTCATTATAGTTGGCTTTGAGGGCCGTCGCGAGCAACGAATTAACCCGCAGCAGCGGGATGCTGGAGCAAAAGTGTCTCATTGACGAGGGCATAGATTCGCATAGTAACTGTTGGGTCTTGTCCTGGTGAGGTTGTGCCGTTAAGTATCTAGAATGGAAATGCCGTTATACAGGATTTTGTTCAACAGAAAAGGATAAAGCTTAACAGGCTGTCAAGATATAAAGGAACAAGTTAAAAAGAGACAAGATTTTTAAAGTGGTTCGGCACGAAAATGCCTATGTCCACTGATTCTCTTTGTTAATTCACTTCATATGGGCAGTACAAGTTAAGAAAAGTATCGACGAAGGTGTTGGATGTTCCATGCCCTCTAGAACACCTCTCCGTCCACTGTTGACAAAATATAAGCTCCATTGTGGAGATCTTTATGAATTACATTGGGTCCGTCCCATATAGGATCTAGCGCTCCAGGGCACGGGAAGATCCGTTTGAGAACAAGATCTCCTTCTCGTAGGTCGCGGTGCTTGACTTTGGAGTTGTATCGTGCTGCCACTTTTTGCTTGTGAGCTGCCGCATTAAGTGTTGCATCATTTCTTCTTTCTTCAATTAGGTCCAAAGACATGTGTAGGAGTTCTTCATTCTCTTCTGGGTTGTAGTGGATCCTACGGTGGGAGGGCACTACAGTTTCAACTGGGAGCATGGCCTTCGATCCGTACGCCAAAGAGAAAGGAGTAAGTCATGTTGATGTTCTGTAAGATGTGCGGTAGGCCCAAAGTGCCGTAGGAAGTTCATCCACCCAAGCGCCTTTTGACTTTTCAAGCTTCTTCTTGATTAGAGTTTTGAGAATTTTGTTGATAGCTTCGACTTGTCCGTTTGCCTCGGGATAAGCTACAGATGAGAAGCTGTTGTGAATTCCGTGCTCTCGGCACCAGTCGGTGAATTCCTCGCTGTCAAATTGAAGTCCATTGTCTAATATTATTTTGAGTGGAACCCCGTACCTGCATAAAACATTTTTTATCAAGAAGTTAATAACTTTTGCCGAAGATATTTTATTTAAAGGTTCGGCTTCCACCCATTTGGTGAAATAGTCGACTGCCACTATAGAATATTTGGCTCCGCCTCGGCCCATCGGCAGTTCGCCAATCAGGTCAATTCCCCATACCGCAAAGGGCCAAGGACTGGTCGTCTGAGTAATCTCATTGGTTTGTAGTCGAGGGACTTTAGCAAATTTCTGGCATCTATCACATTTTTTGATGAAGTCCAAGACGTCTTTGTTTAAGGCGGGCCAGAAATATCCGTATCGGAGTATCTTCTTTGCCAGAGTCTGCCCTCCAGTGTGGTCTCCGCAACTCCCTTGATGGATGTTGGATAAGATTTCCTTGGCTTCCCTTCCGGCAACACATCTTGGGATTAGAGAAGCCGCGTCGATAGAGGATGCCTTCTTGTATCGTGTAGAGGGAAGCACTCCTCAAGATTTTCTTGACTTCGCTACGCTCGTAGGTAGTGTGCCATCTTGCAAGTATTTCCGGATAGGAGTCATCCAAGTTTCTTCTTCGATTGCAGCTATCAGATCCTCTTGTTCGAAACTTGGGGCTAATTGTTTTGAGATGGCTACTGTTCCAGAAATGGTGTTGTTCTTCATGCTAGCTTGCTTTGCCAGTTTGTCAGCCTCTCGGTTCTCCTCTCGAGGAACTTGTTTGATTAAATAGTGACCCAGTTGAGTGAGCAGCAGCTTGGTCTTCTTTAGTTATGCTGTGAGTCATTCTCCTCGAGTCTGGAATTCTCCCAGTATTTGATTTACAATAAGTTGAGAATCGCTATGGAGACATAAAGAGCTGACTCCAATTTCTATGGCGAGTTCCAGCCCTGCTATTACTGCTTCATATTCTGCATCGTTGTTGGTGGCAGCGAATTCCAACCTTAGGGCATGGTGCAGCTTCCTTCCCCTGGGGGTGATTATTACAATACCTGCCCCCGAGCCCTGTTCGTTTGATGCTCCATCTACAAAGAGATTCCACTTGATATCTTTTGCTATTTTGGATTGATCCTTACCTTCATTGGTAGTGAATTCGGCAATAAAATCGGCCATGGCTTGTCCTTTGATGGCGGTGCGAGGATGGTAGGTGATATCATATTGACTCAGTTCAATGCACCACTCAAGTAGTTGCCCAAAAGTGTCGGGGCGATGGAGTACCAGCCTTAGCGGTTGATCGGTTAGAACTCTGACGGAACGAGATTGGAAATAATGTCGTAGCTTCCATGACGTGATTAGCAAACAGTATGCTAGCCTCTCAAGTTTAGGGTATCTCGCTTCTGCCCCTGTAAATCTCTTGCTTACAAAGTATATGGGCCGCTGCGCGCGGTTGTCTTCTCTTACCAAAACGGCGCTTAAAGCATGGGACGATACATCAAGATATAGGTATAGTTCTTCGCCTTCATTTGGAGTTGAGAGTACTAGTGGTCTCTGAAGGTGTTCGATTAGGTTAAGGAAGGCTGTCGAGCATTCGTCAGTCCATTCGAACTTTCCTTTGCCTTTCTTTAGAGCTTCGAAGAAAGGGATGCATTTGTCGGTTGCTTTAGAGATGAACCTGCTTAGGGCGGTCACTTTCCCGTTTAGACTTTGCATTTCTCTTCGAGTGGATGGTATCTTGATGTCTTGCAAAGCCCGGACCTGTTCGGGGTTTGCTTCAATCCCCCTGGCATGGACGATGAATCCCAAGAACTTTCCCAACGATACTCCGAAGGAGCACTTTAGAGGATTCAGCTTCATTCCATATTGGCGAAGTACTTGAAACATCTCGTCTAGGTGGTTTATATGATCGTTGGCTTTCCTCAATTTTACCAGCATGTCATCCACATAAACTTCCATAGTTCGTCCTATTAATTCCGCAAACATCTTGTTGACGAGGCGCTAATAAGTAGCTCCAGCGTTTTTAATTCCAAAATGCATTACTCTGTAGCAGTACAATCCCCAGTCAGTGATGAAACTAGTGTGGTCTTGATCGGGGGCGTGCATACGGATCTGGTTATATCCTGAGTATGCATCCATAAAGGATAAGAGTTCGTGTCCGGCTGTGCTGTCTGCGAGTTGATCAATTCGGGAGAATGGGAAGCAGTCCTTTGGGCAAGCGTCATTTAGGTTGGAGAAGTCGATGCATGTTCGCCACTTCCCATTAACCTTCTTTACCAGTACCGGGTTGGCGATCCATTCTGGGTAGATGACTTCTCGTATGAAGTTATTGGCAAGTAGGTTCTTTACTTCTTCCTCGAGGGCTACTGATCGTTCTGTCTACATGCTTCTCTTTTTCTGCTTTACTGGCACCTAGGTGGGATCGATGTTCAGTACGTGGCATGCTATGTCTGGGGAGATTCCAGTCATTCCAGCGTGCGTCCATGCAAATACATCCATGTTGTGGCGAAGGAAATCGACGAGTTGATCCTTCAATTCCGCTCTTAACTGAGACCCGACTCTTAGCAGTCTACTTGGGTCGTGTTTGTCAACAGATACAAATTCCATAGCCTCTACAGGCTTGGTGGTGGCCTCCTCCTTCTTGTCCCTGGGGTCTAATTCGTTTAAAGGATCGCTGGTGTATCGAAGAGGAGGGGCTTTCTTTAATTGTTATGCTTCCAAGTTTTTCTTGCAGAGAGAAGTCTCTGCATCCTTCCCTTTGTCCTTCCTGCGGTTATTGCGAAGTTCAGTTACATAGCAATCTCGAGCGGCGTCTTGATCTCCCTCTATTTCTCCTATTCTGTTATCTGTCGGAAATTTCATCTTCAGGCACCACGGGGCTAGGACAATTTGGAATTCAAACAAGGCCGGTCTTCCCAAAAAGGCGTTGTAGGCCGAGTGGTTCTCTATTAGCACAAATGTTTGTTTCCGCACAACGGAGCGGGGATGACTTCCAATTTCGACAAAGAGGTCCAGTTGCCTGAGGGGCATCTTCGCATCTCCAGTGAAACCATGTAGCGGTTTGTTGCAGGGAGACACATCCTTCATTAACAGCTTCATTTTGTCGAAAGCATGCTTGAATAGGATATTTACCGAGCTTCCAGTGTCTACTAGAATTCGAAAAACCTTGGCTGGACGGAACTAGGCAGAGATGACCATGGGATCCATGTGAGGGTACTGCCTTCCCTCTAGATCACGCCTACTGAATGTGATGTCATCATTCTCCTTCCGTTTCGGGTGGCGTTATTCCGTAACGGAATTGACGTAGCCTTCATTGTTCCTAAGTGACTTACCGTATCTTTCCATCTCTGCCCAACTTCCATCGGCGATGTGTGGTCCTCCTGATATGGTAAGGACCACTATCTTCTCTTGACTAGAGCCGCTGGTGTTGCGATTTCCTCCGCCAACTTCCGGGAGGGGTAGCCCTGGGTTCTCATTGGCAGAAGTTGAAATCATGTTCTAACCTTTCACATAGCGCTCCAGTCTCTTCCTTCTGATGTGTTGTTCAATCAAGTCCCGGAGATGATGGCATTCATTGGTGTCATGCCCATGAGATTCATGGAAGCGGCAGAACTTTTCAGACTTAATTGCATTATATGATTCCTTCTTCTGCGGGGGGCGCTTGTATCTAACTTCGTCTTGGGTGGCCAAGAAGATGTTTTCGATTGTTTCATTTAGAGGAGTGTAAGAGTCAAATCTCGGCCCTGGCCTATATAAGCGCTTTTCTCCCTTCTTGCCCCCAGCACTATCTCTGGAGTCATTTCTTCGAACGTCCTTTGCTACTGCGGAGGTGTTTCCATGAGCTGCCTTGGTTTGTTGCCCTGTCTGCCTTTCAATGGCAGCGTCTTCAAGTCTCATATATTTCTCGGCTTCGTGGAAGAAATCGGGCAAGGTAGTTGGCTTTTCTTTCGTTAGTCTCCTGGCAAATTTAGTATCCGGGTGTACACCACTGCAGAGGGCAATTAGGATAAGTTTCTCTTCGGCATCTTGAACTGCGGCTGCTGCGGCGTTGAATCGGGTTAGATATTGTTGCACTGTCTCCCTGGGCTTCTGTTTGATATTAGATAGGGAACAAGCGTCCTTAGGTTGTTCCACATGAATGCGGAACTGGCTGATGAACTTTTGTTTCAACATTTCCCATGAGCTGATGGACCCATGGAGCAGATGGCAGAACCAGGAGGTAGCTAGATCTGCCAAGAATAGTGGAAAGTATTTACACAGCACTCCCTCTGTTTCTCCGCTCATTAACATATGCTGTGTGTATCTCTGCAAGTGTACAACGGGGTCAGAGGTTTCCTTGTAAGGTTCCATTGTTGGCATTTTCCATTCCCGGGGGTTGATGGTAGTTTCGATATTGCGGGTGAAGGGGCTGGTTACCCTAGCACCTATCCCCCGATCCCTTTGTACCCGTTGGACGCACTCTCAGAACAATCGCGCCATCCTTTCATCAGAACTTGGAGCGGATAGAAATGAGTTTGGTTCTTCCCTGCGGGATTGATTCCGTCCAGATGACCTGTAGGGATGGTATCGTCTATCACTCCTAACATTCTCCAATGGCTGCCTCTTGTCTTCTGGGGGCACGCTGGGGTCAGCCGCAGTTGGCCCTTGCCTTGATCTTCCCCTGCCGGGTTTTGTTCTCAGCACTTCCTCGGGTCCAACTTTGGGCGAGACTCTAGCTCGGCCCCGTCCATTGGTGTTTCCATGGTTAGGTAGCATGACGGGCTCAGCTACATCCGACATCCGCCTGGTACCTCCCTTGTTGGGTTCGGTTCCAAGTGTTTCCTCGAATCAGAATTCGGGCTGAGTCCGGGCTCGGCTCCTAGCATAGCTGTTTCTGTTGTTAGCCTCTTCGAAGAAGAGAGAACTTTGTCGTCTCCCAGATCCTCCAGACCGGGACTCACCCCATGATTCATTGTTGCGGTTGGTTTCTTCAACATCCCTTAAGCATGACATGAGTTGATCCACCAAGGCTTGTTGTTGAGATGCGAAGCGGTTAGTTACTTCAACCACAACCCTGTCCAGATCCGCCCTTGTAATTGGTTGTTCCATAGCAGGGGCTGTCGGATTCGCCTGATTTATATTTTCTGTTGGAACCGGATGATTGTCTTGGTCTCTAATCACTGGATCTGGGATATTGCCAGTTGTGATATTCTTTCCTTTGTTAGCATCCTTCTTCCGTCCAGGAGGCATGTTTTCCAAGTAATGAACGATGCTGATAGGAAAAGGGTTAAGTGGGAGAAGTTGAATCTTCGAGCTGTTTCTCAGTGAAAGCACCAAAAATGTTTGCACAAAAAATGGGCAAACACCTCAAAGTCGTATGATTTAGTCAATTTTAAGTTGTTCTTAGTGATTTGGGTGATTTATGCAAATATATAAAAAGCAGGGACTAAACTGTAAAAGACACACAGATTTATAGTGGTTCGGCCACAACGTGCCTACGTCCACTTTATATGTTATTCTCCTATTTCTCTTCAGATTACAAGTACAAAGCTTTGTATACAAGTATATGAAAGTTGTTTGAAAGTTCTGTCCGTGCTTGAGCTCTCAAACTTGTCTGCCATTGTTGTACCCCTACCCCTCTATTTATAGAGTGAGGCTGGGGGTAGGGGTCTTGAAAGTATATAACTGCTGGTGGGCATGGGCCGACGAATCTGGCCTGGTGGTGCCGGTCCGGCAATGTCTTCTTCATGTTGGTTCGGTAGAATGCCTCTGGTTCGGCAGTGGGTGCGTGGCTTGGTCCAGTAGTGGTTGGAGAGGCTTTGGATTGATGGTAGGTGAGTGGCTTTGATTCGGCTGGGCTACTTTGGGCCTGGTTCGGTAGAGTGTTGGTTCGGTACCGAATGGTTCGGTACCGAATGGTTCGGTGGCTTCCTCCTCGTATTGGTTCGGTACCGAATGGTTCGGTGGCTACATCCTTATCCTGATTCGGTGGTGGTAGAAACGTACCCAACATTTGCCCCCCAAAGTAGGGCACATAAATATCCATTTAAGCCCTCCTTTTTGCTCAATTCAGATCCAATCTCTTCTTGCTCAATCCAATTTACAATATCCAAGAACCCCCTACGTTCCCATTCATAGCTCCCTCCAATATCAAGCCACTAGTTTCGGTACCAACTCCCACCACGAGTCAAAAACTAAAGATACAACGCTTTTATCATGTTGTTGCATCGCCTTCCAAACCTGATGCGAATGACCCAACACCTCCAGCACGATCTACAGAGTTCTAAAACTATTAACCTTGGAACCTAACTCCATACGCCATCAAGTCACTATCCAAAGTACTAAAACTACCATATTGAAGCATCACATCGAAACACTCATTGTAGAACAATAACATCAAGGGCCTAAGTCGGTCGCATAAACAAATCATCACATCGTGCAGCTCAAAGTCTCCACATAGTCTATGCCAAAGATCGGCTGAATCGGCCATCATCGGTAGAGATGGGCATTGACCACTCTACAGTGGCTAATTACAACCATTTTAGTCCTGTACTAAACCAAAAATGGATAAGTAAAAACCAGATGGAAACATTCGGTGTCCACTCTGAAGTCCAAATACCGTCCAAATACATCATCTTCCACCTTCAGATCAGTCTGCACGTATCCTAACCCTCTTCTACAACTTATTTCATACGTTGGGTTTTCAGTCAACGTGTATGAAACTCCAACACACGAGATATTTCCCTAACACTTAATTGCCACTAGATCGACATTTTCAACCAAAAAAGCAAACAAGCAAACATGCAACCAACAAGCCTATATATATCCAACGCAGTATACATACAATAATATATTTGTATCAACCAATAGAGAATTCATATCAAAAATAGTCCAAATCTAGTAATTCCCTAAAACTAGCACGTAAATGGGAAAATGTGATATCCAATATAAAAATATTTTAAAATAATTTTATTTTAATTTATGAAAATCATGTATATTTAAGTATAATGAAATCACATTTTAAATTTAGAAAGCAATTCAAAATATCGTTTTAAAACTATACTAACTATCATAGTACGGTGAGAGACAATATCACACACCTCAATAAAAGCTGTTCAAAGTAACACCAAGGCATAGAGTTCTCCATCACGAGTGCAACACAAGACACCGCATCCAAATCGGATCTCGTATGTAAAAAATATGCATAGTATAAGATTTGAGATTAATTAAATAATTAATTAACTCAATTATAATTAAATTACCTTATTCCTCACTTAACCCTTCTTCTCCAACCCATCCCCTGTATACGTTGTGCATATCATCCATCTATATACCTTCTCTCTCCTATGTTCTCCTTCGTTTATCCATGAAATCACGAACCATCTTCGCCAACGAGTCACGTACGCGATCTCTTCACCTTAGACTCAAAAAGATGGAGCTTGATCACGACTAGTAGATCTCAACCTGATGCCTTGAACTCGGTGATGTGCACGTAAATATGCATATTTTTACCACCGTATTTAATCTATTTAAATTAAATAAATGATCATATTGGGTAATTTAATATGTTTTAGCCAAAATCCATATTAATTTTAAATTGTCACGTATCCATCTTCATATAGGGGCAAAACGGTCATTTGTGTGCATATATTTCTTTGAGAAAAATTAATTGGAAATTTATATGTATTTGTGTAGGAATTTAATCTCAAATACGAGTGGGTACATGAAGGCACATGCATGCACAACATGAATATAAAGGAAAGAAGATGGAAATAATTCAAAGTGAAGATCATGGAGGACCCCACCTACCCACCACCTTAATGTACAAATTAAAGGCTAATGCACATGCTTATCGAGTTACTGGCTTCATGTACACTTAAATGATGATTAGTAGAAGCTAATGATTACTTGGCCTCCACACTTTCTCAAGGGTAGTTTGGTCATTCTCCAAATTATGGATTAGGGTTTCATGCTTGTATAAATAACCCCTTGTGTTTCATGTAACTCTCCTCTCCCTTATTCTCTTCTTTAGGTTCTCTTCTCTTTAGTTTTGGCTCATAAATAAAAGAAAGCTCTCTTTCTCTTTTCATGGCTACTTAGCCATTTTTATTTTATGTAATTTCTTTTCTTTTTATGCAATGCTAATTTTTGTTTCTCTTTAATTACATGTTCATTTCTTTTTATGCAAGTAGTGTAGATTTTCCTTTATGCAATTAGATTGGTTGTCTTTTTATTAGCTTTCATTTCCCTTTCTTTTTGTTCAATGTTGCATGCTACATTTTTTAATTTAATGACAATATGAGAGGCTAAACCCCTTCAATTTAGGGGATAATGAAGCTCTCTAATTATGTAGCTTCAACTATTTGTTAATTCATGCTCTCTTTTTGTGCTTAATGATGATCAATGAAATGTTTTGTTTGTTGTTATTGCTTTGATTTGATAGCCTATATTGTTAACACCAAATAGGCTATGCTTAAACAATCACTAACACAAATGTCTCTTCATCAAAATATGATTATGGCATAAGAAAGTGATTTGAAATTCAAATTTGATGGTTTATATTTCTAATCAATAGTTAACAGGCCATACTTAAAATAGATTTCATTTTCATTTTCTTTGTCAAGTTTCATGAGAGTTAGTAAGTGCTTTAAGGGATGTGTTATAGTTTGATGGCTTATGTTGACTAACCAACAGCACAAATATGCCATACTTATGATAAGCACATCAATTAAAACACTAATGACCATAAAAAGAGAGATCTTGATTTCATATAATATATGTTGAACTACAAGATAAAGAGTGGATTTATTTCCTAAATTGTCACTTAACTCTTGTATTTGCATCTCTTTTCTGTTAGTTAGTTTTCCCTAGCTTAACTGTCACTTAACTTTGGTTTAATTTGATTGGATAGAATTTTTAAAATCATTTATTCCCTGCGGATAGACCGTATTTGCCGCGTGCTACATTCGTACACCGTGCGCTTGCGGTTATTTTATTTCTAAATTTTTTGACGGTTTTCTAATTCGATAGAAATTCCGCCGATAAACAAGTTTTTGGCACCGTTGCCGGGGAGTTGCCTTGTTTTTGATTTTCTACTCTTCGGATTATTTTCGTTTGATTTTTGTGTGTGTTTGCATTAAATTTTTTTTGTGTTTGTTTGATTTTTGTGTGCATGTTATTGTGTGTTTGTTTAATGCTTTCTTGTTTTTCATTTTTGCATTTGCATTGCTATATATTAAAAAAAGCATACAATTTCAAAACAAAAACAAAAAAAATATTTTATTTCCATTTAATTTACACTTTGCATTTCATTTTACAATCTCTGTTTTCATTTTACAATTACTGTTCATTGCCAATCTCTTTTATTTTTCAGTTGCTGTTTCAATTTTTGCTATTACTCTCTGTTCATTACTGCTACTCACGGACCTTCAACTCATTGGCCTTCAACTTCCCCTTCACCATAACTAGTCCACCACACTGTTCCACAATCTCCCACTAGCCATAGAAACTGCAGCCAATTCAATACCCACCAAGCAGATCACTTCCCTACCATCTACTTGCATAGTCTTCCCACTTGTCTACAACAATCCACCACTCGGAAACTACCATCTCTGCCCAGATCAACTGCAAACAAACGCCACCTACATCCTCATCCCCTACCACCACCAGTAAGCCACACAGACTTCTTCTCCAACAAACACTGCCATCAGACATACCATATACATCATAGCAGCAACATACTTTCATCAAAGCACTGTGTTACAAACAAACTCCAATACAACTGTCTGCTGCATTTCAAACCTCTGTAAACAACAACATACTTGCTGTTACATCCCATCTACCACTTCCGATTACATCCACCCACTACTCCTCCTTGATATCCACTTACATTAGCCAATACAGACTGCCAAATCTTCCATCTGCAATCACATTCTTTCACCACAGTCATACATCTCCATATACAAACCATTCCTCTTGCATTCATCTCCTACTGTCAAATACTACTTCACTACACCACTTACAAAATTGTGCACTTTCAAACATCAGCACCACCAACCCTCTACTGCCATTCATCAACTGTAGAATCATCAACAACACACTTTGTTCCTTCGTCAACCACATACAACAGTATCCCATCCCCTTTTCTCATCACTGCAAGCAAGCATACATCAGTAGCCCTATAAAACCTACTGTTCACATCCCCACACACAGTGAACAGCCAGTGACCATTCCCACTAATCATATTTCACTTCATCTCCCCAACAACAGCTTAAACATTGCCATTTACTTCATCAACCTGTAACGATCCCAGTTTAACGACAAATTTAAAATTGTAGTTTAATTAAATTCTTGGATTTAATTGTGGATTTATTTGAAAATTTCAAATTTAATAAGAAAAGTATACATATTTGTTTTATAATTTGGATTTGAAGCTCAATGATAAATGTTTTCAATTTAATTGGATTAGAAATAAATTTATGATTTGGAAATTCAAAATAAATTCAAAATGAATTGGATTTATAAAACATACTTTGCAAACAATAATATGTATGACTATTTATTTAATGTCTAAATTGTGTTCTAATCCATTTCTTTATGAAGTTATAAAAAAAATTATAAAATAAAATATATATTATAAATTAAATGATTGAAAATCAAAATATAAATAGAAAATAAAACTAAGATGCATGTTAATAATAAAATTTAGTTATGAAAAATATAAGAACACCAAAAAAAATTCTAGAATTATATATATACCAGTGAGACACAAGTAGTTATGAAATCAAAACATGGCAAGAGGAATAAAATGAATACAGATTGTTAAATGCAAGACAAACCTATTTATGAATATGCTCACCCAAAATAAATTAGTGTATATATTATGAAAGTGAATGATAGATATTAGCTCGTGAAATATGACAATGTAAATAAATGCAAGCCACCATAAATCATTTCAGCCACGAAAGGAAATCAGCTAGTCAACATGCAAAAGAAGATATAGAAAACAAAAACAAATATTATCTATAGAACTGTACATATTAAGTAATTCAAACAGCATGGCTTGGAAACAAAATAGGACATTGTATTTATCACCCAAGCACAAAACAATCTTCTCAGCATATACAAGATCATATCAGCCGAAAATATACTTTGCTTAGTCAACAAACAAAAGTAAAAAAAAGCCTGATCAAAAGAAAAAGTAGTACCAGGTAACACCTACCTATACAAGCTGCCTTCTTCATTTATACACTTACATAAACCTTTAGTTCGTTCAACAACTTAGCAAAGATCAGAAAATAACAAAGAACAGAAATTAAAAAAAAAAAAGATCATCTCTTTTTATTCAAATTTGGAACGCAATTTATTGAAGAAAGAAGATCCAAGAAGATCAAAACTACAACCTTTAAATACAAAAATAGTTCTCTGTTTCATCCATATTTCTGTGAGTAAACATAATATCAAATTTTATGTTAAACTATGATCTGTGAATGATTTATGTTAATATGGTTTGGATATTTTCTTTAACACTGTGAATATGAAAATTGTTTTTGACAATACAAAAACAGGTTCTTCTTCTCTGTTTATAGTTTAGAATGAAACCAACATTGAAAACAATTCGATTCCTCTATTCTAATCATTTTCAAGCTTTTATGTTTAAAGCAAAGAGGTGTATTTAAGTAAGAACTTTGATCAAAAAATAATTTCATGAAGTAAAAACGTATACAAGAAGAAAAATTAAATTTTTACAGAGGATACTCAAAATTTTGAAAATTTTGAAATTAATAAAACATTGATTCATGTATGTAGCTTGTATCCTTACCTTAAATGATAATTTTTAAGACATGTTTGGTAATTTTTAGTGTTGAGATTGAGTAGCAGTTCGATGATGAACGGAATTTGCATTTTGGCCTAATTCCGGCGAGATGATGAACTGGAGGAGTCGGGTCTGTGCGAGGAGGGGGACGAGCCTACTGGGATAGTGGGAAAAGTAGGCAAGGGTGGCCGCGACGTCGGAGGCGACGGCGGTGTCGAATTCCTTTTTGTAAACCTAATTTCTTGGCGTTCGAACTCTTGCACACCGCGCCTCCTCTCGTGCATCGAGCTGCACAAATTTCTGGAAGGAGATAGTTGAGAGTGAGTCGAGGACATGGCCGGTGGCGTTAGATTTCAAATGGACGGAGTAGCGTCTGTGGGGTGAGATCGTGGTTAGCATTTGGGTTGAAGCTTCTCGATCGATGCTTGATTTTGGTTGTCGAGGTGAATGAGTTGATCGAGGGGCTGAGGTTGATGTTGTAACCAATCACGACTTGTTGGGGGGCTCATCGATCGCCAAAAGCTCATCGAGGGCCAGTACACGTGCACGGCATTAATACCGTGCCTGGAAATTTCTTAGGGGTGGACAACTCGAGCTAATATTCGAGTGGGTGGAAGGCTTGCTTCGTGATTGTCTCGAATGCGTGAGTTTTGCTTCCCGATGTTATAACTTAAATTTGTTTACTGGAAAAAAAAAGAGGAGGAGGAGAAGGTTTTACGTGAATGGAGTGTGTTCTCGGGGAAGCTGATGTGCGACTCGAAGTTGAATGAGGAGAATCTCGGGTTTGCTTCTTTTCAGAACTGCAAATAAAATAGAAGGAAATATGGTTGAGTAATTTGTGTTCCAACAGGGTTTTTAGCATTGAAACTGAACAAGTGTTTAACAAGTTAAGTTAAAACTTAAATACAAGTTTAATTATTTTGGTTTATGTGTAACCATGTTTAACAATTAGTTAATATTCTAATTAAGTAATTAATTTTAGTTAAGTACTAAATTTATTAACAATTAAGATGTGTAGTTAATAATAAATTGATTTTCAAGTTTAAAGAAGACTTTTAAATGTTAATTAAGATGAATAATTAATATTAAATAATTAATTTAGAAAGTAATTAAGAATAATTACTTTATAATTGTAATTAGAGATTAATTGATGATAAAGTGATTAATAAATTGAAAATTAACTACTTAAGTTAATTAAGGAATGGTCAATAGTCAGTTAATTAAGTAATTTAACTAAGAATTAAATAAATGATTAATCAAGTAATTAGCAGTTAATAAATGAGTAATTAAGTTTTATTTACTAATAATTGAGGTTATTAATTAATGATTAATAAATGATTTATTAATTAAATAATTTGAAATGGAATAAGTAATAAATTAATAATTAATGATTAATTAAACAGGGCCAAGTGATTAATTCTAGAGTGATTAATTTAAATTAAATTAATTACGATAAGAATCAAAGATGATTGCTTATGGATTGTTGTGTATGTAGAATATTTGAGTTGTGATGTTTATGTGGTGATATTATGTGATGTTCTATAATATGCACTTGATATCCATGATGGTTGTGTATGATTTATCTGTGATAAATGTTATTTGGATTCATAGTGTTGAATTAAACTCTTTAAATAAATTAGACAACTTTGCCCGTAACACGACATTTGAATTTCGATGCGACAGGGAGTTGGATTCCAGTTGGTTATCCAAAACCCACATCGAATTGTAATGATGACTCTTTGTGATTGATAAATTTATTTTATCTGTGAAACTGTGAATGAAGATAAGCGTTATGGATTATACCACTTATCGATATTGATATATCTGTGATGATTGATGATGTTGCACTATTGTGTAAAACCCCTGGACCACACCATACACACACGAATATGGATTTCATGAGTAAATCGGATAAGTCACAGATTTTTGAAAATAGTTTTAAATTTGAATTTTAAATTCAAATGGGTTGGAAATGGATTGGGTTTAAAGTGAAAAGCTTTTGAAAAGCTGTTTTAAAAATGTAAGTTATTTTGAATAACTTAATAAAGATTTGAAATCTGAATAATTTGATTTAAACTGGAATTCATTATCTGAAATTGAATCCTATATTGTTATTCATCATTTAAAAAGAGTTATACAAGTTTATACGGGTTTTAATCCATTTTAAAGTGTTGTTTATGGGAATTTGAATTAACCCAAAGGTTTAACTTGTATAAATGGGATCGGGTTTTTTTCAAAACGAAAATTACTTGTTTTCAAATAATAATAGCTTTCATTTAAAGAAAGGATTTTCCAAATAATGTTGAAAGGTTTCAAGTTTGAAATGGAATTGAAATGTTGTGAAAGCTATAAAATGAGTCTTTGATTCAAAGAGCGGACGAGTTAATCCAACTTGAATTGGAATTGTTTTGAAAAGCTATGAATGAATCTTTGGAAACGAGTTTTGAAAGCTATAAGTTAAATCTGGATTCAAAGATTTAACGAGTTAATCCAATTAAAATAGAAATTGTTTTGAAATCCACGGATGAATCTTTGTGAATTGAGTGAACTTTGTGAATTGAATCTTTTTGTTTAAAAGATTAAAAGTGTGGAAATTTGTTTAATCCATTGAAGGTTTTTGAAATGAATCTTTTCGTTTAAAAGATTGGAAATGGTAATTTGTTTTAACCATTCGAATGAAAGGTTTTGGGTTTTAAAGATGTGATTTAACTGAGACCCCAGTATCCATATGATTTTTAAGTATTCTGCTCGCTATTCGGTTTAGCCGAGGAGGTCCTTTGTGTCATACAACCCATTCTGAATAGTGATACGACGTATATGGATAGCATTGAAGACCGGTGGTGAAGACCGGCTATTTGCGAGAGCGATAGGATGACTTGTCGATTGTCTCTGCACGGAGTTGCTCCGGTACAGAGATTCCCCAAGTGATGGGAAGTCCGATCGGGATTGTGGATACCCGGATTTGCAAGGGCTTCTTTCTTTATTGAATGAAGTAACTTCGGTTCTGTTCAAACCCGGAACAGACTTGTATGGTTGTATGTCTGACACTACGCTTTGAGATATAAAGTAGATTTCTTTTAGATACCTATCTGTTGGTGTCGGAGAATTTATTCTCTTAATTTAACACCCTTCTCTGAGACGTACGATCTCAGAGGTTATGTAGTTGAACGTTATCAGCAATATACTACCAATTTGGTAGTGTGGCATGCTAAGTGTTGCTGTGTGTTGATCGTTTGTTGATCATTATGATCAAAGCATAGCTTTGTGTAAGAGCGTAGCTTTGTGGACGAGACCTCATCGAACCTCACATCCCGGAAATGGTCGAAACAGGAAAGATGCGGCAAGGTTATGAAGGTCGCACCCTTTAGGGTAGGTCATTTCCTTTTGGGAAAAGTTGATGTCATGGTATGGAGCCCAGATATTTACCTGTGTGGTAGCTCCAATCTCATTTACTGTGTGGTTGTTGCTTTGTGATAGAGGGCCCTCGGATAAAGGTCCCAAAGGACCGAGAAGTGGCATATTCGTGTAGTAGTTACCTAGTTACAGAGGTAACCCGGCCTTGTGTTGGCAGAGAGCTGGTTAAGTTCTCGGGACGTCCCACCAGAGGCGTACCCATGTGGCAGTAGGAAGCTCCTTAGCCTGGCCATTTGTTGGAAAATCCAAACAAAACAATACGAGCCCTTAACGATTTCAATTTGTATAACCTGTCACCTCAAGTGACAGCTATAGTAGGCATAGTATAATGGTACCTGTGCTGGCTAAGATTTTTATTATATTTTCGAAATGATTTTCTACACTATGCACTAGTAATAATAATATCAAAGAAGTTTTATCGTATCAAGCATATTTGACTATCATAAGAAGAAATCTCCTCCAATTCTACGATTGCATTGTGTGTGTGGCTGGAGGTCTTATCGTAGTTTCATTTTTCAAAAGCATACCGGATTTTCTTTTATAAATCGGTTTTTATTTAAAAGCAACTAATTTTGTTTAATCACACCAGTCCCATGACTGACCCGGAGTTTATTGTTTCTTTTCTAAACTCTAGGTGCACATAATTTTCACACGAGAAGCCTAGAAGCAGGTTTACATGTTCTGAGGTAGCAGTATTTTGGAGCTCTTGCTTTGGAGATATCTTAGGAGCTTTTTGGGAGATCTCAGGTGTTTAGCTTTTAGGAGTCCGTTGTCACTTCTTTCATTGAAGACTTTTGGATATATGATCATCGATGTATTATTATGATGTATTTGGAGTTGTGGTATATGTATTAAATACTCTGATGTATTATTGGATATTCTGATGTTGTATCTATGATGTGTGCATGATCTTCATTTTGTTCCACTGTTTTACATTCATCTGATATTGTTATAAGCTCCGACGATACGAATTTGATGTCGTTTGTCCGACATCGAGTTCGGGTCGTCACAAGTGGTATCAGAGCTGAAGGTTGAGTAAGAACTTTAGCTACGGAGTATAACACATTAGATGGCACATTAGAGATAGGTTGAAGTATATCCTAGAATGATTACAACCGAGAAACTGAAACCCAAAGTTTTTTAGTCTGCTTCCTTTAATTGTTATTATTCCTTAAGATATCTTGTACATATGCCTAAATCAAGCTTTCTTACTAATTACGGATTGTGAGAATGAGCGGAAGAAGAGGACAAGGTAGCGGCCGGGGAAATACCACTACAGCTGGCCAAGTCCCTGCAACAACAGAAACAGTTATACCTACTTAATCTCAGCCTAATTTGGCAGATCTCTATAGAAGTTTTACTAGACTTGGTGGTAAGCCGTTCACTGGCAAAGAATCCGTTATCGAAGCACAAGCTTGGATTCGGTCATGTGAAAAAATCTTTAGAGGATTGAAGTTAGAAGATGATCAAATGCGATTGATAGCTTCTTGGCAACTCCAAGAAGAAGCATTGGCTTAGTGGGAGACAGTTACGGTGGATAAGCCAGAAGAAGAATTTACTTGGGAACAATTTAAGGAAGTGTTTGAGAAACGATATATGCCGTCTGCTGGTATCACTAGAATGTACCAGGAATTTATGAATTTGAAGCAGGAAATTTATCATTTGAGGAATATTTGAACAAATTTAGTGAATTGTCTCGTTTTGGTCCGGATCTAGTAAATACACCTTTAAAGAAGAATGAAAGGTTTATTCGGGGAATGAACAAGAAATTCCACGGAAGGATGGCAGCCCACGTTAAAGAATTGTTCTCTGAATTGATAGATATGGGTTACAGGTATGCTACTCTGGAGATGCAAGAAACCCCAAAGGAAGAAGGAGATACAAGCAATCAAAATTGGAGGAAAAGAAAGCTTGGTAACAAGAAACCCTATCAAGGCAAGGAAAAGAAGGATAGTCAGGGAAACCGGGCGAAAAATATAACTTGTTACAATTGCCAAGAAAAGGGCCACTATGCAAACAACTGCAAGAACCCGAAGAAAAAAGTTAAGAAAGAACAACCTTTGGAGACTGGTCAGGGAGTTAAGAAATGCTATTACTTTCACAAGCCAGGTCATGAAGTTAAAGACTGCCCAATCATGAAGCAAGCTCATGTAGCAAAGGTGTGTGCAATCAAAGATGATCCTTCAACCTCTAAGGCTGATAAGGGAAAAGGAATTTTGGAAGGTAACTTTCTCATTTACAAAAAAAATTCTAATTTTGTTCAACATGAGAACTACACAGAATTTTATTTCTCAGCAAATTGTAAATAAGTTACATCTTGGGTCTGAGATTGTAATCGAATCTATTTCTGTCTATTTATTGGGTTTCGATAAAATCTACGAACGGTTTGTTATCCCTTCGAACAACCAATACCCCTGTATACTTCGTAGATCAGATAACCCAATTATTTCATAGTAGATTGAGTTTGTTCTCATAACTATCGTTGATATTCTGATTTGGTAAGCCCAATGCAGAATTGATATCCGGTTTGATTTGGAAAGATATTTTTCTATCTTTCATCTATCTTTGTTGTCTCCTTAGCAAATTTCAAGGACGAAATTTCTTAAGGAGGGGAATCTGTAACGATCCCAGTTTTAACGACAAATATAAAATTGTAATTTAATTAAATTCTTGGATTTAATTGTGGATTTATCTGAAATTTTCAAATTTAATAATAAAAGTATACTTATTTGTTTTATAATTTGGATTTGAAGCTCAATGATAAATGTTTTCAATTTAATTGGATTATAAATAAATTTATGATTTGGAAATTCAAAATGAATTGGATTTATAAATCATACATTGGAAACAATAATATGTACGACTATTATTTAATGTATAAATTGTGTTCTAATCCATTTCTTTATGAAGTTATAAAAAAAGTATAAAATAAAATATATGTTATAAATTAAATGATTGAAAATCAAACTATAAATAGAAAATAAAACTTAGAAGTATGTTAATAATAAAATTTAGTTATGAAAAATATAAGATGAACACACCAAAAAAAAATTCTAGAAGTGTGTGTGTCTATATATATATATATATATATATATATATATATATATACACATGCTAGTGAGACACAAGTAGTTATGAAATCAACACATGGCAGGAGGAATAAAATAAATACAGATTGTTAAATGCAAGACAAACCTGTTTATGAATATGCTCACCTAAAATAAATTAGTGTATATACAATATGAAAGTGAATGATAGATATTAACTTGTGAAATAAGACAATGTAAATAAATGCAAGCCACCATAATCATTTCAGCCAACAAAGGAAATCAGCTAGTCAACATGCAAAAGAAGATATAGAAAACAAAAACAAATATTATCTACAGAACTGTACGTATTAAATAATTCAAACAACATGGCTTGGAAACAAACTAGGACATTACATTTAATACCCAAGCATAAAACAATCTTCTTAGCATATACAAGATCATATCAGCCGAAAATATACTTTGCTTAGTCAACAAACAAAAATAAAAAAAAAGTCCGATCAAAAGAAAACGTAGTACCAGATAACACCTACCTATTCAAGCTGCCTTCTTCATTTATACACATACATAAACCTATAGTTCGTTCAACAACTTAGCAAAGATCAGAAAATAACAAAGAAGAGAAATTAAAAAAAAGATCGTCTCTTTATATTCAAATTTGGAAAGCAATTTATTGAAGAAAGAAGATCAAGAAAGATCAAAACTGCAGCCTTTAAATACAAAAATAGTTGTCTGTTTCATCCATATTTCTGTGAGTAAACATAATATCAAATTTTATGTTAAACTATGATCTGTGAATGATTTATGTTAATATGGTTTGGCTATCTTCTTTAACATTGTGAACATGAAAAAAAATTTGACAATACAGTGACCAGTTCTTCTTCTCTGTTTACAGTTTAGAATGAAACCAACATAGAAAACAATTCGATTCCTCTATTCTAATCATTTTCAAGCTTTGATGTCTAAAGCAAAGAGGTGTATTTAAGTAAGAACTTTGATCTAAAAATAATTTAATGAAGTAAAAACGTATACAAGAAGAAAAATTAAATTTTTACAGAGCATACTCAAAATTTTTAAATTTTCGAAATTAATAAAACATTAATTCATGTATGTAGCTTGAATCCTTACCTTAAATGATGATTTTTAAGACATGTTTGGTAATTTTTAGTGTTGAGATTGAGTAGCAGTTCGATGATGAACGGAATTTGCATTTTGGCCTAATTCCGGCGAGATGATGAACTGGAGGAGTCGGGTCTGTGCGAGGAGGGGACGAGCCTACTGGGATAGTGGGAAAAATAGGCGGGGGTGGCCATCACGTCGGAGGTGACGGCAGTGTCGAATTCCTTTTTGTAAACCTAATTTCTTGGCGTTCGAACTCTTGCTCACCGCGCCTCCTCTCGTGCATCGAGCTGCACAAATTTCTGGAAGGAGATAGTTAAGAGTGAGTCGGGGACGTGGCTGGTGGCGTTAGATTTCAGATGGACGGAGTTGCGTCTGTGGGGTGAGATCATGGTTGGCGTTTGGGTTGAAGCTTCTCGAGCCATGCTCGATTTTGGTTGTTGAGGTGAATGAGTTGATCGAGGGGCTGAGGTTGATGTAGTGACCAATCACGACTTCCTGGAGGGCTCGTCGATCGCCAGAAGCTCGTCGAGGGCCGGTGCACGTGCACGGCGTTGATACCGTGCCTGGAAATTTCTAGGGGTGGACAACTTGAGCTAATATTCGAGTAGGTGGAAGCCTTGCTTCGTGATTGTCTCGAGGGCGTGAGTTTTGCTTCCTGATGTTATAACTTAAATTTGTTTCCTGGAAGAAAAAAAAGAGGAGAAGGAGAAGGTTTTGCGTGAATGGAGTGTGTTCTCGGGGAAGCTGATGTGCGACTCGAAGTTGAACGAGGAGAATCTCGGGTTCGCTTCTTTTCAGAACTGCAAATAAAATAGATGGAAATATGGTTGAGTAATTTGTGTTCCAGCAGGGTTTTAGCATTGAAACCGAACAAGTGTTTAACAAGTTAAGTTAAAACATAAATACAAGTTTAATTATTTTAGTTTATGTGTAACCATGTTTAACACTTAGTTAATATTTTAATTATGTAATTAATTTAAGTTAAGTACTAAATTTATTAACAATTAAGATGTGTAGTTAATAATAAATTGATTTTCATGTTTAAAGAAGACTTTTAAATGTTAATTAAGATGAATAATTAATATTAGGTAATTAATTTAGAAAGTAATTAAGAATAATTACTTTATAGTTGTAATTAGAGATTAATTTATGATAAAGTGATTAATAAATTGCAAATTAACTACTTAAGTTAATTAAGGAATGGTCAACCGTCAGTTAATTAAGTAATTTAATTAAGAATTAAATAAATGATTAATTAAGTAATTTAATTAAGAATTAAATAAATGATTAATCCAGTAATTAGCGGTTAATAAATGAGTAATTAAGTTTTATTTATTAATAATTGAGGTTATTAATTAATGATTAATAAATGATTTATTAATTAAATAATTTGAAATGGAATAAGTAATTAATTGATAATTAATGATTAATTAAAAAGGGTCAAGTGATTAATTCTAGAGTGATTAATTTAAATTAAATTAATTACGATAAGAATCAAAGATGATTGCTTATGGATTGTTGTGTATGTAGAATATCTGAGTTGTGATGTTTATGTGGTGATATTATATGATGTTCTATAATATGCTCTTGATATCCATGATGACTGCGTATAATTTATCTGTGATAAATGTTATTTGGATTCAAAGTGTTGAATTAAACTGTTTAAATAAATTAGACAACTTTTCCCGTAACACGGCATTTGAATTTCGATGCGACAGTGAGTCGGATTCCAGTTGGTTATCCGAAACCCACATCGAATTGTAATGATGACTCTTTGTGATTGATAAATTTATTTTATCTGTGAAACTGTGAATGAAGATAAGCGTTATGGATTATACCGCTTATCGATATTGATATATCTGTGATGATTGATGATGTCGCACTATTGTGTAAAACCCCTGGACCACACTATACACACACGAGTATGGATTTCACGAGGAAATCGGATAAGTCACAGATTTTTGAAAATAGTTTTAAATTTGAATTTTTAATTCAAATGGGTTGGAAATGGATTGGGTTTAAAGTGAAAAGCTTTTGAAAAGCTGTTTTAAAAATGTAAGTTATTTTGAATAACTTAATAAAGATTTGAAATCTGAATAATTTGATTTAAACTGGAATTCAATATTTGAAATTGAATCCTATATTGGTATTCATGATTTAAAAAGAATTATACAAGTTCATACGGGTTTTAAACCATTTTAAAGTGTTGTTTTTGGGAATTTGAATTAACCCAAAGATTTAACTTGTATAAATGAGATCGGGTTTTTTTGAAACGAAAACTACTTGTTTTCAAATAATAATAGCTTTCATTTAAAGAAAGGATTTTCCAAAAATTGTTGAAAGGTTTCAAGTTTAAAATGGAATTGAAATGTTGTGAAAGCTATAAAATGAGTCTTTGATTCAAAGAGAGGACGAGTTAATCCAACTTGAATTGGAATTGTTTTGAAAAGCTATGAATGAATCTTTGGAAATGAGTTTTGAAAGCAATAAGTTAAATCTGGATTCAAAGATTTAACGAGTTAATCCAATTAAAATAGAATTTTTTTTGAAATCCACGAATGGATCTTTGTGAATGGGGTGAACATTGTGAATTGAATCTTTTTGTTTAAAATATTAAAAGTGTGGAAATTTGTTTAAACCATTGAAGGTTTTTGAAATGATTCTTTTCGTTTAAAAGATTGGAAATGGTAATTTGTTTTAACCATTCGAATGAAGGGTTTTGGGTTTTAAAGCTGTGATTTAACTGAGACCTCAGTATCTATATGATTCTTAAGTATTGCGCTCGTTATTCGGTTTAGCCGGGGAGGACCTTTATGTCATACAACCCATTCCGAATAGTGATACGACGTATATGGATATCATTGAAGACCGGTGGTGAAGACCGGGTATTTGCGAGAGCGATAGGATGACTTGTCGATTGTCTCTGCACTGAGTTGCTCCTATATATAGATTCCCTAAGTGATGGGAAGTCCGATCGGGATTGTGGATACCCGGATTTGCAAGCGCTTCTTTCTTTATTGAATGAAGTGCCTTCGGTTCTGTTCAAACCCGGAACAGACTTGTATGGTTGTATGTCTGACACTACACTTTGAGATATAAAGGAGATTTCTTTCAAATACCTATCTGTTGGTTTCGGAGAATTTATTCTCTTAATTTAACACCCTTCTCTGAGACGTACGAGCTCAGAGGTTATGTAGTTGAAGGTTATCAACAATATACTCCCAATTTGGTAGTGTGGCATGCTAAGTGCTGATGTGTGTTGATCGTTTGTTGATCATTGTGATCAAAGCATAGCTTTGTGTAAGAGTGTAGCTTTGTGGACGAAACCTCATCGGACCTCACAACCCGGAAATGGTTGAAACAGGAAAGATGCGGCAAGGCTATGAGGGTCGCACCCTTTACGGTATGTCATTTCCTTCTGGAAAAAGGTGATGCCATGGTATGGAGCCCAGATATTTACCTGTGTGGTAGCTCCAATCTCATTTACTGTGTGGTTGTTGCTTTGTGATAGAGGGCCCTCGGTTAAAGGTCCTAAAGGACCGGGAAGTGGCATATTCGTGTAGTAGTTACCTAGTTACAGAGGTAACCCGGCCTTGTGTTGGCAGAGAGCTGGTTAAGTTCTCGGGACGTCCCGCCAGAGGCGTACCCATGTGGCAGTAGGAAGCTCCTTAGCCTGACCATTTGTTGGAAAATCCAAACAAAACAATACGAGCCCTTTACGATTTCAATTTGTATAACCTGTCACCTCAGGTGACAGCTATAATAGGCATAGTATAGTGGTACCTATGCTGGCTAAGATTTATATTATATTTTCGAAATGATTCTCTACACTATGAACTAGTAATAATAATATCAAAGAATTTTTCTCGTATAAGCATATTTGACTATCATAAAAAGAAATCTCCTCCAATTCTGCGATTGCATTATGTGTGTGGCGGGAGGTCTTATGGTAGTTTCATTTTTCAAAAGCATACCAGATTTTCTTTTTTAAATCTGTTTTTATTTAAAAGCAACTATTTTTGTTTACTCACACCAGTCCCATGACTGACCCGGAGTTTATTGTTTCTTTTCTAAAATCTGGGTGCCTATAATCACACGGGTGGCCTAGAAGCAGGTTTACGTGTTTTGAGGTAGCAGTATTTTGGAGCTCTTGCTTTGGAGATATCTTAGGAGCATTTTGGGAGATCTCAGGTGTTTGGCTTTTAGGAGACCATTGTCACTTCTTTCATTGAAGACTTTTGGATATATGATCATCGATGTATTATTATGATGTATTTGGAGTTGTGGTATATGTATTAAATACGCTGATGTATTATTGGATATTCTGATGTTGTATCTGTGATGTGTGCATGATCTTCATTTTGTTCCACTGTTTTATATTCATCTGATGTTGTTATAAGCTCCGACGATACGAATTTGATGTCGTTTGTCCGACATCGAGTTCGGATCGTCACAAACCAGTATAAAAAACTCCACCTTCAACTTCAATTTCAAATTCAGTTCACTGTTAGGCTCCACTGCTAATCTTCACTAGACATCTACTGCCGCCTTAACCACCTGAAGATCACCGTCACTTTGAAACCCATCCCCGAGCCAAACACTATGTATCAGAACCTCAACTTCGACTGCAACGCACCCCCAAATTGCCGTAACATCAACACCGCCACTAATCACCCTAATTCGCCAAATCGAACAACCCTTCTATCGAATTGCCCCTTGCAACTTCATCGTGATTCGCCTCTGAACAACTCGCAACATCCACAGCAAAAACCTAACCGCTAGCATTCACCATCCTCTTCGATCATCGAATGGCCTCCCGTCCTCTAAAAAATTAGGAATTTAATCGAATTTTGAACGCGAAGTGAGATTTGAGAACTGCATTTCAATGAAGATCGAATTTTTATTTTGTGGTATCAGTGAATTGAGATTGCGAATTTTTTTAGTTTGATTTTAAGTGCATTGAGAATTTTTTTTAAGTATCAGTAATAATTGCAGGTTAAGACTTTCTTTAATTTGTGGGTTTGTGGGTTATCTATTCTATCTTGTTGGGCCAAAGAGAATATTTTATTTTTATTTTTTATTTTTATTTATTTAGTTTTCTATTTTGTTTATTTAAGTCTTTAAAAAAATGAGAGAGATTTCATTGAGTTAGACTGTCTTAAGTTTGGTTTAGTTTAAGTTGATTTGTTTTTGTTTTTCTTTTTTCTTTGACATATATTTAAAAAAAACTGTATATATAACTAATTTTCATTTCAGGTTGCCAAAGCAAAATCGCAGAAGGGGAAGAACTGCTGCCAAAAATAATAACTGCTTGCTTGTTATAAAAAAATTGTTGATATCTATTGTTTTTATCTGCCTTGCATTGTTGGTTGTTTGCGTTTGCATAAAAATATTTCAAAAACCAGAACAAAAATCCATTCGTAGTTGCAATGTTAATATATGTTTAATTTCTGCTTTGCATTTCATCTTAGAATTTGATTAATAATAATGGTTAGCAATCGATAACACTTAATTGTATATTGACAAATTGTCTTCTTTGACAATTTAATTTCTTGGTGTCTAGGCTACGACAGAGCAATAATCAGTTATAAATATTACGGTGACTTGTAAATATTATACTGAATTGTTTCTTTAAAGGTACTTAAACCTTTGGCTGCATTGCTACGGTGGTTCGTGGTGCACCGATAACTCCTGCCCGTTACCTGACTGAGAACTATCTTGTTGATTTAAGACAACCTGTGATTATCCTTTTTTTAGTTAACTTAGGATAAATATTTTGTAATTAGAGCCTTGCATTCATTTAGTTGCATTAGTTCATGCATATTCAAAAAACAAAAAGAATTTCAAAATCCAAAAATAAAAAAATTGTAATTATTCCTTTTCGTTTTCTTTGAAAATTTTAAACCCTTTTCCTTTGAAATTTCAAAAATCCAAAAAAATAGAAAAAAAATAAAATCTTTTCAAAAAAACAAAAAAAAAGTTGAAAAATAAAAAAACAAAAATCAATTTTCCTTTTGAAAAATAAATGTTATTTGTAAACATTTTTCCTTTATAAAAATAAAAAACCAAAAACATTCTTAAAAATGTCCAAGTTTCTCCACTTATGTGAATTTTACAATAGTTGTGAAAATCAATATAATCCATATAATTTTACTCAAAATTCTTATGGATATTTTAACGACAACTATTTTGTAAATAATTCAAATTTTGAACAACAAAGTTTTCAAAACGACGATGAACCCTCGAATCTCGAAAATAGCATTTTATCTTTATTTGATCTCTCTACACAACAAAATCAAATTATAAACGATTTGTGTAACTCATATTTATGCAATAGTTCAAGTCAAAATAATCATAATTTGAATTCACTTCAAAATTCAAATGATTTCGAGTATAACCCATGCCAATTCAGTTTCAAGCTTCAAAATAAATTTCAAAATCAAAATGAAAATGTGAAGCAATTTTCAAATAATTTTGGCAATGGGAATAGTTTCAATAACGATACGATTGAAAATTTTGGTTATCAACAAAATCAAAATGAAAATTTCAAATTAATAATCATGAATTTGATTTTGTTGACCAAATGGAAAAGGATAATGGGGATTTATTACTTGAAAAATACAAAAAATTTCGTGAAAATCATAATCAAATCTCAACTTGCAAAGAATCGAATAATAATCTACCGTTTATCGAAATTGACAATTCTTGTTCTCAACAAGTCTAAATCGAAAATTTTCAAGTTAATAATAACAAATTTGACTTTGTTGAGCAAATGAATGAAATTTACTATGATTACACAAATTTGTTGATTAAAACGTTGGAAAAGTTTTGAGAGAAACAAAATCAAATTTCAATGTGTGACGAGTCAAATGGTAATCCATCTTTTACCCAAATCGATGATTTTCAAATAACAACTTTTGAGTTTGATAATGACGATCTTAATCAAGTAGTTGAAAATACGGTAATTAAGTTGGATTTCAATTCTTTTGAGGGCGTGAAACTCGATTTAAACTTCGATCTTCCTTTTTCTAAAAATTTGAATACGACAGCTATGAATTTTAAACTCGATTTACACGATGAAGTTGTTGATAATCCAACAAAGGAAGTCGAATTTAACGAACATGAGTTTGGACTTTCTGAAAACGAGTTGTTGAATTCTAAAGGGGAAAATTGCGATCACCATTTTGATTTTGAAATTGATATTTTGGAAGAAATTGAACTTCAACCAATTTTCCTATTTACCCCAAAAATCATCGAAAATAAACAACTCGTACGATTTTCAATAAAACGACTTTCATTTTTCCAAATCAACATTCAACTTCGAAATCTTTTATGATTTGGTATTTCGTGCTTAAGCTGTGTCTCGCACATTTGACGAGACAAATGAATCGGTCTTTAGAAGACCGTTTCATTTACTTTTTGACTGTATACTTTCTCATTTCTTGTAAATAATAATCTTTCATGTAAATATAGACTTTTTATTTTATTTTTCTCCTTCCACTTGGGTTGACTATGCGGACACAGTCAAAATCAAGTGTGGTGGGAACTCATCTTCATTTTTTCTACTTTTCATGGTTTATTTTTGCTTTAAAATCTCAAAAAAAAAATCCCAAAAAAAAATTTTCTTTTGATTTATTTTTAAAGAAACACTATAAGATAAATATATGAATTTGGTTTATTAAATTGAAATTTTTGAAAATTTATTTGTCTTAACAAAAATAAAAATGAAGTTTGATTACAAATAATAAATGTTTAACTAGTATATGCGAAGATTCATACATATTAATTATGAAGTACATCCTAATTGAAAATCTTTGTTTAAAAAGTGGTTGATTTAAAGTAAAGAATATAACATTTTTTTGTCATCTAAGTTAAATGGTGCTAAGATGATTTTGCAAAACTCTCTCTCCTCTTAAAAAAAATAACATCCAAGTATTCACTCTCATTTGAAAGTCCTCACGGTTATGCATGTGCGAATTACTTGGAATCTTTGATTATGTTCTTTCATACTCATTTAAAAGTCCTCATGGTTATGCATGTATGTAACACATGTAAAAAAAGAACAAACTTAATAAAAACCACCTACGGTCGATAGGTGTATGCACGAAAGTGAGTGCACTTGCCATGTTCTATACTCCCCTCACAAAAGCCCAAAAGGCAGTGCAAGGGTGGTATATCTGGCCTCAGTTTACCTGAGCTAGGTGTGTAATTTTTCTTGCAAATAATGAGAGAGTAAGCAATTGAAATCCTAGCACTATTTTTACTTATTTAATTTGATTTGTTATTGAAAAGAAATGAAAATACCACTTTGACAAACTTTGATAACCAAATAAGGATCCATTTCATGGTTAAACTGTGTTATTAACCAAAACAACAAGTTAAACTATAGTTTATTTATTATGATAACTTCGTTTTTATTGGAAAAATTGACGAGTAAATAACGTAAATTTCAAGATAATGACCAAAACCTATATTTAACTTATTCGTGTCAATTTAAAATTAAATCCTTCATTTGTAAATATTTTCAAAAACTCGCATTCATCTCTTTGTAAATAAATCTTTCATTTTGTAAATATATTCATCCTGCATTTGGATTTTGTGGGTAGTATCGGCTGAAAACCTTCACGAGACAACACTCGTCCTACTGGGGACACCCAGAAGTTTAACGGCTTGTTGCATACGCTCAATGCAATCGTGCTCCCTACGAAAACGGATTTATCTTAGTTTAAGTTTATTCGAGGACGAATAAAAAGATAAGTGTGGAGGTATTTAATGTGCACGTAAATATGCATATGTTTACCACCATATTTAATCTATTTAAATTAAATAAATGATCATATTGGGTATTTTAACATGTTTTAACCAAAATCCACATTAATTTTAAATTGTCACGTATCCATCTTCATATAGGGGCAAAACGGTCATTTGTGTGCATATATTTCTTTGAGAAAAATTAATTGAAAATTTATATATATTTGTGTAGGAATTTAATCTCAAATATGAGTGGGTTCATGAAGGCACATGCATGCACAACATGAATATAAAGGAATGAAGATGGATATAATTCAAAGTGAAGATCGTGGAGGACCCCACCTACCCACCACCTTAATGTACAAATTAAAGGCTAGTGCACATGCTTATGGAATTAATGGCTTCATGTACACTTAAATAATGATCAGTAGAAGCTAATGATTACTTGGCCTCCACACTTTCTCAAGGGTAGTTTGGTCATTCCTCAAATTATGGATTAGGGTTTCATGCTTGTATAAATAACCCCTTATGTTTCATGTAACTCTCCTCTCCCTTATTCTCTTCTTTAGGTTCTCTTCTCTTTAGTTTTGGCTCATAAATAAAAGAAAGCTCTCTTTCTCTTTTCATGGCTACTTAGCCATTTTTATTTTATGTAATTTCTTTTCTTTTTGTACAATGCTAATTATTGTTTCTTTTTAATTACATGTTCATTTCATTTTATGCAAGTAGTGTAGATTTTCCTTTATGCAATTAGACTGGTTGTCTTTTTATTAGCTTTCATTTTCCTTTCTTTTTGTTCAATGATGCATGCTACATTTTTTTAATGACAAATATGAGAGGCTAAACCCCTTCAATTTAGGGGGTAATGAAGCTCTCTAATTATGTAGCTTCAACTATTTGTTAATTCATTCTCTCTTTTTGTGCTAAATGATGATCAATGAAGTGTTTTATTTGTTGTTATTGCTTTGATTTGATAGCCTATATTGTTAACACTAAATATGCTATGCTTAAACAATCACTAACACAAAAGGCCTCTTCATCAAAATATGATTATGGCATAAGAAAGTGATTTGAAATTCAAATTTGATGGTTTATATTTCTAATCAATAGTTAACAGGCCATACTTACAATAGATTTCATTTTCACTTTCTTTGTCAAGTTTCATGAGAGTTAGTAAGTGCTTTAAGGGATGTGTTATAGTTTGATGGCTTATGTTGACTAATCAATAGCACAAATATGCCATACTTATGATAAGCACATCAATTAAAACACTAATGACCATAAAAGAGAGATCATGATTTCATATGTGTTGAACTACATGATAGAGAGTGGATTTATTTCCTAAATTTCCACTTAACTCTTGTTTTTGCTTCTCTTTTCTTTTAGTTAGTTTTCTCTAACTTATCTGTCACTTAACTTTGGTTTAATTTGATTGAATAGAATTTTTAAAATCATCAATTCCCTGCAGATCGACCTGTATATGCCATGTGCTACATTCATACACCGTGCGCTTGCGATTATTTTATTTCTAAATTTTTCGATGGTTTTCTAATTCGATAAAAATTCCACCGATAAACACTCGACTAGCCGGTGGACGTGATCGCCGCTAGGCCATTGGAGGAGTCGCGATTGTGGTTAAAGGTGCACGTCGCAAAGGAGATTCCAACAGTGCTTCCCGTTTCGATCATCTCCTCTCCAATTTTCAAAAAAATCAAAACCCTATATCCACCTTAGAAAATGATTCTCGACAAAACTCTATTGCACATTAGATCGAGCACATGGATTCGAAGCCTTCCTTGCTTCGATCTTAATGAATCTAGTTTCATAATTTATCATTGAGTAAATTGTCAGGTTTTGATTTATGAATGGAAAGAAGAAGAGCGGCACTGATTCTTTAGTGGAATAGTAACCTTGAAAATGAATTAGAGATGAGCGAAGGATTGGTGGTCAGTTATATTAATATTATATTAAATTTGTTTGAATTCTCAAATAAATCATCGCATGTTTCAAGTCCATACGATCATACAACATGTCTAATCGCAACGAAATTTGTCTACGTGCATCACCTCATTTTTTTGGTTCTAACAGTAAAAATTTCATCCCTATATGAGACTGCACCCAAGGATGATTATTTTGTACGTTTCGAGATCATTTCGGCTATTGGATCGTTCGATCTCCAAACAAAGCGTTGCTTATACTCATTTTAATTTGTAACTTCAATCCAAACTCAATGGAAGCGGTCTCCAGTCCTGATCCAACCGTATGTATAAAATCATATTTTTGGCCTTTAATTAATTAATAATTCAGTACTTTAATAAATTGTTTAAATATCCTATCATTAAAATATGGGTCGTTATAGTTTGCATGTTTTAGGATAGTTCTGTTTGTTTCAGTTGCACAGTTCGATTCTCTTCATTAGTTCAGCTATGCTTTGGTTTAGTTCTATTTTGTTTTGGTCATGCAATTTCCATGATTTCATTAGTATATGCATGTTGCATTTTATATGTCACAGATTTTGGTGGTAAATACAAACACCTTTCCTATTAACCTAAGCACATGGTAAGCACTGACATCTTTTTGTACGAACCTGCTGTTGTACAACGCCATGTCAAAGTCTTTGAACAACCATCTGCTACAAATTTAGAAGGTAAAAATGATAGCTATGTTGTAAATTAGAAGTTAAAAATGATATAGTGTGAGAAATTGTACATTATTTGTGTTTCTTTTTTATTTATGTTGTAAACATGAACTATGTTGAAAAATAATATACCTTTGAATTGTATTGTTTGTCGTAATAGTAATACATTTATGAATTTTTTAAATGCAATTTGATAAGGTTTTATGTGTTAAAATTCTAAAATGGCATCAAACTATTTTTGCCGCCAATTGACGTTTTCTTCAGTTATCGTGTAGGAACCAAAGCAAAAATTATTAATTGCTTCGGTTGTCATGCAAGAACCAAAGCAAAAGAGGGTCATTTGCTTTAGTTGCCATAAAAAACTGAAGAAAATGCTTCGGTTGTTTAAAGAACTGAAGCAAATGATCTGTGTTGCTTAGGTTCAACAATTGAAGCAATAAGTTTTTAACCTATTGCTTCATCTTCATTTGCTTTGGTTATTAAAACGAGCAATAAGGTGTAAACAATCGAAGAAAATGACCTATTTTGTTGTAGTGACTTTTAAATCTAAAAAGTTTCTTTGGCCCAAGACATAAATTTTATTCAATATAATACGTATATAAAATTTAGTTACTGTTTAATATAATATTTATGCTTTATATATATATATATATATATATATTCTCGATAAAATTTGTTTTTTAAGTATTTGTCCCTTACTGGCCAAATCATTTTTACATACATATTATTTTATAGTATTTATTTTATATTATATGTAAACTGTTCATACATATTAAAACTGTGTTATGTATTTTAAATAAATAACACATAAATATATATTTAATTTTTCTTACTGATCAAATAATGTTATATATGTGTATAATTTAAAATATGTACTTTATAATATATATATATATATATAATTACAAAATTTATAATATATATAACTTTTTTATACATATTGAAATAATGTAATGTATTTTAAATAAATAATATATAAATAAACTAAAAAAATTGTTTCCTACAAATTAGTTAATGATGTTCCCTACAAGGCCAAAATTAATGACTTTCAGTCTTCTTTCCTCCTAAAGAAGGCGAATTTATTGGTGCAAGCAAAGCTTTAGAGGGCCCCACTATTGGTCCTACTCTTTCTACCGACGATTTCTCTTCTATAATTACTGATCAAACCCGAATGATTCCTTCGAAGGACAACTTTGTGTCCTATATAGTTGTATCCGATTCTCCAAGCATTATCGAGCAAATGCAGAAGGATTTAGGCACTTCGTCTCCTTCTTAGGAGTTGAATCCCTCTAGACCCTCACCACCAGTGCCTCATAATGATTTTGAAAATGTTGTATTATTAATTATGAGCTCTCCGTCATTTTCCACTATTCAGCTGCCTACCTCTGTACCCGATCCGCCAAGTCATTGTGGATCTCTCATTGAACAACAACTCCTAGTATATTCCATACTACTTGATTTTATCATTACTATTTTAATAGTAAATCCTGATTCATGTTTTACTTTCCCTTTTAGATCCCTAAAAGCCGGTACTCTCTTCAAGAAAATGTTTCTTTGTCCTTTGCTGAGACGGGCAAAGCCCAAAAAAGAAGTCTCAACCCAAATAACCTAATCACTTCCCTAACTACTGCCAAAGATAGCGTAGTGAGGGAACAAGAAAGATTGAGCGATTCTCTTACTCAAGAAGAATCTACAATTTCTAAGGAGAGGAAGGCTAAACAAATTTTAGCCGATAAAGTCTTGGCTTTGAAACTGACTTTGAAAGAGCTTGAGGACGAAAAGGCCAGGATTAACGCTAAACACATTTCTCTTAAGAAGAAGTGCACTTCTTTTAAAAAGAAGTTGGAGAAGAGAAAGAATTCTTTATCCAAGGCTACCAAAACCAGTTTTGAGGCTAAGCAAAAGGTGTCTCAATTTTTGAGCACTTCTCTGAATGATATCATCATAAGTTCTTATGAGTAGGCACTCAAGTTAGCTTACTCTGATAATATACAGAAGTGCCTAAATTTAATTTTCCCTCTCTAGACCCTGTGCTGGTCAAAAGATTTATGACCAAAATCAAGTAAATAGAGCAAGAGATTGATGTCCACAATAGAGAAGAAATTGATGTCGCCAGGCTGTTATAGTTCCAACTCCATGTCCTAAAAGAAGATTCTGATTCAAACGAGGAGGAAAACAAAGAGGGCAACAAAGTTGTTGTTGACGAAGATGACAACGACGATGACAATGACAATGAGAACCCAAATGACAATGATAAAGGTCACGGTGCTGGTGGCAACAAGAGTGAACACGATGATTCTCATAGAGGGGCTGATGGTGACACTTCTAGGGCGTGAGATAAAGTTATTCCTGATCCTATCTCCCGCAAAGAGGGTCAGACTGAACTCCCTGACTCCTTTGATCCCCAAAGAGAAGATGTTGATTTTGATGATGAGAGCAAAGTGGGAAGAAGCGGACCCTACAAAGTTTAATTTCAATTTCTCAGGTATGGAGTTCTTTATCAAGATGCCTCTCACTTCCAAAATAACACTTTCTAGTATCTTTCCATTATATATAAGGAAGAAATCCATACATCTTTATAAAACAAAGCTTGAAAGGAAACAAGCGGAAATATCTAGCCAGTCTAGGGAGTTAGATAAACAACTAAAAGAACACTCCACTCTCTAACAAGTATTATAAGCTTAACAAAAGCGCTAAAATTTTAACGTCGATTAAAGATCTAGAAGCGGCTCCTCGATTGAAAAGTGCACTCTTCTAGATGCTAATCGAAGGTAGAGATATCCTGGTAGACTTTCTATATAAGGCTTATTGTAGACATCCGACTGTAGATTTTTTTATACTTGGTGATTTTAGTGGAGGTCTACTTAGATACTTAGAAAAATTCGGGTCTGGTTCTCACCCGTGGGTTTGTTGGAACTTACCGCAGGTCAACTCAATTCCATGCACATTGTCTCCAGAAAAGTTTAAATATTATAAGAATAAGTTTGTTTTTGAGTTGTCTAAGAAGTCAATCTTGTACGAACTAGAAGAAAATTTGTAATCATATACTTAAGTTGATTTATGATATTTCTATATTAGTTCTTTTATACTTAGTTTTATTTTATTACGTTATTACAGAGTAAATATCTCTCAAGCACCCCTGTTACTAGGGATTATTTAGGAAAAATATTTCAAATTAAGAAGAGATATTTAGAAAAGACCTCGCTCTTGAAGTCCTCAAGATTGGCCAGAAATTGCTTTCTTATAGATTTACAAAGGCTTTATATGCAACATCCCCATCTTCACTTTGATTTTCAAAGAGAAGAAAAGGGAAAGCTCCTTAAGGAAATTTGAATGTATCATACGAAGTTGATTTGTGCTCGTGATAGTCCTCCAGCTAGAGAATGGGATTATAGAAAATTTCCTCCAGTTATTACCCTAAAGGATTTAATGCCCCTTTCGAATTGACAATTACTCTTTCCGCTAACTATTAAAATAAAGTCAAAAATGTCGTTTCCAGACTTTAAGTGCAATAAAAAAAGTACTTAATTGTAACAATGAGATTGTACCCTCTACTTATTCTTATTTCGCAACCTCTACTACTGTAATAAAGAAATTTGTTATTTGAGTATTAATTTCTATTTTGTTCATTTGAATAGGAATTACAATTAGGTGAAAGGGACATTGGATTATGGATCTTAAGGCTAATTTAACACTAGAGAGGGTGAATAGTGTTTAATGAATTATAAGACTTATATGAACTAAATTGAAATTATGACACAAAACAAATGCAGAACTTAATCACAGAATAATCACATAATCAAACATAGATGCAGAAAGTAAATAAAAAACAGTAAAGGGAAAGAACATACCGGATTTTATACAGTTCGGAGTTACCCTACATCCAGTCCTTTACCAAGGCAAACCACCTCATACGGATTTTTATTGAACCAGTGTCAAGATTACACTCCTCAATTTATAAAGGCCTTGAGGTACCGTCCTATCTCACGAGTCTGAGGCAAACTCTCTTGATTTATGGGCCACAAGATTACCCAATTGATTTCCAGGCACAACCACACCTTATAGAGAGACTCGATAAACTTTTAATTACAAATTGATCCTATAACTCTGATTAGCACTTTGATCTTCGAGTGAGGATAGAGAATCAAACAAGAATAAAATTCTAATTTGATTCACTTGAGAATTTCTGCACGATCTTAAAAATATGATAATTATAGAAAATGGATTTGTGGAGAGGAAGAAGTGTAGAAAATATGAGAATTGTATATGAGAAATTCGTTTGAGAAGGCTATTTATAGAGTACCAACTGTCATAACCATTCGTGAAGAGATTTAAACAAATAGACACTTCTTTTGAAAATCGAAACTTTTAAATTCAACGGCCACCATGTCGACATACGGTATCCCATGATGTCGACACCCCTTGTTAAAAATAAAGTAAAATTTGTTTTGAAAATGGTATTAAAATGAAAACAAAATGAAATGACTCTGGAGTAAAATAAACTAATTTTACTATGTTTAAAAAAACAAAAAAAAAGAATATTTTAAGGCTAAAACATCTTTTTGAAAATCATTCGAAAAGAGAGTTTTAATTCTAAAACATTTTGAAAAGCAGTTTTTAAAATCATTTTGAAAAACCATTTTGAAGTAGTTTTGCAAGCCTCTTCCTGTGGAATATCTCATCACATCAGGACTCGAGAACTTTTACAAAACCAGGATGTTTGTGGGTTTGTAAGCCACTTTTCATAGGTTTGTAAGCTACTTGTCGTGGGTTTGTAAGCCACTAAGAAGGTAGAAATGGGTTCCATCCCAAATGAAATTCGGAATGAAGATTTCCATGCTATTATGAAGTTTTAACAAAAACTAGAGACATATCTTGAAATCTTGATCTTGATACTCATGAGTCTTCGAACTTGATTTCTTCATTCTTGATCTTTATACTGTACAGTCTTCAATAATCAGTACATGGCTTATATATATCCTGCATAACAACATTCATATATATCTAGACAATAGTGTTAGTATATACGTTATAATAAAATAAGTTACAAAGGTTGTTGTCATCAAAACCACTATCTCCAGTTCCTAACATTAGCTACCACGCTACTCTCATAAGATCCTTTATCTCGTTTCACCAGTATTAGAGATAGATTGATTGTACATCTTGAAAAGAGAAGCCGTCTGAAGATCCTTTGTCTGCCAGACTTCAAAATAATACTCAAGCATTGGAATGGCATAGGAAATTTTTGGTTCAAAAGGCGATCATTAGAGACCTTAATGATCAAATCTCTAGTCTTGAGGCGGATTTCAAGAATGAAGATGGGATAGTTTCTCAATTGAAACATCAAATTGAGTCAAACCCTTTGATTGACTTTGATCATGAGATGTCCAAGCTTTTCCAACAGGTAGGTGATTTGAAATAAAATTGAAGAATAGTCAAGCTCAATGTAAATCTGTAGAAGTTATCATGGGAGATGATATTTCAAATATTAATTTACCAACTTCTCTAATTACCTCATCTGTTGTGAAATTGAAAAGGTTAACTTCCTTAGCTATTCAAAAATTCTCTGCTACAACAAACCATCCTCCTGGTTTAGATAAAAAAGTGATGGGCAAATGGTGTAGAAAGGCCAAATTTGAAATGATGAAATATTTTGACACTCAACAAAAAGAAAGATACTCACAATGTATCAACGAGTTTGCGGCCAAAATTCAATAGCTTGAACATGGAAATATCTTCTTTGAAAGTATATTACCAATTTATAAAGACAAAACAAGACTCTTAAAGGCGCAAACAATGCTTTCAATCATGCTTTAAAAACTCATATTGAATCTATTGATAATAATGATGAAATTAAGAAGAAGGAAAAGAAACTCAAAGAAATTCTTTGAAAAGCGATTTGCCACGTTGTTGATCCTTTATTGCTGAAAATTTAGACAAGGTTGTACAAGATCTTTGAGGCACAAACTTACATTTGTAATATGAAATGTAAATAATTTTGTAAAGCATGTAAATATCACCTAGATTGGTGCCCTTTCCTGTTCTTGTAATGTGTTTTTGAATCTGCTTTTTGATAACTTTAGCTACAGTTTCTTGTGTTTATTGAATCATTTAGTCTTCCTTATCAATCTAGTTTTTTTAAAAAAACATAAGGTAAAAAATATTTCTTATCGTTAATCTAAAATCTATGTAAGAATATGTTCGATAATTCATCCATATTATTGGTGATAGTATTAGAATTCCTTATAATAGAATTCCAGACATCAAAATCTAGGAGGAATGGAACTCAGTGGATCGTCATCCGAAGGTAGCAACTGATGATAAGTCCGCAATTGGGAACGATTACAGACTAGAAATTCTTATCTAACAATAATAAAAGTCCTGAGATCCAATTTTGGTAATGAGAGAAGACCAGAAACAGAATTAATAATAAAGGACCAGAAATTCAAATCTAGCTTTATTAATAGAAGTCATCTTCTAGAAATAACTGATAGAGGACCAAGAACAATGTTTGGTACTAATGAAAGCCTGGAGATAATCACCTGGAAATAATAGAAAACCCACAACCCAGATTTGGTATTGATAGGTGTAATCTAGTAGTTAACATTAGAAGACCCAAGACCCGGATTCGAATATTATTAAAGAGAACCATAAATTATTATTTGGAAGTAGTAGAAGATCAAAGATCCATAATAATAGAAGACCTGAAACCCAAATTCTGGCATTGATTAGTGAAATCCAGAAATCATCTTCTAGATATAATGGAAGCTCGTGAATTCATTACAGGAGACCTGAAACACAGATTCAGGCATTAATAAGTGAAGTCTAGAAATCAACTTTTGGAAATTAGTCAAAGGTAATGAATTAAATGTAATCTAGGAATTATTATCCGAAAACAATAGAAGGCTAAAAATCTACTCCACACCACAGACTTGATTGCCCGAACCTTTTGCTTCGTGTTGCCCCTTTGGTTCAAGGTACTTGATTTTTTCGATACATGCCATCTCTTAGGCTTTGTATATTGTTAATGATTTGTGTGCCACTTCTAGGGCTTGGATGTCTTAGTCCATTGTTGTCTGGTGTGCTTGGTTAGCTTATCCACAAGAAGGACCCAAGGACTTACCCAAACTCCATACAGGAGGCGCTTTGACTATGCCTGATAGGTGGGACTAAAGGCTTGTTCGGTGCCTTAACCAGGCCATAGTATGGCAGGATCAAGGGCTTACTCCATCCTCCCTCCAGGAGACGCTCCAACTAGGCCTTATAGACGAGGCTGAAGGCTGGTAGGTGCCTTAACCTAGCAATAGTGTGGCGCGTTCAAGAGCTTACTCCGTCCCCCACTAGGAGACGCCTTGATCTGGCCATAGCGTGATGCGATCAAGGGCTCGTAAAAACTTTAACCTGGCCATAGCATGGCGCAGATAAAGGTTTACTCTAACCTCCCTCCAAGAGGTACTTTGACCTGGCCAACATGGCCTGGACAAAGGCTTATAACCGTTTAAGGTATTTTCCAAGTTTAAGGAGAATTTACGCCCGACCATGTAGATTTTCTTAAAAGGCACTTTATTGAATTTCTCTAGGATTTCTTTACAAATATGTTGATCTTTCCTTGTCTTAAAAATTTGATGACCATTCCTTCAAGAGCTTTACATTGGTTTGTTTCGTGCCCATTCATCGTATGATAGTGATAGTAAAGTCCTCTTAGATTTCTTTCATACTTGGGATCTTTCTTTTTGGATGGCCTGTAATTGAGTTCTTCCCTTGTTAGTATGTACATGTTCCCAATAGATTAGTCAATTTGCATTCTTTAGGGAGTTTTGATTTGAAGCTTGTCTTTTGAAGCTAATTTCTAGATCTTTTATTGCTTGATCCAGGAGCTTCACCCTAAATGAAACCTTTTAATACTTTTCAAAGTTCATATATGGGTAATGATCAACTTGTTGCTTGATGCTATGTTTGAGGAAAGGTGTAATAATCAGCCATCCTTCCTTCTTTAAAGATAGTGCCTTTAGTAAAGAATTGAATAGTTTTTCTCATTTGATCAAACAAGTTATCACACCTACCTTCGCCAAAAGCAAAGATCAGTGTAGGGCCAATGTGAAATGGGTTTAAGCTCCAATTGTCCGGATCATAAAATTCGGCTTTCTTTTTTTCATGATTCTTAAAGCCTCCAATCTTAACATTTGTTTTTCATATAGCTTAGATTCTTCAACAGTTTCATGAGAGAATCCAACCAAGTGTGGTTCTGAAGATCCTTGCTTGGCCTTCTTGATTTTGCTAAGCATTATAGTGTAGGGTCTAAGGTTAGCTTGGAATGGAATAGAGACAAAGGAAAATAAGGTTAGGAATTCAACAAAGAAGGAGGTTTAGGCCCTCCTTCTAGCACCAAAAGTGTTTAAAAAACAATCTTGTTAGCACCCCAAAGTGAAATTTGAGGTGTGAATAACCCTTCCATACCACCTGTCGAATAAGTTGAAAGTAATCTAAGACCCATTCGAAACACCTTTTGAATCGGTTGAAGTAATTTAAGGCTCCTTCAAAACCACCTTTCGAATAGGTTGAGGTAATCTAAGATTGTGACCTAATGGGATATCAAGGATTTTAATTGAGTCAGAAGGATCCAAATCCTTTGAAAGGTACCTCTTCGGTATGCATTGATATATACACACTATTGTCCAAATCATATATAAGCAGTGAATCAGAATCAATGTATTCGAAAGTACCATGTATTTGCTTTATTGATAATTTTCACGAATACAAGGGTTTAAGTATTACAAGAAAGTGAAATTCCCAATTTGATTTAGAAATTAGGGTTTACAAACTCAAGAAATGAATAAGTATAAAATGAATGAATTCGGATCCCTTAAACAATATCCTTAGGGTCTTATTATAGGTGCAGGTTGGACCTCTTCGCCTTAGTCCTTTTGACGTAGTTGAAAGTGTGACTTGATGATCTTTCGCCCTTGTTGAATTTAGAGTGCATTTCTAACATTATTTTATAATGAGACTGGGTTGCTTTCGACTCCATCTGAAGGTATAGGAGCGACCTTTATCTTGGTGTTGATGTGTTGGATAAGAAGGAAAGGATTTTCAAATATGTTCGACAAGTACAAATCCAATGCTTGTGGAAGGCGATGATGCTTTCCTTATTTAAGCTTTCGAAACACTTGAATCTTCCATCATTAGGTATCGAATCGGTTTGCACTCCACTTACAAGCATTTTTGGAGGCTTTCGACACTATTGAAAGGGTTATTTTCTGGGCTTCGAATGATCTATAACATAGTAGAAGGCTTCTTTGACTTCCTTATTGTTGTTAAAATCTTGTGCCAACATGATGTGTTGCCTCTTGAATGAGTGAGAAAGGGCATTTGGGTGGTTCCGAAAGGATTAAATGGTAGCAAAAGGATCATTGCGAACGGTCACTTGAGAGGGCTTAGTTGCGGAAGGTAGCTTTCAAAAGTACTCATGTTGATTAATGCGAAAGCCCCCTCTTTTGGAACTTGAGTAAATAATATTGGTTACATGAGAAGTCTCCCTTATACTTGCGGAAGTGTTCAACCGATACGAAAGGCTCATCTACACTTTCGAAAGGGATGTTTTTTAAAATGTTCCTCTGTTGAAGGTAGACAGTAGCAAAACCAACTGTTTCGAATGGTTTGACACATGTGCGGATACCTGTTATTTGATACCTTCGAAGGGTGCTTTTATCACATACAAAACTCCTTTATGCATGTGAAATCAACTGTTTCGGAAGGAAAAACATAAGCGGAAGAGTAGTCTTATCCTATTTCGACCTCTTTAAAAGCCCATAGTTCATTTAACATTTGCAGAAGCATCCTTTCAACTCTTTTGAAAGGTCTTGATATCGCTGTCATTCTTCAAAAAGCCTTCTTTTGTATTCCTTTAGGCTTCGACAAGGTTCAAGTGATTTTTGATGATAACATTAGAAATATAGATTGCTCAAAATTAGTGATTAGGGTTCACTGTAAACTACAATCGATGAACGAAACAAACTGAAGTAAAGTCCACATCAAAAATATAACGAACCCTAAATTTTAGCCTATGACCAGTCGACCACTCATCCCGAGCGGTCGACCTGTTGGGGTTAGCGGTCGATTGGTTAACATGTAAAATGCAGAATCTGAACCTCGGCATAAGGTCTAAGTTTAATACTAAAAATTATATAATTTGTAATAAGTATTATTTAAGTTGTTAATTGTTTTATGAGCCTATTTAGGCCAAGTGAGTATGTTAGAGATAGTAGAGAAGTTAGTTCCCTATGAGAGAACATTAGGTCATTACGGTGTTGGGTATAGGTTGTTACACATTTGACGATTGAATAATCGAAAAAAGGAAATAATAAGTAAAGCGACCAGTACCAACAAGGGATTCTACTAGAGTAAGATCTACAATCAGGCCTGGCATGGTATGATAAAAGACAATATTCAAAGAAGTGGTCCGATACTAATGGGGGATTCTATTCAGACATAGTCAGGCCCAACGTTGTATAATAAGTGGAAATATAAGGAGAAGCGGCCCTACAATATGGTAGTTCATGCATGCACGATTTTGATGCGATGTGATATAGGTGGACACCGACGCATGCAATAAGAGGAAAACACTATGATCAAGAGGTGGACATGGGTGTAGACGATGAAACACACCGGTGAGTCGGCATATCGGGTTCTTCCTCTTCAGGCGTAGTTAGGCTATGGGAATTCTTATTAATAGGAGAATATTTCCCACAGTAGCATTATGCGATGATATTAGTGGAAATTGATTTCCAAAGTAGCCTACGGGCGGTGTTTCCTTGTTCGATAGCTCTAGGAGCAGTGACTAATTCTTGGTGTGAGTTTCGATCCATATTTCGATCCTTGTATTAGATAAGAACCCTCAGCCAATGGACTTTAAGAATTCCCGGACACTTGTAGCACACCCTAGGTGGTTTAGGATATATTTAAAGCTAACTGCACATAATCACCACAAGTTAAACTTGTACGCATTCAAAGACTTTTGTTTAACCCACTCCCTTCTTTTCATTTCCCCCCACCATAGGATAACAGGTTAGCAGATGATTGGGCATGGTATGGGGAGGAAGGAGCTCACCATTAGAGTTTTCATATTATTCGTTGGTCCTCATATATTTTACCTATTGTTTTAAATGTTTGCTAAGCTTACATCGTATTTTGAAAATAGTGTATGCATAAACCAAGCATTTTAGAGGTCGTTTTTCCAACATGTCTAATTTCTATACGTATATTTTAATTCCTTCCATTGTAAGATCTTAAAATGTAGAATGTCTTAAAATTTACCCTTATAATTATGCTCTGTAATGTTTTAAAAACTCAACAGCTCATATTTCTTGGCATGACTCGAGTCTGAATGTCACCCTAGGCTTTGGATAGTGTGCAGGGAGGTGTAGGTTGTTATAAATTGTTTCGGTACACATGATTTGATGGAGCAATTTTAGGAACAAAGCTCGAAAAGATGGAGATACGAACAAATATGAAGAAAAATTGATATATCACCAAAATATGTGGTCGGTACGACATGATTATGGTTGGTACCGATATGATTTCGATCATAGAAGGTGCTTGCTTTTACTTCTTAATCATGTGGATCTAACTTCTTGCATGATCTTCCATGATCTAGCAACTCTAATGGATGATTTCGCCAATAATTACAAGAGTTAGAGCAACATAAAAGAGATTTTTTGAACTCTTGATCGTCATTCTTTATAACCCGAACTTGACTATGAACTGTTGTCAAACTCTGACTTACATTATTTTCAAGATTTGAAACCTTGTACCTTATTTGTAATCATGTTAAACTTTTGAAATAAACTAAAAGTGGATGTAGGCAGTGATTTGAGGCTAAACACTATAAAAATTTGTATGTCTTCTTATTTAATTTCATTTTTGGTTTATTTTCTCTTATTTGTGTTTGATATAGGATGTTGTGTCACTTTGACCCAACAAAAACCAAACACATAAATAGAAAATAACAAACATTCCCCTTTCATAGTATTCTTTTCCTAACAAAAAAACATATTCCTCTTTTGTTGACATTCCCCAATCAGAATATTGATTTTAGAATACCTCTTTTGCTGAACAAAAAAGGCACCTAAGGTCCATTATTAATAATTGTTGTTTAGAAGTAGTTAATATGGCCATATCAGTCGATTTTAAAACTAACTGCATTGTTGGGACGTTATTCAAATATAAAAATAAAATGTCATTTTTTCCTAAATGAAAATGTATTTTCACATTTATCACGGATAGGTTTTGTTCCTTTTAATGTTACTTCTAAAAGATCAAGAACTATGTACCTACCAAACATATATTTTGAATCTTATTACCGATTTGTTAATTTCTGAATTAGAGCATGGGAATTTTTGTTCATGCGATCCTAACTATCAACTAACTTAGTCAATCAAGTTGCAATGGATCATGGCTGTCAATGAATACCCAAAAAATTCAAAATCCATCGGCATCTTCATTTGAAATACGAATAAATATATAATATTTGAAAAAATGGATATGGATATTGATATGAAAACATTCGTATCTGAAGATTATCCATCTTGTTTTCGTTAAGATTATAATTTGTTTTATGTGTATTTCAACATAATGAAAGATATTTACCTATTTCTAATTAAGGTGATATTTTATATTTTATGTACATATATAATGAAAGATATGACACCATCGACTTCTGAAAGTATCAGTTGGGAGACCGAAATAAATTATTTTACGTTCAAATTTTCAAATTTTCACTACTCATTTTCTGAATCAACTTCTAAAATAATAATACAGCAAGGCAGTCGCATTATATTGTGGCTAACGTACTCTTTTTTTTGGAGAGTGGGGTAGAAGTGGGGAAGGTAGGGTGGGGTTGGGGAGGTGTTGGAGTTGTGATGATGACATAAGATTGTGAGGTGCAAATATTCATACCTTTATCTAGCATAGAAAAGTCTCGTAGAAGAGTTTACATACAAATTCATGCCATGCTCTAACCATAAGCATGCTAAAATATTAAAGTATATGATTATGCTGATTCAAAAGCATAATAGGCATCTAAAAATAGATTTATTGTTGCTAACACTATGCAAAATTAAATATCAAGTAGAGCTTGTTTTGGGTCATCACACAAGGAATCTTCATTGTAGTTCCATCTCAAGAAAGGTGCAAGAACTAATATTGATGAGTCTGAAACTATAAACATGATGGTTAAAACTTAAACGGTTAGAACTAGAGAATTATGCAATGCTGACCATTCGAACATATTAAACTTTAGGGAAATGATACCCAATCAAAGTTGCATCTGCACATATGCTACCTACCACGAACATAACTGCTACCTTAAGATCTAAATTTGAGCATAATAAGCAATTAATGAATCAGTTACTATGCAGGTTTAATGGGAATGAATTCCTGAGACAATACTAAGGTTGTTATTTAGTATATTTGAAATTTGGTTGCTGAGAAGCAATACAAAAATAAGTGTATATCTCAAACAATGCTTTGTTTATAAGAAGGGAAAAGAAAATATGCATTAACTGTATATGATAGAAATATCATATGATCTCAGCATATAATTGATAGAAATATCTTTTATGGTTTCAAAAAAGTGTACTTTGATGAATATGCAATAATAGTATATGATCTTAGCATGTATAATATACGTAGAGCATTGTAGTTTTCCTGCTTTTACATATTCACAGCAATCCACTGAAAATGTGTTCATTCTCATACGACCATGACATTGGTTCCTTTTCCTTACCATGACCTTGCATATTCTATGTAAATAATAAATAAAGATAAATATTCTAGACAGCCATGGTCAAGTTAAATTTAATTATAAAGATGGTGAAGAGTTCACTTCCCTCTGTTATCTAGAATAAATTCTTGATTACTCAAATATAAATTCAATTAAAAAATGAATTTATACTTATTAATTTAAATTTCTCAGCATATGCTGTATGTTAATTTATTCTCAAATACAATGAACATGCTGTATGTTTTAATGCTAGCTGAAAACTTCCCCAACAAGCTATCAAAAGTGATAACAGTTCGAGTTTGAATTTTTTTATGTAAAATGGTATTTGTTTTAACCATGGTTTGAAGCTGAAATCGTTGAATTTTGACAAATGTTAATATACAATGCTCAATCATGTAGGCTAATAATATATATACTTTAACAAATAAGGAGCAAGGTGACATATATTATGACATATATATGTGTTTTAAGAAGAGGAAGTTGCTCTCTGACCATCCCTACTTGCTCTGTCTTGAAGCCCAAATCTACGTGCCTAAACTAATGAACCTCACCACCAACTTATTGTTGAAATCTCTTTATTATCTAACGTGTCCGCTAGACCAATGACTCATGTTATGTGCATCTATTAATAAAGATAAGATTATGATATGAAATCATGGTATCTTTATTGCATAAATTCCAAATGGTTTCCATTTCTCCTTGACTTATAACAGGACCTTTCTTATTTCTTAATGAGCAAGTGAATGGACCTTACTATAACAATACATGCCAACAAAACCCAAATACTCCCTGTGCTACCAAAACATCCAAATCATTGTCCTCTCATGCATGATTTAAATTATCATCATAAAGATAAAAAGGCAATATCTGCATGTACTTTTTATCCATAACATACTAACCATATATTATAGATGTAGTATATTCAGACATGATATAAGTTACAACATCATATTAATTTATACATATTCTTACTTGATCACCTATCAATGGTCTATAATTTTATTCCTGTCATAATAATATATAATATTATATTATCTTCTTCTCAATAAAATACGGTAGCTCATAGATTTCCATTCCAACCCGAAGAAATCCCCATTCTTTGCAAATACTATTTTGTGTTGATTAAGTTATGTAGTTATTATTATCATTTTTGTTGCAGTACATGACAATATTTACTGGCACAATCTAAAAAAAAGTTTTCAAGCATTAAATAGCGGCAAGCCAAACATCGGTGAGGATCAATTCACTTGAACACCCAATCATCTTAGTATCAAAGACAAACAACAATGTGAGCATCAGCAAACAAGTTTATTGAGTTTAAAAAGAATTTAAAAGGCAGGAGCTCGACATAAATCTAGATAAATATGCCAAAAAACAATGTTTAAAGTAAAGCTCAACTTAGCTAAGGTTATGGAGCAATGTTTTGCTCTGCATAAAATCACAACACAAATAGTATTGCTGTAATTGAATAAAGGTGAAGTTGAAATTTAGCAAAAACCCTAATTGCTTGATTACCGGATAAACAACCAGAGAACAAAATTACCAGTTCAACTGAAAGCACTAATGACTGATTACCTGATTCACAAAAACCTAAATTCACGAAAATAAATCAAAGGATAAACAAATCAATTAAGCTTAAGCCTAAGTTTGATGCAACCGAGAAAACTAAGAAATAGAAATCGAAATTACCTGATTTTGAATGATTTTGGGATAAAATCGAAAGAACAAGGAGAATTCACTCACAACCTAAATTCAGAATTAACGGCCGTAAAACAGAAGGATGATTTTGAAAGCGTTTGATATAGGTTTGAGTTTTGGGTTTTCATGGTTTTCATTCTGGGTTGAAAATTTGGAAGGAAGAAAAACAGTTTTCAATTCTCCTTGTTAAGCCCACTTTGAAAAATGGCTATTTTCGAAAATGAATTTACAAAATGATAAAGCTAATAAGTTTTCATTATTTTGCAAAATTGAAAACTAAAAATACTCTGAAAATGGGTAACCAAACAGTCCCTAAGTTTTATGTTCTTCCCATTTTCTTTTATAAAATACATAGTATTTTCAGAAAAAGGTGTGATTCGGGGAGTTATTTAAGTAATTTTAGTAAACTTAATATGTGTTAATATTATCGTTTTTCATAACTTTGTAACCGCATACAATACACGTCATGGCAAACATTCTTAAATCTGAAAACGAGTGAAGTAAAAGAGTAAGAATTTTAAAAATGAAGTGGTGTATAAATTAATATTTAAAAAGAAAAGATGTAAGACAAAGTTTTAGAAAGAAAGTTGGGTGCTAATTTCCGTTGTATTTTTTATGGCGAAACCCATACATTTTATGTAGCAATAGAACCAAGGTTCAAGATTTCACTCAACACACGTGAATTTCGACCATTCCAATCTGATTCTGGTGCTGATCGAAATGAAACCTTTAGAGAAACCTGCTATCAAACCAAACTTTTAAAATGAGTAAAAAAAATTCAATTTTTGACAAGAAAAGAGAGTATAGCGAAGTAAAAGATAACTGAAGCAAAAAAATTATCATTTTATACATCTTTAATAATAGTTGTAACAGATTTAGTATCACACTTTTTTGGTATCAACGTAAACTACGAAAAATGCTACTCTATATATTATCAAATATTAATCACTTAAACATAGGATCTAGTATTAAACTTATTTTACAAATTCATACACCGAAGTAGGATTTAACAATTAAACATGATTTATAAATTCAAAACGCTTCTAAAAATATGATCTAAAATTAAACTTATTTACAAATTCAAAATATCAGTTCACAAATATACAAATCTTAGTATCACTTGAAAATGAATAAAAAATCATTTTTTTGATAGATTTAAACATGTACAATTTATAAGGAAAGTGAAGCGCGTACCGTAATACTCGTTTCAAGTAGAAGTGATCATTTTGAATAGAATGAAGCCTTTTTACTTTAATCATCTTAGCCATCATGGCATCTACTAGTTGAAGAGGATTGCAAACATCTTTGCAACATCAATTTTCTTTTCCTATTTTAAGAATCTTTTTTGTGAATTTTAATTTTTTTTTCAGGGCATGGTCTCTGAAAATGAGGAGGATGAGAAGTTAAAATACATTACTTTTTCTTCCCTATTGCGTTGCCTACTAGTATGTTTATTTCTTTTTTTTTCTTTTCTGATTATTTGGGTTAGGCGGGTTGGGCTTTTGTTGAGTCTAAGGCTGGATTGTTAATGTGTAACGTAATTAGTATTTTTAATCTAAACTGATTATGAGAATAACTGTAACATATATTCACATGTACTTAGACATAGTTTTTGTTATTAAAATTAAGAATTCATTTTTCATATTACATGGAAAAAGAGCTGGAATCAGTAGATTGGAACTAAAATGAAATTTACCAAATTTTCAAAATGGAACCGAAATTTCAAACTTAACACAACTGACTCGAACTTGAAATAATAATTTTCAGCGCACACACGCATATGAATGAGTTAGCTAGTACACAGTAAGTATGCTGATTTCACCTTGAAATGAAGTATAATATCAATACCATTTTGTTGGTGCAATAAAATAATCAATCAAAAGAATCTGGAATAGATATAGACAATGTAATTTCACTCTCTACAATAAGTTCATTGTCTATATTGACATGTTTATCATTATGTCAAACATACGTAGTTAAATCATGATAAATACTTAAAGACTTCTGATAAATTTCTCAATCATGGAAATAAAAAGAATAAAGTAAAAAACTTTATTTCAGATCTCGTCTCATGATCCCCTCTCCACAATGAATCGAATACAAAGTATATATTGACCCAAAACAAAAACAGGCCGAGCCACAAAGCCTAATACCGAAAATAAAAGAAATACAAAAACAAAATAGCAAAATGCAAAGTTGCATATACATCATATCAACTTAACAGCCCCCCCCCCCCCAAAAGATGGACTAGGATTTAAACAACCAGTCCAATCTTGAACAGGTATATTACACACAAAACCAAGCATAGGAGATAAAAATTTGTGTTGATCGGCACCAAAGGCTTTGTCATAATGTCCACAAGCTGCATTGAAGACTTAACATGCTTACATTGAAGAAAACCTGTCTGTACATGTTCTCTGACATGGTGAACATCAAGTTTTTGATGTTTACTCCGTATATGCTTTGTTTTTTTTTTTGAATTACCTAGAGAACCAAGCTTCGCTTGTAAACTCTAGGGAAGTATGTGCCTGCCAAACACATACTTCGGGTACTTGTTACAGGGTATATGCTTTGTTTTCTCATGAAAGACAGGATTTTCAGCTATATGTTGTGCCGAAATATTATCACAATGTAAAATAATTGGAATTGGAACATGAATACCAATTTCAGAAAGCAATCCTTCAAGCCAAACAATTTCACTTGTCGTGTAGCTCATGCTCTTGTATTCAGAGTCTGTAGAGCTCTTTGAAACTCATTTCTGCTTCTTTGTTTTCCATGAAATTAAAAATTTACCTAGAAAAATACAATAACCACTCAAATTCCTGAATCTGGACAAGTACCCCAATCTGCATCACTATATGCAGTTAATATCAAATCTGAACTGGCAGGAAAATGAAGACCAAGATTCAATGTACCCTTAAGGTATTTAAGAATATGTATGTCAGCTTGATAATGTGGAACTCTTAGAACATTAAGAAATTGACTTAGCTGTTGAACAGCAAAAGAGATATCAGGTCGAGTAAGGTTTAAATATAGAAATTTACCAATTAGTCTTCTATAAATTTCAGGATCTTCCAATATGTCTCCATCAGACACACTGAGCTTCAAACCTTTTTGCATTGGAAAAGAAACAGGTTTACAACCTTCCAAATTGTTATCTCTAAGCATATCCAAAATGTATTTCCATTGTTTTAAAAGAATGCCTGAATTTGATCTTGATACCTCTATTCCAAGAAAATATTTCAAAACACCTAAATCTTTGATAGTAAAAGTACTATCTAATTTAGTCTTCAAATTGTTGATCATAGTAATATCATTTCCAGTCAATAACAAATCATCCACATGTGTGACAAAAATTATAAATAAATCACCCTTGTGTATGAAAAACATTGAGTAATCTTGTTTAGATTGAGTGAAACCCCACTGAATCAAAAACTTTGTCAATTCTTTATACCAGCACCTACTTGCTTGTTTCAAACCATAAATTGATTTTTTAAGTTTGCATACCTGACCTGGTTTGACCTTATCATAGCCAAGAGGAGGATTCATATAAAATCTATATCCAAATATCCATGAAGAAAAGCATTATTAATATCCAATTGTTGAATTTCCCACTTCTTTATAGCAGCAAGAGCTATGGTTAACCCAACATTGGTTAATTTAGCTACTGGACTAAAAGTGTGTTTGTAATCTTTGCCAGATATTTGCTTATCACCTCTAGCAACAAGTCTGCCTTTACATCTTTCAATATCACCATTAGGTTTAAATTTAGTTTTATAAACCCATTTACACCCAATAGCTTTCTTACCAAGAGGTAATTCAGTCAACTCCCATATATCATTGGCTTCAAGTGCTTGTAACTCTTTATTCATAGCTTCAACCCATTCAGGATGATTTTTGCTTGATTATATGAAGAAGGTTCATAAGCTACTAGAACATTATTCAGACTATGTAGTTTTTCATTGTTTAAATGAGCAAGACATGGTTCAGCATAAACATTGAAGGAAGCAGAATTTTCTGAATCAAGATTTTGAATAACTCTTGTAGCTGGTTTTGTCATAACAAAATCATCAAATCTTTGAGGTAATTTACTAATTCTGGAAGATGCTCTAATATTTTGAGTTGGTCTGACTTGAGAAACAGGATAAGGAATAGCAGAAGTTGTTTCTTGAGTTTCAGAATTATCAATACTTCGAATATTCAAATGAAAAAAATTTGAGGCGAGTGAACAAAATGATCTTGGTTATTTGTGTTTTCAGACAAATTCTGAAAATCAAATGCAGGATTAACTTGAGGAAGAATAGTGTATGTTACCTGAGGAATAGAAGAAGGAATCATCTTTGAATCATCTTTAAACGGGAAACAATTTTCAACAAAATATACATCTCTACTAAAAAATACTTTATGAGTATTGAGATTATATAATTTGTAACCCTTTTGAGCATATGGATATCCAATTAAAATACATTTTCTTGATCTTGGAGCAAATTTATCAGCTAATTTTTGAGCAGCAAAACATAAACACCCAATAACTCTCAAATAACTATAATCTGGTTGCTTCTTCATGAGAAGTTCATAAGGTGTTTTCCATTTTAAAACTGAACTTGGTAACATGTTTATAATATGAGTAGCAGCAAGCAAACAATCTCCCCAAAATTTATAAGGTAAACTAACATGAAATCTTATGGTTCTAGCTGTTTCAAGAAGATGTCTATGTTTTCTCTCCACCCTACCATTTTGTTGTGGGTTTCCTGGAACACTTCTTTGATGAATAATACCTTTATTGGTAAATAAAATTCTGCATGACTTTTGAATTATTTCAGTTCCATTATCACTCCTAATAACTTTCACTTTTTTATTAAACTGAGTGTGAACATATTGAAGAAAACCATTAAGAACAGAATACACTTGAGTTTTTGACTGAATTAAATGAATCAAAGTGATTCTAGTATGATCATCCGCAATAGTCAAGAAGTATTTAGCACCAGATAAAGATGGCCTTGAATATGGACCCCATAAATCAATGTGTATCATATCAAAAGAATCATCAGCGTGTGAAACAGATTGTAGAAAAGGCATTTTATGTTGTTTTCCAAGAAGACAAGCTTCACAACTAAAATCACAATTATTATGATCATTTTTGCCTGGAATGGTTAAATGTTTCATATGACTAGCAGATATATGACCTAATCTAGCATGAATTATCTCAATACTAGGCTTTACATTTGCAGTAATGATATTGTTTGCATAAGAAAAAGAATTATTGGTAAAAATAGATTCAGAAAAACTAACTAAACCATATGAAGCGAAATTTGAAGAAGAATTGGAGAAGAATTTGTATAACCCAAAGTGTCTTGATCCAACAACACATACTTGGTTAGTTGAAAGGTCCTGAAAATAACACGAGTCTTCTTTAAAATTGGCTATTAGATGATTATCATCGAATAATTTTCCAACAGAAAGTAGATTATGTTTGAATTCCGGAATATAGAAGACATTTTTGAGAAGAATTCTAGAATTTAGATCAACAATACAAACATATTTAACCATTATACCAGTTCCATCAAGCAATGATATTTTAATTGGTATACTTAGTTGTTTAAGTGAAGCAAAAAATGATAAATTTGATGCCATATGGTCTGTAGCACCTGTATCTATAATCCAACTATCATAATCAAATTTTTGTACCATCTGATCAAAATTTGATGCTGAAAATATACCTGCAAAGTTTGCAGCAGTATATAGAGGATTGTCTTCAGAAATATTCCCTTTAGCATTTTGTTGAATCATCTTCCAAACTTCATTATAAAGTGCAGAAGCCATAACAGGATCAACAGCCTTGTTTGATAAACTTGATTCTTCAATCTCTTGTGGTCCCTTTCCCAAAATTCCATTAGAATTATTATGAACATTTCCTGCTAGCTTTGTATTCTTCTTTCCTTTTAAATTTGGCCACCATTCTGGATATCCAACAATTTTGAAGCATTGTTCAATAACATGTCCTTTATTCTTACAATATTCACAAACAGCTTCACCTTTTTGCCTCTTAAGCTCTTTCTTAACAGTTTGATAATTAGGTTTTGGAAAAACTTTAAGAGCTTGAGCTTGAAAAGCACTCATTTCATTCAGAGAATTCGTATTATTAAGCTTATTTTGTTGCTCAACTTGCTGTAAAGTATAGTATGCCTTATGAACATTTGGAAGAGGATCGGTACTAAGAATATTTAGCTTAACTTTATCAAATTCCTTGTTCAAGCCTGAAAGAAATTGCATTAGTTTATTTCTTTGATCCATTTCAAGAAATTTCTTAAAGATTCCACAACTACAATTTTTTAAAGCACCACAAGAACACTGAGGAAAACCTTCTAACATCTGTAATTGATCCCATACACTTTTCAGTTTCCCATAATACTCTGGTATTGAAGAATCATTCTGTTGAGTAGATGTAAGACTCTTATGCAACTCAAATATCCTTGGTGCAGTAATCTGACCAAATCTTTCATTAAGCTCTTTCCATAATTGATGAGACGAATTCACAAACATAAAACTCTCAGCCAAATTCTTATCTATCGAATTCAAAATCCATGACATAACCATGTAATCATTTCTTATCCATTTTTGAAGATCAATAAAAGATTCAATAGGCCTCCGAAGAGTTCCCTCAACAAATTGCAATTTATTTCTAGCTATCAATGCCATTTTAACAGTTCTGAACCAATTTATAAAATTTGAACACGTAAGAATGTGACTACCGAGTTGCATACTGGATGATCCGAATTCGAAAGATAATAAGGATCATTGAAATTGATTCCAGAAGAATTAGGCGTTGGTGAATTGACCTGAGAACTTGAATCATCGTCGTTCACCATTTTAGAGCAAAAGAAGGAAGAAAGAATAATCAAACAGCAGATCTATAGAAGAAATAAAAGATCGAAAAACAATCGATCATCCTTGCTCCGATATCATGATAAATTTCCTAATAATGGAAATAAAAAGAAGAAAGTAAAAAACTTAAAAACTTTATTTCAAATCTTGTCTCGTGATCCCCTCTCCACAATGAATCGAATACAAAGTATATATTGACCCAAAAGAAAAACGGGCCGAGCCACAAAGCCCAGTACCGAAAATAAAAGAAATACAAAAACAAAACAACAAAATACAAAGTTGCATATATAGGATATCAACTTAACAACTTCGAACTATTTTATAATATACAAATATGCTATTTTGTATATTGATACCAAAGGAAATTGAGGACAACCAGGACGGACACCTGCATACATCCATGGCGAAATAAATACTATAAAGGTTAATGTGTTACATCAAGTCATCATTTGGTAGCAATATCTCAATGGCATGCACTATTATGATACGTTGTTGATTGACAAGCAACAAAAAGCTGATTATTCTGTAGAAATGGACACTTCTGGCCTGTAACTGTACTGACTTCCCATACCTACTCTAACCAGGGGAGGAAGGAAGGATCGGTACTGAAACCGACTGCTTTTAAGCACACATTTTTGATGATACGTATGACTTTTATATATTCATACGAACCGACATTTTATGATGAAGTTGCTTTCAGGACGGATCTTAAAACTGTTGAAAAACAGCCATTCTGAGTGTTTATTTCCAGACAGGATGCTCTGGACGTGGAAGCATGGGGGTTTCAGACCGAATACAAGCCCTGTTGTTTGCGGATTTGCTGAAGTAAACGACTCTGTTTAAGAAAGTGACTTCTTGAGTTGCATGGATTCATTATACATAGATTAACTGTCGGTAACCAAGCGGATGGTAGATGTCAAATGAAGTCAATGCTCATGGAGTCGGATGATTTTATGTTTTGTTAGTATTAGAAATTTTAATTTCATAAAAGTTACATGAGTCTTATGACAGTGTTAAAAGAATATCTAATTTCGCAAAATAAATATGATAATGCTAATATTTATCATATTTTGAGGCGACGCACTTGTTATACACCTTTATGTATTTTATTATTTGGTACATGTTGGTTTATAAAATTTGCATTGACTCGAAAATAAAAAATGTAAAATAAAGGGTGCCTTACTAAAATACTAAAATATGCATGTGTCTCATGAAGATATGGTTTATATTCATCACGAAGTTTCAAAGCGCGACTAAATTTTTTTCTAAAAGGAAGAATCTTAGGAGTATTAAAAAGGTTAGAAATCATAGGAAAGCATTGAATACGATTGGCAAATTAATGTAACATATTCGAAGAACAACCATGGTCGCAATAAAAATAATAAACAATCCAGATTTTGTTGTTGGAAATCATGTAGATTTGGGGGGTCCTCCTCATTTCCTCCAATCAACCCCATTCCTTCACCAAATATCAATCTATTTCACAAACATGGCAACACAATACCAGGTTGGAGAAAATCCGAGCAAAGCTTCAACATGGGCTGATATGACCAAAAGTGAAGGGTTAAATTCAGATTTTATCTGAATTATGTTGCTCTTATCTTCATCAGCCACAAAAAAAAAAAGATAATTACTATGAAAAAATTGGTTAGCAAAAGAACAGAAACAAAAAGGGATCTGTTCAGTTGTTGCGTATGTATATGAAAATAGGCCTTCCTATCATCATTGCAAGATGTTTATAATGAGAACTTGGAATCAAACAGTTAAATTCAAAAACATTACATGGAATAAAGGGTTTTTTATCATCGGATTTTCGAATGCAGTAGATTGTGAAAATATAATTAAAGGAAATTCATATTTCACAAATGGAAAACCCATTATTCTGAAAAAATGAAACAAGAAACTAAATCTTGATAGGGATCTTCTCTAGACTATGCCAATTTGAATTCGTTTACCAGAACTTAGCTTGAAATTGTGGGATAGAAAATCATTTAGTGCAATGGCTAATGTAGTTGGAATCCCATTGAAATTGATGAACCAACAGCAAAAGAAAGCAGACTTTGCTATGCAAGAATTTTGGTTGAGATCAATGCCGTGCATAGTTACCAGAAGAAGCATATATTCCATGCATGATGGAGAAAATATAGTGAAAAAATAGAATATGGCTGAATCCAAGAAGTAAAACTTATGCATGTTTTGGTCATTATGTTGAAAACTGTGTTACTAAAAAATTCTGAAAGGAAAAAAGCAGTGCGGGAGCAAACCCAATGAGTGATAATTAAAATGAAGACAATGAAAAAATGCAAGTGAATAAAAATATGGGTACTGAAAATGCCTTCTCTGAAAATCCTAGAGATGCAGACTCAACATCTGCAAATTCAACAATTATGAGCAAAGACAAAGAAAGCACCACAATAAACATGTAGAAGAACACACAACAAAGAGAAAAGGTTAACTCTGGTCCCATGGTTTAAGACTATGAAAATATATAGGAAGAACCTATAAATCGTGATGAGGCAAGAACCTATACTGGTGAAAATGAATCGTAACAACCCGTAAATCGATACCGCTTGAGTCGACACTATTCTCCAACATAACAACTCAAAGTGAATGAAAATACGAACCATTAGGGTGAAGAAGAAGGAGGTAGAAGAAGAAAACAGAAAAAAAAACATCAGAATCACATAATCGCAGCGGAACAATATATAATAGATAACAATAGATTTTTATACAAAAGAATATGTAACTATTTATACATTGCATCATCAGAGTACAACACAAATCAACAACACAATTCAGGACAGTTATAATAACTTGTCCTTCCAAAGCTGAATATACAGCTTATACTGCACAGCGGAATATAAATCTACGGAAATACGTCTCGTCATCCAGCTCGTCTCCTGAGCTCCACAACAATCCATCCAGATTCTGTACTCTATAATACTCGATCTTACTCGAGCATTATAGCAAAATAACACCCGAATCAGTCTGGAAAACCAGCGTGAGATAACACATCCAATTGGATTATTAAAGTTTTCAAAATTCTTAAAAATTAAAGGTATCTCGTAAGACCACGCCACAAAAAAACATGTCAGGTTTTAACCTTACGATAACCAAAACATTTCTTATCAAACCCTATGATATTATAGTGTGTCTATATACAAATACTTATTCAATTAGCCGAAAATGTTACATTCATTAAATTCCAGCATAATAGGTATACAAACAAGTCCAAAGGTACTTATTGGAGATTGGATTTCCATCAGTGGCAGGGCTATTGGGGTACCGCCCGTCACAGTACCTAGTCTAGATCAGAGTATCGTGGATCCCCCATGATCCCTTACAACATAAGACCAGAGCTACCCCTTACTGGATAGTCCAAATATAATCACCCCACGATTGGGATTAGCAACCGCTCACACGGCCGAATAAAAGGGACATATAGACAGGGAAGACCTTACCCTAATTGGTCGCTAGCCACTTAGCCTTGCTGCACCTTCCATGTTTTAGCCATTCCCGGTTAATGATGCTCGAGGCTATGCATTACCTTTTTAGCACACATTCACTTATAATATTCACCGTTCCCCTGACGATGTTCTGATAGCATTCGTCCATACAAGTCTGTTCCCGATCCGAACAGAACCGAAGGTACTACTCCTACTACATCCATTTTTGGAATCATCCTCAGGATTAGTAGCGATTAGCCTTTGCACTTCACTTCTCCATCTTCGACTCCAAGCACTTGTCTTCCACACGAAAAAGTTCAAACCGGATCGAAGTGGCTTTCGGAAAATTAATCGCGATCTCGGTCTCTTCGAAACGATCAATGCATTGGTCAATATTGATAGTCGGTTATTTAATTATTGTATAACATTCACAAACAACCATCAGGTCGTAATAATTTCCCAAATTATTTATTTCAAAATATCTTCACAAGATATTCTTCTACACTTCAACCCTTTGAAAATAATTTTCAAAATCACTTTTTATCTCGCGGAATAAATTTCCATCCAATAGTTTTATTTCCACTGAAAATCACCAAGCCTTAATACTTTAGATTTTTAAAATAATTTAATTCACTTTATCCAAAAATATATGCTTTAAAACACTTAAAATAAAAACTACTTAAAAAAACTTTATTCAAAATAAAATTTATGGAATTCTACACAAAATTTTCATATAAAAACTTTAGCCAAGCTGCTTTTAAAATAAAGCTGCTTTTTAAAAGATAAATATTTAATAACTGTCTTTTAAATCATAATACCAATTTAACCTTTAAAATAATTACTACTATAACTAACTTAATAAATATTTACCTTTAAAATTTTAAACAACTTAAATAATAAATTTCTCAAAAACATTCTTTTTAAACAACTATAAAACTTTTAACTTATACTTAAAAAATCTGCTTTGAAAACATGCTAGGCTTTTTCAGGAAAATACACTTTCCATTCTAATATAGTCCATTTAATCAGTTAATAAATCCTTCTCGATTTATCACAATTTAATTTACGTCCCCATCCTGTAATTTTATTTTCCAAACGCTTCAAAAATAAAACCACCCTTTTATTTTTAAAACAAATTACCATCTCCTTATAAAATCCCATTGTGAATTTATACTTTCAGGTTTATTCATTGATAAATATTTCACTTTATTTTTAAACCCCGTTTATAAATTCCATAATCTCATCATCTTTTTAATCACAGTTTCAACACTTCATAGATTTTTCAAATCGATTTTCAAAATTAACTTCATTTAAAATAAATTCTTTTACTTACTCAAATTTATTCCAAAACCCATTAATTCCATATTCACTTCTTTATTACGATTTAAAGTCTTATTTAAGAACTGAAATATTAATTTCATACTTTATTTCCAACTCCCCTTTTTTACATTCTTCCAAACCATTTTAAACCCTAAATTTAAAAATAAATCCTTTATTTTTTTAAATAATATCACTTAAGTTTCAAAACTCGTTTATTCCCATTTATTCAGAAATCTCCTTTCCCATACTCGAAATTTATTTATTAGGATTAAAAATCAACTTTTTATTCTTTTCCCAAATTCATTCTTTTGAATCTATCCAAATTCACTTTATTCATTTTACTTTAAAAAAAATTCCTTTTTATTTCCTTTAAAAACCCAATCTTTATATTTTTGATTTCTCAATATACTTAAAATATATGCAGTCAAACCTTAGCATTCAATTTTTTCAATTACCAATATAATCTATCACAGATTATCAATAAATCATATCACAGAATATGAAAATAAAATCAATATTTTGAGAATCCAGTTGAATCCCTCCAACTTGTTTCCCTGCATCAATAGATATTAGCACAATATAAAAATACCAATCACACTTCGAGGGGGATATTGCGGTATATAGGGTTATCCGCTACTATGCGGGCGCATAGGGTCTCATCCGCTATATAATGCTGGAATATCAATCACTCCATTGTGTGTACACACACACACATATAATATCACCTCCAGACTGATAATAAATCATCAATTCATGCAACCAACCAATAATTTGATTTTAACTATTTAAACTTAAAAGGTAATCCAAATGAGTGAGATTAATTCACCTTTGATTTTATTGTTTGCAATCCACTCCAAACCTGCTTGCCCCTCCACTATTTTTAACCTTTTATAAACATTAGATGATTTTTATTAATATTCGAATAAGTCAAACAATTAAATTCCCATTTGATAAATTTAATTAACCAATGATTTTATTTTAAAGTAATTTCCTTTTAATAAAAATATCTTTATCAACTAAAATAATTAAACAGGTTAATTGTATAATTTAATCACCAGACCCATTATTTTGAAAACAAACTACTAAGCCCAAATATGTATGTATATGTATATTCATTTTATTGAAATTACATATACTAAAAAAATAACCTACATACATTCTAAAAATCTAATCTTTATAAACTCTACACCATTTTAAAATTTCTATACTTTCAAAAGTGTATATATATATATATATACACACATATTTACTGTTTCACCTATAAGTATATGTTTATTTAATTAAAAACAGAATTATCTTCACCTTACTATAAATTTTTCTTCTTCTTTATTCTACATATACAGATATACATAATAGTTTTTTATGTATATCTTACTGTAATAAATTTCTGTTTTTAAGCTTTACATATTTTTTTCAATCTGTGTATATATATATGTGTGTGTGTGTTAAATCAAGTTAATCTGTGTGTGTATATATACATGTATATATATATGTAATAACTTAAAATTTCGATCTCCTATCAAGGCTTGCTGCTAAATGTTATAATGTTATACCCGTATTTCGAACACAATGGAAAAGGTTTCAGGTCCTAATTCGATCGTATGGAGAAGATGGCTTTTTGGATCTAGTTATTATATTAAATTTTCGATATGAATTTCAATGCGTTACCTACCGCATGATCACACGATAACTCCAACCACTAAGAAAATTGAAATCCGATAATATACACTATTGCGGATCCAATGGAACCAGTTTCGTCGAATTCCAAGTATGTGCCTCAAAAGGCTATTTTTAAATATCGAATTTAAACGTATATTTTCAAAAATGAACAAATTACTTCCGGTTTCAATTTTAAAACTTTTATTACCTTCAGCATTATCATACAGATTTTATAAGCCTTGAAATATTTTAACAAGTTTAAAATCCAAGATTCACTATTTTAACCAATTCCCAATAAATTTAATTTAATAATTAAATTTCCAAATAAATAGTGATATTTGAAATTCAGGTTAAAAATTAACTTTCAAATATTTAAAATCAACTAAATATTCCAATTTCAAATATCCAAAAAAATTTGGTCGTCACATGAATAAAGCTAACAAAGGAGATCATCCAGATGTCACTTCAGTACCCACTACAAACTCAGTAATAAAAAGTAACAAAAATAAACATGCTGTAGAATCACAGGCCAATACAAAAAGGGTGAATAACATACAGGCTACTGAACTCCACCCCCTACCAGAAGAGCTCAATGATGAATGACTGATTCAAAGTTAGTTTCTATTTTTCAGAAGCGTGTGCTATTAAAAAAATCTACTTTGTCCTAATTTATAGGCTTTAGTAATAATACGTATTGTTGAGTTTGTTTTTAGCATGTTTTTGTTTTATTACCAAGTCTTAAGTTTCCTAGATGATCTTACCTTTGTGCTTATTTTCTTTTTATCTACATGCCTATATAAGAAGCAGTTTCTTCAATAAAAAATTAGTTTTCCTTCTCTTATAGTATACTCCTACTTTTATTTTTGTGCTAACATTGTGCTATCGGAGTATTCACCGGTTTTCGGTCCACTTATAGAAGTGGCAAGAAATAGTACAAATTCATCCTCTCAACCATTAATTCCCAGTTTAAAGGGGAAAATATCATTTTTGGCGTCTTAAAATGAAGACTATTTAAATCCTAAGTGTTAGTCCGTGAGATGATGACTTTGATGACAACAACCTTAGAATAGATTATAAAACATAAATACAAACATTATAAGTTTAGATATATATGTATATGCAGGTTTTAACCATGCAGGTACCAAGAATGAAGACTGTATAGTATAAAGATTCAAGACATCAAGATTGAAGACTCATGAATATCAAGAATATCAAGAGTTCAAGAATTGAAGTAATTTATTCTTTAATTATAAATTTTGTTAAAACTCATAGAAAAGCACTGGCATCTTAAAATCCAATTTATTCATGAATGGAATCAACTTCGAGCCTGTTAAAGGGATGGAACCCTAAGTAGGATGGAACCTACGAAAAATTTAGTGGAACATTGTTTTGTATCCGCTAACTTTTTATTCAAAATGATTTTTCAAAATTATATCATGTTTTCAAAAAAAATTCAAAACTTCCTTTTAAAAGCATCAAAAACTTCTATCCTGATTTTAAATAATTTTAGCCTCAAAATTATCTTTAATTTCAAAAGTTAAAATTACTCCTGATTTTAAACTATCTTTTAAAGTAATATATTTAACTTTTAAATATTTATACTTAAGATTTACAGGAAAATAGGCACAAGGAAAAAGTTATAAAAAAATTTAGTCTCAGGGACGGTAAGTTTATTTTTTAGTCTGAAGGACACTTTATAGTATAAACAGAAAATGATAGCTACATCTATCATTCTGTGATTTACACTACAAAGTGTCCTTCAAACTAAAAAAAAAACTTGTTGTCCCTAAGACTAAGTTTTTTTGCAACTTTTTCCCTGTGCCTAAAATCCCCTAAGATTTAAATATAAAATTATAGTTAAATTTTATATATATTATTCTCTATATTTACTTATGAATTTTAACTATAGTCAAGTATATTAGAAAAGTTTAAAATAGTTTTTATATAAGATAAAGGTTATTTTCAAAGAAAATAAAATCATCAAAAATTGCTTTGGGATGTCGACATGCCTATGGTGACCATGTCGACATGGTATCAGTTGAGTTCAAAATTTAAATTTCAAAAGAAGTGCCTATTCGTCATAACTCTTCATGAATGGACATGGCTGTTGTTCTTCCATAAATAAGGGTTAGTTTCAATGAATTTTAGATCATATTTTCTGGTTTTTCACTCCTCTTCTTCTTCCACGTTTCTTAATACATATTCTTACCATTACTCTGCCGAAATCAATATTGAATCATACTCGATTACTTCTAGTTTGATTCTTTATCATTATCTCAACAAGGTTCTCAGTGCTATCAAAGTTATAGACTTCTTTGTAATCTATTAAGCGAAAAAATGTATGATTGTGGCCTTGAAAATAAATCAAGCGAGAAAAGGTGTGATTGTAGCCTTGGTAAATCAATTGGGTAAACTTATGGCCTGGAAATCAAGTATCTCTACCTAGAGGATTGAAATTCTAGAGGGTGTACCTCGTAGCCTTGAAATCGAGGGTGTAATTGTACAATTGCTTTTGAAAGGAAATCTGTACTTGTATTGCGGGACTGGATGTAGGGTAACTCCGAACCAGTATAAAATCTGGTGTGTTCTTTCCTTTACTGCTTTTATTTTATTTCTGCATCTGTGTTTGTTTCTGTGATTATCCCTGTATCTATAGATTGCATACATCTCTATCTAAATTAACATAAACTCAAAAAGATTTAGTAATTCTTTATAAACACTATTCACCCCCTTCCTCTAGTGTTAATCCTAGCCTTAAGATCCGTAATCCGCATTTCTTTCAATTGGTATCAGAGGAAGGTTTTCAAAGTTTCATAATCTGATTTTTGAAAAGTTTTCAAAATGGCTACCAACACTGGTACTGTTACTCACACTACTATTCCTGTCACTAGTTCATTTGTAGAAGGTAGGTCTACTGTCAGACCACCACTTTTTAATGGCAGTAACTATGCATATTGGGCATGTAGGATGAAAATATACTTACAATCTATAGGATTAGACACTTGGAATATTACACAAAGTGAATATTCTGAATCCACAACTGATTTTGTACAGTGGACTACTGAGCAAAAGACTTTGCACAAAATAATTCTAAGGCAATGAATATTTTGTTTTGTTCACTAGATAGAAATGAATTCAATAGAGTGTCAGTTTGTAAGTCTGCATATGAAATCTGGAAAATTTTGCAAGTTACTCACGAAGGAACAAGCAAAGTTAAACAGACCAAAATTTCTATGCTCCCAAATCAATTTCAATTATTTAAAATGAATCCAAATGAGTATATTTCAGAAATTATAGTAGATTTCAGGATATTGTGCATTCTCTAATATCTTTGGGAAAGGAATTTTTTGAAGAAGATCAAGTAAGAAAGATTATAAATTCTCTTACTCCAGAATGGAATCAAAAGACACTTTCTATCGAAGAGGCAAATGACATCAGTACTTCAAAGATAGAAGAATTAATTGGAAATCTAATGTCGTATGAAGTTCAAATGATCGGGAGAAGAGAAAACAAAGCATCTGAAAAGAAATCAATGGCATTCAATGCATTGACCGAAGGATCAGATTCAAACAGCGATAATGATGAAGAGATAGCCTTTATGACCAGAAATTTTAGGAAATTCCTAAAATACAGAAAGATGAATAATCTCAAGATAAACAACTATAAGAACTCTAGAAATCAGAATGTAGTGCCAAAAATGTCAAATATTACAACTGTGATGAACTAGGCCATTTAAAAAAGACTGTCCGTATCCAGATAGGCAAAATCCTCTTATGAAAAATGATCCAGCAAATAAATGGAAGCGTGCATTAACTGCTACACTAGATGACTCAGACTCGTCCTCAAGTGATGATGATCAGAAGACAGATAATTTGAATTTGTGTTTCACAGCTGTTCATGACTTCGACGAATTCAAAGAAACGGTCTCAGAAAAAGGTACACGTTTACAATACAATTGGTTGAAATTGCTTGCTTAGAATTAGTTGCTTGATTGATTGATTTTGAATTGGTGTGTTGTTTGAATTTTAAATTTTTTTATTATTATCTTATTATTTTATTATTTGTAATGATATAATTTTCTGAAATATACTATAAATATTTCAGATATATATATATAGACATTAAAAATAATAATTATATATATATATATATATATTAGTGAACTTAGGAAAAATAAATTATCAAAAGTCACTGGCACATGTCGACATGGTCCCTATCATGATGTCGACATGGGTACCAGAATTTGAATTTCAAAATTTGAATTCAAATGTTTGAATTTCCCTCCACCTTTTCACTTCATTCACTTCTCTGAAAAGCTTCCTTTTGACCAGAGAATATGTCCTTTGAGAATCTATTTATTCACTATCTTTTATCATATCTTTTCACTCTCATTTTCAAATTCAAACTCTCTCTTCAAAACTTCAAGCTCTCTACTCTCTACTTTAATGGCTTCTTCAAGCAACCCCTCCACCATGAGAATTTCCAAAGAAATAAAAGAGCAAATATTCAATGGTCTGGAGGCAATAAAAGCATACAGCAATTATGCTAACTATGTCAAAGTCCATCCTGGAAAGTTTGCTATTTTTCAAGATTTCTCTTCTTATGAACTTGATTCTCTTTTTGCAAACAATGGAGTTCTTAGTCTTATTGATGCTTCTCAAAATGATTTTGTTTGCTATCCAAATCTTGTCAAAATTTTCTATGCTAATTTAAACCGAGGATTTTATCATGGAAATGAGGACGAAATTTGGAGTAGTGTCAAGGCACTAGAATTGTTTTGAATTATGATCTTTTGGGTACCATTCTCAATTGCAAGTGTACTGGAATGGATCTTTTTAATTTTAAAATCGATGAAAATGATCGTGAGACATTTCATCACATTTTCGTAGGGAATGATAATTTTGAATTCAAAAATCGAAATTTTCGACCAAAGGCAAGTGTTGCTAATCTTCTTTTGCCACATTGTAACAGCCCGCAAATAAACATGTCAGGTTTTTACCTTATGATACCTAAAACACTTATTAGTAAAATTCTCTGATATTATAATAGGGTCTATATACAAATACTCATTAAAATAGCCGAAATTGTTACATTTATTAAATTCCGGCTACTAGCCACGGAGTGGGTAATACAAATAAAACTCGTAAAAGGCGCGTAGGGAGAATGGATTTCCAACTAATGACTAGTTACCGGGGTACCACCTGTCACAGTACGTGGCCTAGATCACGGTACCAAGGATCACTCCCGACCCCCTGCAACAGAAGACCAGGACTACCCCTTACTGGATAATCGCGAGTAAGATCACCCCACAGTTGTGATCAGCAGCCGCACCACTAAGCCGAAATAAAAGGGGCATCTAAACAGGGATGACCTCACCCTGAAGTGGGTGCTACCCACCTAGCCTTGCTGCATAACCCTTGATTTTCAGTCATTCCCGATTGATGAGGCTTGAGGCTAAGCGTTACCTTTTAGTTCGTATCCCTTAGAATGCCCATCGTCCACCTGACGATGCTCCGAAAGCATCATCCATACAAGCCCGTCCCGGGTTTGAATGGAACCGAAGGCACTATTCCTACTACATCCATTTTGGAATAATCCTCAGGATTAGTAGCGACTAGCCCTTCCACTTCACTGCTCCATCTTCGAATCCAAACTCGTTTTTCCACAAAAACGTACAAATTTCCCAAATTATTTATTAAACTCAAATTATCTTCACATGATATATTCCCACTTTTCAACCCTTTAAAAATAGCTTCAAACCATACTCTTCTCATAGAATGAATTTCCAAATAATTATTTCCACTGAAAACTCCAAGTACAAAGCTTTAGATTTTTAAAATAATTTAAAGCACTTAATAAAAAAATTAACATTTAGAATGAGAACTACTTCAATACTTTATTAAAAATATACACTTTAGGAATATTTAAAATGAGGTTACTTTTATAAAATATAAAACTAGATTTTCTCTTTTAAAACAAATACCAAGTCACTTTTAAATAATTACTACCATAATAGATTAAAGAAAATACTTACTTTAGAATTTAATATTCTAGAAATAATAAATTTTCCAAAACTTGCTTTTTAAAACAACTTAAATTTTTTTAACTTATATTTAAAAACTTACTTTGAAAACGTACTTGGTTATCCAGGGAGAATTTCCAATTTCAATCACTTAAATCAATTTTCCAAATTGATTTCCAATTTACTCCATTTGAAATAAATTTCTTTACTTACTCAATTCATTTCAAAATCCATAAATTTGTAAACTTTATTCATTTATTTTTCTTTTGTTTTGATTTTAAATCTTTTAACTGAACCATACCAATTTCAGATGTTCCAAATTTCTTCTTTATTCTTTTCTATAATTTAAATCTTAAATTTTAAATCAATGATTTATTCTTTTAAATAATAACACTAAAGTTTAAAATTCATTATCTTTCTGTTTAGTCGAATTTCCCTTTCATGCACGGAATTATTTATTAGAGTTTTAAAACTACTATTATTCTTATCCAGTTCATTCTTAATTTATTTAAATTCTCTATAATTATTTCAATTACAAATTTTTTCCTTTATTTTCTTTTCAAAAATCCAGTTCTATATATTTTGATAACTCAGTGTACCAAAATATATTCAAGTAAACCATAGCATTCAATATTCTAATTATCAAAAATATTCATCACGGAACATCGAAGATTCATAACAGAGAATGTTAAACAATATAAATAATTTTGAGGAATCCAGTTGGATCCCTCCAACCCGTTTCCCTGCATCCACAGATGTTAGCACAACATAAAATACCAATTCCACTTCAAGATGGAATATCGCGGTATATGGGTTTTAGATAAAATATCATCCGCTGTTATGCGGCGCATAAGGTCTCATCAGCTATACAAATGCGAGAAATCAATCATTCCAAGATATATTATATACTACTATATATAATATTGCACATCCAATCAAATCAATCAATCAACCAATTATTTAAATTTAACCATTTAATTTATAAACAGATGAGTGATATTAACTCACCTTTGTTTTTATCTGCAATCCAATCCAACCCTGACTTGTTTTCTTCACTGTATTAGACCTTGTATGACATTACACGATTTATTAATATCTGAATTAATTTATAATGAATTACCATTTAATAAATTAGATTGACCAATAATTTTATTTAGCTAATCATTTTTAACTAATAATTTGATATTTCCTGGATATGTTTTCTTCTAAGAACGGTAGACTAAATATATAAATATAAATATATATATATATATTTTTTCATTTTAGAACTACACATTTATATAATTATAAAATAATCCATATAAACCAAGGGTCTAATTTCCAAATCAAAACGAACCCTATAAAATTTTCAGTAAATACAAATTTAATGTTCTGTTTACTGTTTAACCGTTTAAATTAAAAAAAAAATCTTATATCTCATTGTAAAAATAAATTTTCTACTTAACTATAATATCCATGAATAAATTATTTAAATTAAAATAAAATCAAAATAGCTTACTGTAAAAAAAAATTCATAGTATATTTACATATTCATTTTTTTATTAACTATCATTTTCAAAAGCCAAAATTAACAACAGGAAATACCTTGCTTCGCCTACGCACTCCACGCACGCATCGATGGCCAATTCCTTATCCCCGAAACCCTGCCGCCGACCACTAGCTATTCTCTCAGACCACACCTTGCTGCCGCAACCATCGCGAGGGCTTCTCCTTCGCGTGTTGCCATCGCAAACGCCATAACATCTCGTTGCTTGAATCGCCGAAGGAACTCGAGCCTAGGTAACTGCCGTACGTTCAATCCTCTCAGATCGAAGCCGATGTCGTCGCGAGCTGCTCCGCTCCCTCCACGAACCTCGATCGGCTAATTAGGCTTTAATTAAAAAAAATTTACAACGGAAAGGTGAAGGAGATAAAAGGAGTTTGGCTCTCGTTCGTTCGGCCATGGATTATATCCTATTCTTTCTCGGCTGTTTAATTTTCTGAGTTGTGTTTTGAAATCAAAGAATGTTTTGGCTTTAAAAAAACAAAGAAGGGGGAAACAAGATCTGATAGTTGCGTGCTGGGTAGGAGAAAAAGGGAACAAGATATGACGCTGCAGTGATTTCGAAAAATTTATGATAGGAAAGAATTTCAGCTGGAGTTGATTAAGCAATATAAATTTTTATATATTAATTGAAATTCAAATTCAAATTGTCCCGATAATTGCAATTTAAAATTTGAACTCCTATTGAGGCGTGCCGCTAGGCGTTTATAAAGTTGTACCCCTATTTCAAACGCAATGGAAAAGGTTTCGAGCCCTAATTCGATCGTATGGAGAAGATAGCTTTTTGGATCTGATATTATATTGAATTTCGATATAAATTTCAGCGCGTTTACTAACCGTAAGACCACACGATCACTCCCAATACTATGAAAATTGAAATCCGATAATAATACAATATTACGGATCCAATGAAACTGGTTTCGTCGAATTTCAAGACTGTGCCTCGGAAGGCTATTTAAAATATCGATTTAAACGATAAAATTTGAAAACTTAACAAAACACATCCGAATCGATTTTTAAAACTTTTACTTTTCTTCAGTACTATCAATATAAATTTTACAAGCCTTCAAGTTATTTTTAACAGGCTTAAAACTCAAGTTTTCATATTTTACCCAACTTCAAATAATTTTATTTAATAATTAAATTATCTAATAAATAGTGATATTTTTAAATTTTAAGTTACAAACTAACTTTTAAATATAAATTCAATCAAATATTTCAATTTAAATTGTCTAAAATTCCGGGTCGTCACAAACATACTTTTGACCCCAAGATCGGGGTATTTTAACAGTCCTACTTTAAAAGTTTGCAAAGCTCTTTTTGATATTTTTGGAAATTATGACATAAATTGGATGCAAGTTATTTTGGATGAACTTCATCCTAAAAATCTTGAAATGGGTGAGAATACTTTTTATCATGGAATTTATCTCACTCGGATTTTTAACTATTTTGGAGTGGATTTCAAAGGCGAAGAATTTGTTTCTAGAAAAATTTTCAATCATTCCAACATTTCCCTTATGAAAATTCCATCTGTTTTTCAACCTTATAAGACCCTTGCCGAAAAGGAAGAGCGTTTGGCGCATGAGGTAATGGAAGAAGAGGAAGAGGAAGAAGAAGAAGAAGGGGATGAAATGGAAATTGACGAAGAAGAAGGTAAAACCTCTTTGGAAAGCATGGACTATCCTCCTAATCCATCCACCAAAACCCTTCTCAAAAATCAAAAGACGATTGTTGAGAATCAATGGATTCTTAAACGATCCGTTCGTAAGAAGTTGACAAAATTTCATCCAAGATGAACAAGTTCATTTCCAAAGTCAGCAAGAAACTTGGACTTTCTTCATCATCATCATCATCCTCTAACTAGTTTTATCTTTTCGTATCTTATTGTACGTGTTTTAGTTTGTTTAATTCGAAAGTTTATGTAGTTTGGTGTGTGTTTAATCATTGTAACATCTTAGTATGCAATGAAATGAAATTTCTTTTCTGATATCTACGTTCTCTTATCTCCAGAATAATGTTAGTATAGTATATAAATATACACACACACACACACAAAATTATTCACAAAATCAAATTAGTCATAATTTTTCACTAACCCATGTCGACATACCCTCTATGACCATGTCGACACGTACTTGTTAGAAATGACAATTGATTTTGAATTTACAATTTGAATAACAACCATATGTCTATTCATTTCAAATGAATTTCTACACCTATATATACCTATTTCTTCCAGAATTCTTCACTGAAAATTATTTCCTACCTTCTAATTCTTCATTTCTTTCATAAATTCAATTATGGCTAATCCAATTCACAATTTATACGAAAATCTTGAAGAAACTCTTAACTAGTTCAAGAGTATTCTCTCGTTTATTCTTCGTAACCAACGACACTTAGAATTGAGTCAAATGCAGATGATCAAGGAGCAAGAAAGGCATTTCGATGCAATACGATGAATGATTTCCTCCCTACACAAGGATGATAACGAAGCACATCCTCCAGTCTCTCTCACCAACGACAATGATAATTGGGATGCTATTAAGGCAGATCCAATCTTTGGAGCAGAAAAATGGGTGGAAGTTCCATGTAACATTTGATTTTTATTTTGTTTACTTTGTTTGAACTGTTTGTTTGAATCAATTTGATTTGGTTTGGATTGATACTCGGTGTGAATTGATTTCTTAAATTGGTTTGATGGTTGCTACATAAAACATGTATGTATGTATATATATATATATATATATATATAGACACACACACATTGAAATGTATATAATCCTTGATTAATTATCATGTTCATAAGAATAATTATTTCTTAATCTATCTATTATATATTCCATTATATAGTTTATTAATACAGGTACTCTAGTCCAAGAATGAGGGGGAGTTATTTTTTGTTGATGACAAAGGAGGAGAAATATAAAATAGGTTAGTTAGGCGTAAATTAAGGGGGAGTTATAGATTAAGGGGGAGTTATTAGGATAGAAGTAATATTTTATAAATAAAGATTGTCATCATCAAAAGGGGGGAGATTGTTAGTCCGTGAGATGATGGTTTTAATGACAACAACTTTAGAGTAGATTATAAAATATAAATACTAACATTATAAGTTTAGATATATATGTATATGCGGGTTTTAACCATGCAGGTACCAAGAATGAAGACTGTATAGTATAGAGATTCAAGATATCAAGATTGAAGACTCATGAGTATCAAGAATATCAAGAGCTCAAGAATTGAAGTAATTTATACATTAATTAGAAATTTTGTTAAAACTCATAGAAAAGCACTAGCATCTTAAAATCCAATTTATTCATGGAATGGAATCCACATCGAGCCTGTTAAAGGGATGGAACCCTAAGTAGGATGGAACCTATAAAAATATAGTGGAACATTGTTTTGTATCCGCTAACTTTTTATTCAAAATGATTTTTCAAAATTATATCCTATTTTCAAAATGTTTTCAAAACCTTCCTTTTAAAAGTATCAAAAACCTCTATCCTGATTTTAAATAATTTTAGTCTCAAAATTATCTTTAATTTAAAAAGTCAAAACTACTCCTGATTTTAAACCATCTTTTAAAATAATATATTTAACTTTTAAATATTTATACTTAAGATTTAAATATAAAGTTATAGTTAAATTTTATATATATTATTCTCTATATTTACTTATGAATTTTAACTATAGTCAAGTATATTAGAAAAGTTTAAAATAATTTTAATATAAGATAAAGGTTATTTTCAAAGAAAATCAAATCATCAAAAATTGCTTTGGGATGTCGACATGCCTATGGTGACCATGTCGAAATGGTGTTAGTTGAGTTCAAAATTTAAATTTCAAAAGAAGTGTCATTTTCCATAACGCTTCATGAATGGACTTCTATAAATAGGGGTTAGTTTCAACGAATTTTAGATCAGATTTTCTAATTTTTCACTCCTCTTCTTCTTCCACATTTCTTGATACATACTCTTACAATTACTCTGCCAAAATCAATATTGAATCATACTCGATTACTTCTAGTTTGATTCTCTATCACTATCTCAACAAGGTTCTCAGTGCTTTTCAGAGTTATAGACTTCTTTGTAATCTATTAAGCGACAAAAGGTGTGATTGTCGCCTTGAAAATCAATCAAGAAAGAAAAGGTGTGATTCTAACCTTGGTAAATCAATTGGGTAAACTTGTGGCCCGGAAATCAAGTATCTCTACCCAGAGGATCGAAATTCTGGAAGGTTAACCTCGTAGCCTTGAAATCGAGGTTGTAATTGTACAATTGCTTTTGAAAGGAAATCCATAATTGTGTTGCGGGACTGGATGTGGGGTAACTCCGAACCAGTATAAAATCCGTTGTGTTCTTTCCTTTGCTGCTTTTATTTTATTTCTGCATCGGTGTTTGTTTCTGTGATTATCCCTGTATCTGTAGATTGCATACATCTGTGTCTAAATTAACATAAACTCAAAAAGATTTAGTAATTCTTTATAAAAACTATTCACCCCTCCTCTTGTTATTCCTAGCCTTAAGATCCGTAATCTGCATTTCTTTCACTAAGAATTATGGGATTTAGTGGAAAATAGGTATACTGAACCAAACCCTGCACTAGTCGTTATCGATTCGATGCTGAAGGAGAATTGTAAGAAAGATGCTAAAGCGTTGTTCTTCATTCAATCAACGCTCGATGACGATTTCCTTCCCTGAGTTGCCTCAGCCATAAATGCACATGAAGCATGGGAGACACTCAAGCAAGAATAGATGGGTGATCAAAGAGTAATTAAGGTACGGTTTCAAACTCTTCGTAGTGATTTTGCTGAATTAACCATGGAAGAGAAGGAGTCTATCCAAAATTATTTGTCTAGAGTGACTAAAATTGTCACTCAAATGAGATCATATAATGAAAAAATTAGCAATAAAACTGTGACGCCCTACCTCTATACCCACGCTAGCCAAAAGCACCAGTGTAATGCTGTCAACTAGCGTGGAGAATAAGGCTGCTGAGGAGCGACCATCCGTGGAATTGCTTTGTGCGAGCACCGATATGCCAGATAGTATTACATGCATTTCTTTATCAAGAGGAAATCCGACATACCGACGCAAACTCAAAGCTACTACACAGTGGCTATAATATCTTCGGAAACAAATATAGAGATAAACATAACATAAATCAGTCACAGACGATTCATATCACAAAGGAGGAAGAAGATATGAATATATAACTAACACATGAAAGTGTACATCAGAGTAGTGGTCAAAAAGATCCACAATATTACAAAAGAATAGCTACACGTGCTATACAAAAGAATACAACTAGAGTCCATATCTCAAGTGTATACAAGAAAACAAACTACTAATCTAAGTAGTTAACCAAAAGTCAGAGAAATCAATCCCCAGTCAGAAGTCAAGCTGAAGCACCTGTAACATCTTGGTCTGACCCGAGTTTAATAAGAAAATAATAAACGGATCAGTCTAGCTATAAATATCAGATGAGATGATATAGAGTGAGAGGTATGACCAAACACATAATTATCACAATGCCAAGCTGTGGTATATATAAGTAATTGAAAATCAACAAGAGATTAATCAGTATCACAAAAATCTTCACAAAATCCAAAAAGGGTTTCATACCCAAAACTTGTACTCATAATAAGTCAATGACACACGAATTCACCAATGCACAAAAATTGACAAATCATATCAATAAAAATCATAAAAATAGGTGAAGCATAAATTCCAGAATTCAACACACGAAATCCAGAAATCACAAGAAAGGGGGGAGGCCTATCACACGAACGGGAGCATAAAAACTCTCCAACATATGTATCACACGAACGAGAAGCTATCTCATGGTATCTAGCCATTAATTTTTGACACACGAATGGCCCGAAGACCATGGGGAGCTACCCCACAAAGAAATGAGACGAAGCTCAATAAAATGAGTTACTGTCCTCCACGTGGACAAAGAGACATCGCACAATTGCTAGTCTAAATCACAAAAATGATCGTCATGATCATCAAGAAGTGTCAATTACAGCAAGCTGGTAAATATATGAGCTTAGCTTCATGTCCCATAACCACTAGCTTAACTTATATATTTACGAACAAATTGTAGATCTCCACTAGAAAATTGTCGCAAGAGTTTCAATCGAACAAGTCCAAGAATTAACCGACGAAGTAAACGCAAGCGTTTCATACCACTTGTTTTACTAAGCCGTTTAATTAGATTTCTCCTACGAGTGAGGTAAAGGCATGTATATACCAATAGATTGGAAAACGGTTTAAGAAACGAGCTTTGTAATAAAATAGTGTTGAAATCGTTTTGATGGAAGAATTTTTATATTTACTACTAGTATAGAAAACCTTTATATTTTTAAAGTGAAAAATCACAAAGAAGATTGTAGGAACAATCAATCACTAAAATTCACAAACGAAGATGTGAATAAAATCCAAAGAAATTGATACCGAATCCATCAAAATGGATATTCCCAAAAATCATTATGAAAATGTCATCAAAGTCCATAATAAATGATAACAACAAAAAGGGAATTAACACGAATCGATTAAAATAGTGAATCCACTCAAAAACAAAAGCAAATAGGCACTATGTACAATTCTAGGCGGCTGGAGGTCCAATCTAGGCGTTTGAAAACTAATCAGATGACTGGATTTGTTCTCTGGGAATAATCCAGAGAACACCCAGACGTTTGAAACTTCTAGTCAAACGTCTGAGACCTATCCAGACGTCTGGAATTAATCTCTGCCTTTTTTTTATATTCTGCGTGGTTATATTTTTTTCTCTCCAGGCCCAAACCAGACGTCTAGACTTGGTCACCAGACGTCTGTCACCTGGTCTGGGCAACAATTTGCCTAAGCCAAAGTGGCCAAAACGTATCGGGAGCGATCGGACGAGCAACGACGACTAAGGATTTATGCCTAGCGACAACCCAGCCTTAACGGCTCCTCAATACACCCCGAATATCATTGTCCAAATATTCATAATAGGATTTTCATAAACTTGGACCAAAACACCCAATTTAGGAAAATTCATCAAATCAATTCAAATCAAAAGCAAATGAATATGCATAAATGTTAGGAATTCATACCTAACCACAAAGATAGATATAGAAAAAGATGTGAGATAAAAATCTCACCTTTGAACCCAAACGATTGAAGAAGAAGCTCGAAAGCAAAGGAGAATCAACCACTCTTCAAATCCAACTCAAGAACCTTGATTCTAAGCTATAAAAGAAGAACATTCCCAAAATTAGGTTTAGGAATTTCTGAATTTGATAAGAGAATGAGTTGGAGAAGAAGAAGAGAAGCTTACCAATGGGTTCTTCTATTAGTTTGGAGGTAGAGCTTGATTTGCAAAAGAAAACTAGGGTTTTGGAGTTTTAATTTCCCATCTCTCCCACCATTGATGCTTTAGAACTGAAAAGAGAAGGAAGTGAGGGTGAATGGGGAGGAGTGGTTCAGATTTGAGTATAAGTTAAACATAGGGCTGAACCCAAACCCAAACCCAAAGTGAAAAAGTAGCAAAACTTGACTAACTCCAAACATATCAAAGTCTACACTTAAAAAGATCGCAAACGTCATTTTAAACTCAATGGAAGTGGTCCCGAGTCCTAATTCGACCATATGCAAAAAGTAGCTTTTCGGACTAAGTACCGAGCATCGATAAAATATTTAAATAAAATATTAAATATAAAATCGACAAATATGCAGGTTGTTACAGACTCCCCTCCTTAAAGAAATTGCGTCCTCGCAATATTTAAGAAGAAGATATATAGTAACAACCATAAAAGCATATTCAACACAAAAGAAGTTTGAAATAAGAAGTTCACCTCAAAGAGCACGGGTAAGTAAGTCCAGATGTGTTCGGTCGATGAACTCTCTAGATTCCCAAGAACTAACCTTAGGATTTGAAGACCATTGAACTTTAACAAGAGGAACATCTTTATTTCGAAGTCGTTTGACTTCCGAAGCAATGATACGAATAGGATGTTGCTCATAAGTTAAATTAGGCGAAACTTCAATTTCTTCCACAACAACGGGGTCAAGAATAGAATCGGAATCTCGAAGACATTTCCGAAGTTGAGAAACGCGAAACACGTCATGGATAGCAGAAATTTGAGCTGGTAATAAAAGGCGATAAGCCATGGAACCAATACGTTCAGTGATAGGAAATGGCCCAATATATCGAGGCGCCAATTTTCTCGATCGGCTGAAACGTACAACACCTTTCATAGGTGAAACACGAATAAAAACAAGATCTCCAACAGAAAATTCTAATTTCCTTCTCCGGTTATCGGCATAGGGTTTTTGTCTACTTTGGGCTTCTTTCATCGTATGACGAATAAGATCAATCTTTTCTGTGGAATCACGAATAAAATCTGGACCTAAAACCAGCTTCTCACCGGCCTCAAGCCAACAAGAAGGAGACCGGCATGGCCTTCCATAGAGTGCCTCAAAAGGTGCCATACCAATACTAGATTGGAAGCTATTATTATAGGAAATTCAACAAGGGAAATGTGATCTTCCCAACTTCCACCTAAATCGAGCACACAAGCACGAAGAAGATCTTAAACAGTTTGATTCACACGCTCGGTTTGTCCGTTGGACTGGGGATGATAAGCGGTGCTAAAATTAAGCTTCGTTCCTAAAGCTTTTTGAAGACTCTTCCAAAATCCACTAGTAAACAATGGATCACGATCACTAACAATAGAAGTAGGAACTCCATGCAATTTAACAATTTCTTTAATAAAGAGTTTGGCCAAAAGAGGAACGGTTCGGTTAAACCGAACGGGAATAAAATGGACGGATTTAGTAAGTCTATCCACTATCACCCATAAGCTATCGTGACCCGAACGAGAACGGGGAAGGCCATCTATAAAATCCATGGAAATTTGGTCCCACTTCCAAATTGGAATTTCTAAAGGTTGCAATAGCCCAACGGGCCTTTGATGCTCGGCCTTAACAAGTTGGCAAGTCATGCAACGCTTAACGAAGTTAGCGATGTCAAGTTTCATTCCCTCACAATAATAAAGTCGCTTCATATCCGCGTACATTTTACTGCTACCGGGATGAATGGTGAATTTAGAACGATGGGAATCTTCTAAAATATCTTTGTGAAGATCACCAATATTTGGCACGATAAGTCTACCAAATTTTCGAATGCCGCCACGAGAATCGATATCAAAGTCTTTCAAACTTTCAATATCAATCTTATCCTTAATATTTTGGCCAAAAAGAGCCAATTCAGGATCTAGCCCTTGACCTTCAAGAATGCGGTCTAAAAGAGAAGGATGAGCCTCAAGGCTACACAAAACAAGTGATGAGCATAAATTGGATACGCGCTCTGGAATCTCACAAGTGGATAAAATCTCGAGATCGTTCCATTCGGATATCATCCTAGAAACAACTGCTTGTTGTTTACGGCTAAGAGCATCGGCGACACGATTACCCTTACCGGGAGTATAAAGGATATCAAGATCATAAGGTGCAAGGAACTCGAGCCAACGTTGTTGACGTAAATTAAGTTCCTTTTGAGAGAATAAATACTTCAAAGACTTATGATAGGTATAAAGAACAAATTTCTCTCCTAAAAGATAATGACGCCAAATCCGAAGAGCAAAAACAATAGCCGCGAGCTGTAAATCATGAGTGGCATATCTAGTCTCGGCTGGCTTTAATTGCCTTGAAGCATAAGCAATAACACGTTCTCTTTGCATAAGAATGACACCCAAACCAACGCGACTGGCATCGGTATAAACAACAAAATCTTGATTCCCCTCGGGAATAACAAGAATAGGAGCATCAGAAAGGAGTTCTTTTAATTTCTGAAAAGAAGTTTCACATTTGTCCGACCAAATGTATTTAACACCTTTCTTCGTTAAACTAGTGAGAGGCATGACAATCTTAGAAAAGTCTTTGATAAAACGGCGGTAATAACCCGCCAATTCAAGAAAACTACGAATCTCCGTCACACTCTCCGCTCTCTTCCAATCTTGAATCGCTTCAATCTTTGAAGGATCCACGGAAATTCCGGATTCGGAAATAATATGACTGAGAAACTTCACACGAGATTGCCAAAAGTGGCATTTAGAAAACTTTGCTTTTAAATGATTACTCCTAAGAGTTTCCAACACAATCCGAAGATGCTTCTCATGTTCCTCCTCGGTTTTAGAATACACAAGAATATCATCAATAAAGAGAAGAACATATCGATCGAGGAAGTCTTTGAAAACTCGATTCATTAGGTCAACGAAATAAGCTGGAGCATTCGTTAAACCAAATGGCATAACAAGCCATTCATAAGATCCATAACGGATACGGAACGATGTGAAAGGAATACTATCCTCTGCAATATGAAGCTGGTGAAAACTAGTAGCTAAGTCTAATTGTGAAAAGACTCTAGCACCAATAATTTGATCGAATAGATCATCAATCCGAGGTAAAGGATATTTATTTTTGATAGTAAATCATTAAGCTTGCGGTAGTCAATGCAAAGCCTAAGCGTACCATCGGATTTCTTCACAAAAATAGCTGAAGCTCCCCAAGGCGAGGAACTAGAGCAAATAAATTGCTTCGTCTCCAATTCGGATAATTTTTTACGCATCTCTTTATTTTCTTTATTGGACATACGATAAGGAGGACGAGTGATAGGTTGAGCTCCAGGGATAAGATTAATTCTGAACTCAATTGCTCGCTTAGGTGGTAATCCTAAAACGGGCTCAAATATGTCGGAAAATTCACGAACAACGTGAATAAGAGAAATAATATCTTCCTCATCATCATTAACGTCATCACGAGGATTTAAAGAATATAAAGACGCAACCAAGCTGGAATCTGAATCTTTAAGATTAATAGAAATCTGCTTAACAGATTGAGGATGTCGAAGATGAATAGTCCGGTAAGGACATAGGATATGAGCTTCATAACGGTTAAGCCAATCCCTTCGCAAAATCATTCCAAAGCCTAAATAACGCATGACATGCAAATCGGCTCGGAAAGAAAAATCACACAAAATAATCTCAACATCTTTACACAATAAACTGATTATTGCGGATCCACCAACCGGATTCGCAATTCTCAAAGAAGTCATTAAAGCAACAACACTTAAAGAAAAAGTATCAACAAGCTCTTTTGATATAAAAGAATGGGACGCGCCCCTATCAAAAAGAACTCGAATAGGATGATCATGAAATAAAATAATGCCATCAAGGATAGAATGAGAAATACCTTGGCCATGAGATGTGTTGCCAGGGGCTTGAGCAACATTTAACTTTCCCTCCTTCCTGCCCTAAAGCTTGGGGTAAGAAGATAAATAATGATCCGGGCTTTTGCAATAGCGACAAGTATGAGGCTTTGAACACTTGTTCGTAAAATGGTCTCTGGAACCACAATTAAAGCATTTCCCTTCAGTAGAGGAAAAGGTCTTTGCAGCAGGAGTTGCTTGCCTCCCCTTCTTATTGGGATAAGGACCTTTGAATTTGTTTGGCCTCTTCTGGTTGTTGAAGTTTGGTTTGGAACCCACCACTTCAACATCACTTTCCGCCTCTTCAAGACGAAGAGCGATATCAATGAGTTGGTCGAAGGGAACTTCTAAATTTAGAAGTAATGGCTTCTTGAGATTTTTGTTTAAGCCATAGACGAACCTCTGGTTCTTCTTTAAAGGGGTGTTGATTTATTCAATCCCATATTTGGAAAGCGACTCGAAGAGGCGACATAATCAGTCACGGAAGAATCACCTTGAACAAGGTCTATAAATCGTCGAGCCAATGTCACTTTCTCTGCTTCTGGTACAAATTTCAACTCGAAGCGTTCCCGGAATTGCTCCCAGGTGAGATCCGCTTCATTAATCTCAGAAATAAGAAGTTCGTACCAGTCCAATGCTCTTTCTTGGAGCATACTAGAAGCCACCTGAACTCGATGAAGATCAATGAGGTTCATGCGAGAAAAGATTCGATCGCATGTCCTTAACCAAGCCTGGACTTCAATAATAGTTTCAGAACCTTTAAATGGCTTCCCGTCTAGGTTTGTGTAATCATTGCACAAACGTGCAAACCCAGATTTAGGGTGAGTAGGTTCCGGATTAGAACCAGCTGCTTGAGCATTCGTGACAAGGTCAAGAAGTTGTTGGGTAGTCATAAAAACTCCATCTTGGGGTGGAGCACTAGATGGTCCAGCTCTGGGACGACCAGGTCTAACCATTTCTCTTCTTTAAGAAAGAAAGAAGAGGAAAAGTTATTCTCAAGATAAATATCAAGCAAATCTTGATAGATAAAACAAGGAATCATAAAGAAAATAGGATGAATCGGTACGAGGACTCGAATTAAATCCTAAAGCACGACTCCTAAGAAAGACTTAGGACGATGTTCCTTGTTATATTATTCTACATTATTCCAAAGTTTGGCTCTGATACCAAGCTGTGATGCCCCACCTCTATACCAACGCTAGCCAAGAGCACTACGGTGTAATGTTGTCAACTAGCGCGGAGAATAAGGCTGTTGAGGAGCGACCATCCGTGTAATTGCTGTGTGCGAGCACCGATATGCCAGATAGTATTACATGCATTTCTTTATCAAGAGGAAATCCGGCATACCTACACAAACTCAAAGCTACTACACAGTGGCTATAATATCTTCGGAAACAAATATAGAGATAAACATAACATAAATCAGTCACAGACGATTCATATCACAAAGGCGGAAGAAGATATGAATATATAACTAACACATGAAAGTGTATATCAGAGTAGTGGTCAAAAAGATCCACAATAATACAAAAGAATAGCAACACGTGCTATACAAAAGAATACAACTATGAGTCCATATCTCAAGTGTATACAAGAAAACAAACTACTAATCTAAGTAGTTAACCAAAAGTCAGAGAAATCAATCCCCAGTCAGAAGTCAAGCTGAAGCACCTGTATCATCTCGGTCTGACCCGAGTATTATTTAATAAGAAAATAATAAACGGAGCAGTCTAGCTATAAATATCAGATGAGACGATATAGAGTGAGAGGTATGACCAAACACATAATAATCACAATGCCAAGTTGTGATATATATAAGTAATTGAAAATCAACAAGAGATTAATCAGTATCACAAAAATCTTCACAAAGATCCGAAAAGGGTTTCATACCCAAAACTTGTACTCACAACAAGTCAATGACACACGAATTCACCAATGCATAAAAATTGACAAATCATATCAATAAAAATCACAAAAATAGGTGAAGCATAAATTCCAGAATTCAACACACGAAATCCAGAAATCACAAGAAAGGGGGGAGGCCTATCACACGAACGGGAGCATAAAAACTCTCCAACATATGTATCACACGAACGAGAAGCTATCTCATGGTAGCTAGCCATTAATTTTTGACACACGAATGGCCCGAAGACCATGGGGAGCTACCCCACAAAGAAATGAGACGAAGCTCAATAAAATGAGTTACTCCTCCACGTGGACAAAGAGACATCGCACAATTGCTAGTCTAAATCACAAAAATGATCGTCATGATCATCAAGAAGTGTCAATTACAGTAAGCTAGTAAATATATGAGCTTAGCTTCATGTCCCATAACCACTAGCTTAACTTAAATATTTACGAACAAATTGGAGATCTCCACTAGAAAATTGTCACAAGAGTTTCAATCGAACAAGTCCAATAATTAACCGACGAAGTAAACGCAAGCGTTTCATACCACTTGTTTTTCTAAGCCGTTTAATTAGATTTCTCATACGAGTTAGGTAAAGGCTTGTATATACTAATAGATTGGAAAACGGTTTAAGAAACGAGCTTTGTAATAAAATAGTGTTGAAATCGTTTTGATGAAAGAATTTTGATATTTACTACTAGTATAGAAAACCTTTATATTTTTAAAGTGACAAATCACAAAGAAGATTGTAGGAACAATCAATCACTAAAATTCACATACGAAGATATGAATAAAATCCAAAGAAATCGATACCGAATCCATCAAAATGGAAATTCCCAAAAATCATGATGAAAATGTCATCAAAGTCCATAATAAATGATAACAACAAAAAGGGAATCAACACGAATCGATTAAAATAGTGAATCCACTCAAAAACATAAGCAAATAGGCACTATGCACAATTCTAGGCGTCTGGAGGTCCAATCCAGGCGTCTGAAAACTAATCAGACGTCTGGTTTAGAATCCAGACGTCTGGATTTGTTCTCTGGGAATAATCCAGAGAACACCCAGATGTCTGAAACTTCAAGTCAGACGTCTGAGACCTATCCAGACGTCTGATCGTAAATTTCAGACGTCTGGAATTAGTCTCTGCTTTTTTTTTATTCTGCGTGGTTATATTTTTTTTCTCTTCAAGCCCAAACCAGACGTCTGGACTTGGTCACCAGACGTCTGGTCACCTGGTCTGGGCAACAATTTGCCTAGGCCAAAGTGGCCAAAACGTATCGGGAGCGATCGGACGAGCAACGACGACTAAGGATTTATGCCTAGCGATAACCCAGCCTTAACGGCTCCTCAATACACCCTGAATATCATTGTCCCAATATTCGTAATAGGATTTTCATAAACTTGGACCAAAACACCAAATTTAGGAAAATTCACCAAATCAATTCAAATCAAAAGCAAATGAATATGCAAAATGTTAGGAATTCATACCTAACCACAAAGATAGATATAGAAAAAGATGTGAGATAAAAATCTCACGTTTGAACCCAAACGATTGAAGAAGAAGCTCGAAAGCAAAGGAGAATCAACCACTCTTCAAATCCAACTCAAGAACCTTGATTCTAAGCTATATAGGAAGAACATTCCCGAAATTAGGTTTAGGAATTTCTGAATTTGATAGGAGAATGAGTTGGAGAAGAAGAAGAGAAGCTTACCAATGGGTTCTTCTATTAGTTTGGAGCTAGAGCTTGATTTGCAAAAGAAAACTAGGGTTTTGGAGTTTAATTTCCCATCTCTCCCACCATTGATGCTTTAGAACTGAAAAGAGAAGGAAGTGAGGGTGAATGGGGAGGAGTGGTTCAGGTTTGAGTATAAGTTAAACATAGGGCTGAACCCAAACCCAAACCGAAAGTGAAAAAGTATCAAAACTTGACTAACTCCAAATATATCAAAGTTTACACTTAAAAAGATCGCAAACGTCATTTTAAACTCAATGGAAGTGGTCCCGATCCTAATTCGACCGTATGCAAAAAGTAGCTTTTCGGACTAAGTTCCGAGTATCGATAAAATATTTAAATAAAATATTAAATATAAAATCGACAAATATGCGGGTTGTTACAAAAACTATTGTGAGTAAAGTTTTGAGGATTTTGAATGAAAATTGGAATAATGTTGTCCTTGCAATTGAAGAGTCAAAGGATTTATCCAATTTTACCTACGATGAGTTGAGGGAAACTCTGTAGCTCATGAAAGTAGGATGAAAAAGGGTGCCATTAAGGTGGAGGAGAAAGCCTTTCAATTGAAGGTAGAGTCTTCCTTTAAGGGCAAAATGGAAAATTCAAGAAACCGAGGCAGAGGTGTTCTCCGTGGAGGCCAAGTCGAGGTAGTGACAATGGAAAGGGCAGAGGTTACTACGGTGGTGATGGTGGACGTGGCAGAGGTCATTTTAATGATTCTCGTCAACACAAGAGCTAAATATAGTGCCATTACTGTATGAATTATCAACACAAAGAAGCTGATTGTTGGGCCAAAAATAAAGATGAACAACCACAAGCAAATTTTTTCGAGAAGCCCGATGTGCACGTAAAAGCGTATATGTATACTCTCATATTTGATCTTCTTTTATTAAAATATATTATCATATTATGGTATTTTACATGTTTTAACCAAAATCTAAAATGTTTTAAAAAAGATCTTTCGTTCCTCTTCGTTCTGGGGAAAAAAGTAGTTTTATGTATGAATTAAATTGGGGAAATTTATTTACACATGTTAATTTTATTTTTTAGAAAATCCAGTACAATTTGGAAGAAGAACATAGATATATGCATGCAAATTTGATGGAGCCAAAAGAATGTAGAAAAGAAAAGAAATAATGCAACATAGAGGAGTCCACATACAAACTAACTAATGGACCATAATTAAAAGCAGATGCACATGTTAATGGAGATTTAAAGCCAAAAGCACATGTTAGTGGATTAAATTGTGAGAAATGCGGATTACAGATCTTAAGGTTAGGATTAACACTAGAGGGGGGTGAATAGTATTAATAAAGAATTACTAAATCTTTTAAGTTTATGTTAATTTAGACACCGATGTATGCAATATACAGACAGATATGATCACAGAAACAAGCACATATGCAGAAATAAAATAAAAGCAGTAAAGGAAAGAACATACCAGATTTCCTTTCAAAAGCAATTGTACAATTACACCCTCGGTTTCAAGGCTACGAGGTACACCCTCCAGAATTTCTATCCTCTGGGTATAAATACTTGATTTCCGGGCCATAAGTTTACCCAATTGATTTACCAAGGCTACAATCACACCTTTTCTCTCTTGATTGATTTCCAAGGCGACAAACACACCTTTTCTTGCTTAATAGATTACAAAGAAGTCTATAACTCTGAATAGCACTGAGAACCTTGTAGAGATTGTGATAGAGAATCAAACTAGAAGTAATCGAGTTTGATTCAATGTTGATTTCAGCAGAGTAATGGTAAGAATATGTATTAAGAAATGTGGAAGAAGAAGAGGAGTGAAAAACCATAAAATCTGATGTAAAATTCGTTGAAACTAACCCCTATTTATAGAAGAAAAATAGCCATGTCCATTCATGAAGAGTTATGACGAATAGACACTTCTTTTAAAAATTAAATTTGAATTCAACTGACACCATGTCGACATGGTTACCCTAGGCATGTCCACATCCCAAAGCAATTTTTGGTGATTTGATTTTCTTTGAAAATAACCTTTATCTTATATTAAAACAATTTTAAACTTTACAAATATACTTGCCTATAGTTAAAATTCATAAGTAAATATAGAGAATAATGTATATACATTTTAACTATAATTTTATATTTAAATCTAAGTATAAAAGTTAAATATATAATTTAAAAAGATAGTTTAAAATCAGGAGTAATTTGACTTTGAAATTAAAGATAATTTTGAGGCTAAAATTATTTAAAATCAGGATGGAGAGTTTTGATGTTTTTAAAAGGAAAGTTTTGAAATCATTTTGAAAACAAGATAATTTTGTAAAATCATTTGAATTAAAATTAGTGGATACATGACGCAGCAGATTAATCAAAATAAACTTCAATTGGTGAAAGTAGCAATCGATGAATTGAGAATACTGTAAGGCCCAAATCCGTTGATCCAAAGATGCCGGATTCTAGCTATCTTCAACTCGTTGATCGCGCACGATACCGAGAAAGAAGATCTACGATTCTTCAACGTTGATCAAGCGCACTTGATTCCGTGAATCGGCTTCAACAAACGTTGATTCGAGCGCACTCGAATGACGTAAGTGGAGATAGGAGATCACACTCAACTACCAATTAAAAGAAAGCACAAAGCAATCAAAGAGAATTTTATTCAAAAGTCAACAACCCTTAAAAATTACAACACACCCCCTATTTATAGTGTTTTCAACCCCTGACCCTTAAGTCGTGACCGACTCATGCCTCACGACTCAACTAGGTCGTTGCCGACCTAACAGACACTATACGCCTCAATTACAACACAACACAAGCAACCGACTCAACAGATGACAACGACATACAACTCAGAACAGCGGCAAAAAATAGACGACCTAAACATGAACGACTTATATACAACACGAGTCATCAGATACAAACGACATACGACTCATCATCACCATTAACGACTCATTACCAACGACTCATCCTCAGCGACTCAAGACTTTACGATATACGACTCATCATACAAAGCGACTCAGGACACATCCATATTACAATGCATATAAGTCGGCAGCGACTCAATATGCGAAGTCATACGACTTACGACTCAACTATGGAACGACTCAAAACACACGCGACTTAAGCTCCCAAGCTTCCTGTGGTAACTCCTCAAACGACTTAACTAGGTCGTGCCCTTCCGCCGACTCAAGCCTTTAACAGTTGGAACCTTCTCCTTCTTCCTGATAAGTCGTATACGCCTTATAGATGGGTCGTTGAGTCGTGTACGACTCATCAGACTTGAACACCCCAAGTTCCCGTTGAGTCGTAGCCCTGTTTCATTAACCCGTATACGACTCAAGTGTTTGTTATCTCGTGCCTCTTCTTCGTTAGGTCGTACCTCCCCTTCACTCCACCAGTTAGGTCGTTCACGACTCATAGCTGCTTGACTCGTGAACGACTTAAGTCCTAAAAACGAAGCTTCCTGAACTCGAGAACGATCTTCCTCTTTAAGTTGCATACGACTTATCCCCTGAGCTACATCATCCTCCCCTGGTTGAGAAAAATTCGTCCTCGAATTTGTAAATTCTTCTACCATAGATTGTTCGTCTCTATAATATGGTACGAGATGTTTAACATTGAACACATCAGAAGTGTAAACATCCTTCGGCAATTTCAATTTGTAAGCATTTTCATTAATCCGTTTCACAACTTCTACAGGACCAATTTTTCTGGCTTTCAACTTGTTATAAGTGCCTACTGGAAAACGATCCTTCGTCAACACAGCGTAAACCAAATCACCTTCGTTAAATTCAACATTCCGTCGCTTCAAATCAGCAGTTCTCTTATACTTCTCGTTTGTCTTCACCAATCGTTCCTGAACGATCTTATGACATTCGGTTAATTCTTCAACAAAATCAACAGCCCGTTTAACACTCCCCTTCGCTTGTGGTATCACTGCTAAATCCAATGGTCCCCTGGGTAAATTGGAATATACAATCTGAAATGGACTGAATCCCGTACTACGATTCACTACATGGTTATGAGCAAACTCTGCCTGGCACAACTTCATGTCCCAACTCTTCAGATTATCTTTCAGTAAACACCGTAACAAATTTCCCAATGATCTGTTAACCACTGCTGTCTGCCCATCGGTTTGCGGATGATAAGCGCTGCTATAGTTCAACTTTGTTCCCACCATCTTCCACAAACTAAGCCAAAAATGACTTAAAAATCTGGTATCCCTGTCTGAGACAATAGATTCCGGCAACCCATGTAGACGATAGATTTCTTTAAAATATAACTGAGCAACACGAACAGCATCCGCCGTCTTCTTGCAAGCAATAAAATGTGCCATTTTAGAAAATCTGTCAACCACTACATATATAGAATCGTTACCACGCTGCGTTCTCGGCAATCCCAATACAAAGTCCATACTCACATCAACCCATGGTTTAACTGGTACAGGCAACGACATATATAATCCAGCATTGGTTGTAGTTCCTTTCGAAACTTGGCAAATATGACATCGCTCCACAAACCTTCCCACTTCTTTCCTCATTGACGGCCAAAAGTAAGACTGTGAAATTAACTGTAAACTACGATCACGGCCCACATGTCCTTCCTCTTGCAACTCCCTGATAATTTTCAATCTCAAGCTACAATCCGGAATGCATAAACGATTTCCTTTAAACAGAAAACCATCCACCAATATGAATTCATCAGCATTCCCTTCCTTAACTTGTTCAACAAATTTCTTAAAATAAGGATCTTCTTCAATTAGCTCCGGCAATAGCTCGAAACCCGTCACTTCAACTTTCATTGTCGTTAATAGGTGACTCCTCCTACTCAAAGCATCAGCTACCCGATTCGTCACTCCCGACTTATGTTCAACAACGAAAGTAAATTGTTGCAAATAGGCAATCCATGATGCATGTCTCGCAGAAATCTTGTCCTGCCCCTGCAAATGCTTCAACGCCTCATGATCAGTGTACAGAATAAACTCCTTCTGAAATAGATAATGTCTCCAATGTTTAATCGCTTGCACAACCGCATAGAATTCAACGTCATATGTACTGTATCTCATCTTTGCCCCTGACAACTTCTCACTGAAATAAGAAACTGGCTACCCATTCTGACTCAGAACTCCTCCAATACCAACTTTCGAAGCATCAGTATGCAATTCAAACAACAAATGAAAATTCGGTAAAACAAGAATTGGTGCTGTCGTTAATAGTGACTTAATCTTTTCAAAAGCAACCCCCGCTTCCTCTGACCATACAAACTGTTTCCCCTTCATGCAATCAGTAACTGGAGCCATCACACTACTAAAGTGTGGAATAAACCTCCGATAGAATGACGCTAGTCCATGAAAACTTCTCACCTCTGTAATTGTCCTCGGATGTGGCCAATTCCTGACTGCTTCAACTTTATTCTGGTCAACTTGAATTCCTTCCTCCGAAACAACATACCCCAGAAATAAAACACTCCTCGTCATAAACACACACTTCTTTGTAGCAGCATAAAATTGTTCTTCACGAAGAATAATCAACACTTCCCTCAAATGTAGAACATGCTCCTCTATACTCCTGCTATATATCAGAATATCATCAAAATACACTACCACAAATTCCCCAATATACGGCCTGAATATTTGGTTCATCACCCTCATGAATGTACTTGGCGCATTTGATAAACCAAAAGGCATAACCAACCATTCGTATAGCCCCTCTCTCGTCTTAAACGCTGTCTTCCGCTCGTCTCCCGGTCTAATTCGAATCTGGTGATAACCACTCTTCAAATCAATCTTCGAAAAGATAATAGCCCCACTCAACTGATCTAGCAAGTCAACCAACCTTGGCATGGGAAATCTATATCTCACGGTAATCTTGTTCAATGCTCGACTGTCAGTGCACATCCTCCACGTCCCATCCTTCTTGGGTACCAATAAAGCTGGTACAGCACATGGACTCAAACTCTCCTGCACTCGCCCTTGTTCAAGCAACTCTTCCACCTGCCTTCGCAACTCCTCATGTTCCTTCGGACTCATTCGATAATGTGGTCGATGTGGTAATGCTGCTCCCAGAACAAGATCGATCTGATGTTGAATGTCTCTCAGTGGCGGTAACTCCTTAGGCAACTCCTTTGGAAATACATCCTCAAATTCTTGCAAAACTGGCTTCGCTTCTTCTGGAATTTCAACCTCTTCACTGCTCTCACGCCCAATCAACAAGTATACTTCAGGCTCCTCTTCAACCTCCTTAACAAACTCCTTCAAAGTCAACAGAGTTTTCAATTACTCAATCTCCTCCAGCTTGTTCTCCTTCTGTTGTTGCTTCTTGGGAACCAAAGTGATTTTAGTACCCTCGAACATGAAACTATAGCTATTGGCTCGACCATCGTGTTGTACTGCTCGATCAAACTGCCATGGCCTGCCCAACAACAGATGACACACATCCATGTCCACTACATCGCACCAGATTTCATCTTTGTATTTCTTCCCAATAGAAAATTTCACGCAAGCTCTTCTCCCAACTTTCACTTCACCACCCTTCCTTAACCAAGCTAACTTGTATGGTTTAGGATGCTTCTCGGTTTTCAACTCCAATTTCCTCACTGCCTCTGTAGAGATAATATTATCGCAACTCCCAGCATCAATGACAAATTTACAAACTTTCCCAAGAATAGTGCAAGTAGATTGAAATATGTTATTCCTCAACCAACTATCTTCCTCCTCTTGTTTTGGCGTCAAACAAGACCTCCTCGTCATCAGATTACAACCTTCGTCTCCCGACACTTCTTCTTCCTCCTCAACATTAGGTGAATTAGAACATTCAGCTTCTTCCTCTTCATCCTCAGCTTCAACTATCATAGTTCTTTTCTTCGGCTTCGGACACTCGTTGCTTTTATGACCCATCTCCTGGCAATTGTAACATTTGAACCCACTGCTAACCTTCGCCTTCTCACCTTCCTTCACAACTGGTTTGGCAACAATCTTAGGAACATTAGAACTTCCACCGACTCCCTTCACTTGATTGTTAGAATTGGTAAACACACCACCTCCACGTCTTCCTTGCTTTTCCCAAGCTAACGCCTTTTGATGTGCCTCCGCTATAGATCTGGGATCGAACATATTAACCATATCCTGGATCTGCATTCTCAATCCTCCGACAAACCTAGCAGTCAGCTGTTCTTCTGTCTCCATTATATCGTTCCTGGCAATGAGTTGGTAAAATTCATCTGCATAGTCATTTACTGATTTCGTCCCCTGCCTTAGATTCTGCAATCTCTGGTACATAAGCGATTGATAGTTATATGGCAAAAATGTAGCTCTCATCAATTTCTTCATCTTCTCCCATGATTCAATCTTTGACTTTCCCATTCTCTCCCTCGTAAGTTTAGTTTGCTGCCACCATGCCAAAGCTCTCCCCCTCAACCTAGTAGCAACCAACTTCACTCGTCTATGCTCAGGAACTTCCTTAAAGTCAAAAATTTCCTCCACATTAGATAACCAATCCAAGAATTCTTCAGCTACCATCCCTCCTTTAAACTCCGGAATCTCCATCTTCATTCCCGATTCCCAACGTCGATCATCATCAATAACCCGATACTGACGTTGTCCCTGGTCTCGGTCTCTGAAATGAATACTTCCCCTCTCACCATCAAACTCCTCATCAAAGTCTGATGTATATCGTTGTCTTTCACGCCCTCCAGCATCTCTACCACCACTCCTACTACCAACATCCTGTCAATCATGGTCATCAACATTCCTCCTACTTCGATTATCAACACTCCTAGGCTCTTGACTTTCTCTCCTCTCCGGTTCTGAACGTGATGACACTCTACTACCCCCACGGATGGATTCAGGTGAATTTCTTCTTCTACTTTGATTCATATCAATCATAAGCTTCTCCAACCTACCAATGCTTTCATCAATCTTCTCATGCATACGTTGTTCCATTTGATCGGCCTCTTCTCTCCGATATAAAGCTTCAACATTTTGATGGCGGTTAGCTCTCCTTGGCGGCATGATTGAAATTCACAAAATTTCAACAAATCGATACCAAAGTGATGTTTCAACTTCACATACAACTTCACAAGGCTCGGCCTAACTCCTTAGCTCGAAACAAGCTTCCAATGATCCTTCCTAGGCTCGGCTACTTCACTAGTATACACGGCCTACTTCAAATTCAAACAGTTTCAACACTTTGATCCAAAATGGAATGGATCGAAAGTTCTCCCTCTTGTTGCAACTTCAATATGAACACAATGAACAACTTCAAACTCCAACACTTGGCTCCAAGACCCGATTTAGCTATGATTGGCTAAAACAAGCTCTGATACCAAAACTGACGCAGTGGATTAATCAAAATAAACTTCAATTGGTGAAAGTAGCAATCGATGAATTGAGAATACTGTAAGGCCCAAATCCGTTGATCCAAAGATGCCGGATTCTAGCTATCTTCAACTCATTGATTGCGCACGATACCGAGAAAGAAGATCTACGATTCTTCAACATTGATCAAGCGCACTTGATTCCGTGAATCGCCTTCAACAAACGTTGATTCGAGCGCACTCGAATGACGTAAGTGGAGATAGGAGATCACACTCAACTACCAATTAAAAGAAAGCACAAAGCAATCAAAGAGAATTTTATTCAAAAGTCAACAACCCTTAAAAATTACAACACACCCCCTATTTATAGTGTTTTCAACCCCTGACCCTTAAGTCGTGACCGACTCATGCCTCACGACTCAACTAGGTCGTTGCCGACCTAACAGACACTATACGCCTCAATTACAACACAACACAAGCAACCGACTCAATAGATGACAACGACATACAACTCAGAACAGCGGCAAAAAATAGACGACCTAAACATGAACGACTTATATACAACACGAGTCATCAGATACAAACGACATACGACTCATCATCACCATTAACGACTCATTACCAACGACTCATCCTCAGCGACTCAAGACTTAACGATATACGACTCATCATACAAAGCGACTCAGGACACATCCATATTACAACGCATATAAGTCGGCAGCGACTCAATATACGAAGTCATATGACTTACGACTCAACTATGGAACGACTCAAAACACACGCGACTTAAGCTCCCAAGCTTCCTGTGGTAACTCCTCAAACGACTTAACTAGGTCGTGCCCTTCCGCCGACTCAAGCCTTTAACAGTTGGAACCTTCTCCTTCTTCCTGATAAGTCGTATACGCCTTATAGATGGGTCGTTGATTCGTGTACGACTCATCAGACTTGAACACCCCAAGTTCCCGTTGAGTCGTAGCCCTGTTTCATTAACCCGTATACGACTCAAGTGTTTGTTATCTCGTACCTCTTCTTCGTTAGGTCGTACCTCCCCTTCACTCGACCAGTTAGGTCGTTCACGACTCATAGCTGCTTGACTCGTGAACGACTTAAGTCCTAAAAACGAAGCTTCCTTAACTCGAGAACGATCTTCCTCTTTAAGTTGCATACAACTTATCCCCTGATCTACATCAATACAAAACAATGTTCCACTAGATTTTCGTAGGTTCCATCCTACTTAGGGATCCATCCCTCTAACAGGCTCGAAGTGGATTCCATTGCTCGAATAAATTGGATTTTAAGATGCCAGTGCTTTTCTACGAGTTTTAACAAAAATTCCTAATAAAAATACTTGTGCTTGAAATCTTGAACTCTTGATAATCTTGATACTCATGGGTCTTCTATCTCGATATCTTGAATCTCTATACTGTACACTCTTCATTCTTTGTACCTGCATGGTTAAATCCTGCATATACATATATATCTATACTTAAAATGTCAGTATTTATATTTTATAATCTATTCTAAGGTTGTTGTCATCAAAACCATCATCTCAAGCACTAACAATCTCCCCCTTTTTGATGATGACAACCTTTATGTATAAAATATTATTTCTATCCTAATAACTCTCCCTAAAACTAACAACTCCCCCTTATTATGGCTAACTACCCTATTTTATATTTCTCCCCCTTTGTCATCAACAAAAACTCACTCCAAACTATGCAACTCCCCCGAAAACTAACACTCTATGACATGTGATTATAATGATAGTGTTATCATAAGTAATCATCACTTAAATCTAATACTAAAACATGGTCCTAAACAATTAACTATCCTAACTAAGAATTCACGATAGTACTTATAATTAAAACACGTATAAGAACATGAGTTATTTATTACGTATGAAGTTGTATGTACATGAGCATACAGAAAACATAAAGAAACACAAACAACAATGTAGAAGAAAGAAAAAAAAACTATTGTGTGTTTTTAAACATAGGAGATCTATGAATCGAACAGTTTGGATAGTGGAAATAGAAATTTCCATGTTGTTCGTTTCCATTTTTATCAAAACACACTTCTCCAACACACACGACTTGGTCATCATCTTCCGCTTGCGCTTCTTCTTACATGGGTTCTTCTTCTTCTTCTTCGTTGGCCTCTTGTTCTTGATTGAGTGAAGAGTTTTCATCAATCAAGATAGGATTGGTAGGATTGGCTTGCCTCTCTTGTTTCTTTGCCACACGAAGTTGAGTCATTTGAATTTCAGTCATCATCTGAAGTGCATCCTTCAAAGAGTCCTCTATTTTAGTCACACGAGCGAGAGTAGTACGTTGAAATGGACCAAACGTAGGAGAGGGGAATGAAAAGGTTGATTTTATGTTTGATTTGGAAGAGGAGGCCTTTGATTATTTGATTTCAGAGAGAAGAACATAGAGATAACTAAAATGATGAATAAAATTTCGAAAATGTGAAGAATTTAAAACCAAATATTTTGAATTTTGGTGGGAAAAATTTCAAAATTTAAATACGTTGCATGTCGACATGGGTATGTGGGGATGTCGACATGGTCTTTTATATTTTAACTCTTTGAATTATTTTAATACTAATTATTAATTATACTTGTTATTTATATTTTATATTTCAGTTATAGAACAAATACCTGATTCTCTTATTAATTTAGTAAATATTGATTCATTTAAGGGTTTTGTTAAGATATCAGCAATTTGATTCTCAGAATTGATATAATCGAGAGTAACTACTTCCTTACTTATATTATCTCTGAGAAAATGATGTATGATATCAATATGTTTACTTCAAACATGTTGAGTTGTATTTTTGGATAATTTATCGCACTCGTATTGTCACAATAAATTGGTGATTTTGAAAATTTTAAACCAAAATCTTTTAAGGTTTGCTGCATACATATTACTGAAGAACAAGCCAAAGCAATAGAAATATATTCTGCTTCAGTTGTTGGTAAAGAAACAGTTTTTTGCTTTTTACTAAGCCAAGAAACCAAAGAATGCCCCAAAAAGTGACAAGTCCTACTTGTACTTTTTCGGTCTGATTTACAACCAGCATAGTCAGCATCACAGTAAGGTATTAAGTCAAAAGAATCATTTTTAGGGTAGAATAAACTATAATCATATGTGTGTTTAACATATCTTATGATTCGTTTTACGGTTTTTAAGTGGGTCTCTTTAGGTTGGGATTGATATCTGGCACAGAGACAAACACTATGCATGATATCAGGTCTACTGGCAGTAATATAGAGTAGTGATCCAATCATTCCTCTATATAGTTTTTGATCTACATCTTTCGAGAGATCTTCTTCACTAAGGTACTCATTGGTTGCCATGGGAGTGGGTTTTCCACTAGCAGTAGTCAAACCAAATTTACTAATTAGGTCTTTAGCATATTTTTCTTGACTAATAAAGATAGCATTATCTAATTGTTTTATTTGTAATCCTAAAAGGAAATTTAATTCACTCATATGACTCATCTCAAACTCTTTTGTCATTATTTCAAAATATTCTTTATTCATTTCAAAATTAGTTGAATCAAAAATGATATCATCTACATAAACTTGTACTAGTTGAATATCATTTTTATTTCTTTTAATAAAAAGAGTATTATCTACTTTACCAATTTCAAAATTAGATTGCAATAAATAAGATCTTAGTCTATCATACCAGGCTCTAGGAGCTTGTTTTAGACCATATAATGCTTCTTAAGTTTGTAAACATGATTTAGTAAATTATCATTTTCAAAAAGTGGTGGTTGTTCAACATATACTTCTTCTTTTACAAATCCATTTAAAAAGGCACTTTTAACATCAATTTGAAATAATTTGAAATTATTATGATTTGCGAAAGCAAGTAGAATCGTAATGGCTTCTAATCTTGCTACGGGAACAAAGGTTTCATTAAAATCTATTCCTTCTTCTTGACAATAACCTTGAGCGACTAATCGAGCTTTATTTCTAACTACCTCTCCTTGTTCATTCATTTTATTTTTATAAACCCATTTAGTTCCAATTATAGTTTTATTTTCTGGTCTAGGAACAAGTTTCCAAATATCATTTCTAGTAAATTGATTTAATTCTTCTTGCATAGCCAAAATCCATAAATCATCAGTTGATGCTTGTTTTGGATTTTTGGGTTTAGTAGTTGATATAAAAGCTACATTACTCATTTGACTTAGTTGATTTGTAGTTTTAACAACAGATTGCATATCTCCCTATATATTTTCTATAGGATGATCTTTTAAAAGTTTAGTCCTTTTATTAGGATGATTAATTTGATTATTAGTTTCAATTGATTCTTGATTTTGAGTGATTAAATCCTCTTCATCATTTGTATCTTCAAAAATTTTGAAATTTTCGTCAAATGAAACATGTATTGTTTCTTTAAAGGAATTGGTTTTTAAATTAAACACTCTGTACGCTTTACTTCTATTAGAATATCCGATAAAGATACCTTTGTCGGATTTAGGATAAAATTTATCTAAATTATCTTTTGTATTTAAAATAAAGCATTTACTTCCAAAAATTCTGAAATAAGATACCTTAGGTTTCCTTGAATAAAGAAGTTCATAAGATGTCTTATCAGTTAAAGGTCTAATTATAATTCTATTTAAAATATAACAGGCGGTAGCAACTGCTTCTGCCTAAAAATTCTTAGTAAATTACTACCTGTAAGCATAGTTCTCGCACACTCTTGAATCGTCCTATTTTTACGTTCTACTGCTCCATTTTGTTATAGAGTTCTCGAAAATGAAAAACTGTGAGTTATTCCTTTTTTATTGCAGAATTCCTCAAACTTTTCATTTCCAAATTCACCACCGGGATTACTTCGAATAGTAATAATTTTTAGAGAAAATTGATTTTTGAATTCTTTTTGAAAATGTCTTAAAACATTCAAAAGTATCACTTTTATGTTTCAAAAATATTGTCCATGTAAATCTAGAATAATCATCTACAATTACAAAGACATATTTACTATGATTTATTGATAGAATTTGAGATGGACCAAATAAATCAAGATGATGTAATTCAAGAGATTTTGAAGTTGAAATCGTATCTTTTAACTTAAAGGAAATTTTTCTAAGTTTTCCTAATTGACAAGCATCACATAAACTATCTAGACCTCTTACCAGATTATGTTTCGACAGTTTAGATAAGAGTTTGAAATTCAAATGCCCAAATCTCTTATGCCAAATCCAAGGGTCACTAGTATTTTCCAACAAACACAGGTTATCATCTGAAACTTTCATACTAAGAATATAAATATTCTTTTTCCTGACTCCCTCAAATATAATGGTTGAATTATTATCTTTTATATGACACTTATCTTTTTCAAATTTAATTTTATATCCTTTATCACATAGTTGATTTGTACTTAGCAGATTATGTTTCAGATTCTTAACTAGCAAAACATTAGTAATAGTAGGAGTTCCAGAATTATCGACTTTGTCGATGCCAATCACATATCCTTTTGAATTATCTCCAAAGTTAGCCAGTCCTCCGTCTTTGAATATTATATCATTCAGTATATTTGGATTGCCAGTCATATGTCTAGAACACCCACTATCAAGTATCCATTGGTTCTTTCTGATCTGCACAATTTATCCGTTGTGGATTGATTCTTCAACACCCATAAAGCATGATTCCTTCACATCAAACAATCTTGGTAGACAACTTGAATTTGAATATTGATTATATGCAGACTCAATAAACAATGATGGTTTGAATACTTCTAAATTAGTATTAACAAATATAGCCATTTTAAAAACTTTTCAAAAATCAGATTATGAAACTTTGAAAAACTTGCTCTGATACCAATTTTGAGAAATGCGGATTACGGATCTTAAGGCTAGGATTAACACTAGAGGGGGATGAATAGTGTTAATAAAGAACTACTAAATCTTTTAAGTTTATAATAATTTAGACACCGATGTATGCAATATATATACACAGATATGATCACAGAAACAAGCACAGATGCAGAAATAAAATAAAAGCACTAAAGGAAAGAACACACCGGATTTTATACTGGTTCGGAGTTACCCTACATCCAGTCCCCAAGCACAAATATGGATTTCCTTTCAAAAGCAATTGTACAATTACACCCTTGGTTTCAAGGCTACGAGGTACACCCTCTAGAATTTCTATCCTCTGGGTAGAGATACTTGATTTTCGGGCCACAAGTTTATCCAATTGATTTGCCAAGGCTACAATCACACCTTTTCTCTCTTGATTGATTTCCAAGGCAACAATCACACCTTTTCTCGCTTAATAGATTACAAAGAAGTCTATAACACTGAATAGCACTGAGAACCTTGTAGAGATTGTGATAGAGAATCAAACTAGAAGTAATCGAGTTTGATTTCATGTTGATTTCGATAGAGTAATGGTAAGAATATGTATTAAGAAATATGGAAGAAGAAGAGGAGTGAAAAACCAGAAAATCTGATGTAAAATTCGTTGACACTAACCCCTATTTATAGTAGAACAAAAGTCATGTCCATTCATGAAGAGTTATGGCGAATAGACACATCTTTTGAAATTTAAATTTTGAATTCAACTAACACCATGTCGACATGGTTACCCTAGGCATGTCGATATGCCAAAGCAATTTTTGGCGATTTGATTTTCTTTGAAAATAACCTTTATCTTATATTAAAACTATTTTAAACTTTACAAATATACTTGACTATAGTTAAAATTCATAAGTAAATATAGATTATAATATATATAGATTTTAACTATAATTTTATATTTAAATCTAAGTATAAAAGTTAAATATATAATTTAAAAATATTGTTTAAAATCAGAAGTAATTTGACTTTGAAATTAAAGATAATTTTGAGGCTAAAATTATTTAAAATCAGGATAGAGAGTTTTGATGTTTTTAATAGGAAAGTTTTGAAATCATTTTGAAAACAAGATAATTTTGTAAAATCATTTGAATTAAAATTAGTGGATACAAAACAATGTTCCACTAGATTTTCATAGGTTTCATCCTACTTAGGCTTCCATCCCTTTAACAGGCTCATAGTGGATTCCATTCCACGAATAAATTGGATTTTAAGATGCCAGTGCTTTCCTACGAGTTTTAGCAAAAATTCCTAATAAAAATACTTATGCTTGAAATCTTGAACTCTTGATAATCTTGATACTCATGAGTCTTCTATCTCGATATCTTGAATCTCTATACTGTACAGTCTTCATTCTTGGTACCTACATGGTTAAATCCTGCATATACATATATATCTAAACTTATAATGTCAGTATTTATATTTTATAATCTATTCTAAGGTTGTTGTCATCAAAACCATCATCTCACGGACTAACATAAATTACTCCCTAATGATTACTTAGAGGCTACACAAACTCAAGGGTATTTTAGATAGCTCACTAAAAATGGAATTATGGTTTTAGGCACGTATATATACCCCTTATGTTTCATGTAATAATATCTTCTTTTATGCAAAATGCAAATGCAAGTTGTAGTCACAAAATTAATGATGAATAAAATGTCTTCTTAAACCACCTCTTATTTCCTTTAATTGTTTATATGCTTTTCTTTCTTTCATGCCATTTTATTTCATGCTCTTTTACCTTATGTTATCCTATGCTCTCTTTTAATTCATTCAATTAGTTTAGATTTATTTTATGCAAGTAGTTAGTTCTCTTTTCTTTTAATTAGCTCTCTTTTTCCTAACTTTTTATGTTCAAATCATTTGTTGTTGACATGAATTTAATTATAAGAAGCTAAACCCCTTAAATTTAGGGGTAATGAAGCTCTCATGAATAATATTGAATCAACAAAGAATGGTTTCATTTATAATCTCTTATTTTATACTTAATGGAATTTATATGTTAATGTAAGTTTATTAGTGAATTTGATAGCCTACGTTTTTAGTCACAAATAAGTCATGCTTAATCAAACATAAACACAAGTTACATCGTTATCTAACAGATATGATTTTGATAATGAAAATCAAATTAGAATCAAAATTTGATGATCTATATTACTAGTTCGTAGTAAATAGATCATGTTCACGATAGATTTTATTTTTAATTTCATGATTATTTTCATGAGATTTTATAAGCGGGTTTGAATGGTATGCTAGAGTATGATACTTTAAGTTATGCTCATTAATAGTACAAATAGACCGTGCTTATAATAAGCGCATCAATCATTTTAACCTGAATTTATATGAGAGATTATAGATTAAATTTTATGTTGATTTATATGAATGATTGGAAGTGGATTTACCATTAAATTGCTCCTTAAGCTCATAGTTTTATTCGCATATTCACTGTAGTTTTTGTTTAATTTTAGTTGATAATCTCCTTTCAACTTTGGGCTAATTTGATTGAGTAATCTTAGGATTTTACCTTTCTCCATGGATAAATTCGTGCCCGCATACTGTTACCACTTATTCTCACTTCAAAGTTGTCGAACCAAGACGAATAGAAGAGAAGGATGTACAAGAGATGATAATATCAACAAAGCCTTTCAAAGGAGTCGAAGGATGCTACAGTAATAGTTAGACGTGCCACAGGCTTTCGAAGTGGTTGAAGGGGTCGAAAGGTTCGAAAGCACCATTTCGCTTCAATTGTTTCCATTTGAAATAAATGCTTCTGCATGCATGAAGACACTTTGAATAAGTTTAGGAACATCTTTTGAAGGCAACAAATTCCAGCCACTCACATGCACACCAAACCTTTGAAGTTAAAGGATCCGCCATCATTCACATTCCACAGAAGGATATTTTGTCGAAACAACCTCTTTGAAAGCATAAATCAGCCTTTTGAACTGGTCGAAACCATTCACAATTAAGAAAGAGACCTTCCACCTTATAACCTTCAACATATTAACTCCTTCGAAACTCTAAAGATCAACCTATCGACAGAGTCGAAAGCTCATACCTTTTCTTATATGCAACAACACGGCAGCACAAAGTGGAGAAGCGCACCTATCTCCTTCGATGAAGTCGAAAGCACTCGAATCCACTCAAATATAATGCAGAAGGATGCGCAAGTATTAACAGTGATGAAAGGTATCCAAGGCCACATTTTGAAAAATACAAAAGCACTGATTCGAAAAGTGCCAACCCGTCACCTATAGATAAGACCTTAGGGGTATAGATTTGAGGATCCAAATTCATTTACTTCATTCTTGTATTTTCTTAAACTTTAAACCTAATTTTGAAATCAAATTAGGGACTTGATCAATTTATACAACATTAGCTTAATGAAAACAAGACTATGATACTTTTGAATATGTAGCTATTTTGAAACTCTTATTGGATTTAATTACGATCTGCTTATGTCGACTTGGTCGAAGGGTCATCTTTTAAATGAGTCGAAACCCTTAGTTCAACCAATATTCTTAAAGTCTTAGTTCCTAACCTCAGGATATCAAAAGGTCACATTTTGAGTGAGTCGAAACTTTTAACTCAACCTATTTCCTAAGATTTATAGGACAAAGCCCAAGCCATCAAAGAGGCCAGCTTTCGACGATGTTGGAACCTATCCATTGAAACCATATCCTTGAATCATTAGAGCTAATCTTTAGGACATCACAACTATTTCGAATGGGGGTTTTCAAAGGATAAATAAACCAACTAATCAAATTTTAAAGACTTAAAAGAAAGGGATATAGGAGTTTCGATTGAGTCAAAAGGTTGAAAAAAGAGAGGTTTTTACGGCGATGACCTATTCAAAAGGTAGATTAAAGGGAGTATTAAGATTCTAACTGCCTATACCTAATAAAAAGGGGTTTCGAAGGAGACTCCTACACTTTAAACTCTATTTTGGAATGTTGACAAGTTTTCTTGTTGACATTTTTGACACTGGAAGGAAGGCCTGAACCTCCGCTCTTCTTGAACTTTAGACTCCATTTACCTAGAACCCAATCCTATTCCAAGCTTATCTACTTTAAACTTTACATCATCATGTTTAACAAGATCAAAGGAACTGAAGGAGTATCTTTTGAGCCACATCCAATTGGATTCCCCTATAGGATAGTTAATGATTCAAAATTTCATAAAGAACAAATGTTAAGAATGGAAGCTTTAAGAAACATGAAGAAAAAGAAAGTTGAATCTTATTATCCAAATAAATGGAGTTTAAACCCTTTTCACATTGGCCCCACACCAATCTTTGCCTTAGGAGGAAAAAAGAATGAAAGTGACAATTTGTTTAACCAAATGAGAAAAATGACTCAACTCTACACCAAAGGAACAATCTTGGAAGAAGAAGTGATGGCTGATTGCAATGCCTTTGCACATAAATGGCATCGAGCAACAAGTGGGACATTTCCTACATATAAACTTCAACGGGTTTTAAAAAGAAAACTAGACGTTGAGGGTAAAGCACCAGATCCAAGTAATAAAAAATCGAGAAACCATCCTCAAAAGACAAGCTTTAAGTCAAGACTTCCTAAAAAATGCAATTTGAGAATATCAATCAAAAATTCTTATTAGCTAACCAAAAAAGAGCTCAACTATTTGCCATCACAAAACAAAGAACCAAAATATAAAAGGAATTTAGGAGGATCCTTTTGTCACTACCACATGATGAAGTGACATCAGACAAATCAGTGTAGTGCACTAGAAGGAATGGTGATCAATTTCTTTAGACAAGGAAAAGTCAATGAATTTGTAAAGAGATCCTAGTTGGATTCAATAAAGAACCACTTTATTAAGAAAAATCTACATGGTGGGAATAAAATTCTCCTTTCAATTGGACATTACCTTAAATGGTTAAAGCTTTTGTCCACGTCGAGTTGGCTAGGTCAAAGAACCTCCTGGAGGGAGGTTAGAGTAAGCCTTTATCCGCACCATGCTATGGCCAGTTTAAAGCATCGACAAGCCTTAATCGTGCCATGCTATGGTTAGGTCATGACACCTCCTAGAGGGAGAATCTAGTAAGCCCTTGGTCCCTCCACACTATGGCCTAGCCAAGGCACCAAACAAGCCTTTGATCATGCCACGTTATCGCTAGGTCTAGGCACCTCCTAGAAGGAGGACGTAGTAAGCCCTTGGTCCCGCCATGCTATGGCCTGGCCAAGGCACCAAACAAGCCCTTGATTGCATCATGCTATGGCCAGGTCTAGGTGCCTCCAGAAGGAAAGTTAGGTAAATCCTCGGGTCCTGCTTGTGAATAAACTAACCAAGCACACCAGGTGACAACGGACTAAGACATCCAAGCTCGATAAGCGGCACATCAAATAATGGACTAAGACGTCCAAATCCGAGAAGTGGCACATCAAACAATGGACTAAAATGTCTGAGCCCGAGAAGCGGCATGACAAACAATGGACGAAAACATCTGAGCCCAAGAAGCGGAAAATCCAATGGCAACAACATAAAAGGCCTAAAGAATTAACACACGTCGGAAGAGTCGGAACCCAAGGATCAGTACAGAATGGAAGGCTTAAATTGGAATCTACAGCCTCCAACTAATCATCAAAGAAGAAGTTCTAAATTTCACTTACTAATAACCGAATCTGGCTTTTGGGTCCTTTACTATTAAGTTTTGGATTTCATTTACTAATACCCGAATCATGGTTTCGGGACTTTTAATCTATGCTTCATCATACCCAAATCTGGATTTCGGGGCTATTACTATTAATTACTGAACTTCACTCATTAGTGCCCAAATCTAGGCTTAAGATTTCTATTAAGAAGATTATTATTAACATGGACTTCTAGTTATCATCCACTGTTTGCGTCAAAATTGGCCACAAACCCCAAATACCGTGAAAGCACCAGTGTATGAATAAAAATCAGCGATATTCAAACACAAATCACAGATCTCAGCAAATAACCCAAATATGTTTGCACAAAAAATGGGCAAACACCTCCAAGTCGTATGATTTAGTTGATTTTATGTTGTTCGTAGTGATTTGGGTAGTTTATGCAAATATGTAAAAAATAGGGACTAAACTGTAAAAGACACACAGATTTATAGTGGTTCGGCCAGAATGTGCCTACGTCCACTTTATATGTTATTCTCCTTTTCCGATCCGATTACAAGTACAAAGCTTTGATTACAAGTATATCGAAGTTGTTTGAAAGTTCCTTCCAGGCTTGAGCTCTCAAACTTGTCCGCCATTGTTGTACCCCTGCCCCTCTATTTATAGAGTGAGGCTGGAGGCAGAGGTCTTGGATGTATATAGCTGCTGGTGGGCCTGGGCTGATGCAATCTGGCCTGGCAAAGTTGGTTCGGTAGCTCCTTGGTTCGGCGGTGAGTGGAGTGTTGACTGGACCGGTAGTGTGTGGAGCGTGGGTTGGTTCGGTAGCCCCGGTCCGGTAGTGGTTGGTTTGACTCGGTGGTGAGTTGGTTCGGCGAGGCCTTGGACCGGTGGAGCTTGGTTCGGTGGGAAGGGAAGTGGAGTTGGTTCGGTGGTGAGAGAAGTGGATTTGGTTCGTGGGAAGGGAAGATGGCTGGTTCGGCTATGCTTTGGACCGGCATTGTTTGAAGATGGAGCTTGGACCGGCATTGTTTTGGACCGGTAATAGGTAAAAACGTGCCTAACAGATCATATCTCCTTCATACGAACTTCGATTATCCTGAAAATTGAAACATAGCCTTTCCTACTCCTTATCATCATTTCCAATCAATTTCGTCCCGATCGGAACTCAACCAAATTTTAATAATATCGACCGTAGCCTTGATCCCAATTGATTTCCAATCCCGACATCCATCATTCCTTGCGAATTTGTTGATATTCCAGTTTTTACCCAAAAAATAGGATAACACTTTGCCCCCCAAAACATGCCTTGTGATAACAAGGCGTGTTTTGAATAATTCTGAATCCAATATCTGAAGTCCATAACCATATTGCCAGAGTATATCATCCTTGACTGCTCCGAGTCGATATCCAATCCCAAATCCAATAACCAAAGCTTGAGCCAATTCCATGTCTATTCGAACTCGACAACCGAGTCCCAAACCATCCTTATCCAATATCCAATAACTGAATCCAGGACCTCTCCGGGTCGATATCCAAATCCATAACCTCTCCGGGCTCTTGCCAAGCGCAATCTACACCTGACGGTCGTGATCCAGTGTCCCTAGATGTTAAGCTAGCCTCATCGTGTTCTTGTTGAGCGTAATCCACACTTGATGGCCTTGGTCCAGTGTCCCTGGACATTGAGCTAACCTCTCCGGGTTCTTGCCAAGCGTAATCCACACTTGACGACCTTGGTCCAGTGTCCCTGGACGCTGTACAATGCCATGGCTTAAGTCCTAAGCCGAATCCTGGTCTCTCCAGACCCTTGTTGAGCATAGTCCATACTCAACGACCTGAAAATAACGATTGATAATACAGGGCCTAAGTCCTAGGCCGAATCCTGGTCACTACGGACCCTTGCCGAGCATATTCCATACTCGACGACCTGAATGAGTCAATTTACCACATTAGGGCAAAGCGACTCACCCCTTGCCAGGCATAATCCATACCCGACGACCGTTTATCAAAAATCAGATAAAAATCCAATCAAAATCCAATCCAAAATCCACATCCAAAATCCAAATCAAAACCAGAAATCCAAACCAGCATCCAAAACCGAAATCAATCATCCAAAGGAAAATCCAAATCAAAAAGCAAGAAAAACCAGGAGCTCAATCCAAGCTCCAAAACCGAAAACCAAAAAGAAAAGCAGTGTCCAATCCAAAAGCAAAAGACAAATTTCACAAATCATAGCATTGCAGTTTATCATCATTCAGAGCATGCCTAGGGGCTATCTCCATCCCCGTACATGTGTAAATGACTTGGTTGCTTGCCAATAGTTCGCTACTTATTTCATATTAACCTGGTCAATGGATGATCAACCGACCATCATTCCTTGGCCTCCCACCATCGTAGCTTGAGGTAGGCGGCGGTTGCTCCTACCCCGCCGTTGTATTTCGAGGTCCAACATATTGTGGCAGTTGTCCATTCCTTACATGATCCTCAATTATGTCCTTTAGGTGCCTGCAGCTATTGGTGTCGTGTCCATCCAAATCATGAAAGAGACAGTGCCTTCCTGATGTCCTTTCCCGTTCTGTTGGTTCTCTCCTAGCCGGCCTCCGGTAGGGAAGGCGATTCCGAGTATCTAGGTATATCCGCTCCAGCGTCTCGTTCAATCCTGTGTACGTGGAAAACTTTGGATCCTTCCATTGCTTCCTAGCATTTCCAGAACCATCGTCCAACTTCCTTTTTCCTTTGTCTTTATCCAAACCTTTGCTGGATGGTCCTCCAACCTCCACTGCATTAACCTTTTTTAACTTTAAATCCGTACTCGCATCTTCTTGCCGAAGGAACCTTTCTGCCTCGTGAAAGAATTCGTCGAGATCCCATGGGGGATCTCGTATCAGAGATACCTTGAAATCCGAGTTCTCCTTGACTCCTGATACTGCTGCCATTAAAACCATCGATGGATCGAGCCGATCCACCGAAGCAACTGCGGCACTGAATTGAGTTAGAAAGGCTTTAAGCGATTCATCGATCCTTTGCTTTACCGATGTCAATGTCATCACGTTCTTCGGTCTCTTGACATGAACCTGAAACTGTCCCAAAAACCTTTCCACCAATTCCCTCCAAGTCCTGATAGATCCTTCTCCCAGCTGCCTAAACCACATCGCGGCTAAGTCCGTCAAGTACAAAGGGAAGAATCGGGCCATCACTTCCTCCGATGCCCCCAGCACCTCCATGTGTCTGGTATACCTCATCAAGTGATCCGTAGGGTCTGTCTTGCCATCGTATACCTCCACGCTAGGTAGCTTGAGCTTAGGTGGATTCTGAGCCACCCTTATTTCCCGAGCAAACGGACTCTTGTTCACTCCTTCCAAGTCTTTGTTGGTCAAACCACCTCACACAGTCTTCCTGATTATATCCACCAATCCAGCGTTGTCTGTCGGGGGTTGCCCCCGAGGGAATTCCGGTACATACTCTTCATGTGGCTCGCTAGCAGCAACGTTAGTTCTAGCCTGTTGAACTCCTTCCAAAGGTCCTCCTGTGTTGGATCCTACGGGCCTGCCCCTAAGTCCTTGTCGATTGCCCTCTGGCCCTGCATCCTGTCCTCCATTGGGTTCTATAACCCTGGCTCCATGTCCTGCATCCATGGCTGTTGTAGCCGTTCCTAAGTTCTGGGTCCTCGCAGCTCTCATTTGCTCCAAGAAAGTCTGCATCATCTCCTGTTGACTCTTCAACAACCTCTCTTGCAGTGAATTTGTTATGGCTTCCATTTCATCCCGGGTTATGTAGATCGAAGCTGGTACGTCCTCACCTCCGGAGGATGCTTGTTGACTTCCTTCCTGTTGGCTTCTCTTAGCCCTTAGCCTTCTACTGTTTTGCCTAGCCATTGTCTTCCAAATCCAAACTTCTATCCGATGCAGCGGGTGCTAGCCCTTCTCAGTGAAAGCACCAAAGTGTTTGCGTCAAAATTGGCCACAAACCCCAAATACCGTGAAAGGACCAGTGTATGAATACAAATCAGCGATATTCAAACACAAATCACAGATCTCAGCAAATAACCCAAATATGTTTGCACAAAAAATGGGCAAACACCTCCAAGTCGTATGATTTAGTTGATTTTATGTTGTTCGTAGTGATTTGGGTAGTTTATGCAAATATGTAAAAAAAAATAAGGACTAAACTGTAAAAGACACACAGATTTATAGTGGTTCGGCCAGAATGTGCCTATGTCCACTTTATATGTTATTCTCCTTTTCCGATCCGATTACAAGTACAAAGCTTTGATTACAAGTATATCGAAGTTGTTTGAAAGTTCCTTGCAGGCTTGTGCTCTCAAACTTGTCCGCCATTGTTGTACCCCTGCCCCTCTATTTATAGAGTGAGGCTGGGGGCAGAGGTCTTGGATGTATATAGCTGCTGGTGGGCCTGGGCTGATGCAATCTGGCCTGGCAAAGTTGGTTCGGTAGCTCCTTGGTTCGGCGGTGAGTGGAGTGTTGACTGGACCGGTAGTGTGTGGAACGTGGGTTGGTTCGGTAGCCCCGGTCCGGTAGTGGTTGGTTTGACTCGGTGGTGAGTTGGTTCGGCGAGGCCTTGGACCGGTGGAGCTTGGTTCGGTGGGAAGGGAAGTGGAGTTGGTTCGGTGGTGAGAGGAAGTGGAGTTGGTTCAGTGGGAAGGGAAGATGGCTGGATCGGCTATGCTTTGGACCAGCATTGTTTGAAGATGGAGCTTGGACCGGCATTGTTTTGGACCGGTAATAGGTAAAAACGTGCCCAGCAGATCATATCTCCTTCATACGAACTCCGATTATCCTGAAAATTGAAACATAGCCTTTCCTAGTGCTTATCATCATTTCCAATCAATTTCGTCCCGATTGGAACTCAACCAAATTTTAATAATATCGACCGTAGCCTTGATCCCAATTGATTTCCAATCCCGACATTCATCATTCCTTGCGAATTTGTTGATATTCCAGTTTTTACCCAAAAAGTGGTATAACATCCACTAATACTCGAATCTGGATTTAGGATTTCCTAACTTTAAAATCATTTATTAATGCCCGAATGGGGGTCGCTAGAATTCTACTACAAACTTTCAGACAATGATTTCTAGACTTCTATTACATGATCATTATCGACATTTTATTAGTTATCTCCAGAAGATGAATTTCTAAACATCTGTAGTTAAATCCTTAATTGAATTTATGGTTTTCTACCATTAGATTTCTACTATTCCACTAATATAATTGAAGTTGAATTCCAGATTCTCCCTCGTCATTACCAAAGATGGGTTTCAAAACATTCAACCGTATTCAATTATAGAAGTACTTTTCACTTACTATCTTATGTTAACATAATGATCTGCCAACCTCCACAAGTAATGTAGATAAACTTCTATATGGGTTTCAAATTAATGATAGGGAATATTGTTTACGTTTTGCTTTTCAGGGAAAGGAGATCAGTAAAGAGGATTGAAAGATACAGCAAATACAAGAATCATAGCATAAGTTATTAGAATGCTGATTTAGAAACAACATTATAAGAAAGGACTACAAATCAGGTGATATTTACAAATTTTTCATAATTTACATAATTTATGAAATTATTTACAAATATATAGTACAAATATATATTTCACAAATCTTGGACAACCTTATCCAGATTCTCGACAATTAAAGGATCAACGATGTGACCAGTTGTAATATGAAAAATTCCTTAAGCGTCTTCTTTTTTTCCTTATCTTATCGAAGTCATCAATAGATTCGATATGGGTCTTTAAAACTTGAATAATGGCTTTGTTTGCACCTTTTAGAGTTTTGTTTTCCCTTTCTAAATTAGCAATACACTTCAGAAGAAGATACTTTTCGTGTTTAATTTTCTGAATCCTAGCTGCATACTCATTTATGCACGGCGAGTACCTCACTTTCTGTTGTTCATCAAAATATTTCATCATCTCAAATTTGACTTTCCTGCACTATTCTCCTACTACCTTCTTGTCTAAGCCAGGAGGATGATTCATCATAGTAGGAAACTTTTGGATGGCAAGGGATGTAGACCTTGTAGATTTTATGACAGATGAAATAATGGGAGAAGCTGGTAAATCGATGTTTGAAATGTTATTCCCCATAATGAACTCTAGCGATTCACACTAAGCTTCACTATCTTTTAACTTAATCTCCAAATCACTTATTTGCTGGAGATGTTCGAACATTTTATGGTCAAAATAAATTGAAGAATTTTAATTAATTTGGCACTTCAATGTGGAAATTATTTTGTTCTTACTCTTAATGTCCACTTCAAGATTGGCGATCTGATCAATGATATTTCTAACGATTGACTTTTGAAGCAAATATCTTCTATGCCATTCTAGAGCTTCAACACTGTTTTGAAAGCGAGTAAATAAAGGATCGTTAAGGTGCTTTCTCTTTTCAATGTCTACTATCAACCTGTCTCTGATCCTAATGAAACGGGATAGTGAATCTAATGAGAGTGGCGTGATAGAAAACCATAACTCCTATTTAAACAAACAAAAAAGAAAATGAAGTCAAAATGTAAATAACCAATCTTTTTTATTATAACAGTAAAGGTTCACAAATTAAGTATAAATGAAACAAAAAGTACAATTTCATGGGACACAAGTTTTTCACTTAAAGTTGAGAAATGGACATTTTGACTTTATTTAAGGAATTAGTCGAAAGAATACTGCTGATTGAAATGGGCATTAAATCCTTCCGAGGTAATACCTCGAGGATATTTGCTATAATCTCATTTCCTGGCAGGGGGACTATCACGAATACATATTAATCTCATGTGATATGTTCAAATTTCCTTAAGAAGTTTTTCTTTGTCTTCGCCAAGAAATCGAAAAGAAGGCAAGGATGTTCAACGTTAAGTCTCTAAAAATTTCTAAGAAAGTAGTATTTGGCTATTTTTGAAGATTTCAAAAGCGAAGCCTTTTGTTGATGATCTCTTTTTAGTATAACACACTTGCTTAAATAATTTCTAGAAAAAAGGCTGCTTAGGAAACATTTATTCTATGATAATAAAATAAAATGCAACTAAGCACAAAAGGAAGCTAGAACAAGAAATTTATAAACTGATATTATTACAAATTATAAGTGTTAATCTGATTTATACAAGTCGACTTTTTGAATAACTCTGAAACAATTTTGTCCCTAAAATATTTAAATTTTTTAGAAGGCAACTCATGGGGAATTGATTTGACTCATGGTAAATTCTAGCAGGCTCCTGATGTGAATCAGATCCAAATTCATCCAAATATCACTTGTGTAAACGCCTAAGTAGAGCCTCACTAAAATCACCTAAGTATGAAAACTCTACAGTTAGTTGTCTGCAATAGACTTTGTATAGGAAGTCTACAAGGATGTTCCTCTCTTCAACCAACATCTAAAAGAGCGTAATTAACTCCAGATTCTCTTTAAAAAGGTTATTATATCGAAGGTGTACCCTCCTAAATCATGGCGCAACCTCTTGATCTTGAAAGACGCTAACACTTCCACACTTCTGTTAAGCCAATGATACCCGTAGGAGATGGTATTGTGTTCTTTTACTGCTTATCTAACTCTGTATTAAAGCTATTTATTTCTGCATGTCTTCTTTCAAGCTTGTGTTTATAAAGTTGAATGGATTTTCTCCTTATCCAAAATAAAAGATGTAAACTGTTATTGTCTTGGAAGTGAAAGCCATTTAGACAAGGAGTCCCATACTTGAGAAACAAGAATTGTAGTTTAGGAGACCTGATTTTCACTCTTTGTTTTTTATCGTTGATTTTAGCAGTCTCTTCTTGAACGTCAGAAGGCTTTAGGGGTTCAGGTGGGCTTGCTTCATATATAATTGGATCAGGGTTGACCTTTTATGGAGCTTAATGATGTCATCGCCATCTTTTTCATAAATATGGGTGTGACCACATCTGTCACCACCAGATCCTTAGCCTCTATCCTCGTTATCATCATCATCATCATTGTCGTTGCCATCATCATTGTCGTCGTCTCCGTCTTCTTTAGAGGCAGCGCCATCTTCGTCACACTTTTCATCATAATCTGAGTCTATTTCAATAGAAGGGACATCAAAAGATAAGATTTTGGTGGCATCAATCTCCTCTTAGGAACTTCAACTCCCTGGTACATTCTTTTGACTTTATCAATAAATTTGTTGATAAGAATAAGGTCGGGTGAAGGAAGGCTCAAAGTTAGGCATTTTTTAATGTTCTTGGCATAGGCAAGCATCAAGGCGTCCTCATTAGAGACAGTATTGACAACCAACTTTAGAGAATTTTTCTATTTCTCCAACTTTTTCATGAAAGAGGATTTTCTTGACCGCTATTTAAGCCTTTTCACCTTCAGACTCTTTCAGAGCCATTTTCAAGGATAAATTTTCATCTGCTAGAAGTTGATGCGCTTTTTTTTACTCAAAAATAATAGACTCTGATTGAGCAAGAGAGGCCCTCAATCTCTCCAGTTCCATTATAGCTTCATTTTTACTGGCAAATAAGGAGATAACTTGACCGTTCAAGTTTTAAATTTTCTTTTGTAGATTGGATGTCTCTGCGGAAGTTTTTAATGCGTTTTCTTGCAGTAAGAGCTAGCTTTTGGAAGTCTAAAAGGAAAAGTATGATGCAAGTCAGCATTCGAAGAGAAACAATGATAAAAAGGATAAATAATGTGAAATGTACCATAAGTTGTTCTATTAGAGACCAACGGTGACCCGTCGGTTTAGGAACAGAAGACGGCGCGTGAATAGAAGCGAAGAGTGAAGAGTTTAATATAGACTGAACTATCATTTCAAATTCACTTGTAGGAACAGGTGACGTCGGTCTAGAAAGGTTCTACTCTTGGGAGGGAGTTGTAGTTCCCATGTCTTTTTACATCTGCTCAATGATGTGAGGAGAGCAGGAAACAACTATGCAAGATAAGATATCATCCTTTGAAGGAGTCATCTTGGGTCGGTGAATAAAAGCTTCAACAATTGGACTCTTCGAAGTTGTGCCCATATTAGGAGTCTCACCCTCTTCTAGTGTTGGAGAATCTTAAACTTGAACAATCTTGGCCTTCTTCAGTGTGATAACCCAGATTTTAGACATCTATTAATTGGTAATTAGCAGGATTAAATTTATTAAAATACTAATTGGTAAATTGAACAAATAAAATTTTCATAAAAATCTAGATATATATATACGTAGATTTGGAAATTATAACAACTGTTGAATTTTAAATCTCTGGTGATGATAAATCTTATAGTACATTTCACTAATTAATTCAAGATAAGATATCCATATATATAAATAAATATATACAAGCTTTATAATGTATATGGGTATATATATATATGCCTATGGAAAGAAATATAGGGAAATTTGTTATAATATGGATATAAGGAATTCTAATTTCCAAGTTATTTTCAAAATCTCAAAAATAAATTAGATTAATACTCTACATTTTCACTAGTATATATGTATATATAGTTACTAATTAATATGGGATTATATTATTTCTTTAAGAAGATACATCAACTAATAAAAAAAAATTGAATATAAATAAGTATAAATCCAACATGCATAACAACATTTGTAAGACATGTATGCATGCATTAAAACATTTGTAACTAATATATCATACATAATTAACAAGTGGCAATCTTTTTTATAAAAATAAAAATAAAAATATAATTATGTGTTTAGTGAGAAACCAAGCTATCTCTTTTCTCTTCTCCTGTTTTCATCTTCTTTCATCTTTTAGCAAAATTAAATTTTTTTTAATTAAGCCTGTAACAAACAAAGAAAGAATCAAAGAAAATTCAAACAATCTTCTCCACGTTCTCAAACCTGAAACTAAGTAATTCAAACTCATAATCCAACAAGCAAATCAAGTTTCCAGATCAACATATATTTCCAAAGAAAAATCAAAACTGTTCTCTGTTCTCAAGTTAAATAGGTGAGTAAACAATCTATTTTTAAAAGGAAGACTTGATCTGATTTTCTCTGATGCATTTGGAAAATATGCTTGAATAAATGTTGAGAATAATGTGTGCATGAATGTATATTGTTTGTAACAGCTGAAGTATTTTGTGCATATCAGTATGTTTGTCTCTATTGATTTTCAATAGGCTTAAAACAGTTCAGAAATCAATTCCTCTTGCTCCAATGATTTTTAGATCATGACCATTGACACAAAAGTGATGATACAGACATGATTTCATTTTTAAAAATAGTTTGAAGTGATTAAATCAAGCAATTACTTCAAAAGTAAAAATTTACAGAGGAAACCTATTCAAGTCGAAAACTCGATTTACAAATTTTCAAGTTTTGATTTTAAATTTGGATTCGTATATAGATAACATGATTTTGATATAAATATCATGATTTTTAAGATTTTGATGATGGGAATTTCCAAAATGAACGGTAAATGGAATCTCGTCAATTCTCGACGATCGGAGGGGAACCATGTGTCGTGATTTACGCAGAGGAGCGTTAGGGATTGGCGACGATGGAAAAATGTCGTGGGATTTTTCTCTGATCTGTTGTGGTCGGGCAAGGCAGAGTTAAGGTCTTAGACCTTGATTTGTCGACGTTGTTTTAGAGGTTGGTTTGTTAATGAGGAGGGATCGGACATGATCGGAGTAACGGTGGATGGAGCGAGGTACTCTGGCAAACATCTAGGCTCGATGGCAAGGGGTCAGATGGTCGGAGGCGTTGGTGTTTGGAAAATCTATAGGCTGGGTTTGGTTTTGACTTTCTCGTCTCTACTTGATTTCGATCTAGAGATCGATTCGATGTTCTGGTAGTCGAAATCATTTGGGAGTGTAGTCGTCGACTTGCTAGCAATGGTTGTGGTGGTCAGAGTGCCACCGATGATCTGTGCATGTGCACATGTGTATGTGTGTGTGTCAGTGTTCGCTTTCAAATGAAGAAGAGAAATTGTCTCAGGAAGAAGTCTGGGAAAAGAAAGCATTGGCTTGGGATGGTTTCGTGTTGTCGCGAGTATAATTTTGGGTTTAATAGGTAAGTAAACAGTTTTTTTTAATTTAATCGGAGTTTTATTTAAATAGATATATATATATATATATATATAGGTGGCTCGGGTTTTAGTTCGGTTAAGTCATTGATTGACTCAAGTAGATGATAGGATGTAACAAGTTTTAAAATTAAAATAAAAATCAAGTTTTAAAATTTATCTAAATGGATAAGTTTCACAAAGAAAATATAAACCAAGATCTAAAACAAAACATTAGCAGTTTAAAACAAATTTTCAAAATTTCAAATGTTTTGAAATTGTTTGTTTAAGTGATTATATGGAAAGTTAATTCCTATATGTTTTTAAAGAGATTTAAATGATGTAATTGAATAAGTATAAATTATTTAATAAGGATGGTAAATTTATTAATGTAATCAGTTAAGGGAATAATTAATTAATTTAATTATTAAGATAATTAGTTAACTAGTTTGTGTAATCAATTTAATGGATTGATTAATTAATGTGGTGAATTACATAAATTAATTAAAAGATGATTGATTTATTAAAGGTTAATTACTTAATGTAATTAAGTAATGATAATTACTTTAATTAAAGAATAATTACTAGATGTCATTAATTAAGGTGGGTAATTAATGGGCGATTACTAAACGTGATTTAATAAATGATAATTACTTCATGTAAGTAATTTAAAGGATTAGTTTGTTAAGAATTAAATTGGTAAGGACTAACTAATTATTTTAATTATAATTAAAGGTTAAATTAATTAATAATTAAAGGTTAAATTAATTAAGGATAATTAACCAATAGGATAATTACTTGATTGAAGTAATTAAAGGGAAATTACTTAATGGAAGTAATTAAGGATTAATTATTTAGTGTAATTAATCAAAGATTGATTAATTAAGGAAATTAATTAAGGGTTAGTAAATTAACGAGTGTGATTAAATAAAGGATAATTAATAAATGTAAGTGATTATAAGATAATTAATTTGAGTAATTAACTAAGGATAAATGTAATTAATGTGAATAGGTAAAGGTTAATTAATTTGTGTAAATAATTAAAGGCTAATTACTTAATATAATTAAAGAGGATGATTAGGGATGATTAATTAATGGTTTGTAATTAATTAAGGATTTAGTGAGCAGGACTAAAAATAAAGTGAATGAAGTAATTAATTTAATTTATTTAAATTATTAGAAAGGGTGTGACTAATTAACCTTTCTTATGAATGATTGAATGATATTGAATGCCTTGGATTATTTGATATTTCTGATATGAAATGTTTTGTGATATGATTGGGTTGACTAGTGATAATGTGGTTATCTATCGAGATGAATTGTTGTGTATAGTGACACCCAATATTTAAAGTTTGAATTGTATTTCACTTAAATAACTTGGGTTAAGATGACATGGGATTCGAAGAGACTAGGGTCGGGTATCAGTAAATACCCGAAACCACTTTGATTTGGAATCTACAGTAATTCTTTATGGATTTGATATTTGAAATCAATAGGCTGGAATGGAATAATATGGACCATAGAAACTAAGTAAGGATACTTAGGATTTGATTTGTGAAATAAGTGTTGACTATAACGAGCTATGAACTCGTAGTAGTATGGTATGAGTTACACCGAGTTTTAAGTAAGTTTTATGCAGTAGTATTTCTTGTTAGATGGGTTTACTCAACATGGTTTCCAGCCTGACTCGAGTGTTACTCTAATGTAATTCTCGGGTCAGACCGAATATTACAAATTTTCATGTTAGAACGTTCTGGAGCTCAAGAGCCGAGCTGGATGACAGGAACATATGGAGTTTACCGTTTTGTATTAGAATTGAATTGATAGTAATGTGGGACAAGTTAATCATAACTGTCCAATTTATGTGTATATGGTTGTAACTCTGATGTATTGAATTTAAAGTAACAATTTCAGCTTTATTTTTAAATGCTATTTTGTGATATTATATTTTGATCCGCTGCGAAATGTGAGATGCTGTTGTTGTCTGTTCTTCTTCTTCCTTCTTTCTTCTTTTCCTTAACACTCCGAAATTTCCGGCGTTCGATTGCTCGGCACTTCTACAGTGGATGTATTAGTGTCGAATTTTCGAGGTCAAAATTTTGGGTAGTGTATCAGAACAAAAGTTTAAGCAAGAACCTTGCTTTGGTGGTACTCATTAAGGATAGGGTAAATAATAACCTAGAATGAGTTGGGTGTGTTATATATGAGGGCGTATTTGTTATTTTATTAAAAAATGATTTTAAAAATGGTTTTAAAAAATGATTTTTATATAGGTTTATATTCTAATATATATAAAGCAATAGTTTTTTCAATATATTAAGATAATTGGTTGCTATATTATTTGAACTAAATGTAATAATAAGGTTCAAGTGGTAATAGAAATACAACCAAATAGGAATTGGATAATATAAGCTATATAAATAAGATAAATGGATCCAAACTGAATCCCTGAATTTTTAGAAGTGTTGTTAGAATAAGATAATAATCAATTGGTTTCCAGATATGATAATCTTGGTTATTATCATAAATGGTTGTTGTGTTTAATAAAGAAATTGTTTTGAATTAAAACTAAGGGTGGTTTAATATTTAAAGTATAACTTGGTGTGCAAAGAAAATAAATATGTATACATGAGGGATATGCATAATATCAAAGATGATTTGAAATAAACTCTAAGTGTTGAGTTTTAAATTTTTACTTGGAATGTAATGTGAAAACCTAAAGTGATAAGTTTTTGAACTTATAAGTGGGAAGATTATTAATAAGAAATTTAAAATTTGAAATGGAAATTCAAATTGGATAAAATTGACTGGATTAAATAAATTGAAATTTAACTTTGGGGAAGTTAAATAAGTCCAGAACAAACAACCTGAATTGGAAATTTCAAGTTAAAATTGAGATTTTACTTGGGAAGTTAAATGGTTGATTTGAATTGGGAGTTTGTTTGATCTCAAAATGGGTTTGAGATCTGGAAATTGGAAATGGATGGATGTTTTAAAATAATATGGGTGATATCATCTTGTTATTATTAATAATCTTTAAACTGTGAATTGGATTTGTTTAAATGAATGAAGAAATGGATTGTGATAATATATCCATTATAGAGATAAATAAAAATTAAACTTTAATTTGAAATTAAGGATACGGAATCACTTTGACTTTAAGATTTGAATGTTAAGAATTGAACTTGTAAATTAAAATTGTTTAAGAATCGGTTCCAAAGTTGGAAGATAAATTGGGTAATAAACTGAATTTTGAAGATAAAATATATTTTGAACTCTTATTTGAACTTTGAAATAAGTTAAGCAAAGGTAATTTAAATGGAATTTTGAAATTTGGGCTCGGAATTAAATTGTGTAAAGATTTAAGTTAATAATTTTAAAATATAGGTTGGTTTGATTTAAAGGATTAAATCAACATTTAAAAATTTAACTCGAATTTATATAATTCGAGATGGTTCAAAGTTGAGATTTGAATTAAATTAGTTCAAATTGAATTTGATTTGAATTAATTAGAATTGTGACTGAAGATGGATAAGTATAAAATTCAAATGGAAAATTTGAATTGAATTAGATTTAAAGTGAAATTGAAGTTGGGTAAGTTTGAAATTCAAATGGGAGTTGATTTGAATTTAGGATAGGAATTGTAGTTAATTTAAATTGAATTGAAATATAATCAATTTAAATGGAAGTAGAAATTGGGAATTGAACAGTTTAGCTCTGAACTATTTTTCTCAAATAAATTATTTTAATATAAACTATTTTAAAATCTATTTTTCGTAGCTATTTACTATACAACTTTTCTTTTTAGAACCTAAAACTATCTTATATTTATTTTACAACTACTTTTGGAACTATTTAACTATTTTACAACAATTTTACAACTGTTTTATAAAATAATAACTATTTTACCACTACTTACCTATTTTAAAAAATTTCAAGCTATTTTCTTAATACAAGTTGGTCAAAGTGCAAACTATTTATGATTAATTACCAATTGAGTTAAGAATTGAAATAATAACCTAAATGGAAATTGGAAGCAATTATGGATTAGTGAATGGAATCAAAATGAAGGTGAATAGAAAAGAGAATTGATTTAGCTAATGACTAATAAAGATAAACACGTAGGATGTACGTATATTATTCTATTCGTATAATGATTTGATCCAGATTCGAGCATATAATTATGAGATAGTATATCGATCCGAGTTGGAATATTTCACTCGATTTTCGACAGAAAACCATGGATTTGGATTTTTGATTGATTCTGGGAATTCTCTATCATAGTTGTGACTATGCAAGGAGATTGACGGTTTTTGATCAAGAAATCAGATCTGCGTTCGCACTAGGAAGTCAGGTGGACGATACTAGTTCGGAAGTGAAATTGTGTGATCGAGTGAGCGATCAATTTTGAAATTGTCTATGATGGTATATGTACATCGTGCGTGCTTAAATGAAATAGATATTGAAATTTTGAAAGAAATAAGAAACGATTTTTGAAAGAGAGGTATATTTCAGAATATAATGAATAAAGGTGGAAGATTGATATCTTTTGAAATTCACTTTTTGAAAAGTAGGTGATATGGTAAGTAACTTTATAAGAGAAAATCAAATTTGAATATTTGATTTGGTATAAATAAAGATATATATTTGTTATAAACGATGAGCTCCCCCATGATTGAATCTAAAACCAGAAGAAAGGGTTTTTGAAAATATTTTAAGTATAAAGAGGAAATTTATACAAGTATGAAGTGATCTAAAGATTTTTCAACATTTTATATATCTATATATATATGATTTTATGGAATGATTTTGGAAAAGGTTTTTGGAACGTATGGATTTGGAAATGGCTTTTGATTTTTGGAAAAATCAATTTTGGAACTATCGATTTGAGATATCGATTTTTGTGTAAAAGAGATTTTGATGTAAATCATAAATGGTATGATTTGAAAGATCCTATAAGTGTATAGTATAAAGTGTTTCGAGATTGGCTTTGGAGGAAAAGGTGCTTCTATTGAAATAAACTTCATTGGGAGATCCACGGGGTGGGTCTCCCCTGAGCCCTAATGCGGAGGCCCTAAAGTTGATCCTGTGAGGATGTTTGGAAAAACTGAAGTTCCTGAGGATTATGTGTAGTGGGTAGCAAAAGTCGAGGGCGCTGATGCCTACAGAGACATTTGGGTTATACTGTGACGATAGTGTAACTCAATGTCACTATGATCTACCGTGGACCATAGCGGAAGTCGTATGTGTCGTGAGAGCCAACAATCTCTGTTTGATTTTACATTGGTAGGCTACGACCTATGGAGACATAGCGAAAGTCGAGTGGCCATAAGAGCCTAAGGCTACATTGGGACTCAACTGATGTAGTCTACGACGTATATGGGAGTGGTGAAGTTTCATTTGGCAACGAAAATCGAGGGTGCCGAGGCCTACAGTTACATGGAATTTTGTTGTGATGACAACGTAACCTAGGATGTAACTGCGATCTGTGGAAGGTTCCATGGCGTAATAGAGGGACACAGAGTGCCTATAGTTATCTATGGATTTTTTCGGGATGGCAATCTAACCATCGGGTTAACTACGACCATGGAAGGGTGATGATGTCCAAAGCATTCTCACTAAAGATGTTTTTTCTATTTCAAAAATGCTTTCTATATTTTTACAGATTTTTCGAAAATGTTTTCCAAATATTTTCAATGGGTGTTGAAAATGAGTCTGCTAAGTACTTATAGATTTTCAATCCTACGCCTGATCAACGTATGACCGAATTTCTGTGAGAACAAGGATAGATTGGTTGAGACATCGAGTTATAAAAAGTATTTTTATTAAAAATATTTTATAATATTATGTGGATTTTAAAAGTGTTTTAAAAAAGTGATCAAAGATTAATTTATCTGATTTTAAGTTATTGTACTGGATTCGTTCCTTTTCGAGGACGAAAAGATTCAAAGGGGGGAGGAATGTGATAACCCAGATTTTAGACATCTGTTAATTAGTAATAAACAGGATTAAATTTATTAAAATACTGCTTGGTAAATTGAACAAATAAAATTCTGATAATATATATATGTGTGTGTGTGTGTGTGTGTGTGTGTGTGTGTGTGTGTATGTATGTAGATTTGAAAACTATAACAAGTGTTGAATTTTAAATCTCTGGTGATGATAAATCTTATAGTATATTTCACTACTTAATGCAAGATAAGATATCCATATATATAAATAGATATATACAAGCTTTATAATTTATATGGGTAAATATATAAGCCTATGGAATAAAATATAGGGAAAATTGTTGTAATGTGGACATAAGGAATTCTAATTTTCCAAGTTATTTTCAAAATCTCAAAGGTATATTAGATTAAAAATCCACATTTTCACTAGTATATATGTATATATAGTTGCTAATTAATATGGGATTATATTATTTCTTTAAGAAGATACATTAATTAAAAAAAAAAACAAAAATAGAATATAAATAAATATAAATCCAACATGCACAAGAACATTTGTAAGACTTGTATGCATGCATTAAAACATTTGTAACTAATATATCATACACAATTGACAAGTAGCAATCTTGTTTTTTTTTTAAATTAAAAATATAACTATGTGCTTAGTGAGAAACCAGGCTATCTCTTTCCTCTTCTCCTATTTTCGTCTTCTTCCATCTTTTAGCAAAACTAAAAAAATTACTAAAGCCTGTAACAAACCAAAGAAAGAATCAAAGAAAATTCAAACAATCTTGTCTAAGTTCTCAAACCTGAAACTAAGCAATTCAAACTCATAATCCAACAAACAAATCAAGTTTCCTAATCAACATCAAGTTCTAGACAAAAATCAAAATTGTTCTCTGTTCTCAAGTTAAATAAGTGAGTAAACAATCTGTTTTTAAAAGGAAGACTTAATCTGATTTTCTTTGATGCATGTGGAAAACATGCTTGAATAAATGTTGAGAATAATGTGTGCATGAATGTATATTATTTGTAATAGCTGAAATATTTTGTGCATATCAGTATATTTGTCTCTGTTGATTTTCAGTAGGCTTAAAACAGTTCGAAAATCAAATCCTCTTGCTGCAATGATTTTTAGATCATGATCATTGAAACAAAAGTGATGATATGGATATGATTTCATTTTAAAAAAATAGTTTGAAGTGATTAAATCAAGCAATTACTTCAAAAATAAAAATTTACAAAGGAAACCTATTCAAGTCGAAAACTCGAGTTACAAATTTTGGTTCTAAATTTGGATTCGTATATGGATAACATGATTTTTGATATAAATATCATGATATTTAAGATTTTGGTTGATGGGAATTTTCAAAATGAATGGGAAATGGAATCTCGTCGATTCTCGACGATCTGAGGGGAACTAAGTGTCGTGATTTATGCCAGAGGAGCGTTAGGGATTGGCGACGATGGGAAAATGTCGTCGGATTTTTCTCCAATCTACGATGGCTAGGCGAGGCAGAGTTAGGGATTTAGACTGTGATTTGTCGACGTTGTTTTGGAGGTTGGTTTGTCAACGAGGAGGGATCGGACATGATCGAAGTAAGGGATAATGAAGCGAGGTACTCTGGCGAACGTCTAGGCTCGATGGCAAGGGGTCAGATGGTCAAAGGCGTTGGTGTTTGGCGAATCTACGGGTTGGGTTTGGTTCTGATGTTCTCGTCTCTGCTCGATTTCGACCTGGAGATCGATTCGACGTTTTGGTGGTTGAAATCATTTGTGAGTGTAGTCGTCGACTTGTGGGCAGTGGTTGTGGTGCTCAAAGTGTCGTCAATGATCTGTGCATATGCACATGTGTATGTGTGTATCAGCGTTCGTTTTCGAGTGAAGAAGAGAAATTTTCTCGGGAAGAAGTCCAAGAAAAGAAAGCATTGGCACGGGATGGTTTTGTGTTGTCGCGAGTATGATATCGGGTTTAATAGGTAAGTAAAAAAAAATAATTTAATCAGAGTTTTATTTAAATATATATATATATATATATATATATATATATATATATATATATATATATAGGTGGCTCGGGTTTTAGCTCGGGTAAGTCGTGAATTGACTCGAGTTGATGACAGGATGTAACAAATTTTAAAATTGAAACAAAAATCAAGTTTTAAAATTTATATAAACGAATAAGTTTTAAAAAGAAAATATAAACCAAGATCTAAAACAAAGCATTAGCAGTTTAAACAAGTTTTCAAAATTTCAAATGTTTTGAAATTGTCGGTTTAAGCGATTATATAGTAGGATAATTCCTATATGTTTTTAAAGATGATTCAAATGATGTAATTGAATAAGTATAAATTATTTAATAAGGATGGTAAATTGATTAATGTAATCGGTTATGGGAATAATTAATTAATCTAATTATTAAGATAATTAGTTAATTAGTTTGTGTAATCAATTTAAAGGATTGATTTATTAATGTGATTAATTACGGCAATTAATTAAAAGATGATTAATTTATTAAAGGTTAATTACTTATTGTAAATAAGTAATGATAATTACTTTAATTAATGAATAACTACTAGATGTCATTAATAAAGGTGGGTAATTAATGGGCAATTACTAAATGTGATTTAATAAATGATAATTACTTAATGTAAGTAATTTAAAGGACTAATTTGTTAAGAATTAATTTGTTAAGGATTAATTAATTTAATTTGTAATAAAGCTTAAATTAATTACTAATTAAAGGTTAAATTAATTGAGAATTATTAACCAATGGGATAATTACTTAATTGAAGTAATTAAAGGGAAATTACTTAATGGAAGTAATTAAGGATTAATTAGTGTAATTAATTAAAGGAGTTATTAATTAAGGATTGTTTAATTAAGGAAATTAATTAAGGGTTAGTAAGTTAATGAGTGTGATTAATTAAAGGATAATTAATTAATGTAGGTGATTGTAGGATAATTAATTTGAGTAATTAATTAAGGATAAATGTAATTAATGTGAATGGGTGAAGGTTAATTAATTTGTGTAATTAACTAAAGGCTAATTAATTTGTGTAATTAAAGAGGATATTTAAGGGATGATTAATTAATGGTTTGTAATTAACTAATGATTTAGTGAGCAAGATCAAAAATAAAGTGAATGAAGTATTAACTTAATTTATTTAAATTAATTAGAAAGGGTGTGACTAATTAATCTTTCTTATGAATGATTGAATGATATTGAATTCCTTGGATTATTTGATATTTCTGATATGAAATGTTTTGTGATATGTTTGGGTCGAATAGTGATAATGTGGTTATCTATCGAGATGAATTGCTATGTAAAGTGACACCCTGTAATTTAAGTTTGAATTGTGTTTCACTTAAATAACTTGGGTTAAGATGACAGGGGATTCGAAGAGACCGTGATCGGGTATAAGTAAATACCCGAAACCACTTCGATTTGGAACCTATAGTAATTTTTTATAGATTTGATATGTGAAATCCATAGGCTGGAATGGAATAGTATGGACCATTAAAACTAAGTAAGGATACTTAGGACTTGATTTATGAAATAAGTGTTGACTATAACGAGCTATGAACTCGTAGTAAGGTATGAGTTAGCCTGAGTTTTAAGTAAGCTTTATGCAATAGTATTTCTTGTTGATGGGTTTACTCATGCTAGTTTCCAGCCTGACCTGGGTGTTACTTTGATGTAATGCTCGGGTCAGATCGAGTATTACAGATTTTCAGGTTAGGACGTTCTGGTGCTCAGGAGGAGAGCTGGATGGCAAGAACATTTGGAGTTTACCACTGTGTATTAGAATTGAATTGATAGTAATGTGGGACAGGTTAATCATAACTGTCCAGTTTATGTGTATATGGTTGTAACTCTGATGTATTGAATGTAAAGTAACAAATTCAGCTTCCTTTTTAAATGCTATTTTGTGATATTATATTTTGATCCACTACAAAATGTGAGATGCTATTGTTGTCTGTTCTTCTGCTTCCTACTTTCTTCTTTTCTTTAACACTTTGAAATTTTCGACGTTCGATTGCTCGGCACTTCTACCGTGGACATATTAGTGTCGAATTTCGAGGTCGAAATTTTGGGTCATTACACTGAGGGATGGGTCTGCAATAGCTACCTTGCCCAGTTTTCTTTTAGTAATCATCTTTGACCTAACAATGCCTTAAGTCAAGGATAACATAGGAGATGGGGAAGTTGAGGGAGCTGGATCACTTTTGATTGTTTCAACCTGAGGAGCTGCTGCTGATGATTCAAAAAATTAGAAGATAGTAAAGAAATTTAAGGAGTAACAAAAACTTCAAGAACTATGTCTAAGTTTACGCGATAGATTAAGGCAAATAGGAGACATAGGGGAGGAATTCTTAGGATCACTCAAGGATAAGAAGTGTTTGCTCCATGAAGTGTGTTGAACCAGGGGAGTTTGACCAAGGATTCTTTGTCCGGCACGAAGAAGAGAATGCTTTTGAAGGTTTGAGGGATTCAACAAAGTAAGCCTATTCCCGATGCTACTCGAGGCAGCGATCGGTAGCATTATAATTTTTTATCTTCTTTATTCAGTTCTTTAATAGAAGGACCTGAAAAAGAAGCGTATGTTTGCAAAGAAAAATAACTAAAAAAAGATAAAGATTGTGATCAACTTACAAGGGGAAGAGAATATTCCACTGATATTAGGAAAGCATTTGACGAAGAAGAATTGCATTTCCCAATCTCTAAATTTGTTTACCCCCTCGAAAATTAGCTTTTCGGGCGGATAAGATCTAAAAATTTGGTTATTCAGGTTGCTGAGTTTAACTAATCGAACTAGATAGTTTAGAACATCAGCATTTAGTGAGGGAGTCCCTGACTCTAGAGCCATAAGTTCCAAGGATAGAAGATATGTATATACATTGAGAGATAGCTAGATAGGAGCAATGCCCAGGTGGGTTAAGAATTTGGTCAAGGAACCCAGAAAAGGCAGGAAGCCACCGCGCCAAATATGGATAGCAGTATAGGCAAAGTATCCTTCAAGAGGACTTTGAATTGTGTCGCTATCGCTCGGGGGAATGGCTTCTGCCCCAATGATGCCAAATTCATTTAGAATAGCATCCACCTCCTCTTGGGAGGATACTAAAGAATGTTAGGAAACTGTTCAATCTTCTTTAGAGAAGATTCCATCACCAGTACTGTATCTTTTTCTGGTTTCTGAAATGTCTTTTTCATGCCCATGATCCTGCTATGTGAAATCATTTCAGCAAAAAGTTATAATTTGTTATATAATCAACATTTTTCAAGGATATTGAAAACCTATTACAACAATTCAAATATCAGCCAGAATATGAAATTTCATATCCTTGAAAGAATATAAGACTCAGTTTAGGAAAGTGAAATTCGTTAGGTTTCCAATAGTATCAAAAGCGAAAATGGAAATGCAACTCCAACAAACACTCTTCGATATTGTCAAAAGCCTAAGGAAAGCTTTGTTATTGAAAGGAGTAGTTAAAGCCTACACAAATAATTTGAATATAAATATACATTAACCACATTCAACAAACAAGATAAATAAACCTTTCGACACTATCAAAATCCATGAACTTTGTTTTACTAAGAGAATATGAATGTTGTCGAAACCTTATGTTCCAATTGAGTTGAAAGGTTTGGGTTAGAGTAATATCAATGCAAATGAAAAGGCTTTGAGATGTTTCAACAATATTTGTATAGAATGATGGCCGAATCCCAATTAGTTACAAAGGGTGTCAAGAAATTTAAAAGGGGTATATGGTTTCAAAAGCATACCAACAACCAAACTTGTTCAATACAGTAGGTTTCGATCAAGTTGAAAGGTTTGATTTGATTTTTAACGTAAACAAAATATGTTTTCCTCAATCCAATTTATGAAAAGAAGAAATAAATTTCTAACTTCCCGCATCTCCTAAAATAAATTAGAATTAGCATGTACTAGAGGTTTCGAAACCTATAAAATAAAAATTATGCTTCCGGAAGTATATACTATGTAATCATTTAGTGAAGCACATTAGGCAACTTTTTCGAAAGGTGTTGGAATAGAATAAAGTGTACTTATGCTTTTGAAGAAGTCCACTTCGTATTGGCTACATCGATACTTTTGACACGGTTAATTAAGAAATACATAATGGATCACCATTTAACCCCATCGAAAGGGGTTGAAGAAGCAAAACAAAATTAACCACCTTAATCCCTTTTCGAAGGGGTAGAAAAGTAAAATTTGTGAATCGTATGGCTGAAACTTCTCTGCAAGTAATTGGAAAAGCTTTTCTTCCCCAAATTCAATTTTAACCAAAAACTTCAAAAAATTAATAACTAAATTGATTTGAGCGTGAATTTACAATCAATAATCGTAAAAATCCCTAAAATGCAAATTCTAAGCTTAAAAAAACAAATCAGATGGATTCTGAATATAAATTAACATAGGAAATGAAACAAAGCGAGCCATAAAAATGAATCAAAAGATACTTCTGTATGAATGAAAAAACTTAAATTATCTTTATGAAATTAGAAAAATAATTAAAATTCAAACCTAATGAATTTTAAAATAAAAATTTAGCATGGAAAGTTATTTCGAAAAGTAGGATAATAAAGAACTTACTTTGAATTCGAGCTTTTGTTTGCTAGAAATAGGAGTTTATTAAGAAATTAAGAATTTTGATTCTTGCTGGAAGTTTTTTTCAATGACAGATAAATGAAAGAGGGGAAGAAAAAAGCATGATTTATAAGAAAAGTTGGCATGAAAGACAGACCGTACGATCAAATTTAAATAAACGTCCAGAATTTATGCAAGTGTATGAAAAGGCAAGAAATATCAATGCTAAAATAAAGGGGAAATGGAAGCAAATGACTTGAAAATTCTAAGACATCCCTTAGCAGGGAAACAAGTGTTACCACCTATTCTCACTTCAACCATATCGAAATGTGACGATTCGAATTTTTCACGTTCGAAAATCGACATCCATACTTTACATTGTACTCGAATGCCGCAGATTCGACCGTTCAAATTCGAGTCGCCGGAGCTTATAACACATTAAGTAAATAACACAGCGGAAGAAATGAATAATATATTTCATATACAGCATTTGATACAATAACTGATACAACATGAATGGTACAATGAATATCAACATACATCAGAGTTACAAAGAATAGCAGCGGAAATAAAAGATAACACTAGCAGCGGAACAAAATCTCCAATGTAGCTTCAAGAAAGAACTCCAGCTGTAACTCCATCTCCAAGGCATCAATCCAGAAATAGCGAGAACTCCCAAATCAAGATGAAGAGAAGCAACTCGATCCAATTGTAATTGCCAAATCCTAAGGCTGAAAGCTATCGAATCTACACCTACTACTGGTTATCTGAAAACCCCAACTCTAGACTGCCCGTGTGGGAAAATAGTGGGCACCCAGAGTTTAGGAAAGGAACAATAAACTCCAGGTCAGTCATGGGACTGGTATGAGCAAACAAAAACATTTGGTCTATTAAAACAGATAGAGAAATTTAAATTTGAAATCCGCAATGCTTTTTAGAAAATGAAACTACCATAAGGCCTCCCGGCACACACACAATGCAAACGCACACATGGGGGAGATTTCTCCTTATGATAGTCAAACATGCTTACTACGAGAAAAATCCTTTGATATTTTTACTAGTGCATAGTGGAAAATCTTTCGAAAGTATAATATAAATCCTTGCCAGCATAGGTACCATGATACTATGCCTACTATAGCTGCCATGTTAAATGGCAGGTTCTACAACTAAAACCGTACAAGGCACGTATTGGATGAATGGATTTCCAACAAATGGTCAGGCTAAGGAACTTCCTACTGCCACATGGGATCGCCTCTGGTGGGACGTCCCGAGAAACTAACGTTACGGTTAGATCTCTGCCAACACAAGGCCGGGTTACCTCTGTAACTAGGTAACTACTACACGAATATGCCATCCCCCGGTCCTTTGGGACCTTTATCCGAGGCGCCTCAAAGCAACAACCACACAGTAAATGAGATTGGAGCAACCACATAGGTTAAATACCAGGGCTCCATACCTGATACCACCCTTTACCAGAAGGGAATGACACACCCTAAAGGGAGCGACCCTCATAACCTTGCCGCATCTTTCCTGTTTCGACCATTTCCGGGGAGTGAGGTCCTGATGCAGTCTCGTCCACAAAGCTACGCTTTGGCACAAAGCCATGCTTTGGGTCAACAGATGACCAAAGCAATGATCACAAAGATAAATGATCAAACAAATGATCATATCACAAATGATCAACCAATGATCATCACACAGCAGCACTCAGCATGCCACATTACCAAATTGGGAATATATCACTGATAAATATCAACTACATAACCTCTGAGCTCGTACGTCTCAGAGAAGGGTGTTAAGCTGAGAGAATAAATTCTCCGCCACCAGGCAGAAATGTATTTGATAGAAATCAGTTAACATCTCAAAGTGTAATGTCGGACATACAACCATACAAGTCTGTTCCGGGTTCGAACAGAACCGAAGGCACTTCCGAAGAAGCCCTTGCAAATCCGGATAATCCCTAATCACGTCCGGACTTCCCATCACATATGAAGATCTCTATACCGGGGATCAGCCAGTGCAGAGACAATCGATGAGTTATCCTTTTGTTTTTGGAAATATCCGGTCTTCACCACCGGTCTTCAATTGCTATCCATAACGTCGTATCACTATTCGGAATGGGCTATATGACACTAGGTCCTCTCCCGGCTAAACCGAATAATGAGCGCCATATTTTAAAACATATGGATATGGGATTTTAGTTAAGTCACAACTTATAAAATCCAAAAATTTTCTTTCAAATGGTTAAACAAATTACCATTTTAAATCTTTAAACAAAAAGATTTATTTCACAAAGTTTCACCTAATTTCACAAAGATCTATTCATAGATTTCAAAACAACTTCCATTTCAATTGGATTAACTCAATAAATCTTTAAATTAAAGATTTAATTTATAGCTTTCAAAACACGTCCAAAGATTTATTCATAACTTGGAAAACCATTTTCATTTCAAAACTTGAATTCCTTTTAACACACATTGGAAAACCATTTCTTATATGAAAGCTTCTATTATTTGAAAACAATAGTTTTCGTTTCAGAAAAGTCCGATTTATACAAGTTGAAATCTTAGGTTAAATTTAAATTCCAAACATCACTTTTTAAAATGGTTTAAAAACCCCATATAAATCCATTTATAAGTTGAATACCCTTTTTAAACATAGTTTTCAAATCATAGAATTCAACTTCAAATATTGAATTCAAATTTAAATCAAATTATTTAAATTTCAAACTCAATTAAGTTATTCACATAACTTTTATTTTTGAAATTCATTTTTTCAAAAGCTTCAATTCTAATTCCAAAACTATTTTGGATTCAAAAATTCAAATTTTAAAACAATTTCAAAATCTGTGACTTAACCCATTTCCACGTGCAATCCATATTTGTGTGTGTATAAGTGTGGTCTAGGGGTTCAACACAATAGTGCACAACATCAACATCACAGATTCAACCATAAAGATAAGCGGTATAACCCATAACGCTTATCTATATTCATAGATTCATAGATAAAGTAAATTATCAATCACAAAAATTCACTAATATGATTCGATGTGGGTTTCGGATAACCAGCTGGAATCCGACTCCCTGTCGCATCGAAATTCAAATGTCGTTTTACGGGTCAAAGGGTTTCATACTCATACAACAGTATATTCATCACAAATATAGCAAATCAGCACAAAGTATCACATAGCATCACATCACATATCAAATATATCAATCCATCATACAACATTCAATAACAATCAGCATCTACAATTAAGATGAATAAACTGGGTGGTTTTAAATTTATTACCTACATGATTACTTTCATTTATTATTCCTAATTAATTAACTATCCATATTTATTCAATTAATAAATCTTCAATTATTAATTTGAAATCTAATATCATTCAATTAATGATTTCTTAATTACAAATTAATTATTCTAAGAAAAATTAATCTTAAACTTTAATTAATCAAATTAAAACCCTTAATTACTTTAACTAATTATCCATTTCTTAATTAATTAATTATATTAATTATCCATTTGTACTACCTTAATAATCAAATGAATTACAAATCATTAAACTTTTCTTTATCTTGAGATAAACATTCCTTATTTAAATTATGCATTTAAAAACAAAATGTTTTTAAATTTACATTAAATTCCATTTAACATTTTCTTTAAACTCAAGACTCAAATTTGTCTTAAATAAGAGTTTAAAACAATACACAACTTAATCTTATATGTTTACAAGAAACATATACTTAATTCATAAGTTGAAAAGGATTTAAATTTCAATTCAAATCAAATTCAAATCAATTTTAAAAATTACTTTAAAACTTCAAAATTGAAATACAACTTTCATTCTCATTTTAGTTTTAAATTCTTTAAAACTCTTTCTATAATTTACACCTTTAATTCAAATGAAAATCATTTGAAAGCAATTTAAATTTAAATCTTTACTTTAAAACTGAAATTTAAATTTAAAATCCAGATTTTTAAAACTTCAGATTTGAATTCATTTGAATTCCTAAATTAAATACTTAACCTTTTACTTCAAATGCAAAACAACAATGCATTTTATACTTGAGAGTTAAAAATCAAATTTAAATTTAAAAACACAATATGGTTTCAAATTTCAGACAATTAAAATTTGAATTCATTTTCAAATTCAAACTAAAACTCAGTTTAAATCTCCACCCTAAAAAAAATATATTTAAACTTATCTTCACATTAAACAGAAACAGTTTCTGTTTTATTAAAAATCTTAAACTTTGAAAATTTCCAGAATTTAAATAATTTCAAAAGGACAGAATTTAAACTTATTTAAATTCATTATTAAACTCAGTTTTCAAAATCCAAAGTCTCAATATAATTTGCACTTTGATTCAACTTTAAAAATCTGGAACAGGTTCCCTGTTCCTCTTCTTTTATATTTTTATATTTCAAATAAAATTTGAATCTCTGCACTCACATGTTATCAATTATCAGAATTCAAAGTATTTGAATTCAACTTAAGATTCAAGTTTAAATTTTGAGTTTACATTTCCAGATTAATTTAAAACTTTAAATTTTAAAATTCCAAAACAGAACTGTTCTGTTGTTAAAACCTGAGCATATTCACACTGAACTCCCCTATTTACTTCGAGTTATTTCCCCTGTTACTCCGAGTTATTTGCCTCTCTGCTTCGAGTAATTTATCAAATTACCCGAGACAAAAACCCTGCAACCCAGAAACATCAAACTCTGCACAACACCATCATTGTGCACCACCTACCCATCTCAGGCCATCTCTGACCATCTTCTCTGTCCATCCCCTACAACCACAATTCCCAACAAAACACTTCAACACTCAAGAATCCAGAATTTCTACTTGAATGTGAATTCAAGTTTTTAACTAAACCTGTAACAGCCTATACCCACTGCAGTGATAAACCTGTCAACACCCAATCCTATCATCTCCGATCACCATTTCACACCATACTCCGGCGACTAATTCATCAACCCACCATCTACTGCCACACCAAAAATCTTTGAACTCGATGCATCCTTGAAGTCGCAGCACCCAAATATTTTTAACCCAGTAAACTAGGGTTCTTACTGTAATTACCAAAATTACAACTAAATTTTGAATTGTAAATCAATTTAATGATTTTCTTGTGATATATGATTTATAAACTACTTCCAGAAAACAATTCACTCCATTTAAAAGCAAGGATCAATTGATTTTGATAAAATTGTAAAATACAGTTCACATGAACTGCATTTTATTTTCTTAACACTGTACTTAATCTTTGATCTAAAATTCTTGCATCCACTTAATGATTCAATAAGTAAATCTGAACATTAACTCATGGTACCTATGTTTCCCAATTTTAACAGAATTTAGTTTGTGTTTTATTTTTTTCCAGACATCACAGAAAACTAAACAACTTATATAGGCTTAAAAATTTATTTTATCAGGAAATAAACCAATTCCTTTCAAATTCTAATTCCTAATAACAACCAGATTAATGCAAGAAAACTATTTATCAAATTTTATCTTAAACTATAGCTATCAGAACCCTGAAATCAATACATGCATTGCATTCATATATGCACAGGCAGGAAAAAAATGAAAACATGTACAAATATTTAACTTACAAGAAAATCAAGCAAGCAATCCAATATCAACAAGCAAGCACAACAAAGCAATTCACAGATTCATAGATATCAGATTCAAAGGGAAGATTTTCAAGTTTGCTCACCTGGGTATTGGCAGCAGAAACAAGAACAGAGGAAGGAAGAGAAGAATTTCTTTTTGAGCCTGTGTATATTTTTTTCTTTTGTTTTCCTTCTTTAAATCTTGGATTTTTTATATAGTTTAAATTTCCATACAACTGAGAAAGCTTCTCTGTAGTTAAAACCAGAAAGGGTTTTAAACTTCTTTGATCTTGATTTCTTCCTGCAATTTATTAAATAAAGTTGTTTTAAATGTTTGTTTTATTTACTGATTATCAATATAAAATTAAAAGCTTTTAAAGAAATTTACTTATCTTTTTTTCTTTTCTTCAGGAAGCAGAGACTAAATCCCAGATTTGCTTTGAGATGATCTTGTTTGAATTGAAATGCAGAGCTTCTTGATTCATACATGCATGTTCCAGGGTTTAAAAATGAATGCATGCTGGCCTTCTAACTTGGAATTGCAGATTTGTTTTCATATGCAAAAACATGCAGGCAGAAATTTAGGAAAAGAGGAGTTGTTTGGTTTCGGATTTGAAATGCAGGGCTTTCACTTGTTTCTAACATGCAGGCTTCTTTTCTTGCTTTTAAAATTGAAATGCAGATAGTATTTTGGATTTGAAAAGAGGAGCTACAGTCTTATTTGAAAATGAGATTTTCATGGTTGCAGATTTGAAAATGGAAGATGCAGACTTGTATATGGTTTGTGAAAATGCGATTTGGGTTTTTCTTTTGTTTAGAGTTCAAACTGAATTGTTTTTTTTTTCTTATCTTATGTTTTGAACAGCTTTATGGCTTTGAAAGATGTGAAGCCAAATCTTTTTCTACTATTCTTTTCAGATTTTCTAAGATACTATATGATGGCATATGGGAAGATGTGAAGTTTCTTGTATTTTTGTTTTTTTTTTTTAATTTCATTATTTTAAACAAAAGAAATGATGCTATTTGTATGTATATAAACATGTAAGATCTAAAGGTATGATTACATTGTTTGTACATATACATATGTACAATATATATATTTTCATGTTCTACCCCTTTTGTATTATTGATTTGTAAATATTTTTACATTTCAAATTTTGGAAATATAAAACTATATTCTTTTCCAGAAGAAGATGTATTTTAAATCTTTTTATCAAATCAAATAAAAAAGTACATAATATGGTTGAATTAAAATTCTGAAATAGCTTTTGTAATTTTTTATTTATTTATATCAATTTTATAATATTACTTTTTAAACCAATATTATTTTTAAGCTTAGTTTTATATCATTTATATCTAATTCAAAATAAAATTTTCAAAAGAAATATTACCAAATTTCTACTAGTATAAATTATGTGGTTTTCAAATCCAATTTTATAAATATATACATTTTGAATTTTCAAAATCAAAATCTTATTTATAATTTTAACTTTCAATCTATATATATATTTATTCAAATTATAGTGCATATTTATCTCTAATATAATTATCCTTAAATCCAATTTTTATTATAAAATACTTATCCTTAAATTCCAACCAAATTTCTATTTATAATCCAAAATTTTAAGTTTATTTTGGAAATCGCAAATTAATTCACAATTAAATTCACAGTTTAAATTCAAAATCAATTTAATTATTGAATTATTTCGGCTAATATTACAGGAATGTTACAGATTCCCCTCCTTAAGAAAATTTCGTCCTCGAAATTTGAAAGTAGGAAGACAACCAATGATGGATAGATACACAAGGATAGATAATCGACTCATAAATCAGGCCGATTAACTATTCTGCATTTGGTTTACCAAATAAGAATATCAACAATAGATATGAGAACAATCTCATATAATATTACACAAGATATTTGGGTCCATCGGTCTACGAATATGCAAGGGCATTGACTAGTTCGAAGAGATAACTAATCGTTCGTAGAATATATCGGATCCCAGAGAATAGATAGATGGATCAAATCTTCATATTAGTTAACCAATTTACTAATTTAAAATTTCCAATTTATTTAATATTTTCAATTTCAAATTCATTAGAGTTTAGATCGAAAAGCTGATAAGAAATCGATGAAGATACGAAGTAAGAATTTCCTACAACAATACGTATGGCCATCATCACACCGAAACTTCTTTCTGGAGCAGTCACGAAGCAATCAAAAGAATTCGAAATCGAATCAAAGGAGATTGATAGAGAAAAGATATTCCCACTGTTGCAGGGTATTGACCATTTGTAGTGGTACTCCCCTGTCCCCTATCTCGTTCTCTTCTCGCACTCATACTCACTATCAGTGGATAGTAAGAGAATTTACTGAGGCATTCGAACGGATATCTCAGGGATATACTCATTCTAGGGTTTACTTCACCCTATCTCTAATGAGTTACTTAATGTGTTATACTCCTGAGCTAAAGTTTTAACCTTCAGCTCTGATACCAAATGTGACGATTCGAATTTTTCACGTTCGAAAATCGACATCCATACTTTACATTGTACTCGAATGCCGCAGATTCGACCGTTCAAATTCGAGTCGCCGGAGCTTATAACACATTAAGTAAATAACACAGCGGAAGAAATGAATAATATATTTCATATACAGCATTTGATACAATAACTGATACAACATGAATGGTACAATGAATATCAACATACATCAGAGTTACAAAGAATAGCAGCGGAAATAAAAGATAACACTAGCAGCGGAACAAAATCTCCAATGTAGCTTCAAGAAAGAACTCCAGCTGTAACTCCATCTCCAAGGCATCAATCCAGAAATAGCGAGAACTCCCAAATCAAGATGAAGAGAAGCAACTCGATCCAATTGTAATTGCCAAATCCTAAGGCTGAAAGCTATCGAATCTACACCTACTACTGGTTATCTGAAAACCCCAACTCTAGACTGCCCGTGTGGGAAAATAGTGGGCACCCAGAGTTTAGGAAAGGAACAATAAACTCCAGGTCAGTCATGGGACTGGTATGAGCAAACAAAAACATTTGGTCTATTAAAACAGATAGAGAAATTTAAATTTGAAATCCGCAATGCTTTTTAGAAAATGAAACTACCATAAGGCCTCCCGGCACACACACAATGCAAACGCACACATGGGGGAGATTTCTCCTTATGATAGTCAAACATGCTTACTACGAGAAAAATCCTTTGATATTTTTACTAGTGCATAGTGGAAAATCTTTCGAAAGTATAATATAAATCCTAGCCAGCATAGGTACCATGATACTATGCCTACTATAGCTGCCATGTTAAATGGCAGGTTCTACAACTAAAACCGTACAAGGCACGTATTGGATGAATGGATTTCCAACAAATGGTCAGGCTAAGGAACTTCCTACTGCCACATGGGATCGCCTCTGGTGGGACGTCCCGAGAAACTAACGTTACGGTTAGATCTCTGCCAACACAAGGCCGGGTTACCTCTGTAACTAGGTAACTACTACACGAATATGCCATCCCCCGGTCCTTTGGGACCTTTATCCGAGGCGCCTCAAAGCAACAACCACACAGTAAATGAGATTGGAGCAACCACATAGGTTAAATACCAGGGCTCCATACCTGATACCACCCTTTACCAGAAGGGAATGACACACCCTAAAGGGAGCGACCCTCATAACCTTGCCGCATCTTTCCTGTTTCGACCATTTCCGGGGAGTGAGGTCCTGATGCAGTCTCGTCCACAAAGCTACGCTTTGGCACAAAGCCATGCTTTGGGTCAACAGATGACCAAAGCAATGATCACAAAGATAAATGATCAAACAAATGATCATATCACAAATGATCAACCAATGATCATCACACAGCAGCACTCAGCATGCCACATTACCAAATTGGGAATATATCACTGATAAATATCAACTACATAACCTCTGAGCTCGTACGTCTCAGAGAAGGGTGTTAAGCTGAGAGAATAAATTCTCCGCCACCAGGCAGAAATGTATTTGATAGAAATCAGTTAACATCTCAAAGTGTAATGTCGGACATACAACCATACAAGTCTGTTCCGGGTTCGAACAGAACCGAAGGCACTTCCGAAGAAGCCCTTGCAAATCCGGATAATCCCTAATCACGTCCGGACTTCCCATCACATATGAAGATCTCTATACCAGGGATCAGCCAGTGCAGAGACAATCGATGAGTTATCCTTTTGTTTTTGGAAATATCCGGTCTTCACCACCGGTCTTCAATTGCTATCCATAACGTCGTATCACTATTCGGAATGGGCTATATGACACTAGGTCCTCTCCCGGCTAAACCGAATAATGAGCGCCATATTTTAAAACATATGGATATGGGATTTTAGTTAAGTCACAACTTATAAAATCCAAAACTTTTCTTTCAAATGGTTAAACAAATTACCATTTTAAATCTTTAAACAAAAAGATTTATTTCACAAAGTTTCACCTAATTTCACAAAGATCTATTCATAGATTTCAAAACAACTTCCATTTCAATTGGATTAACTCAATAAATCTTTAAATTAAAGATTTAATTTATAGCTTTCAAAACACGTCCAAAGATTTATTCATACACACATTGGAAAACCATTTCTTATATGAAAGCTTCTATTATTTGAAAATAATAGTTTTCGTTTCAGAAAAGTCCGATTTATACAAGTTGAAATCTTAGGTTAAATTTAAATTCCAAACATCACTTTTTAAAATGGTTTAAAAACCCCATATAAATCCATTTATAAGTTGAATACCCTTTTTAAACATAGTTTTCAAATCATAGAATTCAACTTCAAATATTGAATTCAAATTTAAATCAAATTATTTAAATTTCAAACTCAATTAAGTTATTCACATAACTTTTATTTTTGAAATTCATTTTTTCAAAAGCTTCAATTCTAATTCCAAAACTATTTTGGATTCAAAAATTCAAATTTTAAAACAATTTCAAAATCTGTGACTTAACCCATTTCCACGTGCAATCCATATTTGTGTGTGTATAAGTGTGGTCTAGGGGTTCAACACAATAGTGCACAACATCAACATCACAGATTCAATCATAAAGATAAGCGGTATAACCCATAACGCTTATCTATATTCATAGATTCATAGATAAAGTAAATTATCAATCACAAAAATTCACTAATATGATTCGATGTGGGTTTCGGATAACCAGCTGGAATCCGACTCCCTGTCGCATCGAAATTCAAATGTCGTTTTACGGGTCAAAGGGTTTCATACTCATGCAATATATTCATCACAAATATAGCAAATCAGCACAAAGTATCACATAGCATCACATCACATATCAAATATATCAATCCATCATACAACATTCAATAACAATCAGCATCTACAATTAAGATGAATAAACTGGGTGGTTTTAAATTTATTACCTACATGATTACTTTCATTTATTATTCCTAATTAATTAACTATCCATATTTATTCAATTAATAAATCTTCAATTATTAATTTGAAATCTAATATCATTCAATTAATGATTTCTTAATTACAAATTAATTATTCTAAGAAAAATTAATCTTAAACTTTAATTAATCAAATTAAAACCCTTAATTACTTTAACTAATTATCCATTTCTTAATTAATTAATTATATTAATTATCCATTTGTACTACCTTAATAATCAAATGAATTACAAATCATTAAACTTTTCTTTATCTTGAGATAAACATTCCTTATTTAAATTATGCATTTAAAAACAAAATGTTTTTAAATTTACATTAAATTCCATTTAACATTTTCTTTAAACTCAAGACTCAAATTTGTCTTAAATAAGAGTTTAAAACAATACACAACTTAATCTTATATGTTTACAAGAAACATATACTTAATTAATAAGTTGAAAAGGATTTAAATTTCAATTCAAATCAAATTCAAATCAATTTTAAAAATTACTTTAAAACTTCAAAATTGAAATACAACTTTCATTCTCATTTTAGTTTTAAATTCTTTAAAACTCTTTCTATAATTTACACCTTTAATTCAAATGAAAATCATTTGAAAGCAATTTAAATTTAAATCTTTACTTTAAAACTGAAATTTAAATTTAAAATCCAGATTTTTAAAACTTCAGATTTGAATTCATTTGAATTCCTAAATTAAATACTTAACCTTTTACTTCAAATGCAAAACAACAATGCATTTTATACTTGAGAGTTAAAAATCAAATTTAAATTTAAAAACACAATATGGTTTCAAATTTCAGACAATTAAAATTTGAATTCATTTTCAAATTCAAACTAAAACTCAGTTTAAATCTCCACCCAAAAAAAAAAAAATTTAAACTTATCTTCACATTAAACAGAAACAGTTTCTGTTTTATTAAAAATCTTAAACTTTGAAAATTTCCAGAATTTAAATAATTTCAAAAGGACAGAATTTAAACTTATTTAAATTCATTATTAAACTCAGTTTTCAAAATCCAAAGTCTCAATATAATTTGCACTTTGATTCAACTTTAAAAATCTGGAACAGGTTCCCTGTTCCTCTTCTTTTATATTTTTATATTTCAAATAAAATTTGAATCTCTGCACTCACATGTTATCAATTATCAGAATTCAAAGTATTTGAATTCAACTTAAGATTCAAGTTTAAATTTTGAGTTTACATTTCCAGATTAATTTAAAACTTTAAATTTTAAAATTCCAAAACAGAACTGTTCTGTTGTTAAAACCTGAGCATATTCACACTGAACTCCCCTATTTACTTCGAGTTATTTCCCCTGTTACTCCGAGTTATTTGCCTCTCTGCTTCGAGTAATTTATCAAATTACCCGAGACAAAAACCCTGCAACCCAGAAACATCAAACTCTGCACAACACCATCACTGTGCACCACCTACCCATCTCAGGCCATCTCTGACCATCTTCTCTGGCCATCCCCTACAACCACAATTCCCAACAAAACACTTCAACACTCAAGAATCCAGAATTTCTACTTGAATGTGAATTCAAGTTTTTAACTAAACCTGTAACAGCCTATACCCACTGCAGTGATAAACCTGTCAACACCCAATCTTATCATCTCCGATCACCATTTCACACCATACTCCGGCGACTAATTCATCAACCCACCATCTACTGCCACACCAAAAATCTTTGAACTCGATGCATCCTTGAAGTCGCAGCACCCAAATATTTTTAACCCAGTAAACTAGGGTTCTTACTGTAATTACCAAAATTACAACTAAATTTTGAATTGTAAATCAATTTAATGATTTTCTTGTGATCTATGATTTATAAACTACTTCCAGAAAACAATTCACTCCATTTAAAAGCAAGGATCAATTGATTTTGATAAAATTGTAAAATACAGTTCACATGAACTGCATTTTATTTTCTTAACACTGTACTTAATCTTTGATCTAAAATTCTTGCATCCACTTAATGATTCAATAAGTAAATCTGAACATTAACTCATGGTACCTATGTTTCCCAATTTTAACAGAATTTAGTTTGTGTTTTATTTTTTTCCAGACATCACATAAAACTAAACAACTTATATAGGCTTAAAAATTTGTTTTATCAGGAAATAAACCAATTCCTTTCAAATTCTAATTCCTAATAACAACCAGATTAATGCAAGAAAACTATTTATCAAATTTTATCTTAAACTATAGCTATCAGAACCCTGAAATCAATACATGCATTGCATTCATATATGCACAGGCAGGAAAAAAATGAAAACATGTACAAATATTTAACTTACAAGAAAATCAAGAAAGCAATCCAATATCAACAAGCAAGCACAACAAAGCAATTCACAGATTCATAGATATCAGATTCAAAGGGAAGATTTTCAAGTTTGCTCACCTGGGTATTGGCAGCAGAAACAAGAACAGAGGAAGGAAGAGAAGAATTTCTTTTTGAGCCTGTGTATATTTTTTTCTTTTGTTTTCCTTCTTTAAATCTTGGAGTTTTTATATAGTTTAAATTTCCATACAACTGAGAAAGCTTCTCTGCAGTTAAAACCAGAAAGGGTTTTAAACTTCTTTGATCTTGATTTCTTCCTGCAATTTATTAAATAAAGTTGTTTTAAATGTTTGTTTTATTTACTGATTATCAATATAAAATTAAAAGCTTTTAAAGAAATTTACTTATCTTTTTTTCTTTTCTTCAGGAAGCAGAGACTAAATCCCAGATTTGCTTTGAGATGATCTTGTTTGAATTGAAATGCAGAGCTTCTTGATTCATACATGCATGTTCCAGGGTTTAAAAATGAATGCATGCTGGCCTTCTAACTTGGAATTGCAGATTTGTTTTCATATGCAAAAACATGCAGGCAGAAATTTAGGAAAAGAGGAGTTGTTTGGTTTCAGATTTGAAATGCAGGGCTTTCACTTGTTTCTAACATGCAGGCTTCTTTTCTTGCTTTTAAAATTGAAATGCAGATAGTATTTTGGATTTGAAAAGAGGAGCTACAGTCTTATTTGAAAATGAGATTTTCATGGTTGCAGATTTGAAAATGGAAGATGCAGACTTGTATATGGTTTGTGAAAATGCGATTTGGGTTTTTCTTTTGTTTAGAGTTCAAACTGAATTGTTTTTTTTTTTTATCTTATGTTTTGAACAGCTTTATGGCTTTGAAAGATGTGAAGCCAAATCTTTTTCTACTATTCTTTTCAGATTTTCTAAGATACTATATGATAGCATATGGGAAGATGTGAAGTTTCTTGTATTTTTGTTTTTTTTTTATTTCATTATTTTAAACAAAAGAAATGATGCTATTTGTATGTATATAAACATGTAAGATCTAAAGGTATGATTACATTGTTTGTACATATACATATGTACAATATATATATTTTCATGTTCTACCCCTTTTGTATTATTGATTTGTAAATATTTTTACATTTCAAATTTTGGAAATATAAAACTATATTCTTTTCCAGAAGAAGATGTATTTTAAATCTTTTTATCAAATCAAATAAAAAAGTACATAATATGGTTGAATTAAAATTCTGAAATAGCTTTTGTAATTTTTTATTTATTTATATCAATTTTATAATATTACTTTTTAAACCAATATTATTTTTAAGCTTAGTTTTATATCATTATATCTAATTCAAAATAAAATTTTCAAAAGAAATATTACCAAATTTCTACTAGTATAAATTATGTGGTTTTCAAATCCAATTTTATAAATATATACATTTTGAATTTTCAAAATCAAAATCTTATTTATAATTTTAACTTTCAATCTATATATATATTTATTCAAATTATAGTGCATATTTATCTCTAATATAATTATCCTTAAATCCAATTTTTATTATAAAATACTTATCCTTAAATTCCAACCAAATTTCTATTTATAATCCAAAATTTTAAGTTTATTTTGGAAATCGCAAATTAATTCACAATTAAATTCACAGTTTAAATTCAAAATCAATTTAATTATTGAATTATTTCGGCTAATATTACTGGAATGTTACACGAAACCAAGATGAATAAAAGAGAAAGATGTACAAGAGATGATAGCGTCAAAAAGCCTTTCGAAGGAGTCGAACGGATTTTACAGCAAAAGTTAGACGTGCCACGGGCAATCGAAGGGGTCGAATGGGTCAAAAGCACCCTTTCACTTCAATTTCTTCCTTTCGAAATAGATGGTTTCGCATGCATGAAGCCACTTCGAATAAGTTTAGGAATACCTTTCGAAGGCAACAAATTGCAGCCACTCACATGCGCACCAAACCTTTTGAACCTAAAGGTTCCGCCATTATTCACATTCCATAGAAGGATATTTTGTTGAAACGACCTCTTCGAAAACATAAATCTGTCTTTCGAACTAATCGAAACCATTAAAAATTAAGAAAGAGACTTTTACCTTAAAACCTTCAACGTCTCTACTTCTTCGAAGCTCCAACGATCAACCTATCGACAGAGTCGAGGGTTCGTACCTTTTCTTACATGCAACAATACGACATCACAAAGTGGAGAAGCGCATCTATCTCTTTCAACAAAGTCAAAAGCACTCAAACCCATTCAAATGCAATGTAGAAGGATGTGCAAGTGTTAATAGCAACAAAAGGTATCCAAGGTCGCCTTTCGACCAAGACGAAAGCACTGATTCAAAAGGTTCCTACCCGACTTATAAATAAGACCTTAGGGGTCCTGTTTTGGGGATCCGAATTCATTTACTCCATTCTCATATTTTCTTAAATTTGTAAACCATGATTTTGAAATCAAATAGGGAACTTGATCAATTTGTACAACATTAGCTTAATGAAAGCAAGATTATGATACTTTTGAATATGCAACTGTTTTGAAACTCTTATTGGATTCAATTCTGATCTGCTTGTGTCAACTTGGTCGAATGGTTATCTTTTAAATAAGTCGAAACCCTTAGTTCAACCAATATTCTTAAAGTCTTAGATGCTAACCTCAAGGTATCAAAAGGTCACCATTCGGGTGAGTCGAAACCTTTAACTCAACCTATTTCCTAAGATTTATTGGACAAAACTCAAGCCATCAACGAGGCCAGCTTTCGACAAAGTCTGAACCTATCCATTGAAACCATATTCTTGAATCATTAGAGCCAACCTTTAGGATATTACAACTATTTCGAAAAGGGGTTTCGACTGAGTGGAAAGGTTGAATAAAGAGGAGTTTTTACCGCGACGACCTATTCGAAAGCAGATTAAAGGGAGTGATAAGACTCTAACTGCCTTTACCTAATCAAAATGGGGTTTCAAAGGAGACACCTGCACTTTAAATCTACTTTAGGGTATTGACAAGTTATCTTGTTAACACATAAGTACTACGATTGTAGGCCGTGTGCTTGCGGTTTTATTACGATATATTTTCGACAGTATTACTCGATAGAATTTTCCATTGCGAACAAATTTTGGCGCCATTGCTGGGGAAAGCAAATTTGTTTTAATTTCACTCTTCGATTTTTTTTTTCTATTTTGAGTTTAAAAAATCAACTACATTTGTTATCATTTCTATTTCTTGTTGCGGTTTTGTGTTTTTGTTCATTTTGTGCATTTGTTTCATATATAAAAAATTACCTTTTCTGTTTCAATTCTGCATCTCATTGCATTGCATAACATTCTCCATTTTCTATCACCACTTCATAATCCACAGTTTTTGTTTCAATTCAAACCAGACAAATACTTCTCTTTTTATACCAGGGCAATTTTTGTTGTGTTGTTTTTACTTCTTGACATTTTGTTTCATTTGTTCTGTCATGTTGTTTTTATAGAAGTGTTTTATACAAATACTTCTATTTCATTTCTTTTTTATATATAAGGTTTCATTTGTCTTATTGTGTTCACTCTCTATTTTCCTGCTACTCCTCCTCAAATCATCAATGCAACTCCCTCTCTAAACACTCACTTCACCCATATCAACATCACCAGCCTCTCCAAACACCATTTACATTACACTGTTTGTATTTTAGATCACCAGACATTATTTTCAACTCCTTACTACCTAACCAATATCAATCCAAAACCTACCTCCACAACCCAGAATTCAACCATCCACTACCACCAGAAACTAACTACCATCAACATCTGCTCCTTCACACACCAATTTTGGCAACTGTTCCACTTTCAAATCGTGACCTTCCTCGGCCTAAAAAACCCACAACCTCTCACTGCCTGCAAAGTACTATACAACCATACCTTTAAACAAACCACACTCCCTCAAACACATCCCTCCACAATACTTACACACCAACCACTACCACCGATAACCACTTACCAAATCACAACACCATCAATCCATCTCATATACAAACTCCTCCATTATCATACTTTCCCTACTAACCTGCCGCATTTCTATAACCATACTTTTCTAAACTAAAACACTCAAAACCCATCACCTCACTTACAGGCATCAAAGCCGTCACCACTTCACAACCTGCCTTAAATAACTTCCACACATCATCACAAAACCGCAATTAAAACTAAATCATAACTGCTTCCTTCAATGTAACACCCTATATTTTTAGTAACATTATTCAGATTATTTAATTAGATAAATAAAATAAAATAATGTAATATGATGATTAGGGGATTGAGATTTGTATTTAATAGGGGTAGCCGTGTAATGTTTATGCGTAAATCAAAACGAGATAACATGAAATAAAATAAACAAAGGAAATAGATAAGGGCAAAGTTGGAATAAGAATACACTTATACCCTAAACCCTTAGGGAATCAAAATACATATTCATTTCATATTTTCTCAAGCAAAAACATTTTTATGGTCGACCACCATTAGCAAGCAAGAGAAAGAAGATAAAAGCTAGGATTCAAGAAAAGAATCAAATCACTTAATCAACATCAAATCTAACATCCAAAATCAAAAGGCTAGGTGAATAATGCTACATCTCTTATTTCTTAAATGTTTCCAGTTTTAAGGAAATTTGAATTTATCTTGCATAGATTATGTAATGTTTTTGATGGATTAAATGTTTATATATATACTTGTTGATGATTTATGCTTGTTCATACAGATTTGATGATATGTTCTGATATAAAAACCCTATTAAGTGACATCCAAATACCTTGCAATTTTAGATTTAGATCGGTAATGATCTTTTAGAGATGGGTTTCAATTTGCTTAATTTTCTAAATCAATGGGGATTTTATATTAATTTTCTAGTGAAGAAAACAATTTATTGGGTTATAAATAATTTTATGGTTAACTTATAAATAATTTTACGGTTAAATTATAAATAATTTGGGTCTGAAACTTATATATGTTAACACATTAAGAAGGTTTTCTGGTATTATTGTAGAATATTCCAAAATGTTTTGATGAATATATGAAATTATTTAAGGTATGAGACTTAAACATTTTATGTATTTATAAATGGAGAAGGGGTATTTTGTAAATAAATTAAAGTGCTCATTTTTGAAATGTTGGTAGTGCTTTTAGACAAGAAAATTTTCAACCATTGAGATTAAGAAAAGCAACGCGAGTTGGTTAAAAAGATTGCTTAAAGGGCTAAAAATTATTCTACATGTAATACGTATGCTTTGCCACTTTCAGCATCTTGCTTCTGACTTAGATGGCTATCGACTTAGTTCCTCCACCTCCAACACTATCAAAACTAATATGAATGGCATCAAAATCTTGGTGCACAACGAATTGGAAAGAAAGCGGAAGATAGAAGGTGGAAACCAGGGATTCCGAAGGGGTCGAAATGCTTCTTTGTTTTGAATTGAAAATGTGCCTGCTTTGCTTTTATCTATATTGTTTTTGACTTAGCTGGCTTTCGATCGGGTCAAATGGTTTAAAGAAATGGTTTTAGAGAGGTCAATCCCTTATTTTTAAATATATGCTTTTGACTAGGTCGAAGCCTTTTAGCTGCTTCTTTTCCTACCTTTCGAAGTTAATGGTTTCTGAAGGTGTACTTTGTTTTTGAACTTGGCCACTGCTCCAATGCTTTTGGAAGGGTGGTTTCAACACCATCACTTCTTTGCTTAGGAATACTTTCTAAAGATAGGCTTTCGACTTAAATGGTTTTGATGACCCTTTTGCTCTGTTGAAGTATAACCCAAATAGTTTCTAAGGGGAAGGTTTAAAGGGTTTCGAAAGGAATTTTTCCACATGTTTTAAATTGAACCCATATGCTTTCGAAAGGTTGTTGTTTATGAAATTTTTATGCTTTAAAAAAAGTTTTGAAGAATGGTTTCTAAAGGGTGGTTCCCCAATGGTTTCGAAAGGTTCGAAGGGTATTTTTCTAATTATTTTGAAAGGGCTAAAAGGAAGGTTTTTCCAATGGTTTCAAAAGGCAGTTTTAAAGTGTTTTGAGATAAGATGTTTATGGTTTTATAGCTCTCGAAGGAAAGGATTTTCAAAGGTTTAAATGTTTTCGTCAACTAAGGTTTGAGTAAAGTATATATAACATGGCAAGGTGATTTTGAATAAAATATAGGGTATATGTATTTTCCATGTGTGAGTTCGATTTAAAGGTTTTAATTCAGTCTAAAAAGATTTACGAGGAAAATTTTGGGAAGGTTTCTCTATGTAAAATGACTTAGATATTAGAACACCAGATGGGACTGGAACAGGCTCACGCCCTATACATTAGTTATTAGTTCCAGCTAATTTAGTCCAAAATTCCAGTATGTATGGCTTTGTCACAGGAAAGACTAAAATTATGATTACATAAAGATGGGAATATATATTTGTATATAGATAGGTTATTAGTGAGCCCGCAAAACCATTAAGATCAAGTGCCCTAAGAAATATTAAGTTAGGGATAGATCGTCCAAAAGAGAAGTTTTTAATAGATAGTTAAAGACAGACCATCTAGAAGAGGCGTGTCTAACAGATGTTAGATTATTTTAATTACAGTGTCTTGTAGGCCCGAGTCAGCCAAAGTTTAGTAGTAAGCAAAAAAATAATAATATAAAGTTCGAATAGGTAGTCCACTTATTACCTGATATGTAAGTTTACATAAAATGCTTTATAGTTTTAACCATTTTTGGCTGCAGGATTATGATTTGCAAAAGATATGTTTTAAAAGAATATTAGTGAGGGGAAACCCGTTCCGCTAAGCGGTGTGATCTCATTTAATATCGTATATCGGAGATGTATAGTATTATTCACACTAGGCTTAATGTTCGATTCAAAGTTTATATTTTCCCATAAACTCTCAGGTGCTCAAAATTGATTTGAGTAGGTTGAGGGTTGAGATTTTTACAGGTTTTAATTGGTTGACAAATAAAGCTTCTAGAGACGAGCAGGTGGTTGACAGATAACTATTCAGAAGTTTCTTTGTTTTATTTTATTCCATTGTGTTGTATTTAAGACAGTTATGTCTATATAATACTTTGGTCAACCAAGAGGGCATCATTATATGTCACTCTTGGCGTATTTATGTAATAATTATATTTTGTCAGAACGTGGAAAACGATTATGGGATTTTGTAATTTGAATATGAAACATATGTTTTGAAAATGTAATGTGAAAAGATGTTTTAAAATCTACGATTTTGTTTCATATTCAAATACTTCTGATATTATGGATACCACTAACATAGCCGTATTTAGTCATTGGAAGTTAATACTATGGATGACTACAGTATCTGTAGCGCTTAGCTTTGGACCTCTAGATAGGGGATGTTACAACTAGGTATCATAGCATAGGTTTATGAAAAACTTAAACTAAAATTGATTTTTTGAAAACATAATCTTTAGAAATTAGAGTAAGATTGGGGTATGGGATAATGCTATAATAACATACGATTATTTTCTATACATAAATATAAGCTATATCTCTATTCTTGTATCTCTCTTAGGCTATTCTTCTGTATCTTACGAGGCTTGAATATAGGTATGGGCACAAGAAGAGGCAGATTTAACCTAGGAGGGGATAGCACCACCACCAATGGAAATGCCTGACCCAATACGAGGAGAACTCAAGGACAGGCTCAAGCTAAGAATGTTTGTGCTGGAGTCCCATATATGAGAGCCATGTATCAATTTCTCATGAACATGATGCAAGTTAGGATTGCTACTGGAGTTGTTGGAGGGATTGCAGGAGTAGGAGTTCAGGAAGCTGCAGCTGTCAACGATTATGCTAAGTTGAGTGGAGATTATGCTAAACTTGAAGAGAAGCCATTTATTGGAACAAAGTATGCTATCGAGGTGGAGAACTGGTTGCTACACCGTGAAAGGATTTTTACCTACTTGAGGCTCAATGATGAGCAGGAGAGCAGGCTTACTTCTAGACAGCTTCAAGGAGTGGTTTTATTTTGGTCGAATAGTGTAACAGTTGGTGTGGATGAGGAGACAATACCATTGGCAGAGTTTAAGAGGAGTTTCCAAGAGAGGTTCATGTCGCTGATGGCGTAGTTTGTTTTGATCCGAAAGTTTGCTAAGATAGAGTAGGGAGAGATGATTGTGTTGGAGAATGCTAGTAGGTTTGAAAATTTTGCTAGGTATAGATATGCCACTATTGATACAGTGATGAAGAGGACTGAAACGTTCATCAGGGGATTGAAGCTTGAGTTGGCTAAGGCTACCTTATCGCATATCAGAGATCCCTGTGATGTGGTAGTGGAGACGGAGTTAAGACATAAAGAGATGCATGCTTGTTTGGAGAAGAAGAAGGACATCCAGATTGGGCAAGGTCAGAAGAGGAAGTTCTTTTACAAGAAGGATGCTCAAAAAGGTGGAGCGGCAAAGAAAGGGAAGTTTGAAGTGGTTCGTTTTATGTGCGATAGGAAAGGACATTTTGCTAATGAGTGTCGTACTGGGAAGGCTAAGGAAGTGATCAGAAAGAAGAACATCAGGTGCTTCAATTGTGATCAGGTCGACCACTATAGGAATCAACACAAAGAGGCCGCTAAGGATAGGAAGAGCAAGGTGTATGCATTGGAGCCTGCTAGTTCGACGCTAATGATGCAGGAGAAAGGAAAGGCAGTTTTGGGAGGTACGCTTCAAATCCATGATATGTCTGTTGGCATTTTGTTTGATACTAGTGCATCACGTTCTTTTATATCTCAATGTTTGGTAGATAAGCTTAGCCTATATCCTACATATTTAGTTACCTCCTTAAGGTTTGCAAATCAGATAGAAGGGTATGTGAAACTTGGGATGAAGTGTGACCAATTAGAGTTTGACTTGCTAGGTTACACCTTTGTTTGCAGTTTGCGTATATTTGATTTTATAGGGACCAAAATCAAATTGGGCATGGATTAGTTAAATAAGTATGATGCTAGGATATTTTGCCATGATAGGAAAATATCACTTAGACACCCTGATTGTAGTGAACAGATTGTATATACCATAGAAAATCCTAGTTGTGAGGTGAAGGATTTGTTGGAAGTTATGGAGTTAGAAGATGAGTTGAATCGTGCTTTCGTGGTTAGACAATTCATGGATGTCTTCGAGCCGGCAGTAGGATTGCCATCGAACGAGCCATTGAGTTTCGGATAGATTTTGTGCTTGGAGCAGAATTGGTTAGTAGGCTGCCAAGAAGGATGACACCACTAAGATGAGGGAGGTGAAGTTGCAGTGGGTGGATTTAGAAGGGAAGAATTTTATCAAACCTAGTAGTTCACCTTAGAAAGCGGCCGCAATATTAGCTAAGAAGTCGGATGGATCGTTAAAGTTATGTATCGATTATCGTAAGCTAAATGAGAAATGTAAAGAATCGATATCTACTGCTTAGGATTAACGATTTGTTCGATCAGTTGAGTGGAGCCAAAATATTTTCTCAGTTGTATTTGGCTATAGGTTTCCGTTAGCTTATGGTAGAAGATAGTACACCTTTGACGGTGTTTAGGACCAGATATGGGTCGTAGAAATGGTTAGTTATGTCATTCGGACTAACTAATGCGCCGGCATTCTTTGTAGACTTAATGAACCAAATTTTTAGAGAGCACTTAGATAAGTTCATGTTGGTGTTCATAGATGATATTTTGATATAATCTAAGGATGAGAAAGAGCATGAAGTTCATCTTAGAATTGTGACTAAGACGCCGATGGAGAATTAGTTGAAGGCAAAGTTTTTGAAGTATCATTTCTGGAAAAAGGAAGTGAAGTTTCTTAGTCATGTAGTCTTAGAGGAGGAGTTATCAATCGATCCAGATAAGATCGAAGCTATTAATAATTGAAAGAGACCAGAGATGGTGACTGAGATTAGAAGTTTTCTTGGATTGGTTGGATATCATCAGAGGTCCTTTAAATATTTTTCGTGGACAGCAGCATTGATGACCAAGGTAACGCGAAAGGATGTGAAGTTTGTATGGACCGATAAATGTGAGGAAGCATTCCAGAGCTTGAAACACTTATTGACCTGTATACCTATATTGGTTGTACCGAAGGGGAACCAAGATTTGGTAGTTTATATAGATGCATGTGGAACTGGATTAGGAGCAGTGTTAATGTAGAAAGGCAAGGTGATTTCCTATTCTTGTGGATAGCTTAGACCGCATGATATTAGATACCCGACCCATGACTAGGAGTTAGCTGCAGTTATTTTTTCTTTGAAGGTGTGGAGACATAAACCTTTTGGGAGAGTGGTTTGAGCTTTATACAAATCATAAGTCATTGTAGTATTTGTTCTCTTAGAAGGAATTGGATATGAGACAGCAAAGGTGATTAGAGTTTTTTAGCCGCTTATGATTTGGAATTGAGTACACACTAAGAAAAGGCAACAAGGTTGCAGACGCGCTTAATAAAAAGCATCAGAATGTAGTGTTGGCTATGATAGCAGAATGGAAAGGCTTGGAAGCGTTTTCGACTTACAGAGTGCAGTGGAGATTTAAGGCTGTGTTTAGTGGAGAATCTGCTATGTTATCTTGTTTAAAAGTCCGATCGGTATTGATTGAGAAGATTGCTTCTTAACAGAAAAAAGAACTAGCATTGACTGAAAGGATCAGGAAGTTAAGGGATGGAACGGAGAGCGATGACTTGAAGGATTTTAGTCTTGACCAAAATGTGTGGTTGAGAAAGAAGGGTAAATAATGTGTTCAAGGAAGTTTTGGAGGGGTGCCGTTGTCCAAAGTTCACTAGTCATCCAGGAGGAACAAAGATGTATCAAGATACGAAGAGAAATTTCTTTTGGGACGGAATGAAGAGGGATGTAGGCTTATAGGTGAAACAGTGTTTGAACTGTCAACAGGTGAAAGCCGAGCACTATAAGCCAAGTGGGTTGCTTCAGCTATTGGATATTTTGGTTTGGAAGTGGTATTCTAATTCTATGGATTTTATAGACCGGTTGCCGAGATCTAATAGAGGAAATGAAAGTATATGGGTCATAGTGGACAGATTGACCAAATATGCCTATTTTATTCTCGTTAAGTCAAATACGACGGTACCTGCATTGGCTAAGTTATTTATGAAGAATGTGATTAGACCGTATGGAATTTCTAGTAGTATTGTTAGTGATAGAGATTCCTTATTCACTAACGAGTTCTGGAAGAGTCTACAGGAAAGTTTAGGAACCAAGCTCAAGATGAGTACCGCTTACCATCCACAGACAGATGGGCAATCAAAAAGAGTTAATATGATCTTGGAAGACTTGTTAAGTGCTTGTTTTATTAACGATGGTTTTTCTATGAGTTAGAAAATCGTCAAAAAAAATTACATAAAAATACTACAAGCGCACGGCATACAATTCTAGTACGTGGCAAATACGGATCGATCCACATGGAATTACATAGATTTTAAATTTTCTATTCAATTAAATTAAACCAAGATTTGAAGTTTTGATTGTTTTTAAGCTAAAAATTGTAAAAACTAGCTAGAACAAGAGAAAGAAAATATGAGATCAGAAAATAATTTACATGAAAATCCACTCTCATATTTTTGTAAATCAACACAAAAATAATTAATGATCTCTATTTTGATTTTAAATGGAATTAGTGATGAATTTATCATAAATATGGTTTATTTATGTTATTAATGATTATAGCTTAAAGCATCAGACTATAATACAACAACCAAAGCCACTTATCAATTCTCATGAAAATGAAGTCAAAGCATAAGCCATTTTAAGTATGATCTATTTACTATTGTATTTAGTAACATAGATCATCAAATTTTGATTCTACTTTAATTTCAAAATCAAAAATCAATTAGTAAAATGATGATGTACATCGTGTTTATGTGGAGTAAGCATAGCCCGTAATTACAACATAAGCTATCAAATTCCGTTTTATAAACTTACATCAACATTTACTTTCATGAAGCATAAATGAGACGATAAATTATAAATTATGTTGAATTTACATACTTTTAGAGAGTTTCACTACCCCTAAATTGAAGGGGTTTAGTTACTCATTTGTGTTATCAAATCAACATACATAAATTTCAACATTTAAACAAAAGCAAAGAAGGTAAGAGCTAACTAGAATAAATGAAGATCTAAACTAGTTGCATAAAAGTAAAATAAAGCTACTAACATGAAATTAAAGAGCATTTAAATAAAAATGACAAAGAAATAATAAGAAGAAAGAAGAAATAAAAGAACAAGAGGCTTAGGAAGCCATTTTTTATTTCATATAACTTTGAGGCTACAACTTGATTCTTATTTCCTCAGTAATTAAAAAGGAGAAGATCCATTACATAAGAGGGCTATTTATACATGCATAAAAACTCTAATCCATATTTTTCGGTGCTTCCCAAAATACCCTTTATGAATTGTGACCACCAAGTCATCATTAGTCTCTAATTAATCCATCGTCAAGTATGCATGAAACTCTAACCTCCACTGTCTTGTATATTAGCTCCTAATTGTTGATTAAGGTAAGTGGTTAGGCGGAGTCCTCCATGATGCATGAGTTTGAATTATTTCCTCTTCATTCCTTTATTTCCATCCTTGTACATACATATTTTCATGATAACATCGTCATATTTCTATCCAAAATTCCTATAATTAAAAAAAATGTGCAAATAATATATGCACAAAATTACCATTTTACCTCCAAATCGATGTATGAATGATGACTTGAAAGTAATTTTGAAAATTGGTTTTAAATATGTAAAAATACAAAAATATGACATTTATTTAAATAAAAAAAGATTAAATAAATATGCATATTTACATGCACATCACTTGTATATTGGAATTCGGGGGATCATGGTAAGACCATATACACCTAGTTGACTTTTTGTATAACAATAGTTATCAGACTAGTATAGGAATGGCACCATTTTAAGCTTTGTAAGGAAGACCATGCAAATTTCCCGTATGTCGGTTAGAAACCAGAGATAGGTTAGTCTTTGGTCCTGATTTGGTAAGAGAAGCAACATAGAAGATTGAGCTGATAAGGGCGAGAATGAAGGAAGCACGGTCTAGGCAGAAGAGCTATGCAGCTAGAAGACGGAAAGATTTAGATATCTCTGTTGGAGATCATGTTTTTGTCAAAATATCGCCTATGGAAGGTGTTATCTGGAAAGATAGGGAAATTAGAACCGAGATTCGTAGGACCGTTTCCCATTTTAGAAAGGATCGGGAAACTCACGTATAAAGTAGAGTTACCGAGTAGCATGGAAAAAGTCCACGATGTTTTTCATATTTCTCACTTAAGAAAGTGTGTTAGGGATCCATATACTACTATAGCACCGACTGTTTTAGAGGATTTAGTAGTGCAACCATACTTGACTATAGTTAGGAAGCAAGTCCGAATAGTCGCGAGAGATGAGAAGAAGTTGAGAAATAAGACAGTCGGATTAGTGAAGGTCCAGTGGGGTGACGATGATAGGGACTGTATGTGGGAGACTGAGAGCCAAATCATAGAAGCTTATCTTGATTTTTTTTTTAGGGCATGTTTTACCTTTGATTGTTTTGTTATGTAACTTATCGTAATTTCAAGGACGAAATTCTTTAAGGAGAGGAGATTATAACATCCCATATTTTTAGTATTATTCAGGAAATGTAATTAGCTAAATAAAATAAAATAATGTAATATGATGATTAGCGAATTGAGATTTGTGATTTAATAGGGGCAGCCATGCCATGTTAATGTGTAAATCAAAACGAGATAACATGAAATAAAAAAACAAAGGAAATAGGTAAGGCAAAGTTGGAATAAGAATATTCTTACACTCTAAATCCTTGGGGAATCAAAACACGTTCATTTCATATTTTCTTAAGCAAAAACATTTCCAAGGCTGGATACCATTAGCAAGCAAGAGAAAGAAGATAAAAGCTAGGTTTCAAGAGAAAAATCAAATCACTTAATCAAGATCAAATCTCACATCCAAAATCAAAATGATAAGGTGAATAATGACTACATCTCTTATTTCTTAAATGTTTTCGATTTTAAGCAAACCCGATTTATCTTGCATAGATTATTCCATGTTTTTGATAGATTAAATGTTTATGTATACTTGTTGATGATTTATGCTTGTGCACATAGATTTTATGATATGTTTTGATATGAAAACCTAATTAAACGACATCCAAATGCCTTGCGATTTTAGATTTAGATCAAAAATGATATTTTAGAGATGGGTTTCAATTTTTATAATTTTCTGAATTAATAGGCATTTTATATTAATTTCTAGTGAAGAAAATGATTTATTGAGTTATAAATAATTTAATAATTTGGGTTTGAAATTTATATATGTTGGAAAACGTATTAAAAACGATTTTATGGTATTTTGTAATAATTTATTAAGTGTTTTGATGAATATATAAAATTATTTAAGGTATAGGACTTAAATGTTTTATATATTTATAAAAGGAGAAGGGGTATTTCATAAGTAAATTACAGTATTTATTTCTAAAATTTTGGCAGTGCATTTAGAAAAGAAAATTTGCAACCAATAAGATTTAGACAAACAAGGCAGGTTAGTTAAAAAGATTACTTAAAAAGGCTAAAAATATGTTTTACATGTAAGACATACGCTTCGCCACTTTCGGCACCCTACTTCCGACTTAGATGGCTTTCCACTTGGTTCCTTCGCCTCTAGCACTTTCAAAACCAATGCGCATGGCATCAAATTCTTTGTGCACACCGAATTGGAAAAAAGGTGGAAGGTAGGAGGTCGAAAAAAGGGATTCCGTAGGGGTCAAAGTGCTGCTTTGTTTTGAATTGAAAATGCGCTTGCTTTGCATTCGACTATATTACTTTTGACTTAGTTGGCTTCTAACTGGGTCAAATGGTTTAAAGAAATGGTTTTAGAGAGGTGTGCCCTTGTTTTTAAGTATATGCTTTTGACTTGGTCGATGCCTTTTAGATGCCGCTTTTCCTACCTTTCGAAGTCAATGGTTTCGAAAGGTATACTTTGTTTTTAAACTTGGCCACTTCTCCAATGCTTTCGAAGGGTGGTTTCGACACCATCACTTCTTTGCTTAGGAATGATTTCAAAAGATAGGCTTTCGGCTTAAATGGTTTTAATGACCATTTTTCTCTGTTGCAGTATAACTCAAACGGTCTCGAAGGAGATGGTTTAATGCGTTTCAGAAGGAGTTTTTCCACATGTTTTAAATTGAACACAAGTGCTTTCGAAAGGTTGTTGTTTATGAAGGATTTGATGCTTTCAAAAGGTTTTAAATAAGGGTTTCTAAGGGGTGGTTCTCCAATGGTTTCGAAAGGTTCGAAAGGGTATTTTCCTAACTATTTCGAAAGGGTTAAAAGGAAGGGTTTTCCAATGGTTTCGAAAGGCATTGTTAAAGTGTTTTGAGATAAGATGTCTATGGTTTATAGCTCTCGAAGGAAAGGTTTTTCAATGGTTTAAATGTTTTCATCAACTAAGGCTTGAGTAAAGTGTGTATATATATACATATATATATATATATATATATATATGACATGACAATGTGATTTTGAGTAAAACATAGAGGATATGTATTTTCCTTGTGTGAGTTTGATTTAAAGGTTTTAAATCGGTCTGAAAAGGTTCACAAGAAATTTTTTGGGAAGGTTTCCCTAAATAAAATGACTCGGATATTAGAATACCAGATGGGACTGGTATAGGGTCGTGCCCTATACATTAGCTATTAGCCCATCTAATTTAGTCTAAAATTGAGTGTGTAAGGCTTTGTTACAAGAAAGACTAAAATTATGATTACAGACAGAAGGGAATATATATTTGTATACAGATGGGTTATTGGTGAGCCCGAAAAATTATTATGATCTGGTGACCCTAGAAGATGTTAAGTTAGGGACAGACGATCCAAAAGAGAATTATTTAACAGATAGTTAAGGACTGATCGTCCAGAAGAGATGTGCGTAACAGATGTTAGATTATTTTGATTACATTGTATGGTAGGCCAAAGTCAGCCAAAGGTTAGTAGTAAGCCAAACAAAACTATAGTGTTCAGACAGATAGTCTATAACGATCCCTAAATTTTAACGATTTAAATAACATAATTAACTAAATTTTCATGAAAATGAACAGCAAAAATTTTAGCAATGGAAATTTGGTATTTTAGATACGTCTATTTAAACATAGCGAAAGGGGCAATGTCGTCGATAAATATGTAAGTTTTGTGGTTACGAAATTTTAATTTAAAATCAGTTAAAATTTGATGGAAATAAAATATTTTCATAATCTAAATTTTTTAACATAAGAAAAATGTAGGTCTTTTCTGAGTAAGACGTTATAAATCGTTACGCTAAATTTTGACTTCTCTAGCCCCGTTTAAATTATTTTTGACGGTTTAGTAGCATTTATTAGCAGCGAAAATGGAGTTTTGATTGGAAGGTTGTGTCACAAGTATCCATATGCCATCTTGTTCACCTGATCGCACTGATCTTCGTAGTATATTCATTTATTTATTTCGATCTCTGGTACGCGGTGAAATCAGCATAAATGGTTAACCGTACTGGTTCATCTTTTTGAGTCTTTTGGGTTTTCTGTGTCCTTCCATTTGCCCATCGAGAGAAGCTAATGTTCATTAACCTTTAGTATTCTCAGAATTCAACACTTGGCCTTTATTATTCCCACCAATTTATATATAAGCTGATTTGTTTCCTCCACTCCCATTCTTTTCTCTCCTCTCCTCTTCGTTCCGTGCATGCATTAGAAAAGAAATACATATAGAGTGAATGCAACCACACCCTCTGGCCGAGCTCCGCAGCAGCCGCAACCCACACCCCTCCTCTAGCCTAGCTCCACCCGGCCAAATCCCAACCATCTTCCTCCATCCACACGCCCCACCAACAGCAACCCCAAGCCCAGACGCAGCCAGACTCACATAGCCACCATCCGAGCCCGGCCTTCGCATAGTCCAGCCACATGCACCGAGCGACCGCTATCAACGCGACTAGCGACCCGAGCTCGCTGTCCCACGTGTTCGCAACTTTATTCACAGCTAGCTCGTTGTTCATCGCTCTTTGGTGTCATGTCTATGTCACCTTTTTCATCGTCGTTGTTTTCATAACCACGGAAGGTGAGTTACCACTCACAATTAATGTTCTTCTGAATTAGTATATAAACAGCAATCGAAATTGGACTTGGTTGATATTCATGTGTCCTGGCTTGTTCATTTGTGACATTATTGTTTTCAGCAGTTCGAATTTATTATAGCTAACTTATATTATTACTAGCATGAAGGATATGGCTTAGGATATGAAAATGGCAATTTATAGAAACTAGGCTAGGTAAATATGATTTCAGTAGCATAGAATTCAATAAAATAACTCGTTGTTGCATTAAAACTGTTGTCACCTGCACTTCTGGACGCTGCTTGATATATGTTACACGTGATGGTATGTAATGTTATTTATTTGTTACACCTCACTGGAAGTTCCCTTGTATGTTCGTTAGGAAAATAATTATGGGTTGAAATGATACATAATTGAATGATTTTTAGATTAGGGAAAAATCGTTATTGGTTGAAATGATAAACCTAAGTGATTTTACTACTTTTGAAATCTTGGGATCGTGGGTTGAAATGATAAACCACTTGACCATAGGATAGGAAACAATATACGGACACCATTGGTATACTTTTAAATGATTTCCAAAATTTTGAATAAAATATGTATTTTAATAAATATTGTTTTTTAAAATATAATATTTTTATTTTTATTTTAATATATGTATAAAATTTAGATTTTTAAATTATGTGTTCTGGAAATTTTAAAATTATTAGTTAAGTTTTGAAAATGTATAAGATTTTTTACTTATAACTTTATTATTTTAAAATATATAAAATAAGGTATAAAATAAAAAAAATTAATAAAATAAGATTTAATTTAATAAAAATTTGATATAATAAAAACTGAATTGAATCAAATTTAATTTAACAAACATATATGGTGTTTCAAATATTTATTAAAAATTTATGATAGTATTATGAAAATAGACTTTTGTACTAAATTTAATAGATAAATTAAAGTTGTCTTGAAATTTAAATTGGTTAAGAATTGAATTTAAATCAGAATTGATTTGAAACTTATTGATTTTGAGATTTTGAAGATATGATTTATAACTTGATTTGATTAAAAGTGATTAAGTGAATACTTTAAAATTTAAATAAAATTGAAGTTGAATATTTAATTTTGATTTTAAATTTATAGTTTGAGATTTTATTTAAATATTTATAAAGTAAATTTACAAAATAACCACAGTGTGAAATAAGTGTTTGGTTGTTAAAGAGACCAGATCGGATATTGGCATACCTTTGCCAATACCCAAAATCTCTTCAACAACTATGCATGTGGTGGAGAATCTAGAATGTAGTGGGATAATTTGGCGAACGCTGCTGGAATGAAGTAAGAGAACGATGATGGATAGCCTTGACCTTCGAGTCATAATTAAAATAACTTAACCAGGAGCTAGGTCGGGCCATGTGGGGTCGCTTCCCCTATCGAGCAAGCTGTTTTGTAACGACTCGATTTTTCGACGCCCGAAAATCGACATCAATACGTCCACTGTATTAAATGCCGAACAATCGAATGCCAAAAAAGTAGACCGTAAGGGAAAGATGAAGGAGGTAGAAGCAGAAATAGAACAATATTAGAATCTCATAAATGTGGCGAAACAACATACAATAGATAATGACTGATCTTTATACAAAAAGAACTATATCTGTTTTATACATTACATCATCAGAGTACAACACAATCAACAGCAAAATACTGGACAGTTATACTAACTTATCCTCATGAAACTGAATATACAGCCTACAACACAACAAAATATACATCAAGTATGTGTGTTATGCCTCGCTATCCGGCTCATTTTCCGAGCTCCATAGCCATCCACCCAGAATCTGTATTCCACCCGAGCATTATAGTGAAATAACACCAAAGTCAGCCTGGGAATCCAGTGTGAGAAAACACACTCAATTAATTTATTAAAGTTTCCAAAATCTTTGAACTCAAAGGTATCTCGTAAGACCATGCCACAAATAAATATGCTGGGTTTTTACCTTACGATAACCAAAACATTTCATATCAAATCCTATGATATTGTAGTAGTGTCTATATACAAATAATTATTAAAATAGCCGAAACTGTTACATTCATTAAATTCCATCATAATAGGTACACAAACAAGTCCGAAGGCACTTATTGGAGATTGGGTTTCCATCAATGGCAGGGCTACTGGGGTACCGCTCGTCACAGTTTTGTCTAGATCAGAATACCAAGGATCCACCTTGATCCCCCACTACACAAGACTGGAGCTACCCCTTACTAAATGGTCCGAATAAGATCACCTTGCGGTTGGGATCAGCAACTTCCCACACAGCCGAATAAAAGGGACATCTAGACAGGGAGAACCATACCATAATTGGTTGCTAGCCACTTAGCCTTGCTGCACCTCTCCTGTTTTAGCCATTCCCAGTTGAAGAGGCTCGAGGATATGCGTTACCTTTTTAGCACACATTCACTTAAAATATTCATCGTCCTCCTGACGATGTTCTGACAGCATTCGTCTATACAAGTCTATTCCCAGTCCGAACGGAACTGAAGGCACCACTACTACATCCATTTTGAAATCACCCTCTGGATTAGTAGCGATTAGCCCTTGCACTTCACTGCTCCATCTTCGACTCCAAGCTCTTGTCTTCGTCACGAAAACGTTCAACCAGATTAAAGTGGTTTTCTGGAAATTTATCCCGATCCCGGTCTCTTCGAAACGATCAGCGCGTTGGCCAATTTTGATACTTGGTATTTAACTATCATATAACATCGACAAACAACCATCAGGCCTTAATAATTTTCCAAATTATTTATTTCAAAATATCTTCATAAGATATTTTTCCACACTTCAACCCTTTGAAAATAGTTTTCAAATCAGTTTTTCTCTCACGGAATAAATTTCCACCCAGTTGTTTTATTTCCATTGAAAAGCGCCTAGTCCTTTAAAATTAGATTTTTAAAGAAGTTAAACTACTTTATCCATAATATACACTTAAAAACAATTAAAATATAAAACTATTTAAAACACCTTATTTAAAATACCAGTTATGATATTCTAAAATAATTTCTCATGTAAAACTTAAGCCAAAACTAATTTAAAAATAAAAGTTATTCTATAAGATATAAATATTAAATAATTATCTTTTAAATCATAATACTATTTAAACCTTGAAAATAGTTTACTTAAATAATTAACTTAATAAATATTTATTTTAAAAAAAAATTAAACCCACTAAATAATAATTTCTTTCTAAAACATTCTTTTAAAATCACTTTAAAACCTCTAACTTATACTTGGAAATCTTTCTTTGAAAATATATTTTGCTTTTTAAGGAAATACACTTTCCATTTAAAATAAAGTCATCTAATCACTTATAAACCCTGTTCGATTTATTACAATTTAATCTACGTCCCCATCACCTAAATCTCTTTTCCACACTTTTAAAAATAAACCACCTTTTTATTTTTAAAACAAATTTCCATCTCCTTATAAATTCCCACCGTGAATTTATACATTCAAATTTATCCACTGATAAATATTCACTTTATTTATAAATCCACATTCATAATTTCATGATCTCATTCTCTTTTGAAATACTATTTCAATCACTTTGTTGATTTAAAAATAGATTCTCTATATTTAATTCCCCGTAGAATTTATTTCTCGATTTATTCAAAAGTTATTTCAAAAATCAATTCATTCCGGATTCACTCCTTTATTATGATTTAAAAATCTATTTAAAACTGAAAATATAAATTTCATACTTTATTTCAAAATTCTTCTTATATTTCTCCCCAATATTTTAAACCTTGAATTTAAATTAATATCTAAAATTCTTAACGATATAACTTAATTCTTCAAATTCATTTATCCCCATTTAATCAAAATCCTTTTTCCCATACTCAAAATTTATTCGATAGGATTTTAAAATAAAGCTTTTGTATTCTTTTCCAAATTCATTCTTTTATCTAAAATTATTTTACTTAAAATTTCTCTCTTTATATCTCTTTGGAAAATCAGCCTTTTATATTTTTTATAACTCAATATACCCAAATATATTCAATCAAACCATATCATCCAATATTTTCAATTCCCAATATAATCAATAATCTATCACAGATAATCAATGAATCATATCACAGAATATAAAAATATATTCCAACATTTTGAGGAATCCAGTTGGATTCCTCTAACCTGTTTCCCTGTATCCACAGATATTAGCACGGTATAAAAATGCCAATCCCACTTCGCGGGGGATATCGTGGTACAAAGGGTCTTCCTCTATTATGCGGGGCGCATAGGGTATCATCCGCTATATAATGCGGGAAACAATCACTCCAATATATATATATATATATATATATATATATATATATATATATATATATATATATCACATCCAAACTGATAATGGATCGTCAATCCAAGCAATCAAATAATAAATTAAATTTAACTATTTAAATTTAAAAGGTAATCTAAATGAGTGAGATTAACTTATCTTTGATTTTTGTTTACAGTCCACTCCAATCTTGACTAATTTCATGGTTTTTGACCTTATGCGGACATTTAAAGTTTATTAATATTTGAAATGATCGAACAGTCAATTTTATTTTAATTCACTCAACTAACATTTTAGTTTTAAATTAATTTCCCTTTAACAATTTCTAAAATGATTGAATAAGTTAATTAAACAAATTAATCTCCATTATTTTAAAATTAAACTAGTAAATGAAAATAGGTACATATGTGTATTCATTTTATTTTATTTTTCTTTAAAACTACATATACTAAAACTAACCTATATACATTTTTAAAATCTAATTCTATAACATTTTTAAATTCCTATATTTATCCAAATCTCATATATATATTTCCTGTTTATATACATATTCAATCCAATGAAATTCCCATTTTCATAAACTTCTCTGTTTTTTCCTGAATAAGAATATGTATGCGAATCTATGTATATATATTTAAAACATAATTGCTTTACACCTTCGCTAATTATGATATTTTGCTGTTTACTACATATATATTTAAATTGAAAAAATATGCTGATATACTTCACTGTCAAAAAAAACAAATTCTTTCTTTTATCTAGATATATATACCCTTAAATCAAATATAAAACTATACCTCACTACTCAGGCCTGAGACCACCGACACCACTGCCTTCAACTTCGTCGAACCATACCTCACAAGCACCATCACATTTCGTCACGTCCGAACGAATGCTGTAGCATCTCGCATTGACTTCTCCCATTGCGGCCATCGAATAAAACCCCCAGCCTTCCTCTCTCCTAAACTTGATTTCGCCAACGCCCTCAATTGCTGACACGACTCCACAAACGCGCATGCCCACATGCCGATCGACACGATTGAACTTCCCTTCTGCCACTCTCTCTGTAACGACCCGTTAAATTCGATGATATTAAATGAGTTAATTTAGTATGATTTCTAATCTAATTTAGAACGAAATAAAAGTCTTAAGATTTTATTTGAGTAAATGTAGGAATTAGATATAGTAATTGTAAATTAATGTTAACAATTTAATATTTATATGGCAATGGATGTGAATAGTGTAAATTGTCATACTTAGTATAAGTTAAATATGAGAAACCAATATAAATGTTGAATTAGTGAATTTTAATAAAAATATTAACTTGAATGGGATTCATTAATATAAATAAATAGTGGAGATTGTACATTTGGTTGTAAAATAGGTAGTGACTAAATAAAGGTGACCGTTGAATAAACCAATGCAATAAGTGTAGATAAGTAATTGTAATGAATGTTGTCGATAATAAAATGGTAATAAATTGATTTGCCTAGGTGATTATATATTGATAAGCTATAACTAAACAGGAAGTTTGGTAGTAAATAGGAAATAAGAAGACAAAGGCAACTAGTAAATTTATAAATGAATCCTAATAATAAGTAGTAATTAATACATATATAGTGGGCATTTGTGATAATTACCAAATTTTAACCATTCATATAATTTATTTAATTAAATCTAAATCTGTGGCAACATTGTTGTTAGTGATGTTAGTATTAGTTAATAAATTTAATTCCAATACAATACCCATAAATGAATGGAATGAATGTATAAACAAAAAAAAAGGGTATACTAGGTTGTTTATCAAATAGACGGATAGAAAGTAAATATCGGATTTGATTGATGAATAAATATACATTGAATAGTAATTTAATGTAGAGTAATAGAAATTGTATAGAAATCAATTAATAAAATGTATATAGATCGTAGAGTTACAATAATAAATAAAAATTTGATGACATTTATATAAGGTAATGAATTGCAGATATGGGTTTATAATAAAGAGTGAATGGAAATTTTGACTTGTTATAAATTGAATGGAATTCAAAATCTATTAGGAAAGGTAGATGGATTGGTAATAAAATTTTAATGGACTTGAATAGTGAATTCATTTAAGTAACATATAATAAATAATGAATGAAAACCAATACTCCGTAAATATCTTTATAATACGATGATTTGTGAGTAAAAGAAATGGAAAATAAGTTTATTTAATATATTGGAATTTAATTTATGGTAAAAAGGTCAATTGAAATCAAATGAGTTAATAGGGGAATCAAGCTTTATTTATTAAATTGGATTTAAGATATGGTAATTTGGATTTATTGCAATAAATTTAAAGTAAATGTAAATTTTTACGGTAATTTAAAACTGGAGTTGAAACGGGAAATATTGGTACAATAAATTTTAAATCCAGATGGTAAAACCCTTCTATTTAGAATTTTGAATGGGATAGTAATTAATTTATTTAGCTAAATTGGAATTTTAAGGATTTTATTTATAATTTTGTGAATTTGGTAAAATTAATTTTATAAAATGAGATTAACATTTGACTTGATAAATTTATTTTCTTTATACTGACATTTAGATTGGCTATAACCATTGTAAACGTTTGAGTAGTAAAGATGATGAAATTTCCAATTCTAGAAAATAAATTATGAAATTTGGATTTAAGCAATTAATTAATTAATATAAAAATAGCCATTTTGGCCACGGACTCGGATTTCGAAGAAACCAGTTTCATCGGATCCGTATCGGTGAATTATTGTAGGGTTTCAAGTTTCGTATCGATCGGACCTGTCGTTTGATCGTACGGATGCGAAACGCCTTGAAATCGATTTAATTAAAAATCAATTTGAAATCAATTTGGAAATTTTGTTTTCAGCATAACTTCTTCATACGATCGAATTTGGACGTGAAACTTTTACCATCGCGTTCAGAATATTTTAAAATACCTATCTGGATATATGGGTTTAATAAATTTCGTTCCGAGGTCAGAACGGGCTTTTTGGGCCAACTACCGTTTAGCACGTTCGTAACTCGTGCCCACCTAGCCTTCTTCTTTTTGTCTATATATATGCGATCATAAACCCTAGCCTCCATCTTCTATCAGTTGGTTGTACGTTCATTTTTCTTCATCTCTTTCTCTTCCTCAATGGTTGCAAAACCTAGATCCACTTCAATTCAAAATTCAAATGAAAATTCAAAGTCCTCCTAAAAATTCCAAAAAAATATATGTCAATGCTCTCGATGAGCGTAATTCAGTGGTGATATCCGTTTTTCGATTGGAGCTATCGTTTGTCCGGTAAAATTCAAATCATTTTCGGCCATCCATCATCGTGTTGATCGACTTCTTCCGATCGACAAATCGTGGGTACCAGGGCGTAGAGGGGACCGAGTACTGCTCATCGGATTTATCGATTTGTCGAAACAACGGTTGGATCGGCCTATATAATTCGATTAGGGTTTCGGCACCCATGATTTAAGCGGCGGCGCCCGGCTTTGTGGGGGGCCGGAAGGGGTGCGGTCGATAGAGGAGGGTGAGGCGACTTCAGGGGTGGTGGTCGGCGGTAGGCAGGAGGCCGGTAGCGGTTGCAAACCATGGTCAAAGGGCGAGTCAACGCTTCTGATATGGTTTCGAACGTGGTGAACGGGTTTTCGTTCCAGGCGCGTGAAGATGATTGCATACATGGCTATTTTTCTTTAGGGTGAGTTTTAATTAAATTTGTTTTAAATAAATTTGATTTTCAATCCCATTTATCGCTGTAATTTCTTCATACGATATCCGTTTCTCACGAAATTTTTTTCGTTAGGATCGTAATTAAATTTCGGACTTGATGACGCTAGGTTGGACGGATTCTGAGACCGTTGAAATTTTGGGTTTAAATCGGATTTAAATTCGATTTAAATTCAAAAAGGTGAGTGTTTTAACCCACTCACAACTTCTAAAAGTTTTTATGTTTGTTAAATTTAATTTAGATACGAGTAGAAATTTATTTATACTGTTTGGCATGTTTTGTTCATCATATTTGCTAAATCGCGTTATTTAATTTAACTGTTAATTTATTTTATTTATTGCATAATAATTGACAGTTAGAATTTATTTATTTGCATAGGAACTGCTAGTAAAGAGTTATAAAATTTATTACTAAAATAAACTGTTAGTTTAATACTTGATTTAATTCATTTTTGAAGATAACTGCCAGTTATTACCTGTTATATATTATCAGATATATATTGATATTGAATTATTATTGGATGATGATTGTGATTTGGATGATGGATGATGTTGATGAATGGATGTTTTATTTTATATCATTAAACTGCAAGTTATCATGCATTTTTTGTTTCATTCGGGATTGTGGTTTGAAATGATATACAACCGCAAAATCTTATTTTTAAATTGCGGATTGAAATGATAAATATCTGTATCACTTGACCATAGGATAGAAAATTATATACAGGCACCGTGGTCTATATATAAATTATTTTAAAGTGATTTCTATGGTTTGGATGGGATACGGTTTATAAAAATTTGATTTTGATATTTTATAAAATATTATTCTTCGATATATATACATATGAGGTTAAAAATTTGATTTTTAAGCTGTGTATAAATCTGTTAAATAAAAATGGAAAAATTTGAGAAAATGGAATTTGATAATTTATATTATACGTTTAAGTTTGGAATATTTATAACTGGATTTTTCCAAGATAAATTTAAAATGAATATTCTCGTAAAATTTAATTTGAGAAATATTTAATTGCTAGAAATTTGAGTTTTATTTATGGATTTTATGTGAATATTCCAGACTAAATAATAGAGCATTTAATTTGTGGAAAGAATAAATTCCAACTTAGTTTTGAAATATTAATACTCCAATTGGATATATATATGGATATTGAAGTGGTTTTGGAACTTGTAAGTGATATTTAAATTTATGGTTAAGATTTTAATTAAAGGAATGTATGTGTAAAGCCATGGAAATTATTTTCTTTACAAAGTAACCTTAAAGTTAACCATTTATTTTACATCCGTTGAATATCCAAACCATTCAAGTTTTAGAAGTTATGGTTTTTAAAAGTATGAATTCCGAAATATTATGTTTTGAAAGTATAATTCAAATGTTTGGTTTCCAGATATTATAATTTTTTTTGAAGCAGTATGATTTTGGAAAAGAAATATGTTTGGATAAAATGATATCATATTGTTTTGGGTTTTAAAATGATATCGTATTCATGGTTTGAAATGGAAATTTTTATTCTGGTTTTAAAGTATAAACCATTTTTAAATGGCCGCGGTGTTATAATAACGATGGGTTAGCAAAGAGACCGGGATCGGATATGGACATACTCTCTGTCGATACCGAAAACCACTTTGACTAACCGTGTACGCGATGGAGATTCCAGAATGAAGTAGGTTGGTGGTGATGTTTCCTGAAGGTAAATACGTGGACCCAACTCCCGTGAGTTGGCATAAGGTGGCTAAAACAGGAGCGATTGACGGGTTAATGAGGTCATTCCTCTGATCGGACACTCCTCTTCGATATTATACTTTGACTTTCGATTGATTCACTGGCCACTTTTACTTTGATTTTTGGGGGAGTTTGTTCGAGGTGGGCGGTAGCTGCGGCTACGCGTTACCATCGGCTCGGAAGCGTAATTGGTATATCTACCCTGGCATTGCCTAGTTGTGCCGTGTCACCTACCATACCGAGCCTTTACTACGAGTTTTGTTTTGTACCATACCTATGGAGTGCCCTCTGACGACACCCAGTACGGGGGAGATTACGGTACTGTATAGACTATGGGAATATATTCTGTGTTAAGGGCTATATGGGTAACCCCTTAACGCTATTAAAAAGTAAGTTTATTTTACAATTAGACACTATTATAATAGCGAAATATACTACATAGTAAATAGTTTAACGGATCCTTAGGAGATGTAAATCCCGAGCATCTCTTGAGTTACTGCACTCATATTTAATTCTGTTAATTTAACTTACATAAGATCTTTTAGTTCTGACTCGAGTGTTTTTGTCTTTTCAAATTCGCTCGGGTCAGTCCGAGCGTTTCAGGATTTGAAGATTTAGCTTTGGAGGACGAAGACGAAGATTTGTACTATTATTATTTATACCAGTGCACTACACACTGTTCCGCTGCATTGATATTTTGGTATGTGAACTCTGATAATTATTATATAAAGAAGAGGCAAATGTTTTGTAAACAGTTATATAAACTGTATATTTTATTATTATATTTTATCCTTCCGATGTGAGATTCTATTTTGTTTTATTTCTTCTCTATTTTCTTATTTACCCCGTAGCAATCCGCCCTTCCGTATGCTTTGAATCGGCATGTGTGTCGATTTGAAGCGTGCGAAAAGGCGGGACGTTACAGTTGGTATCAGAGCGAGGTTTAGCGATAAACCTTGGCTTTGTGGGGTTTGACTCTTTGTTAATAGGGTAGTAATACCCTATGGGAGTCGCTGAGTGTATATATATGAGAGAGCGTATTTGTTAGTGTTATAAAAAGATTTTAATATTTTGTTAATCTGCTCCGTTTTGTATTTATAAATTCTGGTTGATGCATGGGACGCTATGACATCAATAGGGATTTCTAAACACTTAATAGGACAGACCGACATAATATTTGTTTTAATATAGGTGAATGAAATAATTTTCCCTATTATATTTTCTATATATAAATATATTTTACAAAGATATATATATTTGGTTGCTATAGATTGGGTGTTAGGTAATAAAAATATTTATAATAATTGAAGCTAAGTTGAAATTATAATAATCAAATTGGAGATTTTAGAACTTAAGTCTGGGATTTTGAAAATCTGCTTTCAAAGGATTTTGAAGTATAATAATATTGTTATATATATTTTTCGATATAAATATTTCATTATAATTCGGAAGAATTGTTTTAAAAGAAAATTTTGGAAAAATAAGTTTGTACTTTCCTCTCTGTCGCTGGAAAATAATTTCGGTGATGGCGGCCGCATCATCGACTTTCATTTTCGAAGGGGAAAGGCCACTGTAGTAAATTCTACTGCAAATTTATTTTGAAATTATTTAAAATTTTAATTGTTTTAAATATAATTAGAGATATAAAAGTTGTAAGAAATTACTTATCTATTATTTTAAAATAAATTGAAATTTAACCCGGTATTTAATTCTTAAATTTCCATTAATTAATTGTTTAAAATATTTTAGTGAAATAGAAGGTAAGTAATTAATGAATTGAAACCTCTAATTTAGGTAAGAGAATTAATGCAAAGTTATAAAGGGAAATTTGAAAATTTTAACATATGAAAAAAAAGAAAAAAGAAAAAAGAAAAAAAAAAGGGTAATATTGTTGAACATTAAATTTAATTAAAAAGAAGAGATAAAACTTGTGTAAGTTCTTTCGCATTTTCTTTAACATAAATAACTTACCAAATATGAAAAGTTGAAATGTTAGAAAAGAGACTGGAATAGAATATAATACAAGTAGAAATTTTGGAAATAATGAAGTATTCAATAAATTTGCTATATTAAATGAAAATTTAATGGTATAAACTTAAGTTATGATTGAAATTTTACTAAAATTAAAGGTAAGAATTCTAAATAGGTGATTTTAAGCTTAAGTAAATGAAATGAAATTCTTTAATAAATAAGGATTGATGTGTAGGGTTATAAACTTAAGTATGATTTACATGCTACTAGTTAATATAATAGGAAGTAAGTGGCAAATAAATGACTGTAAACCCTAGGTAATAAATTAATAAAATCCTTTATTTATAGGAATGGAGTTATAAGGTTAAGAATTTAAGAGTAATTAAAAAGGGATACTGTAATTAAATAAAATAGAAATGTAAGCATCAACTAAATGATTGAAATTTAAGCAGTGCATTAAATGCAATACAAATAAAAGGGAAACTTACATAACCTGAATAAATGAAAATGAATAATTGAAAGTAATAAGTAGAAATAAAGAAAACAACCACTGAATGAAGAAATAAAAGTTAAAAGTTGTTAGAAATAAATGTAAATTTTTAAAGGATAATTTATGTGGTATATGAATGAAAATAAATGAAAATAAAAGATAAACTGTTATATGAATGAAAAGATCAAACAGCTAATGTATGAAAAAAAATTATAATGAATTAATTGATTTGTTGGTTGAATTGTTATTATTTGATTTATGGTTGGTCGGGTAAGGAAATTTGAAGTAGTTGGATGAATAAATAATCTATTCGATCTCATCTAAGACTGTTGAGTAAATGATGCACTGGATAGTTATTTTTCATTCCGTACCATTTCAAGCTTTGAACCCGAGCAACTATTTGTTTGTTGATTATATGGTTGTTTATATTTGTTGTGTATGTTGTTTGTTGAAATGGATGGTTGTTGGATTGATTTGTTGTTAGTGGCTGAAACCACTTAGAGATTATTTGAAAATGTTTTCCAATCTTTATTTATTTTAGTACATAAGGATATAATGATTATAAAATGGGTATATTTTATTTAAGGTAATAAATTTAGTAAATTATTGTTTAAAGATGTACTGTTTATTTAATTCTTCCTTCTCTTTTCTTTTTCCTTTTCGGGGACGAAAAGTTTTGAGTGGGGGAGAGTGTAACGACCCGTTAAATTCGATGATATTAAATGAAATAATTTAGTATGATTTCTAATCTAATTTAGAATGAAATAAAAGTCTTAAGATTTTATTTGAGTAAATGTAGGAATTAGATATAGTAATTGTAAATTAATGTTAACAATTTAATATTTATATGGCAATGGATGTGAATAGTGTAAATTGTCATACTTAGTAGAAGTTAAATATGAGAAACCAATATAAATGTTGAATTAGTGAATTTTAATAAAAATATTAACTTGAATGGGATTCATTAATATAAATAAATAGTGGAGATTGTACATTTGGTTGTAAAATAGGTAGTGACTAAATAAAGGTGACCGTTGAATAAATCAATGCAATAAGTGTAGATAAGTAATTGTAATGAATGTTGTCGATAATAAAATGGTAATAAATTGATTTGCCTAGGTGATTATATATTGATAAGCTATAACTAAACAGGAAGTTTGGTAGTAAATAGGAAATAAGAAGACAAAGGCAACTAGTAAATTTATAAATGAATCCTAATAATAAGTAGTAATTAATACATATATAGTGGGCATTTGTGATAATTACCAAATTTTAACCATTCATATAATTTATTTAATTAAATCTAAATCTATGTCAACATTGTTGTTAGTGATGTTAGTATTAGTTAATAAATTTAATTCCAATACAATACCCATAAATGAATGGAATGGAATGAATGTATAAAAAAAAAGGGTATACTAGGTTGTTTATCAAATAGAAGGATAGAAAGTAAATATCGGATTTGATTGATGAATAAATATACATTGAATAGTAATTTAATGTAAAGTAATAGAAATTGTATAGAAATCAATTAATAAAATGTATATAGATCGTAGAGTTATAATAATAAATAAAAATTTGATGACATTTATATAAGGTAATGAATTGCAGATATAATAAAGAGTGAATGGAAATTTTGATTTGTTATAAATTGAATGGAATTCAAAATCTATTAGGAAAGGTAGACGGATTGGTAATAAAATTTTAACGGACTTGAATAGTGAATTCATTTAAGTAACATATAATAAATAATGAATGAAAACCAATACTCCGTAAATATCTTTATAATACGATGATTTGTGAGTAAAAGAAATGGAAAATAAGTTTATTTAATATATTGGAATTTAATTTATGGTAAAAAGGTCAATTGAAATCAAATGAGTTAATAGGGGAATCAAGCTTTATTTCTTAAATTGGATTTAAGATATGGTAATTTGGATTTATTGCAATAAATTTAAAGTAAATGTAAATTTTTACGGTAATTTAAAACTGGAGTTGAAACAGGAAATATTGGTACAATAAATTTTAAATCCAGATGGTAAAACCCTTCTATTTAGAATTTTGAATGGGATAGTAATTAATTTATTTAGCTAAATTGGAATTTTAAGGATTTTATTTATAATTTTGTGAATTTGGTAAAATTAATTTTATAAAATGAGATTAACATTTGACTTGATAAATTTATTTTCTTTATACTGACATTTAGATTGGATATAACCATTGTAAACGTTTGAGTAGTAAAGATGATGAAATTTCCAATTCTAGAAAATAAATTATGAAATTTGGATTTAAGCAATTAATTAACTAATATAAAAATAGCCATTTTGGCCACAGACTCGGATTTCGACGAAACTAGTTTCATCGGATCCGTATCGGTGAATTATTGTACGGTTTCAAGTTTCGTATCGATCGGACCTGTCGTTTGATCGTACGGACGCGAAACGCCTTGAAATCGATTTAATTAAAAATCAATTTGAAATCAATTTGGAAATTTTGTTTTCAGCATAACTTCTTCATACGATTGAATTTGGACGTGAAACTTTTACCATCGCGTTCAGAATATTTTAAAATACCTATCTGGATATATGGGTTTAATAAATTTCGTTCCGAGGTCAGAACGGGCTTTTTGGGCCAACTACCGTTTAGCACGTTCGTAACTCGTGCCCACCTAGCCTTCTTCTATTTGTCTATGTATATGCGATCATAAACCCTAGCCTCCATCTTCTATCAATTGGCTGTACGTTCATTTTTCTTCATCTCTTTCTCTTCCTCAATGGTTGCAAAACCTAGATCCACTTCAATTCAAAATTCAAATGAAAATTCAAAGTCCTCCTAAAAATTCCAAAAAAAAATATGTCAATGCTCTCGATGAGCGTAATTCAGTGGTGATATCCGTTTTTCGATTGGAGCTATCGTTTGTCCGGTAAAATTCAAATCATTTTCGGCCATCCATCATCGTGTTGATCGACTTCTTCCGATCGACAAATCGTGGGTACCAGGGCGTAGAGGGGACCGAGTACTGCTCATCGGAGTTATCGATTTGTCGAAACAACGGTTGGATCGGCCTATATAATTCGATTAGGGTTTCGGCACCCATGATTTAAGCGGCGGCGCACGGCTTTGTGGGGGACCGGAAGGGGTGCGGTCGATAGAGGAGGGTGAGGCGACTTCAGGGGTGGTGGTCGGCGGTAGGCAGGAGGCCGGTAGCGGTTGCAAACCATGGTCAAAGGGCGAGTCAACGCTTCTGATATGGGTTCGAACGTGGTGAACGGGTTTTCGTTCCAGGCGCGTGAAGATGATTGCATACGTGGCTATTTTTCTTTAGGGTGAGTTTTAATTAAATTTGTTTTAAATAAATTTGATTTTCAATCCCATTTATCGCTGTAATTTCTTCATACGATATCCATTTCTCACGAAATTTTTTTCGTTAGGATCGTAATTAAATTTCGGACTGGATGACTCTGGTTTGGACGGATTCTGAGACCTTCGAAATTTTGGGTTTAAATCGGATTTAAATTCGATTTAAATTCAAAAAGGTGAGTGTTTTAACCCACTCACAACTTCTAAAAGTTTTTATGTTTGTTAAATTTAATTTAGATACGAGTAGAAATTTATTTATAATTGTTTGGCATGTTTTGTTCATCATATTTGCTAAATCGCCTTATTTAATTTAACTGTTAATTTATTTTATTTATTGCATAATAATTGACAGTTAGAATTTATTTATTTTCATAGGAACTGCTAGTAAACAGTTATAAAATTTATTACTAAAATAAACTGTTAGTTTAATAGTCGATTTAATTCATTTTTGAAGATAACTGCCAGTTATTACCTGTTATATATTATCAGATATATATTGATATTGAATTATTATTGGATGATGATTGTGATTTGGATGATGGATGATGTTGATGAATGGATGTTTTATTTTATATCATTAAACTACAAGTTATCATGCATTTTTCGTTTCATTCGGGATTGTGGTTTGAAATGATATACAACCGCAAAATCTTATTTTTAAATTGCGGATTGAAATGATAAATATCCGTATCACTTGACCATAGAATAGAAAATTATATACAGGCACCGTGGTCTATATATAAATTATTTTAAAGTGATTTCTATGGTTTGGATGGGATACGGTTTATAAAAATTTGATTTTGATATTTTATAAAATATTATTCTTCGATATATATACATATGAGGTTAAAAATTTGATTTTTAAGCTGTGTATAAATCTGTTAAATAAAAATGGAAAAATTTGAGAAAATGGAATTTGATAATTTATATTATATGTTTTAGTTTGGAATATTTATAACTGGATTTTTCCAAGATAAATTTAAAATGAATATTCTCGTAAAATTTAATTTGAGAAATATTTAATTGCTAGAAATTTGAGTTTTATTTATGGATTTTATGTGAATATTCCAGACTAAATAATAAAGCATTTAATTTGTGGAAAGAATAAATTCCAACTTAGTTTTGAAATATTAATACTCCAATTGGATATATATATGGATATTGAAGTGGTTTTGGAACTTGTAAGTGATATTTAAATTTATGGTTAAGATTTTAATTAAAGGAATATATGTGTAAAGCCATGGAAATTATTTTCTTTACAAAGTAACCTCAAAGTTAACAATTTATTTTACATTCGTTGAATATCCAAACCATTCAAGTTTTAGAAGTTATGGTTTTTAAAAGTATGAATTCCGAAATATTATGTTTTGAAAGTATAATTCAAATGTTTGGTTTCCAGATATTATAATTTTTTTTAAAGCAGTATGATTTTGGAAAAGAAATATGTTTGGATAAAATGATATCATATTGTTTTGGGTTTTAAAATGATATCGTATTCATAGTTTGAAATGGAAATTTTTATTCTGGTTTTAAAGTATAAACGATTTTTAAATGACCGCGGTGTTATAATAACGATGGGTTAGCAAAGAGACCGGGATCGGATATGGACATACTCTGTCGATACCGAAAACCACTTTGACTAACCGTGTACGCGGTGGAGATTCCAGAATGAAGTAGGTTGGTGGCGACGTTTCCTGAAGGTAAATACGTGGACCCAACTCCCGTGAGTTGGCATAAGGTGGCTAAAACAGGAGCGATTGACGGGTTAATGAGGTCATTCCTCTGATCGGACACTCCTCTTCGATATTATACTTTGACTTTGGATTGATTCACTGGCCACTTTTACTTTGATTTTTGGAGGAGTTTGTTCGAGGTGGACGGTAGCTGCGGCTACGCGTTACCATCGGCCCGGAAGCGTAATTGGTATATCTACCCTGGCATTGCCTAGTTGTGCCGTGTCACCTACCATACCGAGCCTTTACTACGAGTTTTGTTTTGTACCATACCTATGGAGTGCCCTCTGACGACGCCCAGTACGGGGGAGATTACGGTACTGTATAGACTATGGCAATATATTATGTGTTAAGGGCTATATGGGTAACCCCTTAACGCTATTAAAAAGTAAGTTTATTTTACAATTAGACACTATTATAATAGCGCAATATACTATATAGTAAATAGTTTAACGGATCCTTCGGAGATGTAAATCCCGAGCATCTCTTGAGTTACTGCACTCATATTTAATTCTGTTAATTTAACTTACATAAGATCTTTTAGTTCTGACTCGAGTGTTTTTGTCTTTTCAAATTCGCTCGGGTCAGTCCGAGCGTTTCAGGATTTGAAGATTTAGCTTTGGAGGACGAAGACGAAGATTTGTATTATTATTATTTATACCAGTGCACTACACACTGTTCCGCTGCATTGATATTTTGGTATGTGAACTCTTATAATTATTATATAAAGAAGAGGAAAATGTTTTGTAAATAGTTATATAAACTGTATATTTTATTATTATATTTTATCCTTCCGATGTGAGATTCTATTTTGTTTTATTTCTTCTCTATTTTCTTATTTACCCCGTAACAATCCGCCCTTCCGTATGCTTTGAATCGGCATGTGTGTCGATTTGAAGCGTGCGAAAAGGCGGGACGTTACACTCTCATTTACGTGCGCCACCTCCCTATTGTTCGAGCCAATATTCCCTGAATTGAAGAAATGAAGAAAACGCTTTCGAATTTGCGGTTTGATTTTCGAGAATGAATTTGAAAGGAGGGGAAAGAGGAAGTTGTTTAGAACGAGAACATCGCTTTTTTATTTTTTCTATCTTGTTCGGCCAATTTTTTTAGGATTATATTCCTTTTTTTTTCAAATGAACATTGATTTCATGAAGGATATACGATTATTGAGAATCGTTTACTTTCGGTTTGCCCTTTCTATTTCTGGTTTCGATTGGAAAGACGCGACGATATATTTTTCTCGATTTGAACTCAAGAAAATAGAAGGAAGTCTTCGATCCCTTTTTGATTTTGAAAATCTATTGCGTGTGAAATTAAACAGAAAGAGGGAAACACGTGTTCTTAGGGTGGACAAGTGTTGGATGATGTCTACAGTAAATTGAAGGGAATATATATATATATATATATATATATATATAATATTATATTTAAATTTAAATTGTCTTGAATTTATTGCTTAAAATAAGGACATCCTATCGAGTCTTGCCGCTAGGTGTTTATAATGTTATTCCCCTATTCCGAATGCAATGGAAAAGGTTTCGAGTCCTAACTCGATCGTATGGAGAAGATAGCTTTTAAAACCTAGTTATTATATAGAATTCAATATAAATTTCTATGCGTTTATACATTGTTCGATCACACGATAACTTCGGTCGTTATGAAAATTGAAATCCGATAATAATACAATATTACGGATCCAATGGAACTGGTTTCATCGAAATCTGAGACTGTGCCTTGGAAGGCTATTTTTAAATATTAATTTAAATGATCATATTTTAAAAACTGAACAAAACACTACAAATTCAAATTTTAAAACTTTAATTATCTTCAGTATCACCAATATAAATTTTATAAGCCTTTGAAATATTTTTAACAAGCTTAAAAGCCAAGATTCACTATTTTAACCAATTCCCAAATAATTTAATTTAATATTTAAATTACCAAATAAATAGTGATATTTGAAATTCAATTTAAAACTTAACTATTAAATATTTAAAATCAATTAAATATTCCAAATTTCAAATATCCAAAAATTCTGGGTCGTCACATTTCTCCCTCCTTAAAAGAATTTCATCCCCGAAATTACTAGGTAAGAAGAATGTTCTGTAACCCGTTAACTATTTCTCCAAAACCAAACAATTTTTAACAACTTCCTAAAACAACCTTTTTATTAGAGACACACTAGCCCTCTTACTAACTTTCCAAACTCAACCATAAATGGCAATCAACATTATTGACTCACTCATTTCAAATGATAATTTAAAACCAAATTCAGATTATCAAAATTTTCTCGAAAATTTTGATAACTCCCAAAAATTTTGAAAAATTTCACCAGCGTCTTCTTTGCGCGACTTGATCGGTACAACTACAAAATTCCTCTACAGACCCCAAATTTCAAAAGAAGACAAAAGGCCAAGTGGCTAGATTATAAAACAATCAAATTTCATAAAGAAATTTAAATACATACCTTTTGTTGAGCAATTCAATTTATTTTCTGAAATCAAAAATCCCAATTTCCTTTCAAAACACCTGTATATCCTACTTAGCAATAATATCCAATCACATAATCCAAAATAATTTGTTTCACTTAAGCCGTACGATGTACACATATCATCCATACGCAATATCCAATCCGTCCACTCACTCGATCACACAATTTCACTTCTGAACTAGTATTGTCCACTCGACTTCCTAATGCGGACTCAGATCTGGTTTCTTGATCAGAAACCGTCATTCTCCTTGTATAGCCATAAACTATGATAGAGAATTTCCAGAATCCATTAAAAATCCATATCCAGGGTTCTCCGTCGAAAATTGAGTGAAAATTTCCAACTCGGATCGATATAACTATCTCGAAATTTTGTACTCGAATCTGTATCAAATAGTTATGCGAATAAAATAATATACATACATCCTACGTATTTACCTCAATTGATTATTAATTATATCAATTCTCTTTTATTCACATCTATTTTGATTTCTATCCATTTATCCACACTTATCATTTCACATACCTTTATTAAACCTTCACTCAAATATTAACTTATTATATTTCAATACCAAATTTACTTAAGAATTTCACCACTCATTTCTTAAGTTCGATATAAATATTTTATATATTTTAATATTTATTTTTACTTCACCACCTAAGCTTTCACATCTGTTTACACTTAAATTGAATTTTCAATTTCATTCTGAATTCAATTTATCTTCAATTCTTAATTTATTTCCAGTCCAAAATAAATATTGAATTCTAATCACTTTATCTCAATCCCATTCTCAATTAACTATTTCTTTAAATTAGTTTCACTTACTAATTTATTTTAAATCTCAAATAAAAGTTTTATTTCCAAACTTTTACTTCTTCTAGTTCCTTCGAACAATTCATCAACTTTACTTTACTTACCCAAATTCAAATTGAATTCGAGTCTTCAGTTTAAGTTCCATTTACTAATTTATTTCGAACTTAACCAACTTAGACTCATTCCTCAAAATTCACTTTTATCTAAGTTAGCTCAGGCACATTTCAATTTAATTCTGATTTTTAAACTTCTATAAGATTTCCAAACTTAATTACATTTCATTCACTAATCTTCTTAATTTACTTCATTTAATTAGTTTACCTACCATTTTATTTTATGGTCATACTTACTTTTATTTAATTTTTACAAGTTAAATTTGATTCTAACAAATTTCAAATTTTATAAGTTTCTAAACTCATTTACACTTCATAAACGTTTTAATTAAACTCTATAGTCTTTAGCAATCACTTATGTATTTCAAAATCATTTTTTAAATCAATTATATATACATAATTCATTTGCTTATCAAATTATCCTTTGAATTTTAAAATCAAGCCCAGTTTTGTAAACAACTCCAATTTAAAACTTTAGGTAGTAATTCCTCTTTTGGAAACTCGAAAATGAATCTCAGTGATGCTGCAGTCATCACCAAAATTATTTTCCAGCGACCAAAAAGAGTTTAGTGCTTCTAATCTTTTAAAAAGAATTCAAATATTTTTGATTCTAAATCTCACCATATTTCATATCCAGTTCAAAAATATTTCCTAAATAATATCATTATTATTTCTCCAAAACCCTTGAAAATCATTTTCAAACTCAAAGGAATTTAAATTTCCCAAATTTCAAAATTTCATTCCTTTCAATTTATTTTAATATATTTCTCTGGAATTCTATTTCAAATTATAAATCACATTTATAATTCACATTTACAAATCCCATTTGTATATGAATTTATTTCTTGGCTTTTAGTTATGATTTTCAATTTCTTATTCAATTTCTACACAATAATGATAATAATTTAATATTATCATTCTCTAACTACCAAGCAACCATATATAACTATAATAATTTACGAAAAATTATTTCCTTTATATACAAAAATAATTTGGGTAAAATTATTTCATTTACCCTATTTAAAACAAGACTATGTCAGTTTATCTTGTTTAAGAGTTTAGAAACCCCTATCGATGGCATAGCATCCCACATATCTACAGGAATCAATAAACACACAACCGATAAGTCAACACAATATAAAAATAATTTTCGTATCCACTAACAAATACGCGCTCGTATCTATTAATATACTTAAACTCATTCTATAGTACTACGGACTCTATTTCTAATGAGTAATACCCACCAGAGCCAAGGTTCTCGCTTAACCTTCAGCTCTGATACCAACTGTAACGACCTGATTTTTCAACACCCGAAAATCGACATTAGTACATCCACTATATTAAATGTCGAGCAATCAAATGCCGAAAATGTAGACCGTAAGGGAAAGAAGAAGGAGGTAGAAGAAGAAATAGAAAACAATATCAGAATCTCACAAATGCGACGGAACAACATATAATAGATAATGACCGATCTTTATACAAAAAAATATATCTGTTTTATACATTACACCATTAGAGTACAACACAATCAACGGAAAAATACTGGATAGTTATATTAACTTGTCCTCATGAAACTGAATATACAACTTACAACATAGCGGAATATACGTCAAGTACTGGTGCTACGTCTTGCCGTCCTACTCGCCTTCTGAGCTCCATAGCCGTCCATCTAGAATTTGTATTCTATAATACTTGGTTTGACCCAAGCATTATAGTTAAATAACACCCGAGTCAGTCTGGAAAACCAGCGTGAGAAAACACACTCAATTAGTTTATTAAAGTTTCCAAAATATTTTGAAATCAAAGGTATCTCGTAAGGCCATGCCACAAATAAACATGTCATGTTTTTAACTTACCATAACCAAAACATTTCTTATCAAATCCTATGATATTATAGTAGTGTCTATATACAAATACTTATTCAAATAGCAGAAATTGTTACATTCATTAAATTCTAGTATAATAGGTATATAAACAAGTCCACTTGCACCTATTGGAGATTGGGTTTCCATCAACGGCAGGGCTACTAGGTACTGTCCGTCACAGTACCTGGTATAGATCAATGTACCGAGGATCCACCATGATCCCCTGCTACACAGGACTGGATCTACCGCTTACTGGATAGTCCGAATAAGATCACCCCATGGTTGGGATCAGCAACCGCCCACACGGCCGAATAAAAGGGACATCTAGACAGGGATAACCTTATTGCCAGCCACTTAGCCTTGCTGCACCTCCCTTGTTTTAGTCATTCCCGGTTGATGAAGCTCGAGGCTATGCAATACCCTTTTTAGCACACATTCACTTAGAATACTCAACGTCCTCCTGATGATGTTCTGATAGAATTCATCCATACAAGTCTGTTTCCGGTCCGAACAGAACCGAAGGCACTACTACTACATCCATTTTGGAATCACCCTTAGGATTAGTAGCGATTAACCATTACACTTCACTGCTCCATCTTCGACTCTAAGCTCTTGTCTTCCTCATGAAAACGTTCAACCGAATCGAAGTAGTTTTGCGGAAATTTTATCCCGATCCCGGTCTCTTCGAAACGATCAGTGCATTGGCCAATTTTGATAGTCGGCTATTTAACTATCATATAGTATCCACAAATAACCATCAGCCCTTAATAATTTCCCAAATTATTGTCTTCGCAAGATATTTTTCCACACTTCAACCCTTTGAAAATTGTTTTCAATCACTTTTTCTCTCGCGGAAGAAATTTCCATCCGATTGTTTTATTTCACTGAAAAGCACCAAGTCCTTTAAAATTAGATTTTTAAAGGAGTTAAACTACTTTATCCGGAATATACACTAAAAAATATTTAAACTATATAACTACTTTAAAAACTTTGTTTAAAATACCAGTTATGAAATTCTGAAATAATTTCTCATGTAAAACTTAAGCCAAAACTAATTTAAAAATAAAAGTTATTCTATAAGGTATAAATATTAAATAATTATCCTTTAAACCATAATACTAGTTAAACCTTTAAAATAATTTGCTTATATAATTAACTTAATAAATATTTACTTTTTAAAAATAATTAAACCACTAAATAATAATTTCTTTCTAAAACATTCTTTTAAAAATCACTTTAAAACCTCTAAGTTATACTTGAAAATCTTTCTTTGAAAATATATTTGGCTTTTCAGGGAAATACACTTTCCATTTAACATATAGCCATCTAATCATTTATAACCATGTTCGATTATCATAATTTAATTTACATCCTCATCCCGTAAATTTCTTTTGCACACTTTTAAAAATAAACCACCTTTTTATTTTTAAAACAAATTTCCATCTCCTTATATATTCCCATCGTGAAATTATACTTTCAAATTTATCCACTGATAAACATTCACTTTATTTATAAACCCTGTTTATAAATTTCATAATCTCATTCTCTTTTGAAATGCTATTTCAATCACTTTATCGATTTGTAAATCGATTCACTAAATTTAATTCCGCATAGAATTTATTTCTCGATTTATTCAAAGTTTATTTCAGAAATCCATTAATTCTAGATTCACTTCTTAATTATGATTTAGAAATCTTATTTAAAACTAAAAATATAAATTTCATACTTCATTTCAAAATTCTTTTTATATTTCTTCCCAATATTTTAAATCTTGAATTTAAATTAATTTCTAAAATTCTTAACAATATAACTTAAGTCTTCAAATTCATTTATCCCCATTTATTCGAAAACCTTTTTCCCATACTTAGAATTTATTCGATAAGTTTTAAAATAAAGCTTTTTTTATTCTTTTCCAAGTTCATTCTTTTATCTAAAATTATTTTACTTAAAATTTCAATCTTTATATCTCTTTAAAATCCAGCTCTTTATATTTTTGATAACTCAATATACCTAAATATATTGAATCAAACCATATCATCCAATATTTTCAATTCCCAATATAATCAATAATCTATCACTAATAATTAATGAATCATATCACAGAATATGAAAATAAATTCCAACATTTTGAGGAGTCTGGTTGGATTCTCCAACCTATTTCCCTGCATTCACAGATATTGGCACAATATAAAAATATCAATCCTACTTTGAGGGGGATATCGCGGTATAAAGTGTCATCCGCTATTATGTTGGGCGCATAGGGTCTCATCCGTTATATAATGCGGGAATCAGTCACTTCGGTATACATATATATATATACACTATTATATATAATATCGCATCCAAACTGTTAATAGACCACCAATCCAAGCAATCAACCAATAATTTAAATTTAACTATTTAAACTTAAAAGGCAATCCAAATGAGTGAGATTAACTCACCTTTGATTTTTATTTGCAGTCCACTCCAATCTTGACTTGATCTCACGGTTTTTGACTTTGTATAGAAATTTACATTTTATTAATATTTGAAATAATTGAACAGTCAATTTTATTTAAATTCAATCAACTAATACTTTAGTTTTAAACTAATTTCCCTTTAACAATTTCTAAAATGATTAAATAAGTTAATTAAATAAATTAATCTCCATTATTTTAAAATTAAACTAGTAAATGAAAAAAGGTATATATATGCATATTCATTTCATTTTATTTTTCTTTAAAACTACATATACTAAAAGTGACCTATATACATTTTAAAAATCTAATTTTTATAAAATCTGTAACATTATTAAAAATTTTATATTTACGCAAATCTTATATATATATATATATATATATTTCCTGTTTATATACATATTCAATCCAATGAAATTCCCATTTTCATAAACTTCTCTGGTTTTTCCAGTATAAAAATATGTATGTGAATTTATGTACATATATTTAAAACATAATTACTTTATACCTTCGATAATTATTATATTTTGTTGTTCACTGTATATATATAAATTGAAAAAAAAATGCTTATATACTTCACTGTCAAAACAAAGTTCTTTCTTTTATATATATATATATATATATATATATATATATATATATATATATATATATATATAATACCCTTAGATCAAATATAAAACTATACCTCACTGCTCTGGCCTGAGACCACCGACACCATTGCCTTCAACTTCGTCGAACCATACCTCGCAAGCGCCATCACCTGTCGTCATGTCCAAACGAACGTTGTAGCACCTCGCGTCGACTTCTCCCATTGCGGCCTTCGAATCAAAAAAGCGACATTCCTCTCTCCTTAACTTGATTTCACTACCGCCCTCAATTTCAGACGCGACTCTCTAAAAGCGCCACCCACACGCCGATCGACGCGGCCAAACTTCCCTTCTGCCGCTCTCTTGCCACCTCCCTATTGTTCGAGCCAATATTCCATGAACTGAAGAAACGAAGAAAACGCATTTGAATTTGCGGTTTGATTTTCAAGAATAAATATGAAAGGAGGGGGAAGAGGTAGTTGTTTGGAACGAGAACATAGCGTTTTTATTTTTTCTGTCTTGTTCGGCCATTTTTTAGGATCCTGTTCTTTTTGTTTAAATGAACATTGATTTCGTGAAGGATATACGATTTTTGAGAATCGATTACTTTCGTTATGCTATTTTTTTATTTCTGGTTTCGATTAGAAAGAGGCGATGATATATTTTTCTCGATTTGAACTCAACAAAACAGAAGGAAGTCTTCGATCCCTTTTTGATTTTGAAAATTTGTTGCATGTGAAATTGAACAGAAAAAAGGAAACACGTGCTCTCCGGATGGATAAGTGTGGGATGAGGCCTACAGTAAATTGAAGGGAAAATATATATACTATATTTAAATTTAAATTGTCTTGAATAGGTTGCTTAAAATCTGGACATCCTATCGAGGTGTGCCGTAAGGTGTTTATAATGTTATACCCCTATTCTGAACACAATGGAAAAGGTTTCGAGTCCTAACTCGATCGTATGGAGAAGATAGCTTTTTGAACCCAGTTATTATATTGAATTCGATATAAATTCCTACGCGTTTATGCATCGTTCGATCACACGATAACTTCGATCGTTGCGAAAATTGAAATCCAATAATAATACAATATTATGGATCTAATAGAACTGATTTCGTCAACATCCAAAACTGTGCCTCGGAAGGCTACTTTTAAATATCAGTTTAAACAATTATATTTTTAAAACTAAACAAAACACTATTAATTCAAATTTTAAAACTTTTATTATCTTCAGTATCATCAATATAAATTTTATAAGCCTTTGAAAAAAATTTAACAAGCTTAAAATCCAAGATTCACTATTTTAACCAATTCCCAATTAGTTTAATTTAATACTTAAATTTCCAAATAAATAGTGATATTTGAAATTCAAGTTAAAACATAACTATTAAATATTTAAAATCAATTAAATATTCTGAATTTTAAATAACCAAAAATTTAGGGACATCACATGTTTAATGGAGAAATTTCTATCGAATTAGAAAACCATTGATAAATTACAAATTAAAATAATCGCAAGCACACGGTGTACTATCGTAGTACATAGTGAGTACAGGTCGATCCGCATTGAATTGTTGATTTTAAATCTCTAATCAATCAAATTAACCAAAGTTGAAAGTGATTAGCTAGAAAATGTAAGAAAAATGAAAAAAAGAAATTGATAAAAATATGAGAGTAGAAAAACAATTTAGAGATAAATTCACTCTCTAGATCACATAGTTCAACAAAAATGAAGTTATGATCTCTCTTTTTTGTCATTGGTGAATTTAAATGATGTGTTTATCATATGCATGGCTTATTTGTGTTACTAGTTAGCTCAACTTAAGCCATCGAACTATAACACACCCCTTAAACCACTTAGTAACTCTTATGAAAATGACAATAAAGTTGAAAATGAATTCTATTTTAAGCATGGCCTATTAAATATTTTTTAGAAATATAGGCCATCAAAGTTTGATTCAAACATTCACTTTTTTTCCATAATCATATATAGATGAAGAGGCATGTTGTGATTCATATGACTAAGCATAGCCTATCAATTTTAAATAACGCAATGGAAAAGGTTTCGAGTCCTAACTCGATCGTATGGAGAAGATAGCTTTTTGAACCCGGTTATTATATTGAATTCGATATAAATTTCTATGCGTTTATGCATCGTTCGATCACACGAAAACTCCGATCGTTGCGAAAATTGAAATCCGATGATAATACAATATTATGGATCCAACAGAACTGATTTCATCAAAATTCAAAACTGTGCCTCGGAAGGCTATTTTTAAATATTAATTTAAACAATTATATTTTAGAACTAAACAAAACACTACAAATTCAAATTTTAAAACTTTTATTATCTTCATTATCATGATTATAAATTTTATAAGCCTTTGAAAATTTTTAACAAGCTTAAAATCCAAGACTCACTATTTTAACCAATTCCCAATTAGTTTAATTTAATACTTAAATTTCCAAATAAATAGTGATATTTGAAATTCAAGTTAAAACATAACTATTAAATATTTAGAATCAATTAAATATTCCGAATTTTAAATAACCAAAAATTTCGGGTCGTCACATGTTTAATGGCGGAATTTCTATCGAATTAGAAAACCATCGATAAATTTCAAATTAAAATAATCGCAAGCACACGGTGTACTATCGTAGTACATAGTGAGTACGGGTCGATCCGCATGGAATTGTTGATTTTAAATCTCTATTCAATCAAATTAACCGAAGTTGAAAGTGATTAGCTAGAAAATGTAAGAAAAATGACAAAAAGGAAGTGATAAAAATATGAGAGTAGAAAAACGACTTAGAGATAAATTCAATCTCTAGATCACATAGTTCAACAAAAATGAAATTATGATCTCTCTTTTTTGGTCATTAGTGAATTTAAATGATGTGTTTATCATATGCATGGCTTATTTGTGCTATTAGTTAGCTCAACTTAAGCCATCAAACTATAACACACCCCTTAAACCACTTATTAACTCTCATGAAAATGACAACAAAGTTGAAAATGAATTATATTTTAAGCATAGCCTATTAACTATTGTTTAGAAATATAGGCCATCAAATTTTGATTCAAACATTCAATTTTTTCCATAATTATATATAGATGAAGAGGCATGTTGTGATTCATATGACTAAGCATAGCCTATTAATTTTAAACAACATAAGCTATCAAACTCAATACAAAAGACAAAATTACATAAACATCATTTTTCCATGAAGCACAAAAAGAGAGAATATCATCAAAATTTGGCATCTACATACTTGAGAGCGTCATTACCCCTAAATTGAAGGGATTAGGCTCTCATATTTGTTATCATATCAATAAATGTAGCTTGCAACATGCAATAAAAAAGAAGAAAAAGAGAGCAAAAGGAAAAAAACTAATCTACTTGAATTAAAATGAAACTCCACTACTTGCTTGAAAGGAAGTAAATAAGAAAAAAAAAGAGCAATTTATTAAAGTTGCATAAGAAGAAAATAAAATACACACTACACCAGAAAAGACTTTTGGTAGCGTTGAAAAAACGCTACCATAACTTATGGTAGCGTTTTAGAGAACGCTGTTATACGACATGCAACTAAAAGTCTAAAACTTTTTGTTGCGTTGTAGTAAACGCTACCAAAAGTCACTTTTAAATGCAACTATAGGTATTTTTTATAGGATTTAAAAAACGCTACCAAAAGTCACTTTTAAATGCAGCTATAGCTTTTTTCTGTAGGGTTAAAAAAACGCTACCATAAGTCTTCATTTTTTGGTTGCATTTTTTTATTATATGCATTTTTTTATTTTCAGTAGCGTTTTTAAAATGCAACTGTATAATTTTTATATTAGTTTACATTTGTTTCTATAGCATTTCTAAAATGCTACTAAAAGTTATTGGTTATTTGGTACCATATTTTAAATGCTACTATTTACGGTTGATGGTTTATACCATTTCCAGCAATCGCTTATATACTATTCATATTAAAACGAACAATCAATCGCATAATTTTCATATGTTCAAACAAACAATTAAATCACATAATTAGCATATACAAACAATCAATCATATGATCATCATATTCAAATAATTGCAAAAACATGCTAATCTCACAATCAAATATAGTATCCATAATCAATTCGATAGTAGTTTTTCAACAAAATAAGTCACATACTACAAGCATTCACAGACAAGTTTCCACAAATGGTACTAACAAAATACGACAACATATATAACAATTAAATTCATGTTCGTTGCTTAATTACCAACAGTTCTTTGTTGTCGACAGTCATCGCTTCGAAATAGCTAATTACCTGCATATCCTGATCATTATTATTTATACTGTATATATTCTAAAATTGATAATATGTGTTGATTGTACTATGAAGATTTAACTTCATTACATACAAAAATAATAGATTATTAAACTGTTCTGGAGGAAATAAATAGTTTCGTTCACATCCTTCAAAGCATTTACTTCAAATGCAAGCCATGCTCGAGCTCCAGTACTGACTTTTTCTACTATATCAATTGCCAAAAAGTTATTGCTTTGAATTTTAAGTTAAAACTGCCATTGTTAAAATAAAATAAATAAAGGAAAATAAATGAAAAAGGAAAGAAACTTCTGTATGAAAAAGGTTAGCTATTCTTCATTCTTCTTATTTACAAAATAACAAACACAGTGGGAAAGAAACTGCTGTAGAAATATCTTAAGCCAAAAGTTCATTTTCACTTGCAAACAGTCAGTCACTACTTATTTTACGTAGCCCTTTAAGTTTGCATCAGATGTTATGACAAAGAATTTGGCGACATTTTATTTATTATCTTAGATCTTCCCAGTCAGGCAACTGATACGTAGAACATGCTATAATTTTTCTGTGACTCCAATAATAATGTAGTACATACAAATTCAGAGTAAAAAAGGGAGGAAGAAATAAAAATTAAGTTAGTGTGCATGAAATCATCTGTGTAGATTATTACAGGAAGGACCAAAAATAAATGACGACTTTGATGAGTTTCAATTAGAAAGTAGGTGTATCTTTATATTTATTTGTACAATACGTTTTGTTTCTTATGTTACAGTATGGATAGATCGACATGCCTCGTCAGGTATTAATTGATAACAAATGGTACACTAAATATATCTACGAACAGTTACTTCGATCATTGATCAACTTAAATTGAAAGCTGCTTATTCATGCAGTCACATCTCCGTGCAAGTACCTGAATTCTTAAACAATTGAAAGCTTCTGTTGTTTAGCTTTGTGCCACATCCACATATACCTACAATATTCCAAATGTAGTAGGTCTACTTCCACTCTTTTCTCCAAATCTGCCAACAGTTTCCCGAAATAAATTACAGGACACTATATTCATACATAAATACAAACCTATTTGTTATGATACTGCTAGTTTTTATGGCACAGAGTGGTAGGAATACATAGGAGGGGTGATGTTAAAATCGCAAGTAAATGACATGTAGTAGAAGGCACAGGGTTGAAGCAACAAAGAGCTGAAAGTGAACTATACAAACAGGTTGCAAATTGTTTACAAATAGTGAGAACCAGTAGAGAGTGCAGATGTCGGTCGATGAAGTTGTTTTGCACAGTGCACCACTGTCTAGACACCTTCTTCTTCCTTTTACTGTCTAAAGTTCTTCCATGGTTCGTCGGCATACCATTTCTCCATCTTGACTCAGCCTGAAAAGGACAGTAATACGTTAATAAATTTGGACCTATGTTATGAGCTGTTAATGTGGTAAGGTCAGTATCCCAACCTCCTACGTCACATGCAGAGGTGGTTCAAAGCTACATGACTAGGCATGTTTCCATTTCAGCGGGCAAGAAATCATTGGTTTTTTTGTGATCTACAGGTTGTAGAAGAGAAAGCATAGCAATGGCGCATGTCGGGACAATTAATGGAAAGATCAAATAAAGAGAAAAAATTGTGGACTTCAATAAAGAGCATACCGAAGAGTATATGATGTTTGGCTAAAGCGTGTTGACACATTTTGATCGGAGAAGTGGAGAGTACGGACATGAACTATGATGACAGCGGGGATGCATCATGCTGCCAATGTTCTGTACAGTTTTTGTAACACATCGATAGACAGTATTGTTCAATTTAGCCGTGGACAGCCGTGCTGCAATCAAAACCATATATGTATAGTACTAATAAAGAGCAAGAGAAAGGATATAAAAATGCAGATATGTTCGTTATAACTGTGTAATAAGCGTCAAAAGGCGGACCAATTTACAGTTAATGGCACCATTTTTGTGATTAACACTACTTCCCGGCAGGAATATGTACATCTTTCAAATGGAAAAAGAGGGCATAACTTTTCATGTTAGAAGTTCAATTAATACATCCACTCATGTGCCATAAGCATATGGGCAGGACTATTTATCGTATTACGGAGGAATGTGGTGCGCCAAGTACTGTCACTATCATTTGCTATACAACTGTATGAAGTGACGGTGAAAATAAAGTACAGAGAGGAATATACATATATATGTATGTATGTATATGTATGACTGTGTGTGTGTATATATGTATGTCTATATGCGTATATATATGTATGTCTGTGTGTGTGTATATATATGTATGTCTATGTGTGTGTACACACATACATATTTATCTGTATATGGACGTATATGTGTGTGCGTATATGAACATGTGTACATATATACATTCCTAAATTGTGGGGAGAACAGAATTCAGCTCGTCGTTACTATTTGTACGGCAATGAGGACAGTAGTATAAGATAAGTTAAAAACTGAGTCTGCCAGTAAATATAGTTAATTTTGTTTTCATTCTTTAGCTGCCCTGATTCTCCTCACATAATGGCAACAGCAGGTGGTTGTGCAAGAATATTGTTGAATTGTTATGAATTTTAGAACAGTTAATGTACTCCATATTACCTCAGTCAATAAGAGTTTTCGTTGCAGGCAGGTTTGATCGTGTAGAAAGATCGCGTATGGACTACGGGAGGCGGTACGCAACACGACCTAGACAGCTAGATTGTTGGTTGTGCTAATGCATTTGACATATTATCGCTGATTTTCATCTCGTAACTCCAGCATATATTTTCATAGTGGACCCTTCAGAAGTTTTGAGCAATCCTTTTGACTTGTTTTCATTGTAGTTTATCAGTTGTAGCACGGTCCTGCCATGTATTTGTGTATCTTTTACATCTGAAAACTTATGATCATGCACACTTTTTCTTGGCTCTTCACTTACTGAGACGTGCGGGAACTATGGTAAAAAAGGAGGTGCTGCCAAAGTTATAGTATGAGAGATATAAAGAAGTTAAGCAGAACCACCACCAACACAATCAACATACCTCCATATTAAATGAACTGTAAGAGTTGATCTCTAGCAAAATAGGATTTGTTACCAGACTGAAAGTTGTAGCATCAATATTACTCAAATCTCCTCCAAACATAAGTGGAGACTTTCCCATCGCCTAGAGAGTAATCTGTTTATGCACAAATAAGTACTATATAATTGAACTATTTGTAAAATGGGAACATGAGACTAATAATAACAAAATGGTCATCCTCACCTGAGTTTTTTGTTCATCAAGTGTAAGGCTGTATTTTCTATATGGTCCATGTGAAACACCTGTACTGAGCATAGGCCTATATTATTGGTGATTCTTAACATCATGATTAAGAATTTTTTTGGAAAGTCGTCAAATGCATTAGCTTTCATATCAGAAAACAACATTACACATTTCATTACCTATTCAAACTCTATAAAACAGTTTTACAAAATTATCTGAATGAGATATGTCATCGCTTTCACAAACACGTCACTAGCAATTGTTGATCTCTCCACTATATCAATTTAAGTTTATTGTTAAAACATGTTCACAATACATAGAAAGGAAGAAAGAAAATCAAGCACTTGGATCAGTTAATCAACCAAGTGGTAACAAGTCTAGATCAGGCCAAGATTTTCCATGCAAATTCGAAGCCCCAATTTTATATGCAGCGGCAAAATTCCTGATTCATAAATAAGTACAAATATTATTAATTTTTTCAGTTCTTAAACATCAAATTAACGTAGACCAAAAACTAAAAGTAAGTACCTGGTTTAAAAAAGCAGAAAAATGTAAGAGGAAAGAATAGGAAAATAGATTAGAGAAGGAAAATAGCCACACTTGATGACTATTCTCCCTTGTCATTTTAGTATTTTGTATGATTAACGTGATTACAAAAACAAAATTTCATATGAAAATGAATTCATAAAAAATGAGTCAATTAAGGATTCTACCTAGCCATATTGAAATGAACTGCCGCATCTTCTCATTTATACCAATAATCACCAGTTACTCTATACATATCCACATGCTCACTGATACCATCGGCCAATGATGGAGTGATAGTTATTCCAGGTGAAAGTGAGAAAATTATAGGGCGGTTCAGTCCTTGTAGAATCTGCATTTTTATCATGTTTTGTTAAACACAATATGTGAGATTAGTTGATGGGTGTAAGCTAAGTGCATGACTATACCTCTTAAACATCGATTATTTGTTTTGAATCTGTATCGCCACCGAACACACAGTCTAGCTTCACTATACAGATGTAAAATCATACAAAAAACATTAATTTTATCTGTTCAAGAAAACTAAAACACAATTTTAAAAACCAGATGACCATGTGTGTGTATTATATACTGAAATCAACGTCCCAATCAATATATTGCTGGTATAAAGACCTTAGAAAAGCCTTTCCTGCTCCCATATCAGTGTTAACACTCATGAATCCTTTCAACCATCCACATGTCATGTCCCGCATTCCAATCTCTGCTGCATTATATACATGATTCCCCTCTCTATAAGTAGCTCCCTACATACATTTTGATGGAAAATAATGCATTTTATTTTATCTATGTGGTGCATAATTATAAGAGTTGTATATAAAATATTATTGTAAACACATCTAGGATAGGCGCCTTGGCATTGAGTGCTTGAGCACTAATTCCTCTCATTAGTTGAATTTTGAATTTCAAACCCATGGCATGCACCTTATCTGCAATCACTTTAAAGCCAGCACCGTTTATAGAACTGGGTCGGGTATTACCCGACCTCATTGATCAATGGTATCATATCCTAAAGAGTCTAAGTTCACACCCTCCATATTTTTTCTGTACCATATGAAGTCCACCACCACATACTACATATGTGGAAAAAAAAGGTTGAGTAATATTGAATGATAACCGAAATCCATGTATTTGTATAGGAATCCGACCTCGTTTCCGAAAACATAAAGCTTATCAGCTATGATTTTAGCATTATCAAGAAATTCTTGTTCATCAATTATCCATGAAAAGGAATCATAGGAATTCCATCCGCTAGGAGGAAAATCAGACAAACCCGCTTCTATGTTTCCTATACAACTACAACCCAAAAATTAAACCAATTCTAGTAAATACACTACTAGCATAATCCAAACTGATTTCAGTTTTGCAAATTCTGTTCAGTTTCACCATAAAAGGCTATCATCAAATAAATATAGCGATTATGAATATGTAACAAACCTACATGTAAATTGTTATTGTTCGCATAAAAATTATAGCATTAAAATTGTAATAAGCGGGTATAACAGTGTTAATTGTAAGGATAATTACCAAAAGATTGACATGGTGGAGAAAAAGAAAACCAAACTCGAAGTTCTCATTACTCTTAATTAAATTTGGATATAATTGGGCGAAAATAACTTAGACACCGAGTATATATATGCAGGAATGATAAAATTACACTATTTAACCCTTTTTCCAAGGTTATCAGTAAGCAAAGATGAAAGAGACAAAGTTATAACCAGAGAAGGGCATGATAAGTGTGCAATTGCTGTAATACCGACAAAGATATACATAGATTGTAATTCCGAGATGGTTGTGGATATTCGTCTCCTTCTTGGATTCAGATTGAAATATGAAAGATAAGTTACTCCTGCATGGTTGATTGATTTAGGGCTTGCGGAGAGGAGATCGACCTAGAGTTTTGCAGAAACGGGAGCAGGTCGATAGAGGAGTGAATCGATGAAGTAGAGAGTAGTAGATTAATGGAGGGGAGTAGTGCGACGATGGAGGAAACGTAAGGCGAGTCAAAATTTTCTGAAGTGAAGAGGGAAAAAAAGAAGCAATTTTGGGAAAGAGGGAAAAAACAAGACGAAAGTATTATTGGCGGGGAAGGGCGCCTAATTTTGGTAGCGTTGAAAAGCTAAAATACATATGTAAAATATAACAGTGGAATGACAATGGTTGCACTTACATTTCAACGCTACTAATAAGTGCAACTAAAGGAAAATTTTCTTGTAGTGACATGAAAGAAATGGCTACTAGCCATGAAAAGAAAAGAGAAGCTTTCTTTTATTTCTAAGCTATAAACTCCTAAGCGGAAGAGAGGGGTTACATAAAGATATGGTGTATTTATACAAGTTAGAAACCCTAATTCACTTTTTGCGGAATCCCCAAAATACCCCCTTAGGAAGTGTGGCGGCCACGTAATCATTAGCATCATATAATCATCCATTAAGTGTGCATGAAGATTTAATGGCCTTTGTAACAACCCGCATATTTGTCGATTTTATATTTAAATATTTTATTAAAATATTTTATCGATACTCGAAATTTTATCCGAAAAGCTACTTTTTGCATACGGTCGAATTAGGACTCGGGACCACTCCCATTGAGTTTAAAATGCCGTTTGCGACCTTTTTGAGTATAAGCTTCGATATGTTTGGAGAAGGTTGATTTTTGCTACTTTTTCACTTAGGGTTTTGGTTTGGGCTGAGCCCACTTATGTATTCAGTCCCAACTCCTCTCCTCCTCGTTTATTTCATTTCCAATTCCTAATACTCAAGCTAAAGCATCAATGGTGGGAGAGATTGGAAATTAAAACTCCAAAACCCTAGTTTTCTCTTGCAAATCAACTCTAGCTCCAAACTAATAGAAGAACCCATTGATAAGCTTCTCTTCTTCTTCTCCAACTCAATCTCTAATCAAAATTCAGAAATTTCCTAAACCTAACTTAGGGAATGTTCTTCTTTTAAAGCTTAGAATCAAGCTTCTTGAGTTGGATTTGAAGAGTGGTTGATTCTCCATTGATTTCAAGCATCTTCTTCAATCGTTTGGGTTCAAAGGTGAGATTTTTAATCTCACATCTAGGTCTATGATTATCTTCGGTTGTTAGGTATGAATTCCTAACACATATTCATGTGCATTTGGTTTTGGTTTGGATTGATTTGGTGTATATTCCAATTTTTAGTGTTTCGAGTTCAAATCTTCAAAAATCATAGCCTTGTAGTTTGAACTTGTTTTTGGTGATGCGCCGAAGAGCTTATAGGACCGGGTAGTCGATTGGCATAAACCCCTAGTGACCGTGCTCGCCCGATTGCATTTTGAAGAAGATAGCATCTTCACTTCATAGGCTGGAAAACAGCCTTGGTTCCAGTCAGTCGACTGGACCATTGAGTCAGTCGACTGGCTGTAGCACATAGGCATTCCGAAGGCAATAACTAGAGGCTCGGGTCCTCTGTTTCCCTGCATTCAGTCGACTGAATTTTTAGGTCAGTCGACTGACTGCAGGAAATTATTTTTCCTCGCTTCTGGTTCAGTCGACTGGACCTTTGAGTCAGTCGACTGACCTGCACCAATTTGCCTAATATGCCTATTTGTGCATATTTTTGCTTCGTTTCCAAATTCCATCGACTCGTGTTATTTCCCACTTGTTGTTGCTACGACGTTAATGACTTCTATTTTTGGAATTTTTAGGAATATCCATTTTGATGGATTCGGATCGATTTCTTTGGATCTTTATTCGCGTCCTTGAGTGTGAATTTTGGTGGTTGATTGTTCTACAATCATTTTTGTGTTTTGTCACTTTAAAAATATAAAGGTTTCAATACTAGTAGTAAATATCAAAACTCTTTCCTCAAAACGATGTCAACTCTATTTTCAATACCAAATTTGTTTATAAAACCATTTTCCAATCTATTAGTATATACAAACCTTTACCTCACTCGTATGAGAAATCTAATTAAACGTCTTAGTAAAACAGGTGGTATGAAACGCTTGCGTTTACTTCGGCGGTTGATTCTTGGACTTGTTCGATTGAATCTCTTATGACAATTTCCTAGTGGAGATCTACAATTTGTTCGTAAATATTTAAGTTAAGCTAGTGGTTATGGGACATGAAGCTAAGCTCATATATTTACTAGCTTACTGTAATTGACACTTCTTGATGATCATGACGATCATTTTTATGATTTAGACTAGCATTGTGCGATGTCTCTTTGTCTGCGAGGGAGACTAAACCCCGTTTTGTGGAGTTTCGACTCAAATTGGTGGGGTAGCAACCCATGGTCTTCGGGCCGTTTGTGGAGCTTCGGCTCAATTTGTGATGGTTAGCAACCATGGAATTAGCATTCCGTTTGTGATACACGTGTTGGTGAGCCTTGTGCTCCCGTTTGTGATAGGCCTTCCCCCCTTTGTGATTTCTGGATTTCTTGAGATGATTTCTAGAATTTGTGCTTCACCAATTTTCGTGATTTCCATTGATAAGCTTTATCGATATTTGTGCATTGGTGAATTTGTGCGTCATTGACTTTTGTAATTTCTGGATTTCGTGTGTTGAATTCTGGAATTTGTGTGTCATTGACTTTCGTGATTGACATTGATATTATCGTCAATATTTTGGTTTGGTGAACTAAATTAGGAGTATGACGTTTCTGTCATTCTTGTGTAGATTTTGTGACATTGAATAATCCCTTGATGATTTTCAACTGCTTATATATATCACAGCTTGGCATTGTGATTATTATGTGTTTAGTCATATCTCTTATTCTATATCATTTCATCTAATATTTATAGTTAGACTGATCCGTTTATTATTTTCTTATTAAATAATACTCGGGTCAGACCGAGATGTTACAGGTGCTTCTGCTTGACTTCTCCCCAGGGATTCATTACTCTGACTTTTGGGAAACTACTTAGATTAGTAGTTTATTTTGTTGTATACACTTGAGATATAGACTCATAGTTGTATTCTTTTGTATAGCACGTGTTGCTATTCTTTTGTATTATTGTGGATCTTTTTGACCACTACTCTGATATACACTTCCATGTGTTAATTATATATTCATATCTTCTTCCGCCCTTGTGATATGAATTATCTGTGACTGATTTATGTTATGTTTATTTCTGTATTTGTTTCCGAAGATATTATAGCCACTGTGTAGTAGCTTTGAGTTTGTGTCGGTATGTCGGATTTCCTCTTGATAAAGTATTGCATGTTATACTATCTGACATATCGATGCTCGCACAAAGCAATTACACGGATGGTCACTCCTCAACAGCCTTATTCTCCGTGCTAATTGACAGCATTACACCGTAGTGTTCTTGGATAGCGTGGGTATAGAGGTGGGGCGTCAAAGCTTGGTATCAGAGCCAAACTTCGGAACAATATGGAATATTATAACAAGGATCATCGTCCTAAGTCCATCTTAGGAGTCGTGCTTTAGGATTTAATTCGAGTCTTCGTACCATTCTATCCTATTTTCTTTTATGATTCCTTTTTTTATTTACCAAGATTTCTTGATAGTTATTTGGTGAATAACCTTTTTCTTCTTCTTCTTTCTTCCTAAAGGAAGAGAAATGTCTAGACCAGGCCGTCCCAGAGCCGTACCGTTTAGTGTTCCACCCCAAGATGGAGTTTTTATGACTGCTCAACAGCTTCTTGATTTAGTGACAAATGCTCAAGCAGCTGGAGCTAACCCGGAACCTACTCACCCAAAGTCAGGGTTTGCACGCTTGTGCAGCGATTACACTAATTTGGATGGGGAGCCATTCAAAGGTTACGAAATTATTATTGAAGTACAGGCTTGGCTAAGGTCATGCGATCGAATCTTTTCTCGCATGAATCTTATTGACCTTCACCGAGTTCAGGTGGCCTCTAGTATGCTCCGAGAAAGAGCATTGGACTGGTACGAGCTTCTTATTTCTGAGATTAATGAAGCGGATCTCTCCTGGGAGCAATTCCAGGAACGCTTCGAGTTGAAGTTTGTACCAGAAGCAGAGAAAGTGACATTGGCTCGACGATTTATAGACCTTGTTCAAGGTGAGTCCTCCGTGACTGATTACGTTGCCTCCTTCGAGTCGCTTTCCAAATATGGGGTTGAATACATCAACACCCCTTTAAAGAAGAACCAGAGGTTCGTCTATGGCTTAAACCGAAATCTCAAGAAGCCATTACTTCTAAAGTTAGAAGTTTCTTTCGACCAACTCATTGAAGAGGCGGATAGGGAGAATGATGTTGAAGTGGTGGGTTCCAAACCAAACTTCAACAACAAAAAGAAAAGGCCTGGTAAATTCAAAGGTCCTTATCCCAATAAGAAAGGGAAGCAAGCAACCCCCGTGGCAAAGACTTCTTCCTTTGGTCGTGGGGAATGCTATAATTGTGGTTCGAAGGACCATTACGCGAACAAGTGTCCAGAGTCTCTCTCTTGTCGCTACTGCAAAGGTCCCGGTCATGTTATATCTTCATGTCCCAAGCTTCAGGGCAAGAAGGAGGGAAAGTTGAATGTTGCTCAAGCCCCTGGCAACACATCTCGAAATCAAGGTATTTCTCGTTCTATCCTTGATGGAATTATTTTATTTCGTGATCATCCTATTCGAGTTCTTTTTGATACGGGTGCGTCCCATTCTTTTATATCAAAAGAACTTGTTGATACTTTTTCTTTGGATGTTTTTTGTTTAATGACTTCTTTGAGAATTGCGAATCCGGTTGGTGGATCCGCGACAATCAGTTTATTGTGTAAAGATGTCGAGATTATTTTGTGTGATTTCTCTTTCTGAGCCGATTTGCATGTCATGCGTTATTTAGGCTTTGGAATGATTTTGGGAATGGATTGGCTTAACCGTTATGAAGCTCATATCCTATGTCCTGAGCGGACTATTCATCTTCGACATCCTCAATCTGTTAATCAGGTTTCTGTTATTCTTAAAGATTCGGATTCTGCCTTGGTTGCATCTTTATATTCTTTAAATCCTCGTGATGACGATGATGATGATGAGGGTGATATTATTTCTCTTATTCACGTCGTTCGTGAATTTTCCAACATATTCGAGCCCGTTTTAGGATTGCCACCTAAGCGAGCAATTGAGTTCAGAATTAATCTTATTCCTGGAGCTCAACCTATCACTCGTCCTCCTTATCGTTTGTCCAATAAAGAAAATGAGGAGATGCGTATACAATTATCCGATTTGGAAACGAAGCAATTTATTCACTCTAGTTCCTCGCCTTGGGGAGCTTCAGCTATTTTTGTGAAGAAATCCGATGGTACACTTAGGCTTTGCGTTGACTACCGCAAGCTTAATGATCTTACTATCAAAAATAAATATCCTTTACCTCGGATTGATGATCTATTCAATCAATTTAGTGGTGCTAGAGTCTTTTCACAATTAGACTTAGCTACTGGATTTCATCAGCTTCGCATTGCAGAGGATAGCATTCCTTTGACATCGTTCCGAACTCATTATGGATCTTATGAATGGCTTGTTATGCCATTTGGTTTAACGAATGCTCCGGCTTATTTCGTTGACCTTATGAATAGAGTTTTCAAAGACTTCCTCGATCGATTTGCTCTCATCTTTATTGATGATATTCTTGTGTATTCAAAAACCGAGGAGGAACATGAGAAGCATCTTCGGATTGTGTTGGAAACTCTTAGGAGTAATCAATTGAAAGCAAAATTTTCTAAATGTCATTTTCGGCAATCTCGTGTGAAGTTTCTCGGTCATATTATTTCCAAATCCGGAATTTCCGTGGATCCTTCAAAGATTGAAGCGATTCAAAGTTGGAAGAAACTGGAGAGTGTGACAGAGATTCGTAGTTTTCTCGGATTGGTAGGCTATTACCGCCGTTTTATCAAAGACTTTTCTAAGATTGTCGTGCCTCTCACTAGCTTAACGAGGAAAGGTATTAAATACATTTTGTCGGACAAATGTGAAACTTCTTTTCAGAAATTAAAAGAACTCCTTTCAGATACTCCTATTCTTGTTATTCCCGAGGGGAATCAAGATTTCGTTGTTTATACCGATGCTAGTCGCGTTGGTTTGGGTGCCGTTCTTATGCAAAGAGAACGTGTTATTGCTCATGCTTCTAGGCAATTGAAGCCTGCTGAGACTAGATATGCCACTCATGATTTAGAGCTCGCGACTATTGTTTTTGCTCTTCGTATTTGACGTCATTATCTTTTAGGAGAGAAATTTGTTCTTTATATCGATCATAAGTCCTTGAAGTATTAATTCTCTCAAAAGGAACTTAATTTGCGTCAACAGCGTTGGCTCGAATTTCTTGCACCATATGATCTTGATATTCTTTATACTCCCGGTAAGGGTAATCGTGTCGCTGATGCTCTTAGCCGGAAACAAGAAGTTGTTGTTTCTATGATGATATCCAAATGGAACGATCTCGAGATTTTATCTACTTGTGAAATTCGAGACCGTATTTCCGATTTATGTTCATCTCTTGTTTTATGTAGCCTTGAGGCTCATCCTTCTCTTCTAGACCACATTCTTGAAGCTCAAAGGCTAGATCCTGAATTGGCTCTTCTTGGCCAAAATATTAAGGATAAAATTGATATTGAAGGTTTAAAAGACTTTGATATCGATTCTCGTGGCGGCATTCGGAAATTTGGTAGACTTATCATACCAAATATTGGTGATCTTCGTAAAGATAGTTTAGAAGATTTCCATCGTTCTAAATTTACCATTCATCCCGGTAGTAGCAAAATGTACGTGGATATGAAGCGACTTTATTATTGGGAGGGAATGAAACTTGACATCGCTAACTTCGTTAAGCATTGCATGACTTGCCAACTCGTTAAGGCCTAGCATCAAAGGCCCGGTGGATTATTGCAACCTTTAGAAATTCCAATTTGGAAGTGGGACCAAATTTCCATGGATTTTATTGACGGCCTTCCCCGTTCTCGTTCGGGTCATGATAGTTTATGGGTGATCGTTGATAGGCTTACTAAATCTGCCCATTTTATTCCCGTTCGGTCTAACCGAACCATTTCTCTTTTGGCCAAGCTCTTTGTTAAAGAGATTGTTAAATTGCATGGAGTTCCTACCTCTATTGTTAGCGACCGTGATCCATTGTTTACTAGTGGATTTTGGAGGAGTCTTCAAAAAGCTTTGGGAACGAAGCTTAATTTTAGCACCGCTTATCATCCTCAGTCCGATGGACAAACCGAGCGTGTGAATCATGAAAAGTGTGTGATAGTGAACGTGCTAGTATAGTACACACGGATCGTGTAATATGGACTTATAATATAAATGCGGAAAATAGACGATAGTAGCAAAGTAAATAAAAATAGAAAAATCACACCAGAGATTTTTATACTGGTTCGGAGCACCATCCTACGTCCAGTCCCAGACTTCTATCTGGATTTTCACTATTAACTACCTCGCTTCACCCGGAGGAAGAGGTTTACAATACCCGAGCAAACGAACGGGATTTCACGCCTCTAATACACTAAGGACTTCAACACTTGCCTCTTACAACACCGAGGACTTCAATAACGATGAATATAATTGTTTGTTGACGGTATGTGTTCTTGCTAACACAGTTTTGTTACTTGTAGTACAAATTTCCTATAATCTTATCCTCAAAATATGTGAATGATGTTTTGTGAAGATTAAGGAAAGTATATTACTTGTTGAATCAAAAGATATGAAATAATTTCAATGATTCAATAAGCAATTAAAATAATTGAGAGCTTTTAGAATGCAGGAGTAGTAAGATCAGAAATTAGAGTAAAAAGAATATGTTTTCATGTATATTGAATCAATGATTTAGATGAGTATATATAGAGAAAAATAGTTGTAACTCTTTGTGAACAGTTGCCATTAAGAGATATGATTATTGATGAAAGGTAAGAGATGCAACCTTTGGAGAAAGAAGTGTCTTTTGGGAAAAGTTGCTTTCTGTTTAAAAACGGTCGACAGGTCGAAAATTGACCAGTAGACAGGAATTCAAATATATAGTCGTTATGTGCATGTGTGCACGTTTTAGTGTGCAACTTAGACTGGAACGGTCGACCGCCTATATTATGACCGGTCGACCGGTCCCTGTAAAGTTGCACATAGAATGTACAACTGCAATTCAGTTGTATATATTGATTCCCTTGAGATGCATGATTTTTTTTTTGAGGATAGATTTTAACAAGTTTATCACTATTACAATATCAAATAATCAACCTAAAATTTAGAGTACCATATGTAGCTCTTTTGTGCCTCTTTATAGCCATAATGTCTTCGTTTTGTCGATCGCCTTTATTTCTTTGTCAGAAATCAAAAAACTTCATAGAGTCTATGACTCAACATTCTCCCCCTTTTTGATTGATGACAATATATATCTGAAAATCTGAATCTCCCCCTGAGTATGTGATCTCCCTCTGAGAGTTTGTTTGAATTCTTTATATATATGTATCCTGCAAACAATTGTTAGCCCTTTCTCCCCCTTTGTCATCGACAAAAAGGAGTAACAGATACTGGAATAATATAGAAGTGTAATTACCATAATATGCATAGCAAAATAAAACTTAACACATCCAAAACATACCAGAGTATAATACAGACCATAATGTCAAACGAAAAATAAAAATAACGACACTATTTAGTACAAGTGTCGATTGATGTTTTTAAAGTACTAAACCATAATAGACAATAGAATCTAAGATGAGGCAGATCCTATCTCCTCTTCATCATCATCATCGTCATCATCATCATGTTCTTCTTCTTCATCATTGTTCCCTCTAGATGATTCTCCATGTCCATGTCCACTCATACCAGTAGACTCCTCAGATGATGTCCAGTTGAAAACGGGAGGAGCAGGACGTTTTTCTGGGTCTTGTGCTTGAACAGAGGTGGATGTGGTACATGATATAGCATCTCATAACATACCAAAGAATGACTTGACCTTATTGAATCATTTATCAATTTTTGTGTCTATGCGCTTGAGACGTGATTCAAGCAAGAATTGGTTACGCGCAATAGTTTCAAGTGATTCTTTTGTGGATGATTTTGATTTTAACAGTTTAACTTCATCGGAACGAGGTCGAGAGGATGTAGCTTTTTGTTTTCTTGGACCTCTTTGTTTCCATTGTTCAAAAGGCATAATCTCAAGATAAGGAGGAGGAAGCTTCATGCGTTTGATGGTTATGGAATCAATACATTTTGGTTTCGAGGTGGCAGAGTCAGGAGGCTTTACCCCACAAGCTAACAAAAGACGCATGATATATTCATTGTAGAAAAAATGAGGTCACGTAGAGTTATTTACCTTGAGAATTTAGTCAAAAAGCATATGAACCCAATTGATTTGGATATCCCCATAAATAGCATAGAGAGCCTTGAAGTTTTCTTTATATACAGCATCGTAATTTCCTAGTCTAGGAAACAGAGAATGCATCAAGACGCGATGTAGTAGTCTGGCGGTGGGTCGAAGTCCAATAGATTTTGTGCCATCACTGTTATCCTCTATGAACTGATGACTGATGCTATTGCGAGTGAAGACTTCACAGAAAGTAGATGAAAACTCATCGCCTCGATTTGGTATACCAAGTATAGAGGCAATCCTATCATGAGTAATAAAAATTTGTTTGCCACAGACGACAGACCAAATGACTCCGTTCGGATTATCCGGTTGATACTCGTCGAGGTTCATGTTGGCATAGAACAATTTTATCATCAAATGATTTATTTCCACATTGTTTTCTGAAAAATCTATCAATGGAGAAATGTTGGAGTTATTGGCTAACCTACGAATTCCATAAGACGTGAAATCATCAAACTTGATGAAAGAACCCGGATGAAATTTGTAGTTAGTCATTTGATTCCATCTTGAGATAGCCACTGGGTTTTCAAGCCATTTCTTAGCGGAGAAATTAAGAGATGAAGTTCCGGAGGATGATCCTTTCTTGGGTTTCTTTTGCGGAGGAGCCATTTTTAGAGAAATTAGAGAATAGGAATTTTGAAATTTTGGGGAGTGGTTTTAGGGTTTTGGTGAAAAGGTACAGAAAGTAAGAAAATGAGGAAGATAGAGGAATGAAAGGACGCAAGATATATATAAAAAAACTGAAAGTTCGTAAATCGGTCGACCTATGGATTATGGCCGGTAGACCGTTTTCATCCAGAGAGCAAACGGTCGACCGGTTACAATATTGGGGGTCGACCGGTTTGACAATATGCTGAATAAAACTCTGTTGTGCAATTTTTTTGAATATATTGTGCTACATTTTCACTCTTATTGTATAATACAAGTATTATTACATGAGTGACGGAAAGAAACAAAGAAAAAAATAGAATACAATGAGTATATATATAAATCTAAGTGGAAGGTTCGTCATTAAAATTATCTTTGTTTACTTCAATACGTTTTGCCCATGGACTCCAGTTTTTCTGAGTACCTTCATTCCTGTCATAATTCCGATCCCAAGAGTTAGGACTCCTAGATGTTGATGGCCTAGACGGCATTGGTTCATGCACGTCATGCTTGTTGGAACTACAAAAGAATGATGCCACCTTTTCTAAAACAGATAAACATGCCGATGTTTTTTGTTGCTCATCGTAAAGTTGGCTTTGCCCATAATGAAGCTGTCGTTGAAGATCTATTTGATGTTTCTGATAGTGGTGAATCTCGTCGATCTGTGCTTTGGTACGAGGAGAACAAAATAGCGTCTTCTTAACTCGTTTTGAGGTTGGTGTACTACCAGGAGTACGAGAGCATTGATGATGATACTTTGGTTTTTGTTTTGGTGTTTCAGGAGAATAATACTCTTCTGACTCAGAACTAGTAATGGAGATATGTGATTCTTGAGCACATTTATCACAAATGTGAGCCATAGAGACTTATATATAGAGTCGTATGCTCAGAAAAAGAAAAATGAAAAGAGAGTAATTTTTACAAGCTTATAAAGAGTTTCCTTGTAAATAAGTTTGTGGATGAAAATGAATAAAGAAAATTAACCATGAAAGCAAGCAGAGGCTCATATTCAATGTTAAAAATAGCTTAAGCAAAAGCTATAGCTAAAATATAACCAAAAGACAAGATGATCATTAGTAATTACTAGTCAAGATCTTTTCTTGAAATCAAACCAAGCTCTCTTTGTAATCTAATAAAACTAGATTCGAGCAGAGGCTTAGTAAAAATGTCCGCTAATTGATTGTCGGTTTGGACATATTCAAGACATATATTTCCTTTTTCAATATTATCCCGAAGGAAATGATGACGGATATCAATGTGTTTGGTTCTAGAATGATTCACCGGATTCTTAGAGAGATTTATAGCACTTGTGTTATCACAGTATATAATTGAATTTGATAAATGAATATCAAAATCTTGAAGAGTTTGTTGCATGTATAGTACTTGAGTACAAGCGAGAGCCGCTGATATATATTCGGCTTCACATGTTGATAGTGAAACACAATTCTGTTTCTTACTAAACCAAGAGACAAGTGATTTTCCAATAAAATGGCACGTACCACTTGTACTTTTTCTATCCGTTCGTGATCCGCCAAAATCATCATCACTATATGATACTAATTCAAATGAACATTCTTTTGGATAAAAAAGACCGAAATCTTTGGTATTATTAAGATAACGAATTATACGTTTCACTGCTCGTAGATGTGATTCTTTTGGATCTGCTTGAAAGCGTGCACATAGACAAACACTCATCATTATATCTGGACGACTAGCTGTAAGATAAAGAAGAGAACCAATCATGCTTCGATATAATTTCTGATCAACACTCTTACCATTTTCATCTTTTTCAAGATGTGTAGTTGTACTCATAGGAGTTGGTTTACCAGATGTATTTTCTAATCTGAAGCGTTTGATAAGATTTCCGCAATATTTTTCTTGATTGATAAAGATACCACTCGGAAGTTGTTTGATTTGAAGACGAAGAAAATATGATAGTTCTCCCATATGAGACATTTCGAACTCTTTGGTCATAATATTTGCAAATTCCTTACAGAGTTTATCGTTTGTTGAACCAAAGATGATGTCGTCTACATATATCTGGATAACTAGAATATCCTTTTGAGAATGTTTAATAAACAAGGTTTGATCGACTTTGCCTATTCGAAATCCTGAGTTAATAAGATAGCTACGTAATCGTTCATACCAAGCACGAGGTGCTTGTTTTAAACCATACAGAGCTTTCTTAAGTTTGAACACATGGTCAGGATATTTTTCATGTACGAACAAAGGAGGTTGTTCGACATATACATTCTCTTTGATAAATCCATTTAGAAATGCACTTTTGACATCCATCTGATAAAGTTTGAAGTTATGGTGACAAGCAAAAGATAATAGGATTCTAATAGCTTCTAGTCAAGCAACTGGTGCAAAAGTTTCTTCATAATCGATACCTTCTTCCTAATTATACCCTTGTGCTACTAACCTTGCTTTATTTTTGGTGATATTCCCTTGTTCGTCGGCTTTATTTTTATGAACCCATTTAGTGCCAATAACTGACTGATCAGTTGGCCTTGGAACAAGTTCCCAAACGTCATTGCGCTCGAACTGATTTAGTTCTTCCTGCATGGCAATGATCCAGTAATCGTCTGTAGCAGCTTCTTTTGGATTCTTAGGTTCGATATTTGATAGAAACGCAACATGACCCATTTGATGTAATTGATTCCTAGTTCTTACTTGTGAGTTAACCTCGCCAATTACATTTTGAACCGGATGGTGTCTCAATAATCTTGGAGGGGAACGTATCTCACAAACTGGTTGTTGTTGGGAAATATTGTCAATAAGATTTTCAGAGTCAGAGTCATAATTTGTGATGAGAGGAGTGTCAGTAAATATAGTTTCGTCATTATCTGGTTTTGATTGAGAAGGTTTAAAGAATTCATCAAAAGAAACATGAAGAGATTCTTCAATAGTTTTGGTTCGTTCATTGAAAATACGATACGCTTTGCTTCTTTCTGAATAGCCGACAAATATACCTTCATCAGCTTTCGGATCAAACTTTCCGAGATGGTCTTTTGTATTTAAAATAAAACATTTTGAACCAAATACTTTGAAGTAAGATATATTTGGCTTCCTTTCGTTAAATAATTCATAAGACGTGTCTTTGGTGAGTGGTCGGATGGACACATGATTCAAAACATAACATGCAGTAGCGACGGCTTCTGCCCAGAAATGTTTTGGTAAAATGGATCCATTTAATAACGTTCTTGCACATTCTTGTAATGTTCGATTTTTCCGTTCTACAACTCTGTTTTGTTGTGGAGTTCTAGGAAACGAAAAATTATGGTTAATACCTTTTTTTGTACAAAAATGTTCAAATTTGTTATTTTCAATTCACCACCATGATCACTTCTTATATTTTTAACTTTTAGCCCTTTTGATTTTTGAATTCTTTTGACGAAAGATTTGAAATGGTCAAAAGTGTCACTCTTGTTTTTTTAGAAAAATAGTCGATGTATAACGAGAATAGTCATCAACTATTACAAATACATATCTATTATGGTTTATTGACTGAACCTGTGTTGGTCCGAATAAGTCCATATGTAGTAGTTCAAGTGGTTGTAATTTTGATATGACCCTTTTTGATTTGAAGGATGATCTGGTCAATTTTCCTATCTGACAGGCATCACAAAAATTATCTTTTTTATAACTAATCTTGGGTAGACCTCTAACTAGATTGTTTTTGGCTAGCTTGTTAATAGTTCTGAAGTTTATATGACAGAAGCGTTTATGCCATAGCCATGGATCATTATCATTAGCCACAAGACACATATCTGAATTATGATTAATATTCATATTCAGAATATATATATTTCTGTCTCTATAACCTTCAAAAACTAAATTGTGGTCTTTATCTAAGATACTACACTTATTATTCGAAAAGTAGATTGTAAAACCTTTGTCACATAACTGACTAATACTAAGTAAATTGTGTTTTAAATTTTTAACTAGCATGACATTTGTAATAAGAGGTAAGTTAGATGTACCGCAATTGCTCACATCGCCTTTGCCGATGATATAGCCTTTTGAATTGTCTCCAAAAGTAACGGAGCCACCATCTGAGTATGTAATATTTGTTAATAAGTTCTTGTCTCCTGTCATGTGCTTCGAGCAACCACTGTCCAATATCCACTTTCCTCTTTTCTTAAGTGGGACCTGCAAAAAATAGAATTAAGTCCATGGTACCCACTTTTTATAGGGTCCTAAGAGTTAGGTCTGAGGAGTCCAAACCCATATGCGTCCGGTATCCCCTTTATATATATAATTATTATTAAGATGCACAGTATTCATGAATTGCTGAATGTATTTGTTCCTAATCAAATTGTTATTTGTTTTAGGAACCCATATTTTGATAGTCTTTGTATTTTTCTTTTGAAATTTCACAACTGGCTTTGGTTTGGAACATAATAAACTAAGATCTTTCTTAACTTCAATCTTTTGTACTCTCTTCTTTCTTTTATTACCCTTGATTTCTTGTTTCTTATATCCCAGACCTTGTTTATTTGATGCAGATTGTGAGTTTTCAATGATTTTTGTCAAATTTTCTCGACCTTTGTTAAAGTTAGAAACATTTTGAGTAATGTCATCAAACTTTGTTTGTAAACTAGCTTTTTCTAGGTCTAGAATTTTGATTTTTGCCTTAAGCTCATGATTTTCAGTAGTGAGAGCATTATTTTTCTCTTTTTGAGCTTCTATTTCTTGACTCAAAAGAGATAGTTGAGAGTCAACATTAGTTGATGATTCTTGAATTTTTTCAAGTTCCTCTTCTAATATTTTCTTCCCATCTTTTAACATATCTCGTTCAAACTCTGCTCTACTTAAATCTGTTTTGACTACTTTTAATTGACGTTTTATGTCTTTATATTTGATTATCAATTCAGCATTAATATCAAGTAATTCATCAAATGTAGGAATTTGTACCTCATCTTCTGTTGCCATAAAACAAACATTAGCTTGTTCATTCTTCGAATCACTTTCACTTTCTGATGAAGATGACTCTGAATCATCCCATGTTACTAAGAAGGCTCGTTTCTTTGATTTGTCCTTCTTATATTTGAATTTGTCATTTTCTGACTTCTTCTTTTGTTCTGGACAATCCTTCTGCATGTGTCCCTTTTTGTGGCAGTTGAACATTCTATAGCAGATGAAGATGGTTTATTTGATCCAGGTTTCCTTTTATTGTAACGACTGGCTTTTCGATATTTTAGGAATTTTTTGAATCCTTTCGCAATGAATGCCAAATCTTCGTCTTCAGAATCTGATTCATTTTCATTTTTCTCAACATGTAATGCTACATTTTTCTTTTCTTCTTTCTGTTCTTTTCTAGCCTGCAAATTCGCTTCATAGGACATTAAATTTCCTATCAATTCATCTGGCTTCATAACGGAAAGATCATTAGCTTCTTCAATTGCTAATACTTTTCCTTCCCATTCACTAGTTAGAGAATGTAGGACTGTTGAAACAACATCAAAATCAGAATATTTTTGTCCTAAGCCAATAAGTGCATGGTGGATAGTTTGAAACCGTGAATACATATCGTTGATTGTCTCATTTGGTTTCATTTTGAAATTTTGAAATTGACTTTTCAGCATGGCTATTTTGGCTTGTTTAACCTTGTTAGTACCTTCATGAGTGGTTTTTAGCGTTTGCCAAATTTGATATGCAGTAGTGCAGATACTAACACGGTTATATTCATTTTGGTCTAATGCACAAAACAACATATTTATTGCTCTTGCATTTACGGCTGCTGCCGTTTTCTCAGCCGCAGTCCATTCTGAATAATCAGTTGTTGGATTCACTATTTCTCTTTGAGTGGCATTCCAAGCATCATAGCTATTTGATTACATAAAGAATGACATACGTGTTGCCCAATAACTATAGTTAAGACCATTGAAAAATGGAGGTCTTTGTGTCGATTGACCTTCCGTGTAAGTGGTGTTTTGAGTGCTATTACTTGCGATATTTTCCATATTACAAGAATATATCAAATAACTGTGTTACGGTTATGTGATGACCTTGCTCTGATACCAAATGAAAAGTGTGTGATAGTGAACTTGCTAGTATAATACACACGGATCGTGTAATATGGACTTATAATATAAATGCGGGAAATAGACGATAGTAGCAAACTAAAAAAAATAGAAAAATCACACCAGAGATTTTTATACTGGTTCGGAGCACCATCCTACGTCTAGTCCCAGACTTCTATCTGGATTTTCACTATTAACTACCTCGCTTCACCCGGAGGAACAGGTTTACAATACCCGAGCAAACGAACGGGATTTCACGCCTCTAATATACTGAGGACTTCAACACTTGCCTCTTACAACACCGAGGACTTCAACACTTGCCTCTTACAACACCGAGGACTTCAACACTTGCCTCTTACAACACCGAGGACTTCAATAACGATGAATATAATTGTTTGTTGACGGTATGTGTTCTTGCTAACACAGTTTTGTCACTTGTAGTACAAATTTCCTATAATCTTATCCTCAAAATATGTGAATGATGTTTTGTGAAGATTAAGGAAAGTATATTACTTGTTGAATAAAAAAATATGAAATAATTTCAATGATTCAATAAGCAATTAAAATAATTGAGAGCTATTAGAATGCAGGAGTAGTAAGATCAGAAATTAGACTAAAAAGAATATGTTTTCATGTATATTGAATCAATGATTTAGATGAGTATATATAGAGAAAAATAGTTGTAACTCTTTGTGAACAGTTGCCATTAAGAGATATGATTATTGATGAAAGGTAAGAGATGCAACCTTTGGAGAAAGAAGTGTCTTTTGGGAAAAGTTGCTTTCTGTTTAAAAGCGGTCGACGGGTCGAAAATTGACCAGTAGACAGGAATTCAAATATATAGTCGTTATGTGTATGTGTGCACGTTTTAGTGTGCAACTTAGACTGGAACGGTCGACCGCCTATATTACGACCGGTCGACCGGTCCCTGTAAAGTTGCACACAGAATGTGCAACTGCAATTCAGTTGTATATATTGATTCCCTTGAGATGCATGATTTTTTTTGAGGATAGATTTTAACAAGTTTATCGCTATTACAACATCAAATAATCAACCTAAAATTTAGAGTACCATACGTAGCTCTTTTGTGCCTCTTTATAGCCATAATGTCTTCGTTTTGTCGATCGCCTTTATTTCTTTGTCAGAAATCAAAAAACTTCATAGAGTCTGTGACTCAACAAATCAAACTCTTGAAGATCTTCTTCGTGCATGTGTTCTTGATTTTGGTGAAAGTTGGGAAGATCATATTTCTCTTGTTGAATTTTCCTATAATAATAGCTTCCAATCTAGTATTGGTATGGCACCTTTCGAGGCACTCTATGGAAGGCCATGCCGATCTCCTTCTTGTTGGCTTGAGGCCGGTGAGAAGCTGGTTTTAGGTCCAGATTTTATTCGTGATTCTACAGAAAAGATTGATCTTGTTCGTCATAGGATGAAAGAAGCCCAGAGTAGACAAAAATCCTATGCCGATAATCGGAGAAGGAAGTTAGAATTTTCTGTGGGAGATCTTGTGTTCATTCGTGTTTCACCTATGAAGGGTGTTGTGCGTTTCAGTCGATCGGGAAAGTTAGCGCCTCGATATATTGGGCCATTTCCTATCACTGAACGTATTGGTTCCATGGCTTATTGCCTTTTATTACGGGCTCAATTTTCAGCTATCCATGACGTGTTTCACGTTTCTCAACTTCGGAAGTGTCTTCGAGATTCCGATTCTATTCTTGAGCCCGGTGTTGTGGAAGAGATTGAAGTTTCACCGAATTTAACTTTTGAGCAGCATCCTGTTCGTATCATTGCTTCGGAAGTCAAACGTCTTCGAAATAAAGATGTTCTGCTTGTTAAAGTTCAATGGTCTTCAAATCCTAAGGATTGTTCTTGGGAATCTAGAGAGTTCATCGAGCGAACACATCCGGACTTACTTTCCCGTGCTCTTTAAGGTGAACTTATTTCAAACTTCTTTTGTGTTGAATATGCTTTTATGGTTGTTACTATATATCTTCTTCTTAAATATTGCGAGGACGCAATTTCTTTAACGAGGGGAGTTTGTAACAACCCGCATATTTGTCGATTTTATATTTAAATATTTTATAAAAATATTTTATCGATACTCGGAATTTTGTCCGAAAAGCTACTTTTTGCATACGGTCGAATTAGGACTCGGGACCACTCCCATTGAGTTTAAAATGCCGTTTGCGACTTTTTTGAGTATAAGCTTCGATATGTCTGGAGAAGGTTGATTTTTGCTACTTTTTCACTTAGGGTTTTGGTTTGGGCTGAGCCCACTTATGTATTCAGTCCCAACTCCTCTCCTCCTCATTTACTTCATTTCCAATTCCTAATACTCAAGCTAAAGCATCAATGGTGGGAGAGATTGGAAATTAAAACTCCAAAACCCTAGTTTTCTCTTGCAAATCAACTCTAGCTCTAAACTAATAGAAGAACCCATTGGTAAGCTTCTCTTCTTCTTCTCCAACTCAATCTCTAATCAAAATTCAGAAATTTCCTAAACCTAACTTAGGGAATGTTCTTCTTTTAAACCTTAGAATCAAGCCTCTTGAGTTGGATTTGAAGAGTGGTTGATTTTCCATTGATTTCAAGCATCTTCTTCAATCGTTTGGGTTTAAAGGTGAGATTTTTAATCTCACATCTAGGTCTATGATTATCTTCGGTTGTTAGGTATGAATTCCTAACACATATTCATGTGCATTTGGTTTTGGTTTGGATTGATTTGGTGTATATTCCAATTTTTAGTGTTTCGAGTTCAAATCTTCAAAAATCATAGCCTTATAGTTTGAACTTGTTTTTGGTGATGCGTCGAAGAGCTTATAGGACCGGGTAGTCGATTGGCATAAACCCCTAGTGACCGTGCTCACCCGATTGCATTTTGAAGAAGATAGCATCTTCACTTCATAGGATGGAAAACAGCCTTGGTGCCAGTCAGTCGACTGGACCATTGAGTCAGTTGACTGGCTGTAGAACATAGGCATTCCGAAGGCAATAACTAGAGGCTCGGGTCCTCTGTTTCCCTGCATTCAGTCGACTGAATTTTTAGGTCAGTCGACTGACTGCAGGAAATTATTTTTCCTTGCTTCTGGTTCAGTCGACTGGACCTTTGAGTCAGTCGACTGACCTGCACCAATTTGCCTAATTATGCCTATTTGTGCATATTTTTGCTTGGTTTCCAAATTCCATCGACTCGTGTTATTTCCCACTTGTTGTTGCTACGACGTTAATGACTTCTATTTTTGGAATTTTTGGGAATATCCATTTTGATGGATTCGGATCGATTTCTTTGGATCTTTATTCGCGTCCTTGAATGTGAATTTTGGTGGTTGATTGTTCTACAATCATTTTTGTGTTTTGTCACTTTAAAAATATAAAGGTTTCAATACTAGTAGTAAACATCAAAACTCTTTCCTCAAAACGATGTCGACTCTATTTTCAATACCAAATTCGTTTATAAAACCGTTTTCCAATCTATTAGTATATACAAACCTTTACCTCACTCGTATGAGAAATCTAATTAAACGGCTTAGTAAAACAGGTGGTATGAAACGCTTGCGTTTACTTCGTCGGTTGATTCTTGGACTTGTTCGATTGAATCTCTTATGACAATTTCCTAGTGGAGATCTACAATTTGTTCGTAAATATTTAAGTTAAGCTAGTGGTTATGGGACATGAAGCTAAGCTCATATATTTACTAGCTTACTGTAATTGACACTTCTTGATGATCATGACGATCATTTTTATGATTTAGACTAGCATTGTGCGATGTCTCTTTGTCTGCGAGGGAGACTAAACCCCGTTTTGTGGAGTTTCGACTCAAATTGGTGGGGTAGCAACCCATGGTCTTCGGGCCGTTTGTGGAGCTTCGGCTCAATTTGTGATGGTTAGCAACCATGGAATTAGCATTCCGTTTGTGATACACGTGTTGGTGAGCCTTGTGCTCCCGTTTGTAATAGGCCTTCCCCCCTTTGTGATTTCTGGATTTCTTGAGATGATTTCTAGAATTTGTGCTTCACCAATTTTCGTGATTTCCATTGATAAGCTTTATCGATATTTGTGCATTGGTGAATTTGTGCGTCATTGACTTTTGTGATTTCTGGATTTCGTGTGTTGAATTCTGGAATTTGTGTGTCATTGACTTTTGTGATTGACATTGATATTATCGTCAATATTTTTGGTTTGGTGAACTAAATTAGGAGTATGATGTTTCTGTGATTCTTGTGTAGATTTTGTGACATTGAATAATCCCTTGATGATTTTCAACTGCTTATATATATCACAGCTTGGCATTGTGATTATTATGTGTTTAGTCATATCGCTTATTCTATATCGTTTCATATGATATTTATAGTTAGACTGATCCGTTTATTATTTTCTTATTAAATAATACTCAGGTCAGACCGAGATGTTACAGGTTCTTCTGCTTGACTTCTCCCCAGGGATTCATTACTCTGACTTTTGGCAAACTACTTAGATTAGTAGTTTATTTTGTTGTATACACTTGAGATATAGACTCATAGTTGTATTCTTTTGTATAGCACGTGTTACTATTCTTTTGTATTATTGTAGATCTTTTTGACCACTACTCTGATATACACTTCCATGTGTTAATTATATATTCATATCTTCTTCCGCCCTTGTGATATGAATTATCTGTGATTGATTTATGTTATGCTTATTTCTGTATTTGTTTCCAAAGATATTATAGCCACTGTGTAGTAGCTTTGAGTTTGTGTCGGTATGTCGGATTTCCTCTTGATAAAGTATTGCATGTTATACTATCTGATATCGATGCTCGCACAAAGCAATTACACGAATGGTCGCTCCTCAACAGCCTTATTCTCCGTGCTAGTTGATAGCATTACACCGTAGTGTTCTTGGCTAGCGTGGGTATAGAGGTGGGGCGTCATAGCCTTTTAGCATGTGCATTAGCTCCTAAGTGTACACTAAGGTAGGTGGGTAAGTGAGGTCCTCCATAATCTTGGTTTTGAATTATTTCCGTCTTCATTTGTTCTCTTCACTCTTGTGCATGCATATATCCTCATGAAACCACTTGTAAAATTAACTAAAATTCATACAAAACAATATAGAAAATTCATACAAAACACTAAGGTAGGTGGGTGTAGATGGGGCGATGGTTGTTGTTTCGAAGAGTTGGGGTTGTTGTGGTCTGAGGAGATGTAGTTACGATTTGATTTGGAGTTTCAAGCGAGTGGTTTCGGCAGTGGATTTAGACGTGGGGCCTGTCGATTGTGAGTTGCACTTGCTGATCTGTTGAGGCAATTGAAAGGCAGTTAGAAGGGGCTTGTGAATTAGAAGGGGTTTGAGTTAGAAGGTGTTAGAGGCAGTTGAAAGGCAGAGATGAAAGAACTGTGCACTGTGTAGTGATTGCACAGTTTTGAATTTGCACAGTTATGTTCGGCTGTAGTGTTTTCTGAAGTACAATGCTGTCGATGTCGGTTCATGGTTTGGGTTGTGGGTTCAGGCGATGGCGTGGAGGCCGCAGGCCATGAAGGAGAAAGTGAGTCTTGGTGATGGACTAATTGAAGTGAGTGTGTGGTATTTTAGTTGTTGTGAATGAGAGTTAAGGGTGATAGATCAGTAGTTGAAGGAGGAGAGATGGAGAGGTCGTAGAAGGGATGTAAGTGTGATAGAAGAAGGTAGCAGTGATAGAAGTTTGTATAGAAGGTAGCAGGGTGACTGGGAGATGATGTTTGTAACAAGAAGTAAAACACTCAAAACAGAGAAATGCATAGGAAAAGAGAATGTATGGTGTTTAGAAAACAAAATTGTATACTTTTTCTTTTGGGAAATGAATTGTAACAGAAACTGAGAAAAAAAATGAAAAAATATATTTCAAATGAAAATCAGAACAGAGAACAAAATGAAATGGAGGTGCAAACTGAACTTGGTTGAAATGCACAGCACCTAGTTGAATGGGGAATACAGTGAACAGAGGACTGAAAATGCACATGAATGCAACAAAACAAATAAGGAAAACAGTGAAGTAAAATGCAAACAACAGAAATTACAACCAATGAAAACACAGTGAAACACACAAATGCAATGGACTTTCTATTTTAATATGCAAATGCAACAAGAAACGAACACATAAACAAATGCAAACTAACACACAAAAATCAAACTAATAATAATTCAAAGAATATAAAATTAAAGTCAAACTATTCCCCGACAAAGGTGCTAAAAACTTGTTTAACGGAAGAATATCGAATTAAAAAACCGTCGATAAATTTCAAATTAAAATAACCATAAACGTACAGCGCACTATCGTAGTACGTTGTGAGTATGAGTCGATCCGCAGGGAATTGTTGATTTTAAATCTCTATTCAATCAAATTAACTAAAGTTGAAAGTGATTAGCTAGAAAATGTAAGAAAAATGACAAAAAGAAAGTGATAAAAATATGAGAGTAGAAAAAAATTAGAGATAAATTCACTCTCTATATCACATATTTCAAGAAAAAAGAAATTATGATTTCTCTTTTTTGGTCATTAGTGAATTTATATCATAAGCATGACTTATTTGTTCTATTAATAGCTCAACTTAAGCCATCAAACTATAACACACCCTTAAACCACTTATTAACTCTCATGAAAATGACAACAAAGTTGAAAATGAAATCTATTTTAAGCATGACATGTTAACTATTGTTTAGAAATATAGACCATCAAATTTTGATTTAAACATTTACTTCTTTGCCATAATCATATATAGATGAAGAGGCAATATGTGATTCATTTGGCTAAGCATAACCTATTTGTTTTGAAAAACATAAGCTATCAAACTCAATATTGAACACAAAATTACATAAATATCATTTTTCCATGAAGCATAAAAAGAGAGCAAAGCATCAAAATGTTGCATCTATATATTAGAGGGCTTCATTACCCCTAAATTGAAGGGTTTGGCTCTCATATTTGTTATCAAATCAACAAATATAACTTGCAACATGGAATAAACAAGAAGAAAAAGAGAGAAAAATGAAAAGAGAAACTAATCTACTTACATTAAAATCAAACTACACTACTTGCTTGAAAGAAAGTAAACAAGAAAAGAAAAGTGCAATGTATTAAAGTTGCATAAAAAGAAAATAAATTACATGAAATAAATGGTTAACTAGCCATGAAAAGAAAAGAGAATCTTTCTTTATTTCTAAGCTAAAAACTCCTAAGCGGAAGAGAAGGGTTACATGAAGATATGGGATATTTATACAAGTTAGAAACCTTAATTCATTTTTTTAGGGTATGCCCAAAATACCCCTTTAGGAAGTCTGATGGTCAAGTAATCATTAACATCATACAATCATCCATTAAGTGTGCATGAAGATTTAATCGCCTTTTAGTACGTGCATTAGCTCCTAAGTATATATTAAGGTAGGTGAGTAAGAGGGGTCCTCCGTGATCTTGGTTTTCAATTATTTCCATCTTCATTTATTCTCTTTACTCTTGTGCATGTATATATCCTCATGAAAGCACTTGTAAAATTCACTAAAATTCCTACTAAACAACTTAGAAAATTCTAAGTAAATTTTAACAAATTAATAAATGAACAAAAAATGACCGTTTTGCCCTTATTTGAAGACGAATATGTGACAATTTGAAAATAATTTGAAACAAGTTAAAATACCCAATATGATCAATTACTTAATATAAATAGATTAAATATGGTGGTAAAAATATGCACATTTACATGCACATCACAAACTTCTTCGAAACCATATCTGTTGCTTTGTGATTTGATTAGTGCATACCTTTGATTATGGAAGTGTGCCTCGAGGTGGGAATTAGTAGCTGCTGTGCGTTACCACCAGTTCGGATCTGCAAAATGATAGTATCCTACCCTGGACATTGCTTTGTGTGCCTTGTCATATTTATCTTGATCGAGCTCATTACGACTTTGGTTTGTTTCGTACCTATAGAGTGCTCTCTGAGTATTCCACTGGTTTGGTGGAGCTTATAGTATTTGCATAGACTATGGTATTTGTATAAAAATGTGTTAAGGGGGATATGGGTAACTCGTTCGTGCTACTTTAATACTTTACTTTACTGTAGACATTATCTATGTAGCGTATTGTATTATGTATGTAGATAGTTTGACGGATCCTTAAAGGATGGGAATCTCAAGCATCCTTTGAGTTACTATTGCATTTCACTTGAGTTGATTTACTTACATAAGAATGTTAACCCTGGATCGAGTGTTTTGTTTTTGCTTTATGCTCAGGTCAGCCTAAGAGTCACAGCACAGCATTCGAGATTCATCTTTGGGGTTGGAGACTAGTTGGAGATCTATCTATATATCTGCTTAGCTATTTCCTATTTCATTTATATCCATTTGAGACTTTGTTATTTACTTATGTATTAGCAAACTTCTGTGTATTTTGGATTTCTGTTGTATTTGCTTTAGACTATGATGTTGCAATAGCTTCATGAAGTACTATGTTTGTTTATTCTGCTGCTTATTGTTGTAATATTATGTGCCGTTGATTTTGTGATTATCCTTATTTACCCTAAATTTTTATAACAATCTATTATTTTGAGCAATTCAAGTCTGACATGTGTAGATTATTTTCGATTTGAATGGCTCAAAATAGTGGATCGTTATAGTTGGCATCAGAGCTTTGGTTTAGGAAAACCTTAGCCTATGGGGTAAAACTCATTAGAGATATGGTAGTAATACCCTAGAGTGAGGAGAGTTAGTTACATAATCATCTTCGTTCATGCTTGAAATTCTTAGTTAGGATTCTCTTTGAGTAGGATTCCTTTTGAATTTGATCTTTACCTCTGTTCTAAAATCCATTCTTATCTCTTCCAGATGAGTAACCCTAGGAACGTTCGAGGTAGGCGTCGTGGAAATGCCCTCGCACCACCAGTTGTCGCATCCATTCCATCAGCTCAGCCAGTTAAGTTCACCACTCTTTGTAAGGAGTACACTCATCTTGGACGTACCAAGTTCACCGGAGTATAGAGTATTATTGAGGCTCGGTAGTGGCTAAAGAGTTTAGAAACGATTTCCACTGGACTTAAAATCACCGATGCTCAGCTACGTCGGTTACCTACTTGGTAGTTGTAGGAGTCCGCTCATGATTGGTGGGAGTCAGTTATCACTCAGAATATCGAGGCTAATATCACTTGGTAGCAATTTAGGTGGGATCTTTAGTTGTCCTTTTGCTAGGATATCTTTTTGGAATTTACCTCTTGGACTTTGTCTTTATCTTGGCTTTGTATTTTTAGGGATGCTTCTGTGGCTAAGTGGATGTGGAAGCCGGGAAGTCTCGGTTATATATTGCATTTATGGACCTTAAGTAAGGGGATATGACCTTTGTAGATTATGAGAGAAAGTTTAATGAGTTATCTAAGTTTGGGCCCAGCAAGATCGACACCATGCTCAAGAAGAATGAGAAGGTTATCCATGGTGCTCGTCCGGAGTATTATGATCGTTTGATTAATCATGTTCACGGCACCTCCACTTCTCCTATGGATATGGCCACCAGATTTGAGAACTCTAATTCCAAAGGAAAGCAGGTTGTGTCAGCATCCCAACAGCTCGAAGAAGAGGAATCCCAATTTTGAGCAGCAGAAGAAGAATTGGCAGAATTCTTAGGGTATTGGTTCTTCTTCTCAGAAACGGTCTCTTGACTTATCTTCCATCGCTTACATTAAGTGTGAACAGAAGGGTCATTATGCCAACAGCTTTCCATCCTCTACCGGAACAGCCATTCCTCCAGCCCAGATGGCCAGGAACAACCTTTACCGCAGTTGTTTGCAGCCTGGCCATTTCAAGAAGGATTGTCCCACTCAGCAGGGAGGCAAGACATCTGAAGTATTCTCCATGGCTTCATCCACTCCTCCTTCTGGTAGGAATACCCAATGTACTCTCCAGGGCACCTTTTCTTAGCATGATTTTCCTGTTTGCGTTCTTTTCGATACGGGAGCATCTATAGCTTTATTTTTGTAACAACCCTGTATTTTGTAATTATTTTAAATTGTATATTTTAATTATTTTAATTGAATTCCTAATTTTAAAACTTTATTTATTTATTAAAATGAATAAATTTTGTTATTTTAAATATAAATTTTGATTTTATGTGAATTATAATTTCAAACATGAATAAATAGAATATTTTTCAAAAGTGTGGATTTTGGTCAATATGGTCAAACTTTGACTTTAAATTTAAAGTTTAAATATTTGAATTTTTTAATTTTATCTTTTATTATGAAAATAAATTAGATTTCAAGTATACGGCTTTTCGTTTCGTTGAAATCCGATTTATATTGTGAAAGTTATGCTTTTTACAATATTGTATGTAAATTATTTTATTTAACAAAATTGTTTATTTTAATTTATATAAATAAAATTTTGGTTGTCATATCTTGTCCTAATATATGTAACATGACATGTTATATATATATATATATTATTTAAACATTTTAAAAGTATAGTTAAAATTTTCCAATGTTAATTGTACATTGTTTATATTATTAAATTCTAATTTCAATATATTAAACTATTATCTTATTTATTTTATACTTTTCCTTAAATTATTTATTTATTTTCTTTTGCATTTTATTTTGTTCAGCTTTCTATTTTTATTACTGAAATTTATTTAGTTTATTTTGATTTAAAGGAAATAGAAATTTCAAGAGTCAAAGACCTTTCATTTCTATATGGCTTTTCATTTCACCTTTGTCTTTTCATTCTTTCCTTTGGCTCTTCATTGCTAGGCCATCCACTTTTCTATGCATAGCCGTATATTCTTCTTTCTTTTCACGTGAAAATCTTCCTCACTTTCATCTCAACTCACGGCAAAGAAAGAAAAAATAACAATGCTAATGGCTTCTTCTATTTTCTCATTTTTCTTTGATTTTGCCTTTGATCTTTGCAAGCTTTGCTCGGCTAGCCTCCACCACCTTCACCACCGACCACATCACCATTATCCACCAGCAGCTCCTCCCCCTTTTCTCTGACCAATACTGGCCATGCCACTATATGAAGATTGCATCACAAAAATTTGCACAAACTCCACTCCAAAGCATGCATAGCCGAGCATAACATCACATGCCCCTCCATACATCACTTCGACAACCCCTTAGCCTCCACCACCAGCAAGTTAATCTCCTCTGGTCACAATTTCAGACATGTCCAGATCTGTACTTGACCATAGCCGAGCCCAATGATGTCATAGTCGAGCCTTGTGTGCTCAAAAAACTCCTTTTCTTGCCTTGTCCCTTTTGTATTCCCTATGTTGCAACCCCTACCTTTCATATTCCTTCTAGCCATGATTTATTGATGCAAACCCGAGCCTAGCATAATCATATGGACGAGCTAAAGAACCCCTTAGGCCAAGCATTTGAGTGGTTAAGGCAAGGTTAAGCTATCTTGTCCTTATTGCTTTTATTTTTCAATTTGTTCAATATTGTTTGGGTTGAATATTCATGTGTATGTTGTTTTGTTCTTTTGTTGTTTACAAGATAATATCATGGCTCTCTCCACTCACTTGAATCCAATATCGTGCTGTGTCGTATCATTTCGTGCTTTTTGAAGTTATATGTGTGTTTGATTTGCTAACTCCATCTTAATAAGGTGAGTAAATCACGCTTGACATTTATACTTATATAATTGTGAATTGATAACTTGTGAATCGGTAGAAATTATTATATCATGTTATACCTGCCTATGATATGAATCATATGATGTTAACCTTAATTATAAACCTGTCATATCATCTGTTACTACCTTATGTTGCTATATTATTTATTTATATCTGTTTCTCACACTGCAAGTTCCCTGTAAAATAGAATCACTATGGGTTGAAATGATACATACCCGAACCGACTTTAGATTAAGGAAAAATCATTATGGGCTGAAATGATAGGCCTGAACGATTTTTATTTTATTTTATTTTATTTTACTTGGGATTGCGGGTTTGAAATGATAGAACCCGGATTTTTCTTTGTAAATTACGGATTGAAATGATATATAATCCGTATCACTTGACCTAGGTTAGAAAATATTATACAGACCCGTGATTATTTTATATAAAAATTTTCCTGTAAATTTTGAAGTATTTTAAAATCTAAATATTATGATATTTTGATTTAATTTGAATTGAAACGATTTTTTTATTAAGTATTAATGATTTTTCCACAAGTTAAATAAGTGAAATAATGAATGCTTAAGTTGAAATTTGAAATATAAGTAAATTTTTGAAATTTTGATTTTGTTTAAAAATGGAGTTTAAGTTAAGTAAATAAAATATGATAATTTGATTTGAATTTGAATTTAAAATGACTTAATAAAGTATTATGGATTTTTCTGTGAATTAAAATGGTTAAATGAATGAATGTTTAAAAGTGAAATTTGAATATAACTTAAATATTTAAATTTGAGATCGGGTTTTAAAATAAAAGTTAAGTTAAGATAATAAAATGGAAATTAAGTTTAATTTATGAAATGGTAAATTAAAATTTAAGTGTCAAATAAATGCAAAATTTAAGGAAATTTGTACATTGATTTAATAAGTGAATGATTTAAAAAATTGGATTTTTGTGTGAAATTTTACTTTATTAAAATCATAAGTTAAAGGGTATTTAAATGAACATTTTTGAGTTGAAAAATATGATTTTATAAGTTAAAATGGTTTAAATTGAAGTTTAAGTGTTGCTGAAATTGTGTTGAAATTTTGGAAATTTAATTAACAGCATTCAGAAATGCTATCATTTCTGAAGTTAACTTAAATTCTGAAGTAAAAGATACTATAGCATTTTGTAAGCGTTGTAGTTGAAGAAAATGAATTATAACAAAAATTTAACCAAGTGGTATTGCAGCACTTGGTAAGTGTTGTAGTTGTAGAAACTAAAACTAAAATCTGAAATAAATAAAAGGGCTATTGTTGCATTTGATAAATGCTGCAGTTGGCTGAAATGAGATTTTTGAATATAACTGAACTATTACAACAGTTTTAAATGTTGTCTTTGCTGAATTGAATTGTTTTCAAATGTAACTTACCGTAGCATTTTCTAAGTGCTGTGAAAGCTGAAATTTCACTGTTTAATGTATTAAGTGAATAAATGAACTTGAAAAGGTTAAAGTTTTGGAAATTTGATATTTTATTTGAAGGATAATGACTCCACCTTTTATGCTTTAAATGAATGATTTTAATTCAAAATTATAAACCATTTTGGAATTTAACCATGGGTACACTTCTCTGTGTGCCTTGTGATTTTTGGATGAACACCTTCAATTTGAGAGTGTGACTAGAGGTAAGTGATTGCTGCAGCTCTACGCTACCCTAGCCACATTAGTACTTTTATTGCATAGTTTACTTTAATATAGGCATTTCTATGATAGCGTTTATTACTGTTTAATTGATGGTTTAACGGATCCTTAGAGGATGGGCGATCCTAAGGATTCTTTAAGTTATTGTGCATTACTACTGTAGTTCACTTGAGTTAGTTTACATTATATAAGTATGTATGTCCTGACTCGAGTATTTTGTGTTTTACTTTACACTCGGGTCAGTCTGAGTATTCACAGCTTTAGATTTCTCTTTCTGGAGCTAGGAATCGCCTAGAGATTCTGCTTATCTAGTTATCCATCTATTTCAGTTTCAGTTATTCTATTTCAACTCTTGTATTTGTGGACTTATATGTATTTGGGATTTCTATTGTGTTTGTTTTCAAACTGATATTATGTATTTTGTTTTGAGACTTTCTTATAGTAGCTTCATGGACTACTATGGTATTTTAGATTCCGCTGCGAGTTATTCTGATATTTCTGTGTCTGCGATTCTGTAATGATTTTATTTGCTCCAAATTTTATTACAATATGTTATTTTGTATTATTCAAGTCTGCCATGTGTGGATTATTGTCGATTTGAATGGTCCAAAAAAGTGAGTTGTTACAGTTAGTATCAGAGCTTTGGTTTTAGGCAAACCGTAGCCTGCGGAGCAAAAACTCATTAGAGATAGGGTAGAAATGCAATAGAATGAGTGAAATCAATCTCAGAATCATTTCTTTGTGAGAGAACTTTTTTTGGAAATATAAAATGATTTCCAAATGATTTTAAACGATTTTCAAAGATTATATTGGTATAAATTTTTTTTCTTATTAAGATTTTCTAAATTTCTTCCCTTCTGTATCCACCTTGTTAGTAATCTCTTGGTTAGGATTCTTATCGATTAGGATTCCTTGAACTTTGGAACGCTCCCACTTCTTCTGAAATCCAGTCTTGTCTTCCCTATTTTTATCCTTTTGATTTTGAGGCATTCCATAACTCCACTTTGAATGACCTCTATAAAGATCGGTGATTCCGCAAATCTTTGAATGATTTGTAAAGGGGTGAAACTCCCTTACAATTGGCATTGATTCACCGAAGATTTTTTGTATCCTTGTTTTACGATGCTATCTATCTTCTGCTCTACCTGGATTCTATCTCTGGTGATCGAATGTCGATTTTCCTTAGATTCTCGAATTGATTATATTCCTGACGTCACAGTTGACCAGTTAAGGTCGCTCGCGATTTATAAAGGCTTATCCATCTTCTATTCGGTAATTAAATTATCTCATCTTCTTTTGGGCTTATCTTCGAACCAGAATTCTATTTGATTAGAGTTCCTCTAAATTTGAATCTCTGTTTGTTTGAAATCCATCCTTGAATCATCCTTTAGAAATTTTTGTTTGGTTGTATTTTGAAATTGTGCATACATCGAAATTATTACTTTGATAAGGATGCACATTTTATATAAAAGTGAAATGTTTTCGATAAGGATTATATACCTTTAAAAGCGAGAGTATGAAATTTCAAAAGGATTTGAAATTTTGAAAATTTATAAGAAATTTGATTTATATAAAAATGCTTTATAACTGAAGGGTTTTGAATTTGAATCTCGCGGAATCGAACTCTGGTGTTTTGAAATCGGTTTTAAGATTTTGGAAAATATATAATAATAATATGATTTAAATATATTTTCTGAATAAGAAATGTTTCAAATGTATTCGAATGAATTCTAATGATTTCGAAGAGATTTCAAAGAAGATTCAAGAAAATAGAAGTCCAGAACTCACTTGTGTTGTTGGAAAATAATTTCGGTGATGAGTGCACGCATCATCGACATTTATTTTTGAGTTTCAGAGTGGGGATGAGGCCACTTTAATAGCTTTGCTATGCGGGTGATTTTGTGAAACAAATTTTGATTTTAGATTTCAAAGTATGGTTTGATATTTGACAGATATATGTATATATATATATATTTAAAATGATTTAAAGTAAGTTAGTGTTCAGTCCTCGAGTTTCAGATTTGTTTTGGTATAACCTTATCTATTGTAATTGATTTACTAATTTGTTGCTGGTTTCCAACTCTTGGATTGAAAAAATTGGTTTCTTCGGCTATTTTTAAAGTTCGAGCACTTCCAAATCAAGGTTAGTTTAATTTAGTTTTGTAAGTTTGATAAAGTATATAAGTTTAGTTTTGTATGTTTTAATATAATTTAAATAAGTTTAAAACTGTTTTGTTATGTTAGTGAATAAAACTATTTTGAATTATACTAATATGAAATTTAGTTTTGAAACGTTTGAATAAAAAAAATTAGTTTTCGAAATATTTTGAATAAAATTTAGTCTAAATGTTTTAACTTAGTAACATCTTTTATAAAATTATATATATAATAATAATAATTTTCAAAGGTAAAGAAGTTCTTTCAAAAAAAGGATTTAATGAAAGGGTTATAGAATTGGTAATCATTTTGGAGATAAGTGATTCTTGAGGAAAAGATTTGGTTTCGAAAAATAAATTGAAATTTAAACCCACTATTTATATGATGACTTTAGAAATGGATTTGTTTGACATAAATTTTGTTGATTTGGAAATTTGGATTATTTTCTAAATCTATTGTTTTAAGAAACTTTGAAACTGAATATATGTAATTTGGAAGAAATGATTTGGTGAAATCATATATGATTTTGAAACTAAAATGTTTGAGAACCTTGTTTTATTAAATACTTGATTTGGGAGTTATCGAACTTATATAAAATTGATTTTTATAAGTATGAAGTTGATTTGAAAACTATCGTTTTGAAAAGGTACTCAATTTGGAAAGAGAAATCTTATATAATCGAAGTCTATATAAGTCTGATTTGATATACTATTAAGTTTGGAAAGTATTCGATTTGAAAATAAAATCTTATATATGATGGACTTTATATAAGTATGATATTTGAAAGTGATTTAAAAAGGTACTATATGATACATATTTTCGAAGTAAAGATATGGAAAGTGCCTTCTGCTTGATATCCACTTTGTGGCCACACTGTGGATTCATTCTATCAATATTATTCTCTCTGATTTGGGTTTTCCGGATATAATGTCAAGTGTCCATCGAATTCCATGGCGATCTCCATGATCTTATGAGCACGACTCAATAGCGTAATTTGCCTGGCCGAGATGGTTTAAGGGTACGGATGTTTCTTGGGTGATCCAGGCGCAACCATTGTGTATCTACGATCTATGTAGGTCATTTTTAGTAGCAAAATCCACTGGCTGAGATAGCTTAAGGGTACGAATGTTTTCGGGGGGATCCAGGCGTAACCATTGTGAATCTGCGATCTACTAGTCATCATGGCGTAATTCGTAGGGTTGAGATAGCTTATGGATACAGATGTTTCTTGAAGGATCCAAGCGTAACCATTGTGTATCTGCAATCCATGATTAGACAAATGTTTTGGATTTGGTTGTTTTGTTTGGATTGTACTTTCCATATCTGTTTTTAAAGTTTTCTGGTATTTTTACTGGGTATTGAAACAGTCCGACTATGTACTTGGAGAATTCTAGTTTTGCGCCTGATCAGTGCACGACCAGAGTCTGCAGGAAGGAGAGTAAACTTGTTAAGACATCAAGGTATAAAAGTATTTTGATAAAGTATTATATAAAGGATATTTTGATCATTTATTTTACCTTCCTAAATAATTTAAAATGTTTTAAATATTGTTTACTTCAAACTAACAAATTTGAATCGAATGACTATTCATCATATTATAAAATGTTTAAAATGTTATAAATATAAAAAAATTCAAATTGAAATTTATAGTTTTAAAATAATGGTTCATTCTTGTCTTTCAATCTACTTTCCCTTCTAGCTATTCCTATCTTCTTCCTCTTCGAGGGTCCTTTCCGCAATTTTTGAAAGAGTTGGTTCTTTAGCTTATCGTTTGGATTTGCCCGAGAAGTTTTCTGGAGTGCATGATATATTCCACGTCTCACATCTTCGCTGGTATCTTTATGACCCATCTCTTTTGTTCAGCATTTTGCTCTTGATAGTTTGGATACTGAGCCTAATCTGACTGTCGAGAGGAAGCCACTTCGTATTGTCAACCGAGGTACGAAGCAGCTAAGATGGAAATATGTTAGTCTGGTCAAAGTGCAGTGGAGTACTGATGATCGAGATTGTACCTGGGAGACGGAGGAGAGCATTCGTGCTTCGAATCCGGAATTGTTTTTTCAGGAACTATTTGCTTTTTCTATCTTGCTTTTCCTTATTTTCCTTGTTCATTCTTTCCGAGGACGAAATGATTTAAGTGTGGGAGAGTGTAACAACCTTGTATTTTGTGATTATTTTAAATTGTATATTTTAACTATTTTAATTGAATTCCTAATTTTAAAACTTTATTTATTTATTAAAATGAATAAATTTTGTTATTTTAAATATAAATTTTGATTTTATGTGAATTATAATTTCAAACATGAATAAATAGAATATTTTCCAAGAATGTGGATTTTGGTCAATATGGTCAAACTTTGACTTTTAAATTTAAATTTTAAATATTTGAATTTTTGAATTTTATATTTTATTATGAAAATAAATTAAATTTCAAGTATACTGCTTTTCATTTCGTTGAAATCCGATTTATATTGTGAAAGTTATGCTTTTTACAATATTGTATGTAAATTATTTTATTTAACAATATTGTTTATTTTAATTTATATAAATAATATTTTGGTTGTCATATCTTGTTCTAATGTGTGTAACATGACATGTTATATATATATATACACATTATTTTTTAAACATTTTAAAAGTATAGTTAAAATTTTCCAATGTTAATTGTACATTGTTTATATTTTTAAATTCTAATTTCAATATATTAAACTATTATCTTATTTATTTTATACTTTTCCTTAAATTATTTATTTATTTTCTTTTTCATTTTATTTTGTTCAGATTTTTATTTTAATTTACTGAAATTTATTTAGTTTATTTCGCTTTAAAGGAAATAGAAATTTCAAGAGTCAAAGACCTTTCATTTCTATATGACTTTTCATTTCACCTTTGTCTTTTTATTCTTTCCTTTGGCTCTTCATTGCTAGGTCGTCCACTTTTCTATACATAGCCGCATATTCTTCTTTCTTTTCACGTGAAAATCTTCTTCACTTTCATCTCAACTCACTGCAAAGAAAGAAAAAAAACAACGCTAATGGCTTCTTCTATTTTCTCATTTTCCTTTTTCTTTTCTTTGATTATGCCTTTGATCATTGCAAGCTTTGCTCGGCTAGCCTCCACCACGTTCACCACCGACCACATCACCATCATCCACCAGCAGCTCCACCCCCTTTTCTCTGACCAATACTGGCTGTGCCACTATATGAAGATTGCATCACAAAAATTTGCACAAACTCCACTCCAAAGCATGCATAGCCGAGCATAACATCACATACCCTTCCATACATCACTTCAGCCACCCCTTAGCCTCCACCACCAGCAAGTTCATCTCCTTTGGCCATAATTTTAGACATGTCCAGATCTGTACTTGACCACAGCCAAGCCCGATGATGTCGTAGTCGAGCCTTGTGTGCTCAAAAAACTCCTTTTCTTGCCTTGTCCCTTTTGTATTCCCTATGTTGCAACCCCTACCTTTCATATTCCTTCTAGCCGTGATTTATTGATGCAAACCCAAGCCTAGCATGATATATGGCCGAGCTAAAGAACCCCTTAGGCCAGAAATTTGAGTAGTTAACTAAGGCAAGGTTAAGCTATCTTGTCTTTATTGCTTTTATTTTTCAATTTCTTCAATACTATTTGGGGTTGAATATTCATGTGTATGTTGTTGTTTTTTTGGTTGTTTACAAGATAATATCTTGGCTCTCTCCACTCACTTGAATCCAATGTTGTGTTGTGTCATGCCATATCGTGCTTTCTGAAGTTATCTGTGTGTTTTATTTGCTAACTCCAGCTTAAAAAGGCGAGTAAATCACGCTTGACATTTATACTTATATAATTGTGAATTGACAACATGTGAATCTGTAGAAATTATTATATCATGTTATACATGCCTGTGATATGAATTATATGATGTTAAACCTATTTATAAACCTTTCATATCATCTGTTACTGCCATATATTGCTATATTATTTATTTATATCTGTTTCTCACACTACAAGTTCCCTGTAGAATAGAATCACTATGGGTTGAAATGGTACATACCCGAACGGACTTTAGATTAAGGAAAAATCGTTATGGGCTAAAATGATAGGCCTGAAAGATTTTTATTTTATTTTATTTTACTTGGGATTGCGGGTTTAAAATGATAGAACCCGAATTTTTCTTCGTAAATTACGGATTGAAATGATATATTATCCATATCACTTGACCTAGGTTAGAAAATATTTTACAGACCCGTGGTTATTTTATAGAACGTTTTTCCTGTAAATTTTGAAGTATTTTAAAATGTAAATATTATGATATTTTTATTTAAATTGAATTAAAAATGATTTTTATTAAGTATTAATGATTTTTCTACAAGTTAAATAAGTGAAATATATGAATGGTTAAGTTGAAATTTGAAATATAAGTAAATTTTTGAAATTTTGAGTTTGTTTAAAAATGGAGTTTAAGTTAAGTAAATAAAATATGATAATTTGATTTAAATTTATATTTCAAACGACTTAATAAAGTGTTGTGGATTTTTCTATGAATTAAAATGGTTAAATGAATGAATGTTCAAAAGTGAAATGTGAATATAACTTAAATATTTAAATTTGAGATTTGGTTTTAAAATAAAAGTTAAATTAAGAAAATAAAATGGAAATTAGGTTTAATTTATGAAACGGTAAATTAAAATTTATGTGTAAAATAAATGCAAAATTTTGGGAAATTTGAACATTGATTTAATAAGTGAATTATTTAAAAAATTGGATTTTTGTGTGAAATTTTACTTTATAAAAGTCATAAGTTAAAGGGTATTTAAATAAACATTGTTGAGTTGAAAATTATTATTTTATAAGTTAAAATGGTTTAAATTGAAGTTTAAGTGTTGTTGAATTGTATTGAAATTCTGGAAATTTAATTAACAGCATTCAAAAATTGCTATCATTTCTGAAGTTAACTTAAATTCAGAAGTAAAAGATACCACAACATTTTGTAAGTGTTTTAGTTGATGCAAATGAACTATAACAAAAATTTTAACAAAGTGATATTGTAGTACTTGGTAAGTGCTGTAGTTGCAGAAACTAAAACTAAAATCTGAAATAAATAAATGGGCAATTGTAGTACTTGATAAGTGTTGTAGTTGCCTGAAATGAGATTTTTGAATGTAACTAAACTATTATAGCATTTTTAAATGCTGTTTTCCTGAATTGAATTGTTTTCAAATGTAACTTACCGTAGCATTTTCTAAGTGCCGCGAAAGCTGAAATTTCATTGTTTTAATGTATTAAGTGAATAAATGAACTATGAAAAGGTTAAAATTTTGGAAATTTAATATTTGATTTGAAGGTATAATGACTCCACCTTTTATGGTTTAAATGAATGGTTTTATTTCGAAATTATAAACCATTTTGGAATTTTAACCACGGGTACACTTCTCTAGATGCCTTGTGATTTTTAGATTTACACCTTCGATTTGAGAGTGTGACTAGAGGTGAGCGATTGCTGCAGCTCTACGCTACCCTTTGTATAGTTTACTTAATATAGGCATTTCTATGATAGCGTTTATTATAGTTTAATTGATGGTTTAACAGACCATTAGGGTGATCCCAAGCATCCTTTAAGTTATCGTGCATTACTACCACAGTTCACTTGAGTTGGTTTACGTTTTATAAGTATGTATGTCCTGACTCAAGTGTTTTGTGTTTTACTTTACACTCGGGTCGGCCTGAGTATTCACAGCTTTGGATTTCTCCTTTTGGAGCTAGGAATCGCTAAAGATTCTGCTTATCTAGTTATCCATCTATTTTAGTTTCAGTTATTCTTTTCAACTCTTGTATTAGTGGACTTATATTTATTTGGGATTTCTATTGTGTTTGTTTTCAAACTGATATTATGTATTTTGTTTTGAGACTTTGTTATAGTAGCTTCATGAACTACTATGGTATTTTATATTCTGCTGCGAGTTATTCTAATATTTCTGTGCCTGTGATTCAGTGATGATTTTATTTGCTCTATATTTTATTACAATTTGTTATTTTGTATTATTCAAGTCTGACATATGTGGATTGTTGTCGATTTGAATGGTCCAAAATAGCGGTTCGTTACAATTTTTGTTGATCTTTGTAATAAATTTGAACACATCTTACAACCTCAATTAGCAACTGAATCCATATATGTGAATAATCCCATCGAAGGTCCCGCCAACTTTAGCATGATTTGTCGTGGGTTGAAACTCCTTTACAAAAAGCGTCGATTTACCGGAGATTTCTATGTTTTGTGTTTTGATGCATTTGATATCTTACTTGGAGTTGACTGGTTAAAGCATATGATGCAATTATTTCTTGTAAGGCCCAAATGGTTTCTTTAGTAAGCTAGTTGGGCGAGTCTTTAGTAATCGGATGTTGTATGCCTCAGGATTATGCAGGCAGTTTTATCTTTTCACTTGATTCTCAACCTATTGCTCTTGACTCCACCCTTATAGTTAGGGATTATCCTGATGTTTTTGGTGAAGTCGCTTCCCTACCTCTTAAGTAGGAAATTAAATTCCACGTTGATCTTATTCCTGGAGCCCGGCCTGTTGTTCTTCCTCCCAGACAGATGGCACCTAGAGAGAAAGCGGAGTTAAAGTAGCAATTTGAAGACCTGTACTCTAAGGGTTTGATTAGGAAGATTTTTTCAGAATAGGGAGCATCTGTGGTTTTTTTCGCAAAATCTGATGGTTCTTTGAGGATGTGTGTTGATTATAGAAAGCTGAACAAGCTTACTCATAAAAACAGATATTCTATACATCGTACCAGTGATATGTTCGATCAGCTCTACGGGGCTAAAGTATTCTCTCAGCTTGATCTTCCCATCGGTTTTCACCAGCTTCGTGTTGCTTAGGAGAGCATTCCCAAGACAGCTTCCTGAATCGAGAATGGTTTCTATGAATGGTTAGTCATGCCCTTTGGATTAACCAATGATATGTTCGATCAGCTCTACGGGGCTAAAGTATTCTCTCAGCTTGATCTTGCCATCGGTTTTCACCAGCTTCGTGCTGCTTAGGAGAGCATTCCCAAGACAGCTTCTTGAATCGAGAATGGTTTCTATGAATGATTAGTCATGCCCTTTGGATTAACCAATGCTCATGCCTTCTTCGTTGATCTCATGAATCGCATTTTCCATGATGTTCTCTATAATTTTGTCCTAATTTTTGTTGATGATATTCTCGTCTATTCTAAGTCAGAGAAGAGAGTGAGGCACATTTGAGCTTTGTGCTCCAAAATCTTAGGAGTCATCAGTCAAAAGCTAAACTTTCTAAATGCCATTTCTGGAGGGATGGAGTCTGATTTCTTGGACACATAATTTCTGAAAAATGGAGTCTCGGTTGACTCGGTTAAGGTTGTTGTGATTAATGTAAGTATATCCACCCTTCTTCTTTTGTAATTTAATTACCTTATTTGCTTGGGACTTATCCATCTTATTATATTCCAGGATCGGGAGACACCTAAGACACCTTCCGATAATCGTAGCTTTTTGGTCCTATCCAGTTAGTATCGAAGATTCATTGAAAATTTTGCCCATATAGCTGCACCTCTTACTACTTTGACTCTGCTAAGTTCGTTTGGAGTGATAAGTGTGAAATAGCATTTAATGAGTTAAAGCAAAAGCTTACTTCTTCTCCTGTTCTCACTGTTCTGAGTGGAAGTGAAGGATTATCGGTTTACACTAATGCTTATCGAGAAGGTCTGGGTGTTGTCTTGATGCGGTATGGGATGGTCATTGCCTATGTCAGTCGTCAGTTGAAGACCCATGAAGCAAACTATGACACTCATGATTTAGAATTGCTTGTTGTAGTGTTTGCTCTGAAGTTGTGGAGGCACCATCTTTTGAGAACTAAGTTTGAGCTCTTTTCATATCACCGGTCATTGAAGTATATTTTCACGCAGATGGATCTAGCCAAGAGGCAGGTTAGATGGCTCGAGTTTCTAGCTGCTTATGACCTCGACATCAACTACACTCAAGGAAAGGCAAATGTGGTAGCTGATGCCTTAAGTTGAAAAAAGGCAGTGTTATGTCGGATTATGGTTTCTTCATCCCTTTTGGATCATATCACGGCTAAGCAAGATGAAGACAGGATTCTTAATCTCATGAAGGATGATGTTTATAGTAGGGATGGTAGTAGCCAAGTGATGAGCACAAATCGATCAAAATTGAGTTTTAAGGATTAGTAATCGAATTTGTGTTCCGAATGTTGATGGTTTAAGGTAAGATGTGCTTAAGGAAAATCATCGTTCCAGACTCTCTATCCATCTAGGAGTTATGAAGATGTATCAAAACATGAAGAAGCTGGATTGGTGCAGTGGTATGAAGCGAGATATCTCCCTTTATGTTGGCAGATGTGCCACTTTCCAGTAGGTAAAGGCCAATCATCAAAAGACCATTGTATTATTGCAGCCCTTTGGGATTCCCATTTGGAAGTGGGATCAGGTTTCCATGGACTTTATTGATGTTTTACCGAGGATTAAAAGGGGTAACGAGAGTTTATTGTTAGTTGTCGATCGATTGACCAAATCCGCTCATTTTGCTCCGGTCAAGTCGAATCGAACCGCTTTGAGTTTAGTAGAAGTTTATATGAGAGAGATTGTCAGACTCCATGGTGTTCCGTCTTGTATTGTTTGTGATCATGATCCTATCTTTACCAGCAAGTTTTGGAAAGCTTTTCAGGAAGCTTTAAATACCCGCTTGAACCTTAGTGCTGCTTACCATCTCCAGACCGATGGTCAGACAAAAAGGGAAAATCGGATTCTGGAAGATCTTCTTTGTGCCTATGTTCTTGATTTTAGAGGGTCTTCGGAAATCTCCATCTCCTGAATTCACTTATAATAACAGCTATCAGGTAGAACTCTAATTTAAAACATTTAAACCATCTTAAGCTTAAATCAATATAAGTCCCATTCTTTTGAATTCACGCAAGTATCGAAATGTCTCCATTTGCCGCTTTGTACAGACGATCTTGCAAATCTCAATCTTGTGGATTGAATCCGATGATCATTTAGTTCTGTGGTCTGATATTATTCTGGAAGCATCCGAGAAGGTCATTGAGATTAGGAAGAAAATGAGGATTGCTCAAGATAGGAAGAAGAAGTATGATGATAGGCGGAGAAGGGACTTGGAATTTTCAGTGGAAGATCGGGCCTTTTTTAAGATCTCGCCACTATAGAATGTGGTTCGCTTTTGTCAGAGAAGGAAGCTTGCTCCTGGATTAATTGGTCCCTTTGCATTTTGAAAAGAGTTGGTCCTTTAGCTTGTAAACTGGATTCACCGGAAAGGCTATAGGGTGTGCATAACGTGTTTCATGTATCTCACCTTCGTAAATATCTTCATGATCCATATTTGAATGTTCAACCTGCTTTCTTAGAGAATTTGGATGTCAAGCCAAATCTCACCATCGAGAGGAAGCCACTTCGTATTGTCGATAGAGGTACGAAGCAGCTTAGGAGGAAATCTGTCAATCTAGTCAAAGTATAGCGGACTACAGATGAACAAGATTACACTTGGGAAACTAAGGAGTCCATGCGTGCTTCGAATCCTAAATTGTTTATCTCAGGCACCATTCGTTTGAATCTACTTATTTTTTTATTTGCTTCTATTCTCCTATCTTGTTCCTTTTTGGGGATGAAAAGTTTTGAGTAGGGGAGAGTTTAACGGTGCGTAAATTTTAACGATTTAAATAACCTAATTAACCAAATTTTTCAAGAAAATGAACAGCACAAATTTTAGCAACGAAAATTTGATGTCTGGGATAGTCTATTTAAACATAGCGAGAGGGAAATTTCATCGAAAAATATGTAATTTTTGTGGTTATGAAATTTTAATTTAAACTCAGTTAAAATTTGATGGAAATAAAATATTTTCGTAGTCTAATTTTTTTTGCATGAGAAAAATGTAAATCATTTTCTGAGTAAGACGTCATAATTCATTTTGCTAAATTTGGACTTCTCTAGCCCCATTTAAATTATTTTCGACGATTCAGCATCATTTATTGGCAGCGAAAATGAAGTTTTGATATGAAGGCCATGTCACTAGTATCTGTATACCACCTTGTTCATCTCATCGTGCTGATCTCCGCATTATATACATTTATTTATTTCTTCGTTCGGTATGTGGTGAAATCGGCAAAACTGTTAGTCTTATCGGTTCCTAGTTTTGAGTCTTTTAGGTTTTCTATGTCCTTTCATTTGTCCATCAGGAGAAGTGTTAATGGTTATTAACCTTTAGTATTCCCAGAATTCAACACTTGACCTTTATTGTTCCCACTAGTTGCTATATATGCAGATTTGTTTCCTCCACTCTCATTCTATTCACTCCCCTCCTCTTTGTTCCATGCATGCATAAAAAAATATACATATAGAGAGAATTCAACCACACCCTTTGGCCTAGCTCCACAGCAACCACAACTCAGAACCCTCCTCTAGCCTCGCTCTGCCCAGCCGAATCCCGACCAGCCTCCTCCATCCCCACGCGCCACTAAGAGTAACCCCTAATACTGACGTAACCAGACTCACACAGCCACCATCCGAGCCAAGCCTTCGCACAGTCCACCCACATGCGTCGAGCGGCCGTCAATCATCGCGAGCAGCAACCCGAGCTCGCTGTCCTGTTTGTTCGCAACTTTGGTCACAGCTTGCTCGTCGTCCATCGCTCTTTGTCGTCATGTCCATGTCACCTTTGTTGCCATCGTTGTTTTCATAACTACGGAAGGTGAGTTACCACTCACGATTAATGTTCTCATGAATTAGTATATAAAAAACAATCAAAAATGGACTTGGTTGATATTCATGTGTCTCGGCTTGTTCATTAGTGACATTATTGTTTTCAGCAGTTCGACTTTGTTATAGTTAACTTATATTATTTCTAACATGAAGGATATGGCTTAGGATATGAAAATGGCAATTTACAGAAACTAGGCTAGGTAAATATGATTTCAGCAAATAAACCAAAAAATTCAATAAAATAACTCATTGCTGCATTAAAACTATTGTCACCTGCACTTCTAGATGCTGCTTGATACATGTTATATGTGATGATATGTATTGTTATTTATTTGTTACATCACACTGCAATTTCCCTTGTATATTCGTTAGGAAAATCACTATGAGTTGAAATGATACGTACCCGAATGATTTTTAGATTAGAGAAAAATCATTATGGGTTGAAATGATAAACCTGAAAGATTTTACTAATTTTGAAATCTTGGGATTGAGGGTTGAAATGATATATACCCTTAAATTTTAAATTATTGCGGGTTGAAATGATAAATACCCGTAAATTTTAAATTATTGCGGGTTGAAATGATAAATACCTGTATCACTTGACCATAGGATAGAAAACTATATACGGACACCGTTGGTCTATTTTAAAATGATTTTCAAAATTTTGAAAAAAATATATGTTTTAATAAATATTAATTTTTTTAAATATAATATAAAAAATTATTTTAATATGTGTGTAAAATTTAGATTTTAAAATTATATGTTTTGAAAATTTTAAAATTATAAGTTACGTTTTGAATGTGTAAATTATAAGACTTTTATTATAACTTTATTATTTTAAAATATATAAATAAGAATTAATATAAAATAAAATGTAATTTAATAAAATAAGATTCAATTTAATAAAAATTTGATATAATAAAATTGAATTTAATAAATATATATGGTGTTTAAAATATTTATTTAAAATTTATTTTAATATTATAAAAATAGACTGTTGTAATAATTTTAATAGATAAATTAAAGTTGATTGAAATTTAAATTGGTTAAGAATTGAATTTAAATATGAATCGATTTGACACTTATTGATTTGAGATTTTAAAGATATGATTCATAACTTGATTTGATTAAAAGGGTTAAGTGAATATTTTCATATTTAAATAAAATTGAAGTTGAATATTTAATTTTGATTTTTAAATGTTTATAAAGTAAATCTATAAAATAACCACGGCATGAAATAAGCTTTTGGTTGTTAAAGAGACCAGGATTGGATACTGGCATACTTTCTGCCAATACTGAAAACCACTTCAACTACTATGCATGTGGTGGAGAATCTAGAATGAAGTGGGATGGTTTGGCATACGCTACTAGAATAAAGTTAGAGAACGACGATGGATAGCCTTGACCTTCGGATCATAATTAAAATGACTTAAATAGGAGCAGGCCGGGCCAAGTGGGGTCGCTCCCCCTATCGAGCAAGCTTCTTCGAAACTATATCTATTACTTTGTGATTTGGTTGGTGCATACCTTCGATTACAGAAGTGTGTATTGAGGTGGAAAGTAGTAGCTGTTATGCATTACCACCGGTCGGGATGCGCAAAACGGTAATATCCTACCCTGAACATTCCTTGCTTGCCTTGTCATATTAATCTTGATCGAGCCCATTACGACTTTGGTTTGTATCGTACCTATAGAGTGCCCCCTGAGTATCCCACTGGTTTGGTGGAGCTTACAGTATCTATATAGACTACGGTATTTATATAAAAATGTGTTAACGCCTGAATGCTAATTTAATACTTTACTTTATTGTACACATTACCTATATAGCGTATTGTATTACGTATGTAGATAATTTAACGGATCCTTAAAGGATGGGAATCCCAATCATCCTTTGAGTTACTATTGTATTTCACTTGTACATTTCACTTGAGTTGATTTACTTACATAAGAAAGTTAATCCTGGCTCGAATGTTTTGTTTTTGCTTTATGCTCGGGTCAGCCTAAGAGTCACAGCATTCGAGATTCATCTTTGGGGCTGGAGACTTATTGGAGATCTATCTATATATCTGCTTAGGTATTTCCTATTTCAGTTACTTCAGTTGTTTCCATTACATACTTTGTTATTTTCTTATGTATTAGCAAACTTCTGTGTATTTGGGATTCCTGTTGTATTTGCGTTAGACGCTGATGTTGTAATAGCTTCACGAACTACTATGTTTGTTTATTCCGCTGCTTATTGTTATAATATTTTGTATCGGTGATTCTATGATTATCTCTTGTTTACCCCTAATTTATATAAAATATATTATCTTGAGCAATTCAAGTCTGACATGTGTAGATTATTTTCGATTTGAATGGTTCAAATAGTGGGTCGTTACAGTTGGTATCAGAGATTTGGTCTAGAAAAACCTTAGCCTATGGGGTAAAACTCATTAGAGATAGGGTAGTAATACCCTAGAGTAAGGAGAATTAGTTACATAATCATCTTCGTTCGTGCTTGAAATTCTTAGTTAGGATTCTCTTTGAGTAGGATTCCTTTTGAATTTGATCTTTAACTATGTTCTAAAATCCATTCTTATCTTTTCCAGATGTGTAACCGTAGGAATGTTCGAGGTTGGGGTCGTGGAAATGCCCCCGCACCACCAGTTATTGCACCCATTCTGTTGAATCACATATTTTGATTCATGACAAAGCAATGAATTATATTTTATGGATAAGCCACAAAAAGAAAAGGAATTGTGTTGTTCAAACTACAAAGGAGATAAGGCTACAAAATTGCGTATAGTATGTTGATTTATTGAAGTTTTTTAGTCTTAGTAATGTAAAATCTATCCTCAAGTAGTTAAGTTGTTTTAAAACTTTAAACTATTTTAAAAATGCGCAAATAATACTTTGACTGTCAGGTCAGTCGACTGACTGTGTATGGTGAGTCGACTGAACCTGTACAGGTGCATAAAAACGTTATGTTTTAAACAACTTTGAATATTCAGTTGACTGATCGTTTTGGGTCAGTCGACTGAATTCTTTCAACAGCTATTTTTTGTGAATGGACACTTCTTTTCGCCAAAAGTCACGTTCTAATATGAAGAGGCATGGATGCTTCTGTTGATCAGTACTCTTCATGAACGGTTACAACTCTTTAACTATTATATAAACACACAAAATCCACTTCACAAATCACCAATTTATTGATTTCTTTTTTTATCTTACTTTCTACTATCTCTGCAGTCTAAAAAGCAATCATAACTTTCATATATTGCTTGAATCTCTGAAATAATTAACTAATTCTTTGATTCTAAGTAACATTTTTCCTTTCTAAATCTTTATACACACATATATACTTGAGGAAAGATTATAGGAAGGTTGTACATCAAAGACATATCAGTGTTATTAAGAACACATAGTGTCAAAGCAATTCAATTGAAACTGTTAAAGTCCTATTCGGTTTTTCAGGCAGGTAAAGTCCTCTTTCGGTTATTAGAGGCGGAAAAATCATGTTCGATTGTTCAGGTGTTGTATACCTATTCCTCCGGGTTAAGAGAGGGTTATTGTGAGAAATTCCAGAGGGAAGTCTGGGACTGGACTTAGAACGGGAAGTTCGAACCAGTATAAAAATTCTTGGTGTGCTTATTTTTATTTACTCTGCTATTATCATCTATTTCCGCATTTATATTTAATTATATTCCATATTACACGATCCGAAGTGATAGCTAGCCACAGTAGTCACTTTCATTTGGTATCAGCGCAAGGCATCTTATAACCATTACAAAGTTATCTGATATCTTGCTAATATGGAAAACAGCACCAACAATACCACTAACACTGTCACTAACACTAGTTTTATTGAAGGTCAATCCATTGCACGACCTCCATTCTTTAATGGTTTGAAATATAATTATTGGTCTACTCGTATGAGAATCTATATGCAATCTAATAGTTTTGAATCATGGAATATCACACAGAATGAATACACTCTTCCTACTGGAGAATATTCCACTTGGTCAAACACACAAAAACTAGATGCTACTGCTAATGCTAAGGCTATGAACATGTTATTTTGTGCACTAGATAGAAATGAATTTAATAGTGTTAGCATGTGTCAAACTGCTTATGAAATATGGAGAACGCTTAAAAGTACTCATGAAGGAACTAACAAAGTCAAACAAAGTAAAATCTCCATGCTCAAAAATCAGTTTCAAAACTTTAGAATGAAACAAGATGAATCCATCAATGATATATATTCTAGATTTCAAGATATCTATCATTCACTATTAGGATTAGGAGAAAAAAATTCTGATTTTGATATAGTATCAAAAATCCTAAACTCTTTGACGGATGAATCGGAAAGAAAGCCTAGCTATTGAAGAAGCAAACGATCTTTCAACTATGAAACCAGAAGAGTTAATAGGAAATCTAATGTCATATGAAGTGAATTTGCAGGCAAAGAAAGTTCCAGCTCAAGTAAAGAAGAATCTAGCGTTTCAAGCAGAATAAGATGACTCTGACTCAGATGAAGAAGATATGGCATTTATTTCTATGAATTTCAAAAAGTTTTTGAAATTCAAAAAGAATAACAAAGGCAAGAATTACTAAAATAATTCTAGCAATAAACCATCATATTCTGTCATGGAATGTTATGAATGTCATAAGAAGGTTCATATGAAGAAAGATTGTCCAGAGAAATAGAAAAAAAATTCAAGAAGAACAAATTCAAGAAGAAAGCATTTTCTGTTACATGGGATGATTCAGATTCTTCATCATCGAAAAGCGACAGTGATAGTGACACAGAGCAAGCAAATGTATGCTTCATGGCTACAAATGATGATGTAAGTGAACTAAGTTTTGAAGATTTAGTTGAACTTAATTATGAACTAGTAAATTTTGTAAAACAGACTAAGAAACATAATAAAGAGTTACAAGGAAAACTAAATAGATCTGAATTAGAAATTAGTATGCTTAGAGATGAGAAGAAAATTCTCGAAGAAAACTTGAAAAATCTCAAGAATCTAATTCTATTTTAGCCTCTCAACTTTCCATGATAACTCAGGAATTAGAAATTCAGAAGAATAAAAATGATATTTTATCAGTTGAAGTAAATGATTTAAAATCTAGCACTAAAGCTTTAGAATTAGAAAAATCTAGTCTTAAAACTAAGCTAGAAGATATTAATAAAAATATTTCCAATTTTAATAAAGGACGAGAAACTCTTTCTAAAATAATAGAAAATTCTCAGTTAACTTCAAATAAAATGGGATTAGCATATACGAAAACTGAAAAACCAAAGAAATCTAAAAATAAGTTTAAAAACAAAATTAAGTAAGATTTAAAGAAAACAGTTTCTAAAAATGTTAATACTATTAAAATATGGATTCCTAAACAAATAATAACTTGATTAATAAACATATCAAAACATTTATACAGAAACTGTTCAAAAAAATAAGAATATATTTTTAAAGGGAATTCTAAACCTTCTTGGGTTTGGTTTCCTAAGACTTAACTCTTAGGACCCTAAAAAGAAAAGTGGGTACCAATCTTAATTTTTATTTTTTGCAGGTACCACTTAAAAAGAGAGGAAAATGGATTCTAGACAGTGGTTGCTCGAAACATATGACCGGTAATGAAGACATGTTAACAAACATAGTCTACTCAAATGGAGGATCAGTCATCTTTGGAGATAATTCAAAAGGTTATGTCATCAGCAAAGGCGATGTGAGCAATAACGGTATTTCTAACTCACCTCTCATTACTGATGTTTTACTAGTTAAAAACTTAAAACATAATTTATTAAGTATAAGTCAGTTATGTGATAAAGGTTTTAATATATCTTTTTCAAAAAATAAATGTAATATTTCTGATAAAAATCAAAATTTAATTTTTAAAGGTATAAGAGATAAAAATATCTATATTTTAAATATGAATATAAATCATAACACACCTATGTGTTTAGTAGCTACAGAAAATGATTCTTGGCTATGGCATAAAAGATTTTGTCACATAAACACTAACATTATTAATAAATTAGCCAAAAATAAACTTGTTAAGGGACTACCTGATATAAAATTCAAAATTGATAATATCTGTGATGCATGTCAGTTAGGAAAATTAACAAAATCTTCTTTTAAATCTAAGAAAATCATATATACAACACAACCACTTGAACTATTACATATGGACCTTTTCGGACCTACTCAAGTTCAATCTATTAATCACAATAGATATGTGTTTGTTATTGCAGATGATTTTTCTAGATATACATGGACCATTTTTATGAAACATAAAAGTGATACTTTCGGAAATTTTAAAACTTTTGTAAAAAGAATTCAAAATATAAAGAATTTTAAAGTTTAAAACATTAGAAGTGATCATGGAGGTAAATTTGAAATGAAGCTTTCGAACATTTTGTAAAAAAAGGAATTAATCGTAATTTCTCCTTTCCTAGAACACCACAACAAAATGGAGTTGTAGAAAGGAAAAACAGAACATTACAAGAATATGCACGAACTTTATTAAATGGAAGCACTCTACCTAAGCATTTCTGGGCAGAAGCTGTTGCAACTGCTTGCTATGTTTTAAATCATGTTTCTATTCGACCATTAACAGTACATACTCCTTATGAACTTTTAAATGATAGAAAACCAAATATTTCATATTTTAAAGTTTTTGGTTCAAAATGTTTCATACTTAACACTAAAGATCAGCTTGGATAATTTGATCCAAAATCCGATGAAGGTATATTCATAGGATATTCGGAAAGAAGCAAAGCTTATCGAGTTTTTAATACAAGAACTAAAATAAGCGAAGAAACACCTCATGTTTCATTCGATGAAAATGTCAAAACTTCTTCCAATCTTACAAATTTGAAAAATAATACAAATAAAATTCTGACAATTAATTCAGAAGATGATGATATTATTATTCAAAATAATAATTCAGAAGTTTCTTTAGAAAATGTAAATACTATTAATGATAATATAGTAAGATCTTCTCCAAGAATTCTTAGAAATCACCCTGTTCAAAATATAATTGGAGAAGTGAATTCAAATGTAAGAACAAGACATCAATTAAATCAAATGGGCCATGTAGCTTTTCTCTCTAATATAGAACCTAAAAATATTAAGGAAGCCTCAATTGATGATTATTGGATTATGGCTATGCAAGAAGAGCTAAATCAATTCGAAAGAAACAGAGTTTGGGAATTAGTTCCTAGACCAAGTGATCAATCAGTCATCGGTACAAAATGGGTTTTCAAAAACAAAGCTGATGAGCAAGGTAACATTATAAGAAATAAAGCTAGATTAGTAGCACAAGGTTATAATCAAGAAGAGGGAATAGACTATGAAGAAACGTTTGCTCCAGTTGCAAGACTAGAAGTTATACGTATTCTACTGGCTTTTGCATGTTTTCATAACTTTAAATTATTTCAAATGGATGTTAAAAGTGATTTTTTAAATGGTTTTATAAAAGAAAATGTTTATGTTGAACAACCTCCTTTATTTACTCATGAAAAATTTCCAGATCACGTTTATAAACTTAAGAAAGCTTTGTATGGTTTAAAACAAGCACCTCGTGCTTGGTATGACCGACTTAAAAGCTATTTATTGGAATCTGGTTTTGAGATCGGGAAAGTTGATCAAACATTATTTGTTAAGAAAACTAAACAAGATATTTTAATTATTCGAATATATGTTGATGATATTATTTTTGGTTCAACAAATGAAAAATTATGTCAGGAATTTTCGACTATCATGACAAATGAATTTGAAATGTCACATATGGGAGAACTATCATATTTTCTCGAATTACAAATCAAACAAATGCAAAATGGCATTTTTCTTAATCAAGAAAAGTATTGTAATAATCTAATTAAACGATTCCCAACTCCTATGAGTACAACTATACATCTTGAAAAAGATGAAAATGGCAAGAGTGTTGGCCAAAAACTATATCGTAGTATGATTGGATCACTACTTTACTTAACTGCTAGTTGACCTGACATTATGATGAGTGTTTGTTTATGTGCTCAGTTTCAAGCAAATCCTAAAGAATCACATATGCGAGCAGTTAAACGTATAATTCGTTATCTTAATAAAACCAAAGATTTAGGATTATTTTATCCAAAAGAATGTCCTTTTGAATTAGTATCATACAGTGATGCTGATTTTGAAGGAATCGGACAGATAGAAAAAGTACAAGTGGAACTTGTCATTTCATTGGACGATCCTTAGTATCTTGGTTTAGTATGAAACAAAATTGCGTTTCACTATCGGCATGTGAAGCAGATTATATATCTGCAGCTTTAGCATATGCTCAAGTAATCTACATGCAACAAACATTACGAGATTTTGGTATAAAATTAAATAAATCTATAATATATTGTGATAACACCAGTGCAATAAATTTATCTAAAAATCTTGTCAATCACTTACGAACTAAACACATTGACATTCATCATCATTTTCTTCGTGATAATATTGAAAAGGGTATAGTAAATTTAGAATTTGTAAATTCTGAAAATCAATTAGCTGACATTTCACTAAACCTCTAAATGAAAATTGTTTTATAAGATTAAGAAGAGAACTAGGTATAATTTCTTTAACAGAATTATAAAAATATCTAATTGATTTAATTTAAAAAAAAAAATTGGTACTCGAACTCTACGCCTCAGGTTTGATAAGTCTACGTCTTTACCACCTGATTATTCATTGCTTCACATCCACATCTTATACATCTGTTTCTTTATTATTATTTTTAAAAAAAGGATAATATTTCAGCCACAAATTCATTTTTGTTCATTCTCTTCCTCTCCTTTTTCAAACTACACGTTCAACCATCATTTTTTAACTGTTTTTGACTCCTATATATTCCAGCTCTCAGCTCTCATATCTCCATCAAAAAGAAATTTATTTTTCAAACATATTTGTTTCTTTCTCCACTACATAAACTTCTAAAATCAAAATGTCTTTATCACATAATTCATCTGATGGATCATCCTACTCTTCTATCAACTTTGAAACTCCATCATCTGCATCATCAAACCTACCTACACATACTCCCACCTATGAACCTGCACGATCATCAAGTTATCAAAAGGGTTATACACCCGAGAAAAAGAAAGATAGACGGTTTCTGTTCTTTGGTTCTCCTCAAACCAAGCAAAAAATTGATGATCTTCATCATTACCAGAGGGAATCGATAACGCTTCAGTGCAAAATGTATTATGAACAGAAAATGAATTCTAGACGTCTGAGTTTTCTTGAACAAACTGGATGGAAGTTCTGCAGTTCATCTTCCTTTTCGACTCATCAACCTATACCGTTGTCAACTCGAAATCCAAGGGATAGGTCGCCACAACCACTACCTGTCTCTCCAAACTCATGGGAACGTGGAAACCGCTGGTCACCACTACAACCATATGTAGAGAAGACAAAGGACGAACCGACGAACTAAAAGTCTTCGTCATCTTCTTCTTACAAATAACTTCGTTTATTGTCTACTTTTAAAATTATTTTTTAATCTTACATTGTCCACATTTTTGTTTATATATGTAATATATTACTCTTTTGTGTTCAAATGTGACAAATTATACTGAATAACACATTCAGTCGACTGGTTCATTCGATCAGTCGACTGAAATTGCATATTGTATGTTGTCATACACTATTCAGTCGACTGATCGAATGCGATAAGTCGACTGAATAAGCAAACAGAGAGCAAACCTGTTACTTTAGTCGACCAGACCAGTCGACTGAATCTACAGCATAACTCTCGGGAAAGTAGTTCATACACTATTCAGTTGACTGATCAAATACATCCAGTCGACTGAATGACCAAACAAAGAGCATATTAGTTATTTCAGTCGACTAGACCAGTTGACTAAAACTGCTGCAGTGCTCTCAGGAAAGTGGTTCAGTCGACTGATCACAAATATTCAGTCGACTGAATTCACAGCTGAAACGTACTTTCCACCTTTTTTACCCCTAAAACCCTCACTTCCTCTTTTACTTTTTACTTTTACCTCCAATCTCCTGAATTCCAAAACCCTTGTTCCTAAAATTATCAAAAATTTCTACAATTCTCTTGATAAATTCAAATGGTCCCCCGACAAACAAAGAGATCTAGGCATGCTTCTTCTTCCTCCGAGCTAATTGATTCACAAATTGGTCAATGGCTATACGATGCAACTGCAGTTCAACGATGGAATAAGATGAAAGAAGCTCGATTCTTTGAAAGTTCTTTTGTTGTCTTTCCTGATTTTACGTCTTATAGGATTCAAGAATTAGCAAGAAGAAGCCATTTAGAATCACTTTTAGATCATAATCAAAACAATATCAAGATAAATCATATCTTGGTGAAATTCTTCTATGCGAACTTAAACTTAGGCCATCAAAACCCACGTAATCGTGACAATTGCGTTTGGAGTTTGGTATGTAGGCAGCAAGTGTTTCCCTCTTTAGATAGAATTGGTCATATTCTTTGTACTCCGACAAGAGGTGTTAAGTTACAAGAATTGAATGTTGTTGTAGGCGAGAGAAATGAAGTAAGTCATCGATTTCTAGAAGATGACATGACCGACCTTAAGTCTATTGCATTACGACCCACTGCCAAAATAATGCATAGAGCTTTGATGCACACAATTTTACCCCGCACTGGCTCATACGAGCTTGTCTATCCAAACAACTATAGAGCATTATATGCTATTTGGGGAGAAGTTGAAGTAAATTGGCCAAAACTCATTCTAGATGAATTTCTGACATTCAACCATGGTTGTATGAATACTATTTATTTTGGTGAATATATTATACGGTTGCTTATGAATCTCCAGGTTCCTATTCCGGAATCTGATACCTCTATTCCAAAAACCTTGAATAGGTGCACCAATAGCCTTATGAAATTACCACCACGAACTCTTACTATTATGAGCTTTCAAGAATGGAAATCTCGACCTTGCCATGAAACCTCTACTCAACAACAACATCTGTGATAACCCGGATTTCCGGGCATTGTAATTAATAAAATAATTGGGTTAATTAATAAAATTACTGAATTTTAGATTAAACAAATGAATTTGATCAGATAAATAATTATATTTGTAATTATGTTGTGTATACATAGATTTTAAATAAAATTTGTTGATTTCAAATTTAATTTTGTGTTGCTTACTACATACATATATTTTAAAAAATACATATATATATAGAGTTAAAATAAAATTTCCCAAACATATAAACACATGATGCATTTAATTCGATCAAGATATGAGTTATTTATAAATAAATGTTTACTTGAATTCACTTTTGTATATTTATTAAAATCTAAAAGCTTACTTATATAAGATAAAAACATTTTTTATATAACCTTGTGAATATTACATATTTACTTATACATAACTTAAATAAAATCATAGATAAGAAAGATAACACTTGTAAATCAATAATAAACATTAAAACACCTGTAAACATTTTAATGTATGTTAAAAGCATGTGTAAATCAAATTGCTTAGTTGTAAGATAACTAAAACATTAATGGGACAAATGTCAATTTTCTTTAATTTAAAATCTAAAAATAATTGATAAAAGAAGAGTTTTATTCTTCAGCTGAAAAATCTTTTCTTCATTTTTTTTCCAACTCAAACATAACACAAAACAAAAGATTTAAAAGAAAGAAAAAAAAAGTAAAATCTGAAAACAAAGAAAAGATGATAATCTGGAATCAAGAAATCAGAGGCAAGGGGATTTATCAACATGCAATTCAGATTCTATAGCAACAGAAAATTTATCAACAAAATTTTATTCATCAGCAACTCAATAATCAAAAGCTGCAAGATCATATTCAACATGCAGAGAAGAATTCAGAGAAAATTATAGAACCTGGAAACAAATACAGTTTCTGTCCTCTGCTTTAACAGGTGAGTAAATCCACATCTTTTAAATGCTAGCTCTGATGCACAATCTCGTGTAGTATTGTGTGAATAAGGCTTGTTTGGATAAATTCTTATGTTGATCAGGATTTGTGCTTACTTGTTTATATAAGTATACAGATAAGCCTCTGTTAACTGCAGATTCGAGCTTAAAACCCATAAAAATCAAATTCTCTTCATATACTTAGTTTCAAGTTATGATCTTTAAAGGAAGTATGTTTGTAATAACTTAAGAATAATTTTAAAAATATCTTTGAGTATAAATAACAAACAGTTATCTAGAAATTTGAAATATCAGTAGGATCTTCATACATATCAAAATTTCGACCCTAACTAATTGTTGTTTTGGGAATATAATTTGATTTGTCATCAAAATCTAGGAATTTTAAAAAAAAAATCATGATTTTTAGACTTGTAAATCAAAGGGAATTGACAGTTGACCCTGATTTGAGATTTTGTCATTCTCGGATGATTGGGGAGATTAGGGTTAGCAAGATTTTAGATGGAGCAAGTTTAGAGTCTTGTGATCTCGGCAAAAATTGTTCATGATTTTTCTGGTGATCGGAACTTCTTGGAAAAACCAAAATAGGGTTTGGTCGGTTTCTGGGATCGGGTTATTTCTCTGAAATTTTTGGCACCATGATGGCACAAGGGGGTTGCGGTACTAGGGGATCAGGAAGACGAGTGTTAATCAAAGCTCCAGGCAGGGCGGTGTTGGGTCTAGTGGCCGCGAATAGGGTACGATGTGAAATAAGGGAGAGGTTTCGTTGGCTGATGATGGTGGTTCAACTCGATTTTTGTATCGAGTGTTACTGTGAAATCAGGATGGACTGGGGGTTTGAGAACGTCGAGAGTGACTGGAAGGTGGGGTCGCCGATGGTCGGTGCGACTCCGATGAAGTGTGCACATGCACGGCTTGTTCGTGTATCTGGTTATTGTAGCAGGTTGGTAATGGAACAAGGGGAGAAGTAAGAAAGGAAAAAGGGAAGTAAGGGAGAGGATTTGGGCCGAAAAGAAAAAGGGGAAATGGGTCGGAATTTGCTTTCGTCTGGGCCATGAAAATTTAGTTTATTTGGGGAGGTAAGTCTCGTTCGACTCAGCACGTACGTAACGCCTGAGATTTCCATAACATTGTAGTTTATAAGAAAGTTTCTAATCAATATTTCAAGGCCTAGATTATGTCTATTTAGCTAAGATATCTATTTAGCTTAAATAAGTTTAGGACTTAATTATATGTTTTTTTTTATTTATTTCTATTTAACGCCTAAATTTATTTAGGTTAAATTTAAATAGTGTTATGTAGTTAATTTTGATAGGAATGGTGTTTTAATTATTACAAATCTTAAAGTTTTTAAGTTAATCTCTAGATAAATGAACAACTTAATTCCGAGATTTATTTAATAAGTTTCTAAATGATAATTATGTATTAAAAGATAAATGGGTCATCCAAAAGGAAGATTAATGGTTTGTAATTAGTTAATGATTAAGTATGCGGACGTAAAATGGTTAAAGGAATAAAAAGAGTGTGGCTTAATGGAAATAATTAAGGATTTAGTAATTAAAGGATTAACTTGATCAGGTTTAAAAATCCATTCAATTAATCATTTTAGGATAATCAATTGATAGTAAAAGCTTAATTAATTAAGGGTTATTAACCAATGAGATAATTACTTGGTAAAAGTAATTAAAGGTAAATTACTTAAGTAAAGTAATCAAGAATTAATGAGCGCAATAAATTAAAGATAATTAATCAATATAAGTGATTAAGGTATAATTGAATTGAGAAATTAATTAAGTGTAATTGATTATTTAATTGAGGATTAACTAGTCAAGGTTAATTAATCAAGGAATAATTAAGTAGTAGGAAATTAAGAAGTAAATTACTTAAATGTAAGAGGATTGTTAAGGGTAGTTGCTTAATGAAGTAGTTAAAGTAATTAAGTATTCAGTGTAACTAATTGAGTTTATGTGGAAATTTTTAGTCAATTAATTAAGTATAATTGATTAAAGGTAATCACTTGATGATTGGATAAGTATAATTACTTAAGGTAATTAATGATGTGTAATTACTTAGTGAGGTAATTAGTGAATAATTACTGGATGTAATTAATTTAAGGATATTTACTTTTGATAAAAGAAATTAAGTAATGATTACTTAGTGTAATATGAGGATTAATTTATGTAATTAAATCAAGGAGTTGATTTAATGAATATAAATAATTAAGGGAAGTTAAGTACTAATGTGATTGATCAGGATTGAATAATGAATGAAATTGTTTGAAGATAATTAATTTGTGTAATTAATTAAAAGTTAATTACTTAATGTAATTAAAGAATAATTAATCGAGGGTGATTAATTAAGAAAGGAATTAGAGAATAATTAATTAACTTGTTGTAATTAATTGAGGATTAAATACGCAGGATTTATAGTAATGGACGAAATTAATTTAATTTATTTTAAATTAATTAAAGATCGTGTGATTAAAGTCTTGATTATGAATGACTGAATGTTATTGGATATTTGGATTGTTGTTGTACTTAGCATGTGATTGTGATGCTAGGGTGTTAGATATGGATTATCTATCAGAAAATAGAATTGCTATGTGAACCTGTTATTATGGGTATACATGTAAATGTTTAAAGCTTAAACAGCTTGTCTTAGGATGGTATTGAATTCGAAGAGACCGGAGTCGGGTATTAGTAAATACCCGAAACCACTTCGATTCATTATAATTGCTATGTGAAATCAATATGCTAAATGAAATGATTTAAGTAAATTTAATCTAAGTTTTGATACTTAGAATTTGATGAGTAAAATAAGTGATGTATATAACAGCTTGTGAAGTTGTAAATTGTTATAAGTTACCCCGGGTTTATATGAGTTGTATACTTTTGTATTACATGATTAGATGGGTTTACTCACGTTGGTTTCCAGGCTGACCCGGGTGTTACTTTGATGTAATGCTCGGGTCAGACCGAGTATTACAGATTTTCAGGTAAGGACGTTCTGGAGCTCAGGAGGCGAGCTGGAAGGCAGGAACGTAACAAGAGTTTCCGCTGTGATATTGTAGTATCTGGACATGATTGTTTTTGTCCAGTGTTTATGTATTTGTGTAACTCTGATGTATATAAATATAAATTGACAGATACAGTTTTCTTTTGTATAACAGTTATTATTATTTGCTATTATATTTTATCCGCTGCGAATGTGAAATGTTGGTGTTTCTGTTTCTTTCCTTCTCTCTTTCTTCTTTCTTTTCCTTCTTTTCACTAACTATCTGGAATTTTCGGGATCGAAATTTCCAGATCGTTACATTTGGTATCAGAGCAGAAGGTTAAGCGAGAACCTTGGCTCTGGTGGGATTACTCATTAAGGATAGGGTAAGTGATACCCTAGAATGAGTTGAGTATATATATGAGAGAGCGTACTTGTTATTTTCTTATATAAAGATTTTAAATGATTTTATAAAAGAATATATATTTTGATATATAAAGCAATATTTCTTTCTAATAAAATATTAAGGGAATTGGTTGTTAAACTTTTGGAATTAAATTAAGAAGTAATATAATACCACCAAATTGAAATCTGGAATTGGAATTAAATTAAGTGGTATTAGTAATACAACCAAATTGAAATTAAATAAAGTTAAGTTTGGAATAAATTCAAACTGAAATTAAATCTTGAATTTGGGAAAGGATTCAGAATAAGGATAATCAATTAATTTATGAAATTAATTAAACTTTATTTAATAAGATTAATTTATGGATAATAATTGGAAATGATAAAGTTACTTAATGAAGTAACTAGAAGTAAATAATTCAAAGGACAAATACTTAATGAAGGTAATTAAGAAATAAGTTAATTACCGAATGTGATTAATTAATGATGTAATTAATTTAAAGAAATAACAAATAATATTATTTAATGCAATTGAATGAAATGGCCCTATTTCAAACAAGAGTTGTTTGAAAATTTAAAAGAAATTCGTTTTGAATTAAAAACCAAAGGTGGTTTAAAAAAATTTAAAGTACAACATGGTATGTAAAAGAAATAAATATGTATATATGTATGGATATACATGATATCAAGGATAATTTGAAATAAACTCTAAATATTGAGTTTTCAATTTGGAATGAGATATGATACCCAAAGTGATAAGTTTTAAGTGGGAAAATTATTATTGTGAAGATTAAGGATTGAATGAGGTTGATTGGATTAAGTAAATCAAATTTAACTTGGAAGAAGTTAAAATAAGTTTGAATGAACAATCTGATTTGGAAATTTTAAGATGAAATTAAGATTTAATTTGGGGAGTTAAATGGTTAATCTGAATTGGGAGTTTGTGTGATCTCAAAATGGGTTTGAGATCTGGAAATTGTAAATTGATGGATGTTTTAAGATGAATTAGATGATATCATCCTATTATTGTCAAAAAAATTAAGTTGTGAATTAGATTTGTTCAAATGAATGAGAAATGGAGTATGGTAATCCATTGTTGGGATAAAAAGGTAAATTGATTTAAAAGAATTAAATCAGTATTTGAAGTATTAACTCGAATTTATATAATTCGGGATGGTTTAAAATTTGAAATTTGAAATTAGTTCAAATTGAACTTGATTTGGAGTGATTAAAATTGTGATTGAAGATGTATGAGTATAAGATTCAAATGGAAAATTTGAATTGGATTAATTTGAAACAATTTGGAATTGAAGTGGGTTCAATTTGAAATTAGTCCGAACTGATTTGAATAATTTGGAAGTGTAATTAAAGTTGAATAAGTTTTAAATTCAAATGGAATTTGAATTGAATTTGAGAAGAAATCAAGAATAATTCAACTTGATTTGGAAATGGAGTTTGAAATTGAGATTAGTTCAAACTAAAGTTGAAATGAATTAAAACTGGAACTAATTCAATTGAAATTTATTTGAATTAGTAAAATTTGAGATCAAGGTTGAATAAAGTTATATTTGAAAGGAAACTTAGATTAATTGAACTTGAATTGGGATTGAATCAATTTCAATAGAAATTGAAGTTATTTAAATTGGAGTTAAGTCAATTTAAATGAAAGTGGAATTTAAATTGAATTTATTGGGAATTGAACAGTTTTGACTCTGGACTGTTTTTAATATAAATTGCTTTAATATAAACCTATTTTTCCGAGCTATTCATTATATATATAACCATCTTTTAAATGCCGAACTATCTTATACTTGTTTTACAATTATTTTTGAAACTGTTTAACAATTTTCCAACTGTTTTATAAACTAATTACTATATTTCAACTATTTTACAAAACTAATTACTATCTTACCATTATTTTGCAATTATTTAAAATTTCTATGACTATTTAACTATTTTCCAATTACTTTACAATTACTGAACTATTTTACAGCTATTTTATAAACTAGTAATTATTTTCCAACTACTTATCTATTTTTAACTTTTCAAGCTATTTTCTAAATTTGAACTGGACAGAGTTCAAACTATTATTGGTTAAATACCCAATGGAGATAAGAATAGAAGTTATAATCCGAATGGAATTAAGCAATTGAGAGTAAGTGAATGAAAATTTAAGTGAATGTGAATAGAAATGGAATTGATTTGGCTAATAACCGATAAAGATAAATACGTAAGGTGTACGTATATTATTCTATTCGCATAGTGATTTGATCCAGATTCGAGCATAGAATTTCGAGATAATTATGTCAATCCGAGTTGGGATTTTTCACTCGATTTTCGACGGCGAACCTGGAAATGGATTGTTGATTGGTTCTGGATATTCTCTATCATAGATATGACTATGCAAGGAGAATGACGGTTTCTGATCAAGAAACCAGATCTGTGTCCGCACTAGGAAGTCGAGTGGACGATACTAGTTCGGAAGTGAAATTGTGTGATCGAGTGAGCGATCAGCTTTGTATGGCGTACGAATGGTATGTGTACATCGTACAGATTTGAATGGAAATAGTATTGAAAAGAGTAATCAAATATGAATATTTGATTTTTGAGTAAACAAAGTTAAATATCTTTGTTTTATAAAGTGAAATTCCTCTTATTGAATCTTTTGCCAGAAGAAAAGGGGTTTTTGAAAATGTTTGAAGTATAAAAGGGTTTTATACAAGTTTAAAATGATCCAAAGATTTTTATCAAGAATTTTATATATATCTATATATAAAGGATCGTATGAGGATTTTGGAAAAAGGTTTTGGGAACCTTTGGATTTGGAAAGGCTTTTGATTTTTGGGTAAAATCAATATTGAAATTTGGAAAGCCTAGTTTGAGAATTATCGATTTTGGGATAATCGATTTTGTATAAAGGAGCTTTGAATGAGATCATACTAGGTGTATGATTTAAAGATACTATATAAAAAAAAATGTTTTGATGATGCTCTGGGAAAAAAGGCGCTCCCTTGGAACGGACTTCTCAGGAGTACCACCGGGTGGTGCTGCCTTGAGCCCCAAGGGGGGGTTCTAAAGTTGATCCTGTGAGGAGTCCGGACAAAACTAGTTCTTGAGGATTATTGGGTAGCGAAAGTCGATGGCGCTGATGCCCACAGGGGCATTTGGGTTATGCTGTGACGACAGTGTAACTCGATGTCGCTGCGATCTACTGTGGGGACCATAGCGAAAATCGTGTGGAGGATGAGTGTCAACGGTCTACACTTGATTTTGTCGGGAAGGCAGTGCAACATCGGTAGACTGCGACCTATGGTCAAGTGGAGTGGAGAAGTTTCATTTTTGGCAGCGAAATTCGAGGGCGCTGATGCCTACAGTTATATGGGTTTTTGCTGTGATGGCTACGTAACCCCAGTTGTAGCTGCGATCTATAGCGGGTTCCATGGTGTAATCGAGGGGCGCAGAGTCCTACAGTTATCTATGGATTTTGTTGGGATGACAACGTAACCATCGGGTTAACTGCGACCATGGATGGGGGTGATGATTTCCAGAGAATTGTCACCAAAGGTATATCCTCTATTTTCAAAAACTGTTTTCTATAAAAAAAATATTTTCAAAGTATTTTCGCTGGATGTTGAAAATGGGTCTGCCAAGCACTTGTAGATTTTCAGTCTCACGCCTGATCAACGTATGACCGAATTTCTACGAGAACAAGGATGGACCGGTTGAAGCATCAAGTTAAAATGATATTTTCTATAAAAATTATTTTGAAAATATTATATAGATTTTCAAGTGTTTTAAAATGATCAAAGAATATTTTAACTGGTTTCAAAATAGTTAATAAATACTGGTTTCGTTCTTTTCGAGGACGAAAAGATTCTAAGGGGGGAGAAATGTGATAACCCAGATTTCCGGGCATTGTAATAAATAAAATAATTGGGTTAATTAATAAAATTACTGAATTTTAGATTAAACGAATGAATTTGATCAGATAAATATTTATATTTATCATTATGTTGTGTATATATACATAGATTTTAAATAAAATTTATTGATTTCAAATTTAATTTTGTGTTGCTTACTACATACATATATTTTAAAAAATACATATATATATAGAGTTAAAATAAAATTTCCCAAACATATAAACACATGATGAATTTAATTCGATCAAGATATGAGTTATTTATAAATAAATGTTTACTTGAATTCACTTTTGTATATTTATTAAAATCTAAAAGCTTACTTATATAAGATAAAAACATTTTTCATATAACCTTGTGAACATTACATATTTACTTATACATAACTTAAATAAAATCATAGATAAGAAAGATAACACTTGTAAATCAATAATAAACATTAAAACACCTGTAAACATTTTAATGTATGTTAAAAGCATGTGTAAATCAAATTGTTTAGGTGTAAGATAACTAAAACATTAATGGGACAAATGTCAATTTTCTTTAATTTAAAATCTAAAAAAAATGATAAAAGAAGACTTTTATTCTTCAGTTGAAAAATCTTTTCTTCATTTTTTTTTCCAACTCAAACATAATACAAAACAAAAGATTTAAAAGAAAGAAAAAAAAAGTAAAATCTGAAAACAAAGAAAAGATGATAATCTGGAATCAAGAAATCAGAGGCAAGGAGATTTATCAACATGCAATTCAGATTCTATAGCAACGGAAAATTTATCAACAAAATTTTATTCATCAGCAACTCAATAATCAAAAGTTGCAAGATCATATTCAACATGTAGAGAAGAATTTAGAGAAAATTATAGAACCTGGAAACAAATACAGTTTCTGTCCTTTGCTTTAACAGGTGAGTAAATCCACATCTTTTAAAAGCTAGCTCTGATGCACAATCTCGTGTAGTATTGTGTGAATAAGGCTTGTTTGGATAAATTCTTATGTTGATCAGGATTTGTGCTTACTTGTTTATATAAATATACAGATAAGCCTCTGTTAACTGCAGATTCGAGCTTAAAACCTGTGATATCCCGAAATTTTAGACAATATCAATTTAATAATCTATATATAAAATTAAATTGATATTGACAATATTGATTGATAAAATATGTTTTGATTTAATAATCTGAATAAATAAATATTTAATTTGTGATTTGTCTTTTAAAAGCTTAAATAAATGTTTAAATCATAATGTGTATATATATATTTGTATATATATATTATAGTTTATCTTTGTTTTGGAATTTAAGTAATAAATAAAGTTTTGTTTTTAAATTCTAATAAAATATTGAGTAATTAGTAAATTATGTTTTAAATTAATATTAAGCTTTCAAAAATCCATTTAAATTAATAACTTTATGATTTGTGAATATTTATAACAAATGTTAAATTGTTTCAAATTAGTCTTAGTTTAAATATTGTTTTAAATTTAAATAAAAGTTGATTTTATTTCTTTTTAAAGCATTATTTGATTAAATATGAATTGAGACTCTTTTATATAAGTTTAAAATTTGAGATAACATATGATTTAAATTCATTTAAATATAAAAGTGATTTATAAATTCTTTATAAATCATATAAAATTTGATAATTGTTATTTTAAACCATATTAATGAATATTCTATTTTTCAAAAATATATAGAGGAATTAAAAAGGGAAAATGGAATCTTCATTTTAAATTGATTTTGTTTTATTTTAAAGAATTAATTTGATTTGGTAATTTTATTTTGAAATTCAAATTTATTGATTCTTTAAAATAATTTGTGTAAGTTTAGTTTATAAATAGTTTTATTTACATTTTCTTAAAATAAGTAAATCATATATATTCATATAAACATAAATTAAATTTAAGAAAACCCTTTTATAAACATTTAAATATATAACATAATTTAACAAGACAAGTGTTAACATATTAACAAATTAAGCTACATGTGTTAAATGGTAAATCAAGCATAATGACAAGTGTCATTTGTTTGTATTCCTTTCTTTATTTTTATTTAAACATTTTCAGCCTCTTAAAAACATTTTCACTTTCCTTTGTTATTTTAGAATCAAATGCTAGTTGAAGCAAAAGAAAATACATCACTTAAAAATCTGAAAACTCAAAGCTCTTCAAAAACAAGACCTGAAACTTCACTCCTCAAAACTTTAATTTGCAAACCATTAGCCTGTAACCAGATTCTAAAATTCAAACCTGCAAAATTCATTTCAAAGCAAACTACATTCATACAAAAACTGGAACTTCTGCAAATCAAAATGATCCAAATGCAAACTACATTTTCAAACCTGGAAACCACTGCATTTATACTCTGCAAATCTTGAACAAATCAAATGAATTTCTGCATTTTTATGGCCTGCATGCAAAGAGTTTTGGTCAGTAAATTCAAATACAAGCCTGCGCACTTGAATCAGAGAGTCATATCCCTGCAACAATTAAATTAGTTGACTAACTCCTCCAAGTTTTAAAATTGGGAAAAACTGCTCTGTTCTTCAAAATTTCAAGGTGAGTAACTTCTTATTTAAATATAATTAAGTAAATTAAAGATTGCTTGATTGTCTCTGGAAAAAAATATATTGCTGATGATTAACATCAACCTCTTCCTAATCTCCAATATAGATGCATGATAATATTGAAGCTATTTGTTTGTGTGTAGATAAATTTCTGGAATTCTCTTTGTACTTAAATGAGTATGTATACTCTGTTAGTATCTGTAAATTTCTGTGATCTTGACATAAGCTATTTAATTCAAATTTTTAGTAACCTCATGACTTAACCATTATTGAGGAAATGGATTACAAACAAATTTGTTTGTTAGAAATAAATCTGAAGCATATAAATTTAAAATAAGGCAAACTGGGAAACAAGAACTTCTCTGAAATCAAAATGCCCTGAAATATGTTTGTGTTTAAAAATGTACATTCCTTAGTTTATTTAATTTAAATTGTGACATGAAAACAATCTTGAAACATGATTTTTAACTCAGGAAATACAAATTATAGTTTAAGACTATAGGGTCTGTTCATTTTTATTTGAAATATGAATTTGTAAAATTCTGTTGATCTTGGAAATCTGGGAGTTTGTTGTTTCTTATGTATGAAGATGAGTGACCAGGCTCATCATATAAATTATCAACTTGAGGGATTAATCAATGGATTAGCAGCAGTGAGGAAAATAAGTCTGCAACTCTAGTTATATTCAAGTATGTGAATTGGGCCTTTTCTGTCTCAACGTTTGATCGAGTGTGAAGCCACTTTGGGAAAGTGTTGCTGGGTTCATAACTAGGTAGTAGCCAGAGTTGTAGCTTAAATGGTGGCCGGAGGAGTTAGGATCCACCGTTGACAGGTTTTGGAGATTGGGTGCACTGTGTTTTCCAGGTTTTGAAAAAAATAGGGCTGGTCTTTGATTTTGAATAAATGGAGATATTCTAATGATTGGGTGTTCAAGTTGGATTAAAGAGGGGTTGGTGGATGTAGATGATCATCTCTGATGATCGGAATTTGCCCAGGGGTTACGTGCATGTGTACAGGGGTCAATTAGAGGTGGGTTTCGGTTTTCTGGAATTGTAGAGGAAAGACTCGAGTAAACTGAGGTCATGACTCGAAGTAGGGAGGAAGGTGACTCGAAGTAAAATGGTTTTGACTCGGGTAGTGTTAGATGCAGTGTTATGTTTCTGAAACCTGAACTGTTTCAGGTTTATAAATTTTAAAAACTAAATTTAAAAAGGGCCAAGCAAGTTTGAAATCTAAAGCAAGATTAAATGATAAATTCAAATAGGTTTTTGAATTTCAGATTTTGTAATAATCAAGAATTGCAGGCAATGGAATATATAAGATTTAAAAACCTGCACTGTTTTTATATTGATTGATTTTTTTTTTTTTTTTAAATCTGAAAACAAGTTATTAAAAATAAGATTTAAATTCTAAGTTAAATCTGAAATTGAAATCCTGGACTCAAATTTGATTTGAATCTGAAAGGTTTCAAAAAGAAATTAGGTTGATGAAATTCAAATGGTATTTTAGTTTGAATATTTTAAGTTTGAAATGTGTTTTATAAAATCTGAAATGAGAGTTTAAAACAGGGTTTAATTTTACTATTGAATTTAAGCCTGAAAACATGTTTTGGACCTTAGTTGTGATATTAATAAAATTGAAATTATAAGTCCAATATCATTTGAATTATTTAAGTATTTTAAACTTGTTAAATTTGAATATGGATAAATTAAACTATTCTTTTAAAACTATTTTAAAAGATAAGTGATCTTTTAAAATAAAAATTTAGGAATTTTTAAATATTCAAATTCTTGTTTAAGTTTAAATTTCATTTTAATTTAAAAATGAAGTTTAGGGAAATTAAAAACAATCTGTTTTTAATTTATTTTGATAATAATAATTAAATCATTAATAAAAATAATGATTATTATTAAGTTGATTTGAACCTAATGATTTATTAATCAATCAAGGTAGTTAAGTTTGTAATTAATTAATTAATTTAATTAATAATTAGGTTAATTAATTAAATAATTAAGGGTTTATTTAATTAATTAAAGGATTTAAGTAAGTTGATTTAACTTGATTAAAGTATGATTTAAAAATTAATTTAAATAAGATTTGATTAATTTAATTAATGAATTGAATTTATTTAATCAAGTAATTAATAATTAATTAAGTTTAATTATCACTTGATTAATTTTTAAATTAGAAATTAATTAATGTGTTTCTTTAAATAAATTTAGAATTAATATTTATTAATTCAATTAATTACTTTGGAAAGGTAATTAAAGATTTGTTATAAGTTAATGAAGGTCATTAACTTAATATTATTTTATAATTAATTAATGTAATTAATTTTAATAATTAATTGGATTAATTAATTTAAGATAATCCTTGGAATTGTTTAGGTAAATTACTTAGTGAAAGTAATTAGGGAAATTAATTACTAATTGTAATTAATTAAGTTTGTTTTGATTAATTAAGTTAATTAATTAAGTTTAATTAATTTAAATTAATCATTGATTTAATTTGAGAAGTGATTACAAATGGAAAATTACTTAGTGAAGAAAATAAATTACTGGATGTAATTTAATGGAGGAGTTTTGGAATTAATTACTTGTGTAATTAATATGTAGTTGGAATGTTAAATAATTACTTAAGTAAGTAATTAGTTTGGGTTTTGATAAATAAATTAATAAGTATGATTAATAATAATTGATAATTAATTTAATGGAGTTATTTTAAATAAAATAACTTGGGATCATTAATTTGAATAATTAATGATATGATTAAGGATTGATTAATTAAGAACCATTAATTAATGAAGGTATTAGTTAATTAATTAATGATTAATTAATTGATAAGGTAATTATAAGTTAATTATAGGGTTGGTTTGGATTAATTAATTGATAAAATTAATTAGAGGTTAATTACTTGAATGTAAGTGAAGGTTAAATCAAGATGATTAATTTGGGTAAATTGTTAAAGTAATTGGTTGATTGATTTATAATTAATTATTTGATTTGTAATTAATTAAGGAATATGTAAGCAAGATTGATATGGATAAGAAATTAATTTAATTCATTTTAAATTAATTAAGGGAGAAGTAATTAATTTAAATCATTTTAAATTAATTATAGATTGAATTGATAAGTAATTGCTTACAAATGATGGTTGGTATTTATTACCTGAATGGTTGAGATCTCAGTTATGAGATATATGATGTTGTGTGATTTGGATGTAATGGTTGCATTGAGTTGATGATATGGATTTATCTGTTTGAGTTGATAATATAGATTATCTGATGTGATGATAATATTGATTATCTATTGAGATGTTGAGAATTATCTATCTGTGTGTATTTAGATAATATTGAATTGAATTGTTTTAAACTTTAAAACAACTTGGACCTAAAAGACACGCTTTGGATTTCGATGAGACCGGGATCGGGTTTCCATATTTGGATATCCGAAAACCACATCGATTCCAAATAACGTTAGGTCGTGAATCAAATGGAGCTTTGTGAAGACTCGAGGTGTAAGGGCTATACGTCAGTATAACTCTGTGGGTGATTCCGTAATGAGTTTGACGGAATAGTGCTTATAGATTCGAGGTGGTGGTTTAGAGTGCAAGGGTTATCGTCGTTAACTCTAAGGGTGATTCCAAAATAAGTGTAACGAGATAATGCCTTCGGTTTCGTTCGAACCCGGAACGAACTTGTATGGATTGAATGCTTTCAGCACATCGTCAGGTGGACGATGAGCATTCTAAGATAAATGTTCTATAAAGGTAATCGCAGCCTCAAGCCTCATCAACCGGGAATGGCTAAAACAGGGGAGATGCAGCAAGGCTTCGTGGGTAGCTCCCACTGGAGAGCAAGATTTACCCCTGTCTAGAAGTCCCTTTATATTCGGCTGTGTGGGGCAGTTGATTGCAACAACTGCCGGGGTTGTCTTGTTCGGGACTGTTCAGTAAGGAATGGTCCCGGTCTTGTGTTGCAGGGGAGTTAGGGTGGCTCCTCGGTACGGTGATCTAGGCCACGTACTGTGACGGGCGGTACCCCAGTAGCCCTGCCATTGATGGAATCCAAAATCCAATAAGTGCCGTACGTATTAGTTGTGCCCAACTATGTTGGAACGTGAGATGTAAGCATTCCAGCTATTTCTGTATTTTACTTGAAAACCCTAGACACTATTATAATATCATCGGATTTCCTATCAAATGTTTGGTTAGCGTAAGGTAAAAACTTTTCCATGTTTATGTGTGGGAAGTCTTACGTGATACCTTTTCTTTTCAAAGGTTTTTAAAGTTAAGCAACTTTAACATGTTACTCACACCAGACCCATGTCTGACCCGGAGTTTATTTTTGTTTTTCATAAACTCTTGGGTACTCAAATTTTTACGAGTAGCCAAGGGATTCAGGTTAGCTTTGACGAATTATTGAGGAGCAATGGAGCAGGAGGCTTCTGCGTTGTAGATATATAGTTCCGCTGTGTATTCTCTGTATTGGTATCTTTGTTGAGTTGTATTGAGTTGTAAATACTAGACAGGTGTTTATAACTGTCTAGTATGTGTTGTGTATGCTGTGTAACTCTGATAGATATTGTATATTGTGTAAATACTTATGTTATTAATATAATTTATTCGTTCCGCTGTTGAGATTCTGTGTTGTTTCTTTTTTTCTCTTCTTTCTTTTCTTCTTCTATCCTTTTCTTTCTTAATTCATGATGCGATTTTCTGGGGGTAGAAAGTCGGGTCGTGACAGATTGGTATCAGAGCGTTAGGTTGAGTGAATACCTAGGCTCTGGAGTGGTGTCTATCTTGAGAGAGCGTATTTGTAATTTTATTATATATATTTATATATATTTATTCCTACCTATCTGTTGGGGTACCTGTTCGGGTTTTCCAATATAGGTTATAAAGGTAGATTGAGGTAGTAGTGTGTGTAACACGACTACTATTGGTTGGAGTTTGAATGTTGAGGTTGGAAGTGTATTTGTCGAGACTGTAGACCTAATACCGTCTCGAGTGAGTTTTGAAGTGGAGCAAGGACTTCATTGATCTCTGAAGTAACCTGTTAAGGTTTGGAGTTCATCTTTGAAGTTGGATGAGTAGAGTTGGATCTGTTGGCTGAACAGAAGCGAGTGATGATATCTTGATATCTCAAGGAAGTAGTAGCTGCGTGATGAGATGCAGTGACTATGGATATTTCCAAAGGTGATTTCTTTGGAACAAGTTTAAGGAAGTGAGTCTGCTTCGGTGTTGAGGCTGAGTGCAGCAGGATGTTTCTGTTTGGTTTGAAGTTCGGGTTTCTCGAAGAACTTTGGATTGGGAATTCTTTGGCATGGGTGTCAACAGAGTTTTCTAGGTTAGTAGTTTTCTGGAGATGGAGTTCAGAAGCAATAGAGTAGAATCTGTTTCTTCAATGGATTGGCAAGACCAGCATAAACTGTTCTGATTGGTTTAGAGAGAACAGTTTTCTTTGGAATTAGATTGAGTGGATCGCAAAAGTGACTTGCGATAGTCGAGTATTCTCTTGGATTGTTGAAGTTTTTCTGGATGTTTTCAGAGAAGTTAGAGGTTGTCTGCATCTAGAGTTTTTCTTATCGACCAGGATTCCAAGTGTGGTCCCGGTGGTTCAACTAGTTGAAGGTTGGTTCCTTGAGATAGAGTTTGTTGAAGCAACTCAGGATTTGAGGAAATTCTGAATTTTCTCTTGGTTATCGAAGATCTTCTTGGTTATGCTGTCCAGTTGTGCTTGTGTTCTTTATTAGCATTCTTTTCTGCTCCAGATCAGAGTTGTGCAGCGGAAGCAGTTAGGAGTGCATCTGCTTTTCTTTTCCGGACAAGAGAAATTTGTTTTCTTCTGATGGTTGTGAGTAGAGTTGTTTTTATCTTGGTTGATCGTGAAGGATCATTCTTATGGATTGGGATGGTTTAGTTTATTTGTTGTGGCATCAGCAAGGATTTAGCTGATCAGGTAAGATATAGGCAGCCTGAGATCGTCCGAAGAGTTTTGAGGATCTGAAGATCTGATTTTGGATAAGTTCTCAGTTTTTAAGAGCTATAAACTTTTGGTAAGATTGGGTAAGCTAGCTCTGAGATACTTTGGATTTCTTTGGTATTTTGTTTTTGGATAAGTGATTGATTTTCTGGATTGAATTGCCAGTTTGGACAACTGGAATTCGTTGTGTTTCACGTATCTATGAGGGAGTACGTGTATATCTATTTCTGGTTTTGGAATCGGCTGTTCTGAGAGATTTTGGTTGTTGAGTCAGACTTGTCTATAGTCTGATGACTTGTTCAGTTATAGATATAGATGAGTAGGAATTCTGTAGTTTAGTGGTGTTGATTGTTTAGGTTTTATAGAGCGAGTATCCCGATGTTTACTTGGGAAACTCGAGGAAGCTCTATCCAGAATTTTGTCTGGTTAGTTAATTTTGTTTGATTGGATGAATTGGATTCTATGGATGCTATCATATGTTTGATATATGCTTGGTTTTAAAATTAAAATTCTTAAATAGGTTATTAAATTACCTTTGTTTTAAATTTCGGGGACGAAATTCTTTTAAGGGGGAAGGAATGTGATATCCCGAAATTTTAGACAATATCAATTTAATAATCTATATATAAAATTAAATTGATATTGACAATATTGATTGATAAAATATGTTTTGATTTAATAATCTGAATAAATAAATATTTAATTTGTGATTTGTCTTTTAAAAGCTTAAATAAATGTTTAAATCATAATGTGTATATATATATTTGTATATATATATTATAGTTTATCTTTGTTTTGGAATTTAAGTAATAAATAAAGTTTTGTTTTTAAATTCTAATAAAATATTGAGTAATTAGTAAATTATGTTTTAAATTAATATTAAGCTTTCAAAAATCCATTTAAATTAATAACTTTATGATTTGTGAATATTTATAACAAATGTTAAATTGTTTCAAATTAGTCTTAGTTTAAATATTGTTTTAAATTTAAATAAAAGTTGATTTTATTTCTTTTTAAAGCATTATTTGATTAAATATGAATTGAGACTCTTTTATATAAGTTTAAAATTTGAGATAACATATGATTTAAATTCATTTAAATATAAAAGTGATTTATAAATTCTTTATAAATCATATAAAATTTGATAATTGTTATTTTAAACCATATTAATGAATATTCTATTTTTCAAAAATATATAGAGGAATTAAAAAGGGAAAATGGAATCTTCATTTTAAATTGATTTTGTTTTATTTTAAAGAATTAATTTGATTTGGTAATTTTATTTTGAAATTCAAATTTATTGATTCTTTAAAATAATTTGTGTAAGTTTAGTTTATAAATAGTTTTATTTACATTTTCTTAAAATAAGTAAATCATATATATTCATATAAACATAAATTAAATTTAAGAAAACCCTTTTATAAACATTTAAATATATAACATAATTTAACAAGACAAGTGTTAACATATTAACAAATTAAGCTACATGTGTTAAATGGTAAATCAAGCATAATGACAAGTGTCATTTGTTTGTATTCCTTTCTTTATTTTTATTTAAACATTTTCAGCCTCTTAAAAACATTTTCACTTTCCTTTGTTATTTTAGAATCAAATGCTAGTTGAAGCAAAAGAAAATACATCACTTAAAAATCTGAAAACTCAAAGCTCTTCAAAAACAAGACCTGAAACTTCACTCCTCAAAACTTTAATTTGCAAACCATTAGCCTGTAACCAGATTCTAAAATTCAAACCTGCAAAATTCATTTCAAAGCAAACTACATTCATACAAAAACTGGAACTTCTGCAAATCAAAATGATCCAAATGCAAACTACATTTTCAAACCTGGAAACCACTGCATTTATACTCTGCAAATCTTGAACAAATCAAATGAATTTCTGCATTTTTATGGCCTGCATGCAAAGAGTTTTGGTCAGTAAATTCAAATACAAGCCTGCGCACTTGAATCAGAGAGTCATATCCCTGCAACAATTAAATTAGTTGACTAACTCCTCCAAGTTTTAAAATTGGGAAAAACTGCTCTGTTCTTCAAAATTTCAAGGTGAGTAACTTCTTATTTAAATATAATTAAGTAAATTAAAGATTGCTTGATTGTCTCTGGAAAAAAATATATTGCTGATGATTAACATCAACCTCTTCCTAATCTCCAATATAGATGCATGATAATATTGAAGCTATTTGTTTGTGTGTAGATAAATTTCTGGAATTCTCTTTGTACTTAAATGAGTATGTATACTCTGTTAGTATCTGTAAATTTCTGTGATCTTGACATAAGCTATTTAATTCAAATTTTTAGTAACCTCATGACTTAACCATTATTGAGGAAATGGATTACAAACAAATTTGTTTGTTAGAAATAAATCTGAAGCATATAAATTTAAAATAAGGCAAACTGGGAAACAAGAACTTCTCTGAAATCAAAATGCCCTGAAATATGTTTGTGTTTAAAAATGTACATTCCTTAGTTTATTTAATTTAAATTGTGACATGAAAACAATCTTGAAACATGATTTTTAACTCAGGAAATACAAATTATAGTTTAAGACTATAGGGTCTGTTCATTTTTATTTGAAATATGAATTTGTAAAATTCTGTTGATCTTGGAAATCTGGGAGTTTGTTGTTTCTTATGTATGAAGATGAGTGACCAGGCTCATCATATAAATTATCAACTTGAGGGATTAATCAATGGATTAGCAGCAGTGAGGAAAATAAGTCTGCAACTCTAGTTATATTCAAGTATGTGAATTGGGCCTTTTCTGTCTCAACGTTTGATCGAGTGTGAAGCCACTTTGGGAAAGTGTTGCTGGGTTCATAACTAGGTAGTAGCCAGAGTTGTAGCTTAAATGGTGGCCGGAGGAGTTAGGATCCACCGTTGACAGGTTTTGGAGATTGGGTGCACTGTGTTTTCCAGGTTTTGAAAAAATAAGGGCTGGTCTTTGATTTTGAATAAATGGAGATATTCTAATGATTGGGTGTTCAAGTTGGATTAAAGAGGGGTTGGTGGATGTAGATGATCATCTCTGATGATCGGAATTTGCCCAGGGGTTACGTGCATGTGTACAGGGGTCAATTAGAGGTGGGTTTCGGTTTTCTGGAATTGTAGAGGAAAGACTCGAGTAAACTGAGGTCATGACTCGAAGTAGGGAGGAAGGTGACTCGAAGTAAAATGGTTTTGACTCGGGTAGTGTTAGATGCAGTGTTATGTTTCTGAAACCTGAACTGTTTCAGGTTTATAAATTTTAAAAACTAAATTTAAAAAGGGCCAAGCAAGTTTGAAATCTAAAGCAAGATTAAATGATAAATTCAAATAGGTTTTTGAATTTCAGATTTTGTAATAATCAAGAATTGCAGGCAATGGAATATATAAGATTTAAAAACCTGCACTGTTTTTATATTGATTGATTTTTTTTTTTTTTTTAAATCTGAAAACAAGTTATTAAAAATAAGATTTAAATTCTAAGTTAAATCTGAAATTGAAATCCTGGACTCAAATTTGATTTGAATCTGAAAGGTTTCAAAAAGAAATTAGGTTGATGAAATTCAAATGGTATTTTAGTTTGAATATTTTAAGTTTGAAATGTGTTTTATAAAATCTGAAATGAGAGTTTAAAACAGGGTTTAATTTTACTATTGAATTTAAGCCTGAAAACATGTTTTGGACCTTAGTTGTGATATTAATAAAATTGAAATTATAAGTCCAATATCATTTGAATTATTTAAGTATTTTAAACTTGTTAAATTTGAATATGGATAAATTAAACTATTCTTTTAAAACTATTTTAAAAGATAAGTGATCTTTTAAAATAAAAATTTAGGAATTTTTAAATATTCAAATTCTTGTTTAAGTTTAAATTTCATTTTAATTTAAAAATGAAGTTTAGGGAAATTAAAAACAATCTGTTTTTAATTTATTTTGATAATAATAATTAAATCATTAATAAAAATAATGATTATTATTAAGTTGATTTGAACCTAATGATTTATTAATCAATCAAGGTAGTTAAGTTTGTAATTAATTAATTAATTTAATTAATAATTAGGTTAATTAATTAAATAATTAAGGGTTTATTTAATTAATTAAAGGATTTAAGTAAGTTGATTTAACTTGATTAAAGTATGATTTAAAAATTAATTTAAATAAGATTTGATTAATTTAATTAATGAATTGAATTTATTTAATCAAGTAATTAATAATTAATTAAGTTTAATTATCACTTGATTAATTTTTAAATTAGAAATTAATTAATGTGTTTCTTTAAATAAATTTAGAATTAATATTTATTAATTCAATTAATTACTTTGGAAAGGTAATTAAAGATTTGTTATAAGTTAATGAAGGTCATTAACTTAATATTATTTTATAATTAATTAATGTAATTAATTTTAATAATTAATTGGATTAATTAATTTAAGATAATCCTTGGAATTGTTTAGGTAAATTACTTAGTGAAAGTAATTAGGGAAATTAATTACTAATTGTAATTAATTAAGTTTGTTTTGATTAATTAAGTTAATTAATTAAGTTTAATTAATTTAAATTAATCATTGATTTAATTTGAGAAGTGATTACAAATGGAAAATTACTTAGTGAAGAAAATAAATTACTGGATGTAATTTAATGGAGGAGTTTTGGAATTAATTACTTGTGTAATTAATATGTAGTTGGAATGTTAAATAATTACTTAAGTAAGTAATTAGTTTGGGTTTTGATAAATAAATTAATAAGTATGATTAATAATAATTGATAATTAATTTAATGGAGTTATTTTAAATAAAATAACTTGGGATCATTAATTTGAATAATTAATGATATGATTAAGGATTGATTAATTAAGAACCATTAATTAATGAAGGTATTAGTTAATTAATTAATGATTAATTAATTGATAAGGTAATTATAAGTTAATTATAGGGTTGGTTTGGATTAATTAATTGATAAAATTAATTAGAGGTTAATTACTTGAATGTAAGTGAAGGTTAAATCAAGATGATTAATTTGGGTAAATTGTTAAAGTAATTGGTTGATTGATTTATAATTAATTATTTGATTTGTAATTAATTAAGGAATATGTAAGCAAGATTGATATGGATAAGAAATTAATTTAATTCATTTTAAATTAATTAAGGGAGAAGTAATTAATTTAAATCATTTTAAATTAATTATAGATTGAATTGATAAGTAATTGCTTACAAATGATGGTTGGTATTTATTACCTGAATGGTTGAGATCTCAGTTATGAGATATATGATGTTGTGTGATTTGGATGTAATGGTTGCATTGAGTTGATGATATGGATTTATCTGTTTGAGTTGATAATATAGATTATCTGATGTGATGATAATATTGATTATCTATTGAGATGTTGAGAATTATCTATCTGTGTGTATTTAGATAATATTGAATTGAATTGTTTTAAACTTTAAAACAACTTGGACCTAAAAGACACGCTTTGGATTTCGATGAGACCGGGATCGGGTTTCCATATTTGGATATCCGAAAACCACATCGATTCCAAATAACGTTAGGTCGTGAATCAAATGGAGCTTTGTGAAGACTCGAGGTGTAAGGGCTATACGTCAGTATAACTCTGTGGGTGATTCCGTAATGAGTTTGACGGAATAGTGCTTATAGATTCGAGGTGGTGGTTTAGAGTGCAAGGGTTATCGTCGTTAACTCTAAGGGTGATTCCAAAATAAGTGTAACGAGATAATGCCTTCGGTTTCGTTCGAACCCGGAACGAACTTGTATGGATTGAATGCTTTCAGCACGTCGTCAGGTGGACGATGAGCATTCTAAGATAAATGTTCTATAAAGGTAATCGCAGCCTCAAGCCTCATCAACCGGGAATGGCTAAAACAGGGGAGATGCAGCAAGGCTTCGTGGGTAGCTCCCACTGGAGAGCAAGATTTACCCCTGTCTAGAAGTCCCTTTATATTCGGCTGTGTGGGGCAGTTGATTGCAACAACTGCCGGGGTTGTCTTGTTCGGGACTGTTCAGTAAGGAATGGTCCCGGTCTTGTGTTGCAGGGGAGTTAGGGTGGCTCCTCGGTACGGTGATCTAGGCCACGTACTGTGACGGGCGGTACCCCAGTAGCCCTGCCATTGATGGAATCCAAAATCCAATAAGTGCCGTACGTATTAGTTGTGCCCAACTATGTTGGAACGTGAGATGTAAGCATTCCAGCTATTTCTGTATTTTACTTGAAAACCCTAGACACTATTATAATATCATCGGATTTCCTATCAAATGTTTGGTTAGCGTAAGGTAAAAACTTTTCCATGTTTATGTGTGGGAAGTCTTACGTGATACCTTTTCTTTTCAAAGGTTTTTAAAGTTAAGCAACTTTAACATGTTACTCACACCAGACCCATGTCTGACCCGGAGTTTATTTTTGTTTTTCATAAACTCTTGGGTACTCAAATTTTTACGAGTAGCCAAGGGATTCAGGTTAGCTTTGACGAATTATTGAGGAGCAATGGAGCAGGAGGCTTCTGCGTTGTAGATATATAGTTCCGCTGTGTATTCTCTGTATTGGTATCTTTGTTGAGTTGTATTGAGTTGTAAATACTAGACAGGTGTTTATAACTGTCTAGTATGTGTTGTGTATGCTGTGTAACTCTGATAGATATTGTATATTGTGTAAATACTTATGTTATTAATATAATTTATTCGTTCCGCTGTTGAGATTCTGTGTTGTTTCTTTTTTTCTCTTCTTTCTTTTCTTCTTCTATCCTTTTCTTTCTTAATTCATGATGCGATTTTCTGGGGGTAGAAAGTCGGGTCGTGACAAAACCCATAAAAAACAAATTCTCTTCACATACTTAGTTTCAAGTTATGATCTTTAAAGGAAGTATGTTTGTAATAACTTAAGAATAATTTTAAAAATATTTTTGAGTATAAATAACAAACAGTTATCTAGAAATTTGAAATATCAGTAAGATCTTCATACATATCAAAATTTCGACCCTAACTAATTGTTGTTTTGGGAATATAATTTGATTTGTCATCAAAATCTAGGAATTTTAAAAAAAAAATCATGACTTTTAGACTTGTAAATCAAAGGGAATTGTCAGTTGACCCTGATTTGAGATTTTGTCATTCTCGGATGATTGGGGAGATTAGGGTTAGCAAGATTTTAGATGGAGCAAGTTTAGAGTCTTGTGATCTCGGCAAAAAAATTTCATGATTTTTCTGATGATCGGAACTTCTTGGAAAAACCAAAATAGGGTTTGGGTCGGTTTCTGGGATCGGGTTATTTCTCTGAAATTTTCGATGCCATGATGGCACAAGGGGGTTGCGGTACTTTGGGATCAGGAAGACGAGTGTTAATCGAAGCTCCAAGCAGGGCGGTGTTGGGTCTAGTGGCCGCGAATGGGGTACGAGGTGAAATAAGGGAGAGGTTTCGTTGGTTGATGATGGTGGTTCAACTCGATTTTTGTATCGAGTATTACTGCGAAATCAGGATGGACTAGGGGTTTGAGAACGTCGAGAGTGACTAGATGGTGGGGTCGCCGATGGTCGGTGCGACTCCGATGAAGTGTGCACATGCACGGCTTGTTCGTGTATCTGGTTATTGTAGCAAGTTGGTAATGGAACAAGGGGAGAAGTAAGAAAGGAAAAAGGGAAGTAAGTTAGAGGATTTGGGCCGAAAAGAAAAAGGGGAAATGGGCCGGAATTTGCTTTCGTCTGGGCCATGAAAATTTAGTTTATTTGGGGAGGTAAGTCTCGTTCGACTCAGCACGTACGTAACGCCTGAGATTTCCATAACATTGTAGTTTATAAGAAAGTTTCTAATCAATATTTCAAGGCCTAGATTATGTCTATTTAGCTAAGATATCTATTTAACTTAAATAAGTTTAGGACTTAATTATATGTTTTTTTTTATTTATTTCTATTTAAGGCCTAAATTTATTTAGGTTAAATTTAAATAGTGTTATGTAGTTAATTTTGATAGGAATAGTGTTTTAATTATTACAAATCTTAAAGTTTTTAAGTTAATCTCTAGATAAATGAACAACTTAATTCCGAGATTTATTTAATAAGTTTCTAAATGATAATTATGTATTAAAAGATAAATGGGTCATCCAAAAGGAAGATTAATGGTTTGTAATTAGTTAATGATTAAGTATGCGGACGTAAAATGGTTAAAGAAATAAAAAGAGTGTGGCTTAATGGAAATAATTAAGGATTTAGTAATTAAAGGATTAACTTGATCAGGTTTAAAAATCCATTCAATTAATCATTTTAGGATAATCAATTGATAGTAAAAGCTTAATTAATTAAGGGTAATTAACCAATGAGATAATTACTTGGTAAAAGTAATTAAAGGTAAATTACTTAAGTAAAGTAATCAAGAATTAATGAGCGCAATAAATTAAGGATAATTAATCAATATAAGTGATTAAGGTATAATTGAATTGAGAAATTAATTAAGTGTAATTGATTATTTAATTGAGGATTAACTAGTCAAGGTTAATTAATCAAGGAATAATTAAGTAGTAGGAAATTAAGAAGTAAATTACTTAAATGTAAGAGGATTGTTAAGGGTAGTTGCTTAATAAAGTAGTTAAAGTAATTAAGTATTCAGTGTAACTAATTGAGTTTATGTGGAAATTTTTAGTCAATTAATTAAGTATAATTGATTAAAGGTAATCACTTGATGATTGGATAAGTATAATTACTTAAGGTAATTAATGATGTGTAATTACTTAGTGAGGTAATTAGTGGATAATTACTGGATGTAATTAATTTAAGGATAGTTACTTTTGATAAAAGAAATTAAGTAATTATTACTTAGTGTAATCTGAGGATTAATTTATGTAATTAAATCAAGGAGTTGATTTAATGAATATAAATAATTAAGGGAAGTTAAGTACTAATGTGATTGATCAGGATTGAATAATGAATGAAATTGTTTGAAGATAATTAATTTGTGTAATTAATTAAAAGTTAATTATTTAATGTAATTAAAGAATAATTAATCGAGGGTGATTAATTAAGAAAGGTAATTAGAGAATAATTAATTAACTTGTTGTAATTAATTGAGGATTAAATACGCAGGATTTATAGTAATGGACGAAATTAATTTAATTTATTTTAAATTAATTAAAGATCGTGTGATTAAAGTCTTGATTATGAATGACTGAATGTTATTGGATATTTGGATTGTTGTTGTACTTAGCATGTGATTGTGATGCTAGGGTGTTAGATATGGATTATCTATCAGAAAATAGAATTGCTATGTGAACCTGTTATTATGGGTATACATGTAAATGTTTAAAGCTTAAACAGCTTGTCTTAGGATGGTATTGAATTCGAAGAGACCGGAGTCGGGTAGTAAATACCCGAAACCACTTCGATTCATTATAATTGCTATGTGAAATCAATATGCTAAATGAAATGATTTAAGTAAATTTAATCTAAGTTTTGATACTTAGAATTTGATGAGTAAAATAAGTGATGTATATAACAGCTTGTGAAGTTGTAAATTGTTATAAGTTACCCCTGGTTTATATGAGTTGTATACTTTTGTATTACATGATTAGATGGGTTTACTCACGCTGGTTTCCAGCCTGACCCGGGTGTTACTTTGATGTAATGCTCGGGTCAGACCGAGTATTACAGATTTTCAGGTAAGGACGTTTTGGAGCTCAGGAGGCGAGTTGGATGGCAGGAACGTAACAAGAGTTTCCGCTGTGATATGTAGTATCTGGACATGATTGTTTTTGTCCAGTGTTTATGTATTTGTGTAACTCTGATGTATATAAATATAAATTGACAGATATAGTTTTCTTTTGTATAACAGTTATTATTATTTGCTATTATATTTTATCCGTTGCGAATGTGAAATGTTGGTGTTTCTGTTTCTTTCCTTCTTTCTCTTTCTTCTTTCTTTTCCTTCTTTTCACTAACTATCTGGAATTTTCGGGATCGAAATTTCTGGATCGTTACAACATCAATCACGAGATGACATCCGTATGCCAACACCATCCCAAAGTACACGGGAATCTATTGATTTAATCGTCAGAAATCAAGTTATCTTGGATTCCCGTATTAAAAATCTTGATAAGAAAATTAACAAAAAGTTTGATAAAATCAAGAGTTTCTTGGGGATATTATAGGATGCAATATCATGCTCCTCTTCCACCACTACAGAGACTTCTCAACGTGGTCCAGGCAAACGCCAAGCCCCTCAGTTTACTTGGTCAACATTGGAAGAACATACTAGTTCCGACACAAGTGGCAATGGAGGTAGACAATTTGCAAGGAGTTCCTCCAAAGGAAAAGGACCAATGCAAGTTGAAGAAGAGGAGACAGAATCTGATTCTGAATGAGGTTGTTATCTTTTTAGTGGTAGTAAGTTAGTTATTTCTTTGTTTCGTACATTCTATAAGTCTGTATTCATAACATTTGAAATCTGTTGTTTTTGTGATTGCATCTAGTATTTTATTTTAATTCTATTGTGTTAGTTTTATGCATACATTATCTTTTCCTTTTTATCAATGAAAAAGGGGGAGAACTTTGTAAACTAACCATTTTATGCAGGGATTAAAAGTATCACCATATATTCAGGGGGAGATATATAACGCCCGTTATATATTTCTCAAAAATAGTATCATATATAACAGGTGTTGTCATCAATCAAAAAGGGGGAGAATGTTGAATCACATATTTTGATTCATGACAAAGCAATGAATTATACTATATGGATAAGCGACAAAAAGAAAAGGAATTACGCTGTTCAAACTACAAAGGAGACAAGGCTACAAAACTACGTATAGTATGTTGATTTATTGAAGCTTTTTAGTCTTAGTAATGTTAAAATCTATCCTCAAGTAGTTAAGTTGTTTTAAAACTTTAAACTTTTTTAAAAATGTGCAAATAATGCTTTGACTGTTAGGTCAGTCAACTGACTATATATGGCCAGTCGACTGAACCTGTACAGGTGCATAGAAACATTCTGTTTTAAACAACTTTGAATATTCAGTTGACCGATCGTTTTGGGTCAGTCGACTGAATTCTTTCAACAGCTATTTTTTCTGAATGGACACTTCTTTTCGCCAAAAGTCACGTTCTAATATGAAGAGGCATGGATGCTTCTGTTGATCAGTACTCTTCATGAACGGTTGCATCTCTTTAATATTATATAAACACACAAAATCCGCTTCACAAATCACCAGTTTACCGATTTCTTTCTGATCTTACTTGTACTATCTCTGCACCCTAAAAAGCAATCACAACTTTCATATATTGCTTGAATCTCTGAAACAATTAACTTATTCTTTGATTCTAAGTAATATTTTTCCTTTCTAAATCTTTATACATACATATATACTTGAGGAAAGAATATAGGAAGGTTGTACATCAAAGACATATTAGTGTTATTAAGAACACATAGTGTCAAAGCAATTCTATTGAAACTGTTAAAGTCCTGTTCGGTTGTTCAGGCGGGTAAAGTCCTCTTTCGGTTGTTAGAGGCAGAAAAATCATGTTCGGTTGTTCAAGTGTTGTATACCTATTCCTCCGGATTAAGAGAGGGTTACTGTGAGAAATTCCAGAGGGAAGTCTGGGACTGGACGTAGAACGGGAAGTTCAAACCAGTATAAAAATTCCTGGTGTGCTGATTTTTATTTACTTTGCTATTATCATCTATTTCCACATTTATATTTAACTATATTCCATATTACACGATCCTAAGTGATAACTAGCCATAGTAGTAACTTTCATATGCCACCAGCTCAGCCATTTAAGTTCACCGCTCTTTGTAAGGAGCACACTCAGTTTGGAGGTACCAAGTTCACTGATGTATAGAGTATTATTAAGGCTCAGTAGTGGCTTAAGAGTTTAGAAAGTATTTTCACTGGACCTAAGATCACCGATGCTAAGATGCGTCAGTTGGCTACTTGGAAGTTGCAGGAGTCCGCTCATGATTGGTAGGAGTCAGTTACCTCTCAGACTATCGCGGCTAATATCATTGGCAGCAGTTTGGGTGAGATCTTTAGTTTTCCTTTTGCTAGGATATCTTTTTGTAATTTACCTCTTGGACTTTGTCTTTATCTCGGATCCATATTTTCAGGGATGCTTTTATGGCTAAGTGGATGCCCGAAGCCTGGAAGTCTCAGTTATATAGAGCATTTATGGACCTTGAGCAAAGGGATATGGCCTTTGTAGAGTATAAGAGAAAGTTTAATGAGTTATCTAAGTTTGGGCCCTGCTTGATTGACACCTCACTCAAGAAGAATGAGAAGGTTATCCATGGTGCTCACCCGGAGTATTATGATCGTTTGATTAATCATGTTCAAGGCACCTTCACTTCTCTTATGAATAATCGAGGATGTACTCATAAAAATCGATCAATTCATATTCCCCGTCGATTTCATCTTCCTAGAGACACAACCTATGAATAATCCGATGAGTCAAATTCCACTTATTCTTGGACAGCCTTTCTTAGCACTTCAAATTCCTAATCAATTGTCGAAATGGTTCGATGAAAACTTATTTTGGTATCATGACCTTGGACCTTATCATCTTCAATCTTGAAAATCAATCGAACAAACCACTTGACCAACTTCTAGAAGTTAGCTCCATTCAAAAAAAATTGATAACGAAATAGGTGACCTTAACAATGAACGCAAGGCCGAATACGAACAACTGTTTCAAGACGAGCCTAATGAGATTGAAAATGCACTTCCGTTTGAACTCCTCACGGTTGACTCAGAACTTCAACCACATTCCATGATTGAGCAACCTCCTAGGATAGAACTTAAACATCTTTCTGATCGCCTTAGTATGCATATTTAGGTGACAATGAAGTATTTTCTGTCATAATCTCTTCAAATCTTTCTCTTGATCAAGAAGCCTCCTTTCTTTCAATTCTTTCGGAAAACAAAGAGCCAATTAGATGGTCAATTATCGATATTAAGGTAATTAGTCCCACTCTTGTTCAACATCGCATCCACTTAGTTGACGAAGGCAAACCCACTCATGATGCGTAACGAAGATTTAACCCCAAAATAAAGGATGTTGTTCGAGATGAAGTTCTTAAACTCCTAGATAACAGAATCATATATCCCATCTCTGATAGTTCGTGGGTTAGCCCAGTTCATGTAGTGCCTAAAAAGTCTGGACTCAACGTTATCACAAACAACGCTAATGAACTCATTCCAACTTGTACTCAAATGGGTTAGCATGTTTGCATTGGTTATCAGAAATCAAGTGCTGCAACACGTAAAGATCACTTTCCTCTTCGTTTCATTGACCAAATTCTCGAACATTTAGCGTCCATGAATTATGTTGCTTTCTTCATTGTTATTCTGGTTATAACCAAATTCTGATCACTCCCGAAGATTAAGAGAAAACGACTTTCACGTGTCCCTTTGGCACCTTTGCGTATCGACATATGCCATTTGGCCTTTGCAATGCTCCTGCTACTTTTCAAAGATGCATGGTCATCATGTTTTCATACATGATCGAACGCTTTTTAGAAGTATTTGCAGATGATTTTTTCATCTTTGTAAACTCTTTTTCGAGTGCTTACACCATCTCGAGATAGTTCTAAGATGTAGCAAAGAAAAACACTTAACGTTAGATTAGGAAAAATGTCATTTCATGTTCAAATAGGCATTGTCCTTAGATGTGTCATTTCAGACAAAGGCATTGAGGTGGATAAAGCGAAAGTTGTTGTAATTGTGAATCCACCTATTGCCAAATCTGTTTAGGACATTCATTCATTTCTTGGGCATGCTTATAACGACCCAAAAATCTTAGTCATTTGGAATTGGAATATTTAATTGATTTTTGATATTAAAAATTCAATTTTATAAGTTAAATAACTTATGTTTCAAATTCAGAGATTTGATAGATAATTGAATTGTTAAATTGAATAATTTGAATTGTTCAAATAATTAAATCTTGAAGTTAATGTGAATAAAAATTGATTTCGAAAGTTGAATTAAATTCAATTTAAATAAGAATGAAGATAGTAAACTTTTAATTTAGATTTGAAAATGATTAATTTAGTTTTATAATATTTTGTTTTAATTAACGTGTAAAATAGCCTTTTGGGACACTATCTCAGATTTCGACAAAACTAGTTCCATTGGATCCGTAACAGTATATTATTATATGATGTCGAATTTTATAGCGATTGGACGGATCATTTGGGCATGTGAGATCAAAACGCATGGAAATTACTTCAGCAATTTGTAGAATAATTTGGTTTGAAAAGCTATCTTCTATATATGATCGAATTTGGCATCAAGACTAGTCTCATTATGTTCGAATAAGGGTATAACATATAGAATTCTATGCGGCACGCCTCGTTTAGGGTTTGATATTTTTGAGTGCGTCGAGCTAGATAATTTATAATATAATAATACATATTTTCTTTTATAGCCATGCTTGGCTCATACCGCCCACTTCTAAGACCATACCCTTCAGCCTTATATTTACGTTATATCAGAGAAAGTTCATTTTTTTTAAGTTGAAAACATGGCCCATCCAACGGTAGATATCCATCGGCACCACCATGGCACGATTTAGCCTTCGAACCCAACTGTAAATTGGTAGAGCTCAGCGAGACGTGGCCAACAACCGGTTGGATTTGCTTGGTGTTCATTGCGGCGGTGATAATTCGTCCACATTTGTGGGCTGGGAGGCTCGGTTTGGGTCGCTTTGGGAGGAGTCGTGGCGGTGTGTGAGGTTGTGGAAAAGTCGCCACGGCAGCAGTCTTGGAGAACGACGGTGGCCACGTGGGGTGAAGTCGCGATAATTGGGTGTTTTTGTTTATGCTTGGGTTATACGAGAGGAAGAGGGAAGAGGGTATAAATATATTTTTTAACGTGTATATTTATTTAATTATTTTTAATCACTTTGAAAACTTTCATTAATTCATATTAAACTCATATGAAAACCAAATTGAATGTGACGAGTTGCGATCGTATAAACGAGTTCTATGCTATGGAGTTGGATTTGATTGATTTGGAGCTAATGGGAATTTGGGTTAAAATTGAATGTCTATTTAATTTTAATTCAAACTTGAGCGCTTTGGTGACTTTGGAATCAATGTGAGTTAAACTCACCTTCTTTGGTTAACTGGAAATATTATATAAAATTTATTTATTGGATGTGTGGTTATTTTATTATTAATAGTTATTGACTGTTGGCTGATATACTAAATTATATTGTTGGTTTTTTTACGTTCTCGCCCTTGGAGTGGATGAGACCCTGTTACATTCCTGTGTAAGAGCGGAGGATCCTTTGTATATGAATCTTACCTCGAAGCGGTTGATTTATATTATTGATTTTATACTATATGTGACGCACGATAGGTTGGAAGGGTCCAACTAGATTCCTCACTGTTGATTTTATTTTTTATATAATTTGATTTATGATGTGTTGCATACCATATTTGATGATATGGACATGATTTTACTTAATTACTGCTTTAGTAGCATTGGGGCTTATTTACGGTATTTTAAATACTATAAATAATGATTTAAAAAGGGATTTAAAAGTGATTTTGAAAATTTATACATTTTAATATTTATTCTTGAGATTTATTTAAGGAAGGAATTTATTTGAAAAGAAATAAAAGTACGATTTTGGATATAATAAATTAATATTTTATGAAATATTTCAAATAGAGATTTTGAACTATAAAGTGAAGACTTTTAAAATATTAAAAATAAGTTCATCTTTTGTCATTAAGGAATACGGTTTTTAAAAGAAGATTATAAATATTTATTAACCGTTTTATATAAAGTGATGTGTGTATATATATATATATGTGTGTGTGTATAGGTATTAAAGATTATTTAAAAATGTTAGATTTATAAGTGTGATAATTTATAAAAGTGATATTTTACGAATGAAGTGATTATTTGTAAAGTCGAATTTTGTAAAAAAATGTATGAATTTATAATCGATGTTTATAAATTAAAGGAACTAATATCATTTAATAAATTGGTTAAATAAATCAAACTATGGATTGTTATTAGAGGTGGAATGGTATTTTAGAAATAATTGATTCTATTTTAGAAATTGAAGGAAAGGGTAAATTAGGAATGTTAAATGAAATTTTATAAATAAAAAGGAATTTATAAAAGGAATTTATCCATATGGGGGCAACATTAAAAACGGATGGTGATTGATGTTTCAAATGGGATTTATGAATAAGTGAGTTTGATTAAGAAAATAGAGTGATAAATAGAGTTCATAAATAAAGGGATTTTATGAAAGGAACTTTTATAAAAAAAGAAGGCGATTTATAGATATAGTTTTATAAATATGGAATGATCATTTTGGAAATTAAGCATGGCTTTTTTATCAAGGAAACATAATTATGTTTTAAAAAAAATTAGTTATATTAATATTATTTTAAAGTGGTTTATCAATTTTTTTAGTAATTTGAAAAGTTATTTTTTAAATTATTAATACGGTTTGAAATTAATATTAATTATTTATCAATAAATTTTTGGAAATTAATTATTAGTATTTATAAAAAATATTGAAGATAAGTTATTATTGTTTTATTTAGGATGTTTTGGAAAATTATTATTGTTTTATTTAGGATGTTTTGGAATTTATTAATTATTATCTTAAATGTTTTAAAGTTAATATTTATTATTTATAATGTTTACTATTATATAATAGTGTTTTAAAGTATATGATTAGAATTTATTTATAAATGTTTTCGAGATTTATAAATAGGGTTTTATAAACAGATGTGGATTATAAGAGGAACCTTATAACATGGGTTGGAAACTTAAAATAAGATTGTAAAAGGGCAAAAAGAGTTTTATAAATGGTCTTCGATATTTACAAAAGAAATTTAGAAATGGGTGTAGAGATTTAAAAAAGGAGTTTTGTGAATGGTTTCATAAATATATAACAAGGTGTACAAATGACTTAGAATTGTATAAAAAGGAAATATTTCTCAGTGTTTGGTGAAGATGCTTATGCTGCTGAGATAAGTATACGAATATTTTTTCCAAGTATTGAAAAATAGAGATTTGTGGACATATATCTTTGTAATGGGATTTGATACAATATTTAAAGAATGAAATTTATTGATCAGAAGAATTATTAAAAGAGGGTAGTGGTTGCTTATGTGCTTAATCATTGTTGGATTTCCTTATGGAATTAAATCCATGATTGATTGTTTGTTGTTTGATAGTTAAATAATCGACTATCTAATTTGGACCCAAAATGTAACTTCGGAAATATCTAGATGAAACACTTGAGTTATACGACACAGTCATCTCCGATGATGTTGTACTATGCGTATAAATCTTGTTTCGTTCACCTAGGACAAATGATAAGGAAATCTGTCCACTAACGGTTAGGAGGTGAATTCCACTCTTATCTTTGACTATTTATTTCCTAAAGAACAGGGGTTGAGATTACTGGAAATTATCGAATGTTGTTTTGAAGAGACCGGGATCGGGAATGTTATCCAAAAACCACTTCGATCCAACTCAAGCATTTTGAAGTGTAGACATCCTGAAGATGGTGGAATTGAAGACGGAGTTGCCAAATGTTTCGTTCAGTCCCAGAATGAACTTGTATGGATGAATGCTAGTGTTACATTGATGCCTAGAGGGCAGTGTTAGCATTCCAAGTGGGAAGTGCTATATAAAAAGGTGAATCGTAGCCTCGAGCCTCATCAACCATGAAATGACAAAAATGGGCATTCAACAAGGCCAAGTGGGTCGCTTTCGTCAGGATATGGTCATTACAAATCTAAATAGATTACTACTTACTCATGTATGCTTCGGGGACCACAAATGAAAGGGGTGATCATATTCGGTTCTACTTGTTAAGTGGTAAGACAGTCATGTGTGGCAGAAGTACAAGATGTTCTTATCAGGCCCCGGTGCATTTTATCTAGAGATGTACCTTAGGAAGGAAGTTCCTTAGCTTCTCATAATATGGAATTCAATATTCAAAGTGCCTTTACGGTCTTTGATTGTAGAACCTAGTATGCTAAAATTTAATTAATGTTACAATTTCGGCTATGATTAATAAGTATTTGTACCTTAGACACTATTATAATATCAGAGAATTTCATATAAAATGTTTTGGTTATCGTAAGGTAAAATCTCATCCGTATTTATGTGTGGCATGGTCTTACGAGATACTTTTGATTTTTAAAGGTCTTTCTATCACTCTGAAATCCAATTTGGTGTGTTTTCTCATGTTGGTTTTCCAGATCAACTTGGGTGTTATTTTATTATATTGCTCTGGTCAGACCGAGCATATTTACAGATTTCTTGGGATGCATTACAGCTCAGGAAACGAGTTGAAGGTCATCAAGTCGTATTCACGTATATGAACATTTTATGCTGCTTTGTTGTTGAAATCATCAACAATTGTGAGGACAGGTTGTTTTAACTATCTAGGAAGATGATTTTGATTTGTTGTTGTAATCTGATGGATGTATGTATATAACAGTTCTTTTTTGTGAAGATCATTAATATTATATTACATATTGTTCGCTGCGATTGTGAGATTCTGTGTCTTTTTTAGTTCCCTTTCTCTTCTTCTTCTCTTCTCTTCTTCTTTCTTCCTTCTTCCTCCTTTTCCCCTAAAAATCGTGTTTTTCGGCATTTGATTCCTTGGCACGCAATACAGTGGATGTATTAGTGTCAAATTTCTAGGGTCGAAAATCCCCGGCTGTTACAACGTTGGCTTCTATCGACGTTGTATTAAGGATTTCACTAAAATCGCTCAACCTCTAACTGCTCTTCTTGATAAAGACATTCCATTTTATTTCAATTCTGACCGTGTTTCTGCTTTTGAACGTCTTAAAAGTGAACTCATTTCCACTTCCATCATTTGCTCACCCAATTGGAATCTTCCTTTCAAAAGAATGTGTGATGCCTCTAACTTCTTATTTGCTATTGTCTTATGACAACGTGTCAACAAAATTCTTTATGTCATCTACTATGCTAGCATGACATTAAACGATGCTCAACTCAATTACACGACCACTAAAAAAGAGCTTCTAGCTGTAATCTTTGAGCTCAAAAAGTTTTGACCATATTTGATTAGCTCACACATTATGGTTTACACTGACCATTCCGCTTTTAGGTACCTTTTCGCTAAAAAGGATGTTAAGTCTTGTTTAATCCGTTGGATCCTTTTACTCCAAGAATTTGACCTTACGACCAAAGTCAAAAAAGGATTCGGCAACATCATTGCTGATAATCTTTCGCGTCTTCCAAACGCATCATCTTCTTTACCGATCAACAAGAATTTTCCTGATGAACAACTCTTTTATGTTTCCGTCAATCCATGGTATGCCGATATAGTAAATTTGACCACAATATCAAACCACTAGCTAATGTGATGATTGAACATTAATATTCGAATTTATCTATATTAATCACCAATTAAATTTACACCTGAGAGTCACATAACTGAAATGTTGAATATTAATACTACCACATAATTTAATTAATTATAATTTTTATGAAATTAAAATAATAATATTTATAAAATATTTATTACAAAATTTTATTTCATTTATGTTGATTAATATTGAAACTATGTATATAATAGTTATAGACACACGTATGGATATATGATATTGATGTGTGTTTGAATTAGGTTTAAATGCATATTTATTTGATTAGGCTTAAAGTAATTTGGAGGTCCAAAAAAGGGATTTAGTGACCGGCCATATGGGTTGGAGTTGGGATTTGAATAATAGTTCAAAAGGTAGGAATATGTAAGAGGAGTATGGGACATTGATTCCCTTTTTACTCCTTGTCTCCAATATTTAAACACCTTAAACTCCACTTTCACTTGCTCCAATTTTGATCCTTCTAGACTAGACCTTGGCGGCCATTCCATGACCTCGTCTAAATTTTAAAGCATTTAAAACACAATTTAAAACAAAATAGAATATCAGCGATTGTTGCATTCAGATTTGTGGCACTTTCTAGATTCTAGATATTGAATCAAGGAGCTCTTCGATTCAGCATTTCAAGATGTTTCATCTAGGCTTTGAATGAGGTAATCCTTTATTCACATATACATGCATAGACACACACATACACACACACACACACACAAACACACACACACACACATATATATATATATATAATTATATACAATTATTCATATATTGTCTTCTACTCGGGTAGTAAATAAATTATCGTGAATCCATATATGTCTATGATGTCTACATTGGATAAAAATATATGTGTGCATATAAAAAATATATGTCGATAATAACATATAAGTCATGGTTGCAAACCAAAAAAAAAATTGAATTTAAATAATATTGATTTTTTTTGAATTAACTTGAAAATGCATACATAAGTATACAAAATACATGAATAATTTTTTCACTAGTTTAAGAGCATTATAATTTTTAAAAAATTAGTTTTTTCGTACATTTATATTTTTTTAAATCGGTTTCATTATATAAAATCTATTTTTGGATATTATACTTAACTTATATATGTAAATATTTATATGTATGTGTGTGTGTATATGTGTGTATGTATAAGATATAAGTATTTAATAAAATTACATGTATTAAAATAGTTTTTCAAAAAAAATTATGTTAAGATCTCCATATTAAAATAATACTAAAATAATATAAAAAAACTATTTCAAAGTTGAGAGCATTTTGTAATAAAAAATAATTTTTAGTAATATTATTAAGGCCTTACATATGTAAATACACATATATATATATATATATATCAATTATTTAATCATTCATTCATACTAAAACTTATATATATATATATATATATATATAGTTATTATATATGTAGTTTCAAACTACTAATTTAATGTGTATGTGTGTATGTGTATATAATATGAATTTAAAACGCAAATTATTTCTCTCCAAATGTACCATATATATATATATATATATATATATATATATGTTTACTTAAATTTTATATTAATTTTAACTTGAAACGTTTAGAAGTTTATTACACAGAACTAGATCTAAAATTTGAACTTTGAATTTTATTTTATATTTAAAAGTATTTATACCAATTTTTATATTTATTTTATCTCATAATTTCAATTATATATATATGAATATATATATATAAAATTTTATATTTTACAAACATTAATTTATATTATATATATAACTATATATATGTATGCATATATATGAGACATCACATGTGTATACAGAGGGGCTAATATGTCTGTTATTGTGTAAATTTAAACAATTATATATATGCCATGTACACTGTTTATGTCGTATGCATGTGCACGCACATATGTATAAGATGCACATGTTATATTATAAAATTGAAAAATAATATAAACAAATGTATATTTACAATTTAAATAAAAAATGATTTTATTTAAAATAAATTTAGACTTCATATGCCCAACAAGATCCAAAATGGAATATATTTTTTTAAATTTTATCCATTTACCCCGCTATGTTCAGCCAAGTTCAAACAACATATAGGAAATTTTGGTGTGTACTTTTCTTTTGGCTAAGAAACTTCTGAAAGCAAATTGAAAAGTAAGTAAAACGCGTCTTTTCGAATGTCTTTTGTTATATAAATATTCCAATCACACTTTATTTCAAAAAGGAACGTTTTACATGCCTATATTTCTCAGTCAAACTGAACCATTTTTGATAGAACTAAAACAAAAAATGAAATTTTTAAATTATTATTAAGGATCGTACAATTTTTCAATTTTAATATGTATGTACTTTTGAGTGGGAATTAAAGAATTTGTGATGTAAAATTTTGAAAATACACATTGATAAATAATTTAAAATTTAAAATACGCATTAATAAATGATTTAGAATTTTGCAAATTATTATGGAATTTGATACAAATATAATTAGTAGTCAAAAGTGAATTTAAAAAATATTTTTATGTATTTACATGGTATTATTTAAAGGGGTGTGTCTATGTGTTTTAAATAATTAATGTTGGATTGGTAAATCTATAACAAATTTAGTTTTGGACAGGCCCGACTGTTATCCCACCTTTTGGCAAAGCCGTGATACCTAAAGATCAATCGAAAACAAAAGGCAATTCGTCTCAAAGATTAGTTATACTTTGCTTCACTATGGATATCGCTGAATTTTGTCCGAGCCCGGATCAGGCTAAAATTGATAGGACATGACAAAAAGATCATAAGAACCAGCATTCCAAATTTCAAGTCAATCCGAGTTCGTATGCTCAAGATATGATCGTTTCAATATAGAAGGAACGGCCCAGAGTTCGTATCCATCATTGTTGTTGATTTCGTATCCATCGAAGTACATTCAGTTCGTATCGATCCTGTTCGCATCGATCAGGTCTCATCACTTCGTATCGATCAGGTCGGCAGTGTTCGAACCCATCAAGTTCGTATCGATGGGCTTCGAATCCATCAGCAGGGGTTGTGCCTCGTACCGATTGGCTAGTGTCCGCTTCGCATCCATCATGCAAGCTTCTCTTCGAATCCATCTGGACGGAGTGCTTCGTATCCTTCAGATTGCTCTATTTCGTATCCATCAGATTGCTCTACTTCGTATCCATCAGAAGACCCCGGTTCGTATCGATTGACTTTGTGTCCAATAAGAAGCTACATGGCTCGTACCCATCCCAGAAGGCCTTGTTCGTATCCATCGACCATCAGTTGTTCGACTCCATCAGTGACTGCCGTTCGAACCCATGAGTGAAGCCTTGTTCGAATCCATCGGTGAGGCTTCATTCGAATCCATCAAGGCAACGAACCTAGGTGACGTGTCATCCATCGATGCGAACGTGCCGAGATATATAGAGTCGATGCGGTCAACTCGAAGCAATGACCGGACCGAGGCAAAGATTGCTCTCCATGTCATTACAAAGACGCGTGCCACTATCGATTCGAAACGATCGATTCGAAATGATGGATTCGAACCAATCAGCCAACGAAAATTTCCATTTCGTATCGACCATATCTCGCGATCCACTGGTCCAAATGCCATGAAATTTTCACAAGAGCTTGCGTGCATGCTGAGGAATGTCTCCACCAAATTTCAGCTCAATTGGACGTAATCTTGATCGACACGAAATGACTTCTATCGATCGCCGATCAAGTCGAAACTTCCTGAGTTTGGTCGCGTGGGCCCACTCACGTGCCAGAAAAAGTCTCCCGAGATTTGAGATAAGTCTCAGCCTCCTACGCCAATAAATAGAGCCCCAGAGCCTACAGAAAAGGGATCTTTTGATTCTGAAGCGCCCAGACTCTGCTGGATCGAGACCTCCATCATCCTTCATCATATTCTTGCTGTTGGTTTCGAATTTCCAGTTGTAGCTTGCTGTTGTTCGCTGTAATCACTTGTAATCATTGAAAGAGAATCAATAAAATTGCAAAAACTTCACAGTGGACGTAGGCAACACGTCGAACCACTATAAATCGCTTGTCTTCGCATTTATATTCTTGTTAATTGGAGTTTTTGTTACATAATCCTCATTTTCAATTTCATTCTTCAGTTATTGTCTCTTCAAAAACTTCCGAAGAGTGTTGTGCCCAATTTTGGCACAAACACTTCGGTGCTTTCACTGAGAAAACCCAAATTTTCTCCCGCTCATTGGATCTGTCATCGATACCGGATTATATAAATCTAAGAGAGAGATCTAGATTTCAATTTCAGATTCCTTCTGTTCTATTCAGATTTGCAAAAATCTAGGAAAAGGAGTCCACTTCTGAAGATGGTTAGCAAGAGAACCGCTTCTACCGCCGCTGGACAAGAAGGCCGAGATAGACAGAATCCCGCGCAAATACCTCCACCTAATCAAGATGATACCGGGCATTTCGATCCATCAGGTCCGATTACTATACAAGTGTTCCAGACATTGCTCCAGGAACTAACTCAAAGCCGGCAACAGCTGACTGAGCAGTTGCACGTTAATGCTGAATTAGCTAATCAACTAGATCGCCAAGGGCATAGGAGATCCAGAAGGGATCATGCGTCTCGCTTCTCCACTGAAAGTTTTGCTTCATCCGATTACAATCATAGATCTACCCGTCCCAGGCTAGATGGAAATCATGCACAGGCAATCGATCACCAGCCAGCATTGACCGTTGGGCAGTTAAGAGTTGGCCCCTCTGCCAGTTTTCACACTGGACCCTCCTACCGAGGAGGCACTGTTCCACAATACACCATGGACAACCGTGCCACTGCTACCATGGATGTTATAGGGATTGATACCCATAACCAACAAGGGCGTACTCCTGAACCATACGTTCCAGAAAACGTTGAGCCAAGGAGGCGAGACACGAACTGTCAACAGCGCCCAGTCCAACCTCGCAATGTGGAACCCGACCACACTTTGGCCCAACATGCGCAAAATGCTCTGATGCCAGACCTTTCAGCCATGATACCCCAAATGATTCGCGAGAGTCAGGGCTTTACAAATGACGATTGGGGAATCTCTCGAAGTCATACTCCGTTCACGGATGAAATTTTATATGCTGAACCCCCTCGGTGATTCAGAATGCCGACTCTGCCCATGTACGAAGGGAATTCCGACCCCAATCAACATATCCTGAAATATGAATAGTCGATGAGTGCTGCAAGAGCTGATGATGAAGTGAAGTGCCATAGTTTTCCCATTTCTTTGAGGGGCGTCGCAACGATGTGGTTTACACGATTGCCTCCTCGATCAATCTCTTCGTTCGACCAGTTGGCTACTAAGTTTGTCGAGCAGTTTCGTATGCACGTCGCCAGGCCTAAAGACATTAATACTTTATCCAGTGTCACTCAGGCTCCCGGAGAGACACTCAGGCGATACTTGGAAAGGTTCAATGCCGCTTGTGCAGAGATCAGCAACCCTAATGATAATTCGATCTTAATGGCATTGACTAAGGGGATTGACCCCGATTTCGAGTTTGGAAACTGGTTAGCTGGGAAGCCTCCCGCATCGTTGGACCGTTTCTATTCCAAAGCCGCTCAATTCTTGAGGCGTGAGGATGCAAAGCAATCTAGGAAATAGGACGATGTAAGAACTAGCAGTGAGGGGATTCAGAGTAATGTTGCAATCAAACAATCTGGTGAAAGTTCAGGAAAAGTCCAGCTGAATATTCAGAATAAACAAACTCAACAACCAAGGAATAGTGATAATTAGAATAGAAAATGGGATCAAAACCGTGGCCCGCGACATAAGGCCCCAATGTTTGACAACTATACACCACTGAACACATCGCTGGAGAATGTGTACCAACAGACTTGCAACGCTATGCAGTATAAGAAACCTGCTCCGAAGCCATCGTCAGAGAGGCAGATCCAAACAGGAAAGTTCTATAGATTCCACGAAAGTTATGGACACAATACCAATGAGTGTAGACATTTGCAAGACCTCATTGATAAATTGATCAGAGAAAGAAAGCTGGATCAGTTCGTTCGGGCGCCGCAGTCTGGTGGTGCGGGCCCATCCAATCAAAACCGTGTGCAAACTCAAGGAAGACAGGAGGAACCTGCCCGTACAGGCGGGAGGTAAGTTATTAACACAGTCAGTGGTGGCCCTCATCCAGCAGACCGAAGCTGGAGGGAAATGGAGTCATATGCCAATTATATCAGGCATGTGGACTTTGAGTGTTGCAGTAATTTCGATGAAGGGGTTCCGGCCAAACTACAAAAGACGATGACGGATGACATCGTATTCAGGAGCCGAGATGCTGATAGGGTCGAAGCCCCAACTATTGACCCACTTATCGTATCTTCCCAGGTTTGTCCTGCTTGGATGAAGATGATCCTGATGGACAGTGGGAGTTCAGTGAATATTTTGTTTATGAGAGCATACAACCAGATGAAAATGGAAGCCAAAGATTTGAAGCCTTGTCAATCTAGAATTCATGGCTAAGATGGGAGTGCTAATATACCCACTGGCGTGGTAGATTTACCAGTGGAGTTAGGAATTGGACAGTATCGAAGAGTTTGGATTTTACAGTTTGTTGTTTTGGATATTCAATCCCCATAAAATGCATTTTTGGGCCGACTGACTCTTGCTGAATTCAGGGCAGTGATTGCCCCGTGGTGTTTGACATTGAAGTTCCCCACTGACTGTGGGATTGGAGTTATACAGGGAGATCAGGTTGCTAAAAGAGCCTGTTATGTGGCTGAGCTGCGCGAGGCGCAGCAACGAGAGAAAGGAAAGGGCGCAGAGGAATCTCTCTACGTCCGTTTTACAAACAATTGACAATTAGTGCCTGTGCCTCGGCCCGGGCACCACAAACAATTCCACAGGGATCTTGACCCGAGAGACAATGAAAACAAAGAAGAACCTATTGAAAGTGAAGCATCCCCGGCTGAGCTGACGATTGATGTTCCAATCGATGGTGACGATAATGATGATTCGAGAATGTTGAAGGTTGGGTCTCAGTTGAGCCAAGAAATGCAACAGGAATTGGTTGATTTTCTCTGGACGAATCTCGACAGATTCATCTGGACACACTCTGATATGTGTGGGATCTCGCCGGACATCGCGAGCCACACCCTGAATATTGACCCGCGGTGTATCCCGGTCAAGCAGAAAAGGCCCGGTATGGATCCAGAGAGATCTGCTGCCCTTAAAGAAGAAGTTGATAAGCTGAAAGCCAATAGGTTTATCCAGGATTCTCTATACCCAGAATGGGTATCCAACCCTGTACTTGACCGAAAACCAAATGGGAAATGGAGAACGTGCATTGATTATTCTGACTTAAACAAAGCCTGTCTGAAAGACAGCTTCCCACTTCCTTGAATTATCAACTCGTAGATTCAACGGCCGGACATGAATTATTATCTTTCATGGATGCTTACTCGGGCTACAATCAAATACCCATGCATGTGCCCGACCAAGAGCATACAAGCTTTGTAACCGATCTGGGACTATACTGTTATAAAGTCATGCCCTTCGGATTGAAGAACGCCGGAGCAACTTACCAATGCTTGGTTAACCGGATGTTCGCTGACCAGATCGGAAAGACTATGGAGGTTTATGTGGACGACATGTTGGTTAAATCACGATACTCCAGTGACCACATTAGAGACTTGGAGTCAATGTTCAATATCCTTTGGAGATATGGGATGAAGCTCAATCCGCTTAAGTGTCATTTTGGAGTCGCATCCGGAAAATTCCTTGGGTTCATTGTCAACTCCCGAGGAATAGAAGCCAACCCCAAAAAGATCTGGGCTATCAGAAATTTACAAACTCCAAGAACTATAAAGCAAGTCCAGAGTCTCAACGGAAAGGTAGCAGCGTTAAGCAGGTTTATATCGAAGTCCACTGATAAGTGAATCCCCTTCTTCGATTTGATCCGAAAAGGGAAGAGGAACTTCGAATGGACTACGGAGTGCGAAGGCGCATTCCAATCCTTGGTTCAACACCTTTCCACACCGCCGATTCTTTCAAAGCCTATCAACCACGAACAGTTGTATCTTTATCTGGCAATATCAGAAAATGCAATTAGCGCTGCCCTTGTTCGGGAGGAAGACCGAGTTCAGAAACTGGTCTATTATGTTAGGAAACGACTTACCGAAGTTGAGAGAAACTATCCGAAGTTGGAGAAATTAGCCTACTGCTTAGTCATTGCCTTGAGGAAACTCCGTCCATACTTTCAGGCTCATCCCATCACTGTGTACACCGATCAGCCGTTATGACAGGTCCTCACGCGGCCTGAGACGTCTGGTAGGTTACTCAAATGGAACATCGAACTGAGTCAATTCGATATCACTTACACTCCGAGGAGAGCTATTCATGGTCAAGTCCTAACAGATTTTATAGCCGAGTTTACTGTTCCTGAAGACTTTCCTGAGATCAGCAAATCTCCTGAATACATCTAGAAGTTACACATAGATGGTGCATCCAACGATCAGTGCTCGGGCGCTGGGGTAGTACTTGAAACCCCCGAGGGCCGATCCATATGCTATGCTTTAAAGTTCGAGTTCCGTGCGACCAATAATGAAGTCGAATATGAAGCTTTACTTGCTGGGTTGAAGCAGGCTCATGACCTGAAAATTACCGCTGTGGAAATCTATTGTGACTCCCAATTAGTCGTGTACCAGGTCCGGGGTGAACATTAGGCGAAAGATCAAAGGCTAGCTGCCTATCTAGCCCGGATATGAAAAGTGCTTGATTATTTTGATATTCCATTTTATACACACCCCGAGAGCATAATCGGAAAGCCGATTCGTTGGCAAAGTTAGCAAGTACAAGCGAAGCTCAGCAGCTATGGCTCGTCCCTGTTGAAACTCTATCCTCTCCGAGCATTGACCAAATGGAGACTGACTTCACCTTTGAGACTACTTCCAGTAGGGAGTCATGGATGACCCCTTATCGAGATTATATTGAGCATGGGACATTGCCTCAGCGCAAGAGTGAGAAGAGACAGATTCTTCGAAAAGCCTCGCGGTTCATCATTCAAAACAGAGTTATGTATCGAAGAGGATATTCTGTTCCTCTCCTCCGGTGTATCGCTCACGACGAAATCAAACGAGTGTTACATGATGTACATGAAGGAGAATGTGGCGATCACACTGGGGGGCAAACATTCGCAAGGAAAGTACTCCAGTATGGGTAGTATTGGCCTACTGTTAACCGTGACGCAGCAAACTACGCCAGAAAATGTGATAAATGCCAAAAACATGCCCGGATTCCTAGAGCCCCACCTACTGAGATAACCCAAATGGTCAATCCTTGGCCGTTTGCAATATGGGAAATTGACATAATTGGTACGTTGCCTTTGGCCAAAGGTGGCGCGAAGTACGCCATCGTCGCAGTTGATTACTTCACCATATGGGCTGAAGCTGAACCTCTTGCAATAATCACGATGAAGAAAGTAATCAACTTTGTAGTATGCAACATTATCTGTCGGTTTGGTCTCCCGCATACTATTATCACCGATGACAGAGCCCAGTTCGACAGCGTTGAATTCAAGAATTTCTGTCAAAGATTCCATATCCATAAGAAATTCTCTACAGTTGCACACCCTCAAGCGAATGGCCAAGTCGAAGCTGTTAATAAGGTTATCAAATCTATTCTGAAGAAGCGACTGGAAAAGGCCGGGGGAAAATGGGTTGATGAACTTCCTATAGCTTTATGGGCTTACCGAACGACCCACAAGACTACAACCGGACACACTCCATTTTCTCTATCTTATGGCTCGGAAGCCGTTATTCCAGTCAAGATGGAAGTATTTTCCCATCGTGTGACGTACTATGATCCGAAAACGAATGCCATACTACTTGCTGAATCTTTGGATTTACTCGATGAGAAACGTGAAGAGGTTGATCTAAGGGCAGCCGCGTATCGGAGTCGAGTCGCCCGAATATACAATGCCAAGGTCCGGCCACGAACCTTTGAACTCGACGATCTCATGCTCAAGAGAATCTATCCTGTTCCTTCACACATGAAACCTAATTGGGAAGGACCATATGTGATTTCACAAAATCTCGGAGATGGCACATTCAAGTTATCGACCGTTGACGGTCTTACTCTGCCGAGAGCCTGGAATAGCGATAATCTCACGTCGCTACTATACATGACAGGCTTTATTTGTTTTAGCTCATTTGTTCCTTTGCATTTTATTTCGCATTTCGAAATTCGGACTTGTAATGAAGCAACTGACTTTGCCATATTTTCTTGTTTCAGCAATAAAATGTTATCTCTTCGAGCCAGAGCTGTGATTTATTGAATACGACATAAAACATCACAATGCATGGAGAGCTAAGTTCCACCATACGGTGGGATTTATTCAAATAGGGAGTGATTGAGATACGACCGGTCACTCACTATGTGAAACCCGAGCTCGAGGGCATGTCACCACACCAACGCCTAAAAGGATTGATACACGACAATCCTTCCATTAACTCCAAATTTCCAGAGTGTGAATTGGAGTATAAACATCAACTCTAGATTCCCAGAGTGCGAACCGGAGTATAAACATCAAATCCATCGTTCCCAGAGTGTGAACGGACTCCAAATTCCCAGAGTGTGAGTTGGAGTATAAACATCAAATCCATCGTTCCCAGAGTGTGAGCTAACTCCAAACTCCCAGAGTGCGAGTTGGAGTATAAACATATAAATGCGGCTCCGGAGAGGGTGGACCCGCCCGCCTGACGACTTCGGCCGTATCCTAACCAAGTTTGAGGAAGATGGATCCGTCTATCTAACGACCTAGCTTGTTGACTCAGGGTGGATGCGTTTCGACCATCCACGATCTCGATAAATCCATCGTTCTCAGAGTGTGAACGAATTCTCAAAAAGCTTAAACAGATGTGATTGACCATCTGTGGGCTATTTTCAAGTTCCCAGAGCATGAACCGGAACATAAACATCGACTCCAGGTTCCCGAAGTGCGAACCGGAGTACAAATACTAACTCCAGATTCCTAGAGTGCGAATCGGGGTATAAACATCGACTTTAGGTTCTCGGAGAGTGAACCAAAGCGTAAGCGCTAACTCCGAATTCCCAGAGTGCGAATTGAAGTGTAAGTATCAACTTGAAGTTCTCGGAGTGTGAACTGTGTCATAAACATCGATAATTATCAGATTCACGGAGTGCGAACCAAATTATCGCTTGCAAATCATTCTAAGTCCCTGGAGCGCGGACGTGTGCTGAAGATCTGTAATAGATGCGATCACAAGCTGATCATCACAACACTTAAACAAGTAAAGCAAGAAAAACAGTTGAAATGAAGAAAGCTAAATTTTATTTCAACTAACTAGAAACAAGAGCTTATGTGCAAGTTCTTCCAAAAAATTCCTAATAGCAGGGGCCGAACCTGCATGTATACACGGCCTACTAATAAGAAGCAAAAACAAATTCCTATCTATCAAAAATTTGCTTAAGTGGCCAATCTATTTCTTCTTCCTTGGCCTTCTCTTCAACGGGGAACCCTCAGACTCGCTAGAAATCTTCCGTTTTGAGCTTTTCCCCTCCGATGGTTGCTCCCCAACTGGGGGCATAATGTCAACGTCCTTCTCTGAACTTGATTCCAAGTGTATACTACCTACCGGAGGAGTTGGAGGGATTTGATCTGCAACAGAAGATGGGGCAGACACTCGGGTATCAACAACAGTACCACCCGGTGATATTACCCTTAGAGGCGCTGGGCTGTGCACCGCCGTATCATAACCAACACCACCACCTTGCCCCGCAGCCTCTAATTCAGCATTAATCTCGGCCAGAATTTCTTCATCACGAATCGCTTGGGCCTGGCTAGGGGCATCTGTAGTCTGCACTGAAGAGCTAGAGGCTGGCAGGAGTTCACTAATGATGAACGACAAGTCTGTAAAGGAGCCACCAGGTCGAGCAGCTCGCTCACCATTTGCTCATCAAGAGATAGTGCACTCCTCTGCGTCATCTTAGTTGACGCTGTTGTTGTCACAACTGTCATCTCGGTAGTGAAGGCCTTCTGCCCTTGACTTGATTCTTGAGTCGCAGCAATCGGTGCAACTCCAAACACTGAGCAAAGATAAGAATAAATTATTAGTAATCGCTTCAAAACAAACTCTCCATTTGGAACACACTTGAGATAAGTTCGGAGTACCTTCCTCATCTTGGCCTGCTGACGACTGAGCGGCTTCAGAAACATGCTCCTGGATAGGAGATAGCTGCGGTTGCTCCGGGTTATAGGCTGGGACAGACTATAAATCAACCGCAGATGTAGGCTCTGACGGCAGTGGAGCGGTGATCTCAAGAACTGCAGCATGGTGTTCAACACCTGAACCTTTCCCGACCTCTAGATGACGGGCGCCGACCATCACCTTCTCATAAGAAATTATGGCATCATGAAGGACTTTCTTTTCATCTTTGGTCAGCAAATGGTTTTCAAGCTCAAATTGGTCAGTTGATTCATCTAGATGCGCCGCTTTCTCCTCCTCAATCAACCAGCCCCAAGCACTGTGAAGATGTACCGGATAATTCTCGAGCCAAGCCAAATTCCTGTGCTTTAACACATTAGCATTATAAGTGATGAGGAGGTCTTCAATGTCGGCTTCCAGCTTGGACTCGGCAATTTCAATTTTTTTATCAACTTTAGCTTCGACTTCCAGTACTCTAGCCACCGCCGCGTCTCGCACGGTCCGAAATTCTACCGCCTGATCACATGCCTCATGTGCAGAAATATTGACGGTATCCCTTTCCTTCATGATTTCTGAAACTTTAGCCTTAAGCTCATTAGGCTCCTTTAAAGCCACGTCCCGCTCGGCGGTGACAATGATGTTTCGGTGGCCCATGTCTTCCACCGTGACATAATGCTCTTTTTTCATTCTGTCCATAGCCGCTTGAGCTTTATCAACCTTCTTAAGAGCCTCCATCTTTGATTTTCGAGACGACTTGGCTTTTGTGTTCAGTACTTGTATGATACGGTCTTTTTGAGCTAGCTCGGCTTGTAGCTTCTCAATGATAGCCGCTCGTTCAAAGGCTAATGAAGACGTTTTCTCAACCGCTTTAGACCATGCCTTATATTGGGAATAGAAGTCATGCACATAATCGTGCGCCATCTGCTCAGCCTCCGGCTGGATTCTCTTCAAATAAGGAGGGAAAAAGTAGTTATCAAAACAAATGTTCGTAAAGTCCTTCTTTAACTGTGCAAGCCTGAGCGCTCCTTCCCCCGAAATTTGCGTAGGAGGCTGTTCCGCAACTACTGGAGTTATTGCCACAGATCTGTGGTGATGGGGCTCGGACCTGGAAGAATGAGAAGCTGATTTATACCGCGAAGATTCGGAAGGATGAGAAACATAGACGGGAGGTTGTACAGGAGCTCTAGGAGGAGGAGTGCGAGATCGAGACCGACGTCTGTAGTCTCTATCATATCGTTCTTGGCTAGAATATCCAGAGTATTTGCGATTGTAATCTCTATCTCCTTCCCTTCTTTGCGACTCGTAGTATGAGGAAGATTTACGAGCCTGTCAAAGACTTCCTAACATCGAACCACGTCCAGCCATAGTATCTGTAAAGCAAAAATGAAAGCGGAGTTAGTGGCTTTTTGAAACAGATAACCTACGGTTAAGGGTTGTATAGTGTCGTGAAATGTGTATGAGTATGCATCCCCTCGACCAAGCGAAAGTGTCGACCATGCTAGTAGTAAAAGGCTCGCTCAATTCTAGGGTATGGTGGAATTCCTCCAACCCGGCATCATGTTGGAAAGACACATCGTCCGGGATTGGAAGATCGGCAATCCCTTCATAGAGACTTTCTGTTCTTGGGGGAGACCTCTCCGAAATTCTAATTCCGAAGGCGAGCCGGGACGTGACGACCGATTTCCATCTTCCCTTTTTAGGCGGCTTAAAAATGGCTGCCTTGCCTTTTCTCTGTTCTTCAGTGGCCTTGGATACATTAGCGGGTTCGCCCAGGGGTTCCTCATCAGTGTGAGTCCTCTCGGAATCAGCCTCCTTGATTATTACAACTTTAGGCTATTTTCGCTTGACTCGCTCTCTTGAGACATTTCTTAATGCACCGTCAAGCACTATGCTTTGTCTCCGTTCGATCAACCCAAGAATTCTGAGATTTCTATATGTCAAGAGCAATTCAATATTCCTATCTTCGCTCGGGACTTCTTGAAGCACTCGGACTATCTCCTTGAAGTATCCACCTTCGGGTCGCTGAATTATTGCTGTAGAAAAAGAAAAGAATATAAGTTTCACTTCAACTGCAATCACCTTAATAGTTACTTGAGAACTCATCTATACTCACGTTTGAATAACCACGGTCGGGCGAACCTTGGGGGGCATCTAACGTAAAACCACTCCTTCTTGAAGTAGCTTAGCCTGGTCCAGGACCCGGTGACCACTTGACAGTTCCTTACTGCCTCCAAGAATGTAAAGGATGGGTTATCATTTCGGCTTTTGAAGTTGAATAGATATCTGATCTCAGTCGAGATCGGTGGCCGATGAAGATACTCCATAAAGACGATGACCAAACTATTCACTAAAGCATATCCATTTGGGTGTAGTTGAGATGGAGCGGTCCCCAAAAAAGACAGCACTTCTCTTATATACTCATTGAACGGGGGAGCGTTCTGGCCGCACACGCATGACTATTGAATGCCGTGTATCCCTCTGGCGGATTGTGCGGTCTATCATTTGGTCCCGGCAGTAATACGTCGTCCATTGACAAACCATGCCTTAAGCATATTCTTCCTAGCATGTCTTCCGAAATGTTGGACGGAACAGAGTCTGATGGGTTACTAATGAACGATGCGTCAGGTAAATCGTCCGGATCTGGACCGATAACTTCAATCTCAATCTTCGGTACTTCAAGCACAGGAGGGCCTGAACTCTGAGTTTGTTGCGACTGCGAACTTGAAGTTTCCATAACTAGCTAACTCACAAGAAATCATCGTTAGATGCTAAAGAGTCCGTGCATTCCCCAGTGTAAGAGTGTGTGTTGTGCAGTGTTGTACATTACTTGAAAAGATTTTGCAGAATTAAAAAGAACTTGCAAGCAACAAATATAATCAGAGTCCGGTAGGAGTGACCATTACAACCGTTTCATTCAGATGTTGGTAATCGATTCAAGTTAAAGTTCGTTATCGCGATGTTAAGTTATAGTTCCATCGACGAGCTTCGAAAGGATAGTCAAGTGTGCAGTTTAATAGCAAAAATCAAATATGCAAGGATGAAGCTCATCGGAATCATGCTATCGATTGCCAAGAATTTCGTATCCATCAAAGGGAGGGTTCGAATCGATCGCATGAAGCTCGTTCAAATCCATCAGGATACCAGTTCGAATCGGTACAAGGGGGCACAGTTCGAATAGATAATCAAGGGCCAGTTTCGTATCGATCAATACGGGATGACTTCGAATCGATCCTTGGTTGCCTGGTTCGTACCGATCAGGAAGGCCTCAACTTGACATCGATCACGTTCGAATCGATACCTTTCGTATCGATCATAGAAATGTAATTCGTATCGATCTAAAGTTCAGGACCTCGAATCGATCATTAGCTCACTTTTCGTATCGACCATTTCGTATCGATACGATCCATCGCCATAGGCATCGGTACGAACCACGTCATCTCCATTAAAGCATCCCAGGGATCGATGTGAAATCCAAAGAAAAATATTGCCGCCTTCATCGATTCGAACACGAGTCCCCAGATCGATTCGATCTTGTCCTTCCCATTCTTTCTTCTCCAAACCAGATCTGGCTTTACCAATTACCAAAATGGATAAACGATGAAGGCAGAGTAGATCTGAAACAGTTTCGCTGCGTGAATTCATGTTTGATTACCTAATTTGAAAGTTGGAATCGAAGAAGTTAAGTGTTGAATCTTTTCGTATCGACGACGTGATGCAGTTTTGTTTTCTCTGATGTTTCGAATCGATACAAAGATTGAAGACGGCAGTAAAAAGTAAAAAATGAAAAGGTGGCCGAGCCTAGAGTATTTATATGGGACTCAGGAAGCAACCGGCCGATTCACCTCCCAGTCCACTTGACCGGTCGTAACCGGTCAAATCCTGAGTCGAGTCGAACGCCCCGTTCGACTCCATTAGACCAAAGTTCCTATCGATTCGAAACAGATAGCAAACATATCGACTCGAAGCCCCTGTTCGCCCCCAACAGGTTCACGACTCCATCCACTACATATTGGTACAAACGGCAATTTCGTACTCGTTATGGCTTATACGGTTGAATCGATGCGAAATTACAACCAAAGATCATCGATACGAAGCAAAGTCCACCGAAGTTTGAGACCATCGATACGAAGAGCGGTTTCATATCCTTCACAACTCAAGCATTAGCATCGATGCGAATAAGCATTTCGCATCCAGTAAATTCTTAATTTATCAATGTGAAGTCAATCTTTCAACCTTTTATATCGATTCAGGAGAGGATCGATACAAAGGAACTCCACAAAACAACTGTCAAACGTTGTTGTAGCTCAAATTTCACATCGGTTCAGGAGAGGATCGATACGAAATTCAGTATGATGAACAAAAAATGACAACGACTCGTGAACGTGCAGCGTTAACGAAAGTCAAGTTAACATATATGCTTATGTCAGACTAATATTCGATTTTCAATGTTCACAGGGATCGAATACTCATCTCATTGCGATTACAACAACGAACTACTAAGCACTATTGTACAGCAATCAGTTATATCAACGCGAGGTTACAGCAATACACAATACAACTTTCAATGAAAGAGAGCAATGATTGTTCAAAGATAAATTGTAGCTTTTCAAAGCACGCCATGTTTCCACAAGACGTACATTGGGGGACAAATGTTATTCCACCTTTTGGCAAAGCCGTGATACCTAAAGATCAATCGAAAACAAAGGGCAATTCGTCTCAAAGATTAGTTATACTTTGCTTCACTATAGATATCGCTGAATTTTTTCCGAGCCCGGATTAGGCTAAAATTGAAAGGACATGACAAAAAAGATCATAAGAACCAGCATTCTAAATTTCAAGTCAATCCGAGTTCGTATGCTCAAGATATGATCGATTCAATATAGAAGGAACGGCCCAGAGTTCGTATCCATCATTGTTGTTGATTTCGTATCCATCGAAGTACGTTCAGTTCGTATCGATCCTGTTCGCATCGATCAGGTCTCAACACTTAGTATCGATCAGGTTGGCAGTGTTCGAACCCATCGAGTTCGTATCGATGGGCTTCGAATCAATCAGCAGGGGTTGTGCCTCGTACGGATTAGCTAGTGTCCGCTTCGCATCCATCATGAAAGCTTCTCTTCGAATCCATCTGGGCGGAGTGCTTCGTATCCATCAGATTGCTCTAATTCGTATCCATCAGATTGCTCTACTTCGTATCCATCAAAAGACCCTGGTTCGTATCGATTGACCTCGTGTCCGTTAAGAGGCTACATGGCTCGTATCCATCCCAGAAAGCCTTGTTCGTATCCATCGAACATCAGCTGTTCGACTCCATCAGTGACTGCCGTTCGAACCCAAGAGTGAAGCCTTGTTCGAATCCAACGGTGAGGCTTCATTCGAATCCATCAAGGCAACGAGCCTAGGTGACGTGTCATCCATCGATGCGAACGTGCCGAGATATATGGAGTCGATGCAGTCAACTCGGAGCAAAGACCGGACCGAGGCAAAGATTGCGCTCCATGTCATCACAAAAACGCGTGCCACCATCGATTCGAAACGATCGATTCGAAATGATGGATTTGAACCAATCAGCCAACGAAAATTTTCATTTCATATCGACCATATCTCGTGATCCACTGGTCCAAATGCCATGAAATTTCCACAGGAGCTTGCGTACATGCTGAGGAATGTCTCCACCAAATTTGAGCTCAATTGGATGTAATCTTGATCGATACGAAATGACTTTGTATCAATCGTCGATCAAGTCGAAACTTCCTGAGTTTGGTCGCGTGGGCCCACTCACGTGCCAGAAAAAGTCTCCTGAGATTTGAGCGAAGTCTCAGCCTCCTACGCCTATAAATAGAGCCATAGAGCCTACAGAAAAGGGATCTTTTGATTCTGAAGCGTCCAGACTCTGCCGGATCGAGATCTCCATCATCCTACATCATATTCTTGCTGTTGATTTCGAATTTCTAGTTGTATCTTGCTGTTGTTCGTTGTAATCACTTGTAATCATTGAAAGAGAATCAATAAAATTGCAAAAACTTCACAGTGGACGTAGGCAACACGCCGAACCACTATAAATCGCTTGTCTTCGCATTTATATTCTTGCCAATTGGAGTTTTTATTAGATAATCCTCATTTTCAATTTACATTCTTCATTTATTATCTCTTCAAAGACTTCCGAAGAGTGTTGTGCCCAATTTTGGTACAAACACCGACCATGGACGGTGGCCTAGGGCCCCCAAATTTTTAGGGGCCTTAAAATATTTTTTTAGTACCATTGATAATAAATACTATATAAAGTCTTAACAAAATATGACAGGTTTATTAGTAAAGCAGTTGTCTTTCATTCTATGACCTAAGATCAAGTCTTGCATTGCCATTGTTTTGTAATTATACCATATGTGCATGGGCTTTAATTTTTTCCTATGGCTTGCATATTTTTTTGCCTAAGGCATCTAAAATGTAAAGGCCTAGTTTCGGAAGTTAAATATATTTGAAGATGGATATTTTTTGAGAACTATTGTAAAGAAATTAAGTTTGAAAATTGAAAGTATAATAATTGTTCATTTGAGGACTTACAAAAAGACATGAAAAGATTAAATTGAAATACATTTGGTTCACGATTTTGTATGAAGTGATTTTACACAAAACATACAAAGTAAAAAAATTAAAATTTTATTTAATTCGAATTTAGAGAATTCAATTCGAGAAAAAATCAGTTAGGTTTTTGTTAAATGTTTATCAAAGTCCATAGAGGAATTTATAGTTTTAGAAGTTCGCTAGTATTGTGAAAAATGAAGTTACAGTAAATGGTTGTTGATTTGAAACAAAAATGAAAATGTCATTGTGGTTTTCACTTAAAACTCAAAAATTTGAATTGGAGTTAGAAAAGAATTACACATCCTATAAAGCTTGAATAGATTAAGGTGGACAAGCTAGAATAGTCAATATGTCATTTTTGATAAGGACTTGCTAGTATAAAACATTATGGATTTGTGAAGTGTTAGAAGATTAGGGATGAAGGAAAAATTAGCATAGAGATTTGGTGACATTTAAATTCGATGTTTTATTGGAAGGGTAGAGTAGCAAATTGAATTTTTCCATAATAATAATGGGTGAATACCATTTTATGTCATTTTACCCAAAATATGGTTTAAGTTATCAGAGCTTAGCGCGAGATGATTTGATAGATGAGATATGAGTAAAAATTATTAAACTTAAAGTAAGACAAGAGTCAAAATATTTTATTGTATAGTCATGGAGAAGATACGTTAAATAAAAAGACGGTATGTTAATATTAAGGGTTGGGGTACACTCATATAAGTGTTGTGAAATATGAGAGCGCAATTGTATGTGAAGCTTCCCTAAAATTTGAAAAATAAAAGATTGTTGCATGAAATGGTCAATGATAGAGAATGACTATGCTTGTTATGGAGAGTATCGTTATACAGATGTATTGGATAATGTTATGACACATATATTTACTTTGGTTTATGGTACATCCAAGTATTGGTTGTAGTTCTACAGTAGCTACTCTTGGGTTATTATTTATCATCATAAATTGTAACATCCCCTATTTGGAGGCCCAAAACCAATGGCTATGGATGCTGCAGTCATCCATGGTTATTAATTCTCGATGACCAAATGCGGTATTGTTAGATATGTTGATATAACAGATATATATGAATATGAAAAAAAATCATAAAATTGATTTCTCATTCAACTTCAATTCATGTTTCAAATTCATTACATAATCCATATTTCATAAATCACATTTAGAAAGATATAATTATTACAACATACGCCAAGAGCGACATATGAAGATGCCCCCTTTGGATGATCAGAGTCCAAACAATAGTAGTTAAACAACTTTTCATTTACGACCAAAGTACGGTGGAATCAAACAACAAGAACTCCTAATAGCTATTCTACCTCTGACAAGTCTCCAGAAGCTTATTCATCTATAAGAGAACCTGTAAACCTTAACTCTCAAACTACTCAAAATCAATTGAGCACCCGAGAGTTTAAGGAAAAAACATTAACTTTGAGTCAAACAAAAATCCTTATGTGAATAATAAACTACCATCTCGAACCATATAGATATCTAGCAAGACCATGCCGCTTGGTGGAATATGGTTTTCCTTCACTAATATCTTAACCAAAATCTATGATAACCATATACTATGCACCTGCATCCACAATGGTTAAGATATAATATAATAAAATATATCATAATGATATGCAAACATTTAATATATTCTGGATATCCCATCCCATTCGTTTGACTATCCATCTCAGTTTTAGTTTCTAGGGTCACTAATCTACTAGTTTTTATGGGCTGACTAATAACATGTTCAAAGCTTAAGGACTATCTGCCTGGTTTCATAGTTTTCACGAGTTCACTAAAAACCTATTGGCCCCAGCCAATAACTTCATCTAATTATAGTTCTCATTGGTTCACTATTAACCTATTGGATTTTCAATAACTTCTCCCGTATCATAGTTTTCTTGGGTTGACTATGAACCTATTGATCTCTGTTAATAACTTAATCTGGATATAGTTTCATGGGATCACTAAGTACCTATTGGCCCTTGCCAACACATTTTCCATACATAGTATTCATGGGTTTACTATGAACTTGTCTAAACTAATAGCTCTTTTATCAATCTATGGGCAACCTACATTCTGTTCCACTTGACCTCCTGGATGCAATTCTACTCACTACTAGCAATTCTACTTACAAATCCATTACAATTATAGTCGAATGGTTATTCTGCAATTCTGCTAGATTGGTAAATGGTTATTCTGAAGGTCAAAATTCTACTCAATGGTTATTCTAGTCTACTTGCTAGTCAATTCACTACTAGATCAATCTAGATGGTTATTCTGTCCTTAACACCCTAAAATGCAGTTATGGGCTAATTATAAAGTGAATATGAAGCACACATGAAAACTGATCATAACATGATACACAAACATACATGGTTTAATATCATTGTATTCCTTTTCAAATGGAACATAGTTAATACCTTTAACCTGTTATCTTTAGCAAGGAAAGTTTGCTCAAAAACTTCAGAGCTAAATGTCATGTCAAAACTCTTTTATATTGCTATGGGTTTTTCTTTACAAATGAGATTGGGTTCCTTGTTTGGAAAACTAAGGCTTTTGAAACCTTAGACTCTCTATTTCGAAACCATTGAAATATACCTTTCGAAAGTATATCAATCTTCTTTAAGAACACTTAAATATATGCCTTTTGAAACACTCAAAACATCTTTTTCGAAAGCATCAAAACCTTCCTTTTGAAACCATTAAAACATTCCTTTGGAAAACATTCAAACCTTTCTCTCAAAACCATTAAAACAGTCATTTGGAAAGTATTAAAGCTTATCTTTCAAAACTACTTAGTTCAAGTAGGATTTGTAGAAGCATAGCTTCAAAACAATATAAATGTATCTCTTTCAAAATCATTGGGTTCAAACTTAAGTATAACTTGTAGATCAAAGTGAACATAAGCGAAAGTAACCCTTTCGAAAGCATTACTCTTCAAACAAATGAATTTGGGGAAAAAAGGATAGCTTCGAAACAACCTTCCGAGACCATTGCCTTCGAAACCTTTAATATAAATGACTACACGGTCCCTTTCGAAAGCATTAGGTAGTGGCTTCAATATTTATAAAACAAAAGCTTTCCTTTTGAACTCATTGTTATAAGGTTATAAAGAAAAGTGACCTTTAACCCATGCGAAAGGTATGAAGACAACAATATGGTTTTAGTAGGTTCAAAACTACCCTTTCGAAAGCTCCTTTACAAAATTTAATATGCGGCTACTCAATCGAAAGCTACTTTCAAAACGAAGGTAAGAAGAAATCCATTCAAAAGCTATTTAAAAGTAAATCCAACCCTTTCGAAAGCTTCTTAGAAAAACAAGCGCAAGTAGTATCTCTTTCGAAGGTAAAACAAAGGCAAGTGGATTGATTCGAAAGCTATTAAAATGGCATCAACCCATTCGAAAGAAAACTTTTGATACTATCCCCTTTCGCCTTTCTCCAATACACGATATAGAAACTATTTGATATTATGTGTATTGGTGTCGAATGAGTTCGAAAGGCCATCTGGGATGATTTCGAAAGCAAGCAAATGGAAGTGGAAAGTTTGTAATTCAAAGCAAAACTGATCTTATACCTTTAAAAGAAATTTCTTTTGAACCTAGCTTTCCTTATTTTCAAAATATGATTGGTTGCCAAATCCTTTACCAAAATCTTTTCTAAAAGGTTGTTGAATTCATCCATTAATAATTAAAATATTTTAGCAAAGAATCCCTTCCCCTTAATAAAACAATTAATACATTTAAGTCCTCAAATTTAAGTAACTTAGTTTTCATTGTAAATCACTTAGGAAAAATTCCCAGAAATCATCTTAATTCACTTTTAATATGTTTTCTAACATATATGAATTTCAGACCCAAAATACTTTATTTAATTGCCGAAATTAATTTTTAAACTGAAATATTCCATTTCTTCCTTTCAAAATTCATAATAAATTATCCATGGCTTGGAATATTATGAAAATTTAAAATCATCTCCAAAATAATGTTTTGCATAATATGTTAAATCCTTATGGCATTGAAACCCATTTCATATGATTTTAACCTTAAAATCAAATCAAACCTTTTACAAACATACTTATTTAAATCAAGCATGGCATATAATCAAAGCATATCATCATTCAAATCATCCAAACGGTTTTAAAATTTAAACCGAAAATATAAATATATATTAAGATATAAATTAGAAGGTTTTGATTATTATTCACCTTGTTTGGATAAGGAGCTTGAGATTTGATCTTGCTTAATTCTTCCTTGGTTGAATCCTTAGCTTTTAATTGATTTTGATCTCCTTTTCTCCTAGGGTTATAGCCGGCCTTGAAGCTCCTTTGTTTATGTTTTTATTTTTGTGAATAATGTAAATGAGAATGAGGTAAGAGTTTAGAGGCTATGGGATTATGGTATACGACTATTTCCCATAATACCCATGTCGTATTCTCTTGAGTAGTTAACTTATAAAATAATTTTATAAATCCATTCTAATGATTTCATTTAGTTAAGGCATGCCCTCTATTTAATTTTCAAATCTCAATCCCCCATATCACTCTAGTCTTCACATTACTATATGTAATTTATCTATTAAATCTCATGAATAATGTTATTTAAAATCAAAGGTGTTACAAGCTCCCCTCCTTAAAGTATCTCGTCCTCGAGATGCAGCAAAGACCAAAGATTAATCATATCAATCATCTGTAACATCTCCTAACTACCATACTAGCCTATCTGACTAGAAAACAGCAAAGCAAATATAGAACATATCCCAATAGCAGATCAGAATAAGTATATCTAGTCCTGTCTTTTGTCTCCCAAGTACAGTCATTCTCGTCATCGCTCTACTGAACTTTCACCAACTTGACTGTCTTGTTTCTCAACCTCTTCTCATCATTCACTACAACCTGAACTAGTTGTCTAATAAAAGTCAAATTTGGTTCTACCATTAAATCTTCCAACGCAGTTGGAGTAATAGTAGTCTCCAGATCATTCACATACTTACGAAGACGGGACACATGAAACACATCATGAACACTTGCCAACTACTCTATAACTCTATTCTGTAAGCGAGCTTTTCGGTCCTCTCTATAACTGGGAACATTCCAACATATTTCGATGTCAGTTTCCTTGACTTTTTGAATCATACCAACCTTTCATCAGTGATACTTTGATCAAAACATTATCTCCAACTGAGAACTCTAGATCCGTACGCCGCTTATCTGCATAATTCTTCTATCTAGACTAAGCTTCCTTCATCCTACCTCGGATCAATTCAATCTTCTATTTTGCCTCACTTCCCAGATCTGGACTCAAGACTAATCTATCACCGGTTTCTAACCAACATATTAGTTATTTGCATGGTCTTCCATAATAAGCTTCGTAAGGTGCCATTCCTATACTAGTCCGATAACAGTTATTATAGGAAAACTCAACTAAGTGTGGGTGATCTTCCCAAGATCCACCGAAGTCTAACACACATGCTCTTAATAAATCCTCAAGTACCTTATTGACTTTCGTTGTCTGCCCATTCGTCTAAGGGTGATATGCCATACTCATCTTGAGCTTGGTACCTAACACACCTGTAGATTCTTTCAGAATTCACTAGTAAATAAATATCTCTATCACTCACAATACTACTAGCAATTTCATGCAGTCAAACTATCCTCTTCATAAATAATTTCTCTAAAACAGGTGCTATCATGTTTGACTTAATTGGAATGAAATGGACACTCTTGGTCAACCTTTCCACTTTGACCCATATACTTTCATTTTCTCGATTCAACCTTAGTAACCTGTCTCTTAAATCCATGGATATCGAATCACATTTTCAAACTGGTATTTCCAAAGGCTGAAGCAATCCACTAGGCTTTTGATGTTCAATCTTCACTTGTTGATAGTTCAAACACTTCCTAACTAACAAGCCAACGTCCTTCTTCATACCTTCCCAGTAGAAAGTCCTTCTCATATCTTGATACATCTTGTTTCTCACAGGATGAATTGTTAATTTGGATCGATGACATTGCCTAAGAACTTCTTTCCTTAAGTCCTCAATATTAAGAACACACAACCGTCCTTTCTTTCTCAACCATCCCCTCTAGTCAATACTAAAATCCTTTAGATCATCAATCTTCAACCCAATCTCAAGCCTTCTTATCTTTTCCACAAATAATGGATCATCTTTCTTCTTAGAAGTAATCCTTTCGATCAGTACTGGTCAAACTTCCAAGAAAGATACCATCGCAGTGCTCTGACTAGAACTAGTAGCTGATCTTAACTGCACACTACAAGTAGTCAAAGCCTCAAGATCCTTCCATTATGCCGACATGGCTAACACCATATTCTGATGTCGTCTGTCGAGAGCATCTGCTACTTTATTTCCTTTTCCAAGTGTATACTCTGTACCAAAATCATAAGCCGCTAAAATCTCTGGCCATCTATGTTGCCTCATATTCAACTCCTTCTGAGAGAATAAATATATTAAGGACTTATGATCTATGTATGATTTAAAACTCTCCCCTGAGAGATAATGTCTCCATATTTTCAACGCGAATATCACCACTGCCAACTCTAAATCATGAGTAGGATATGTCATTTCATGCGAACTCAACTGACATGAAGAATAGGCATCGACTTTATCCTTCTACATCAACATAGCCCATAATCTGGTTCCACATACATCAGTATACACTACTAACCCTTGTTTTCCATCTAGAACCACCAACACAGGCACGTTGGTCAATAAATTCTTTAACTTACGGAATGCTTCCTCACATTTTTTCCGGCCAAATAAAATTCACGTCCTTCTTTGTTAGCTTGGTCAAAGATGATGCTATCCACGTGAAATCCTTAAATGAATCTCCGGTAATAGCCCACGAGTCGAAGAACGCTTATAATCTTGATCACCGTCTCTAGTCTCTTCCAATCGTTAACGGGTTCGATTTTATAGGGATCAACTGAAAAACCCTTCTCTGAAACCATGTGACCAAGAAACTTAACATCTTCCTTGCAGAAATGACACTTGGGAAACTTTGCCTTCAGTTGATACCGCCTTAGTGTCTTAAGCACTACTCTAAGATGAACCTCATGCTCTCTTTCATCCTTAGAGTATATTAGGATGTCATCTATGAATACCAAAACAAACCTATCCAAGTGCTCACGGAAAATTCGGTTCATCAAATCCACAAAAAGAAGTTGATGCATTCGTTAATCTGAATAGCATTACTAAATCACTCATACGAACCATACGTTGTCTAAAATGCCATCAATAGTATACCATCATTGCCACTCTTAGCTGATGGAAACCCGTGGCCAAATCCAATTGGAAAAATACTCTGGATCTACGTATTGATCAAATAATCATCGATTCTCGGCAATGGATACTTATTCTTGATCGTTTTTCTTTCAACTTACAATAGACGATACATATCCTTAAAGACCCATCTGGTTTCTTCACGAACACCACGACCGCTTCCCAAAGCGAACTGCTTATAAAATTCTTCCCTTCTAAATCCACTAGTTGCACCTTCAATTCCTTCATCTCAGTCAATGTCATCCTACTAGGTGGTCTACTTATAGGTTCTGCTCCCGGCACAAGATCCGAAACTCAATAGCTTGTTTCGACGATAATCCTGTAACTAGTTGGGGGAAATTTTCAAGTGAGACGCCCGATCCAATATACTTCGGAAGCAATCTCCTCGGGCTTGGTTTGAGATATGAAGTTTTGTTATGACGAAGATAGATGGGTTTCCAAAGAAAATGTCTGCAAACTCTTTTACTACCGGAGCCTGATTCAACTCTTCTTCTACTTCCATTGCATCCAACAAAGCACAAACAACTGAGTTTATTCTCTACCAAGTATATAATTTGGTTATGACTATTAGGCTGTCTTACGATATTTCCTTATCTTTGTAAAATATCCTAATATCATATTTATCTAACCAATCCATACCCAAAATGATTCTAAAGCCTACGAAATCAAAAACATTAGATTGGATGCAAACTTATAACCTAACAAATCAAGTTCTAATTGGTCACACCTCAACCCTAGTGTTGCAAATCCTTCTATCGTATTCACAAACCTTAAGAAAGTAACAAGGTATGAGGGTTCTAAACATAACTTATTTACCAAGCACTGAGATAGAAATGAATGTGATGCACTTGTATCAAATAGTACCCTAACTGGTATAAATGAATCAAAAATGTACCTTCCATCATGGTCTTTCTTTTCTCAGTAGCGGTTGGTCTAGCAGACGACGGTCTTAAAGCAAAAGCCTTTCCCTTGTCCACTTTGACCAGTTCTAGACATTGATTCGTGTAATGACTAATCTGGTTACAATTAAAGCACTTCACCACTTTCTTATATGCAGCCTTCTTTCTTTTTTCAGCTCGACATTCATGTGCATAATGTTCCTTCTTATCACACTCAAAGCAAACTAGATTAGCCTTTGCCTTCTTGGCAGCTTCTCCCTTCTGAGTTCCTTTCTTCTTAAAGAATTTCCTTTTTTTCCTTAAAATTCCTGGGTACCAACCTGCCACCCCTTCCCATAAGTAAGAAGCATCACTTCATTCTAGATTGCATCTCCACTACAACTACACTTGGGTCATGGAGATGTGGCATAGTCACCCTAGCAATCTCAAGTCTTAACCCTTTACTAAACTTCTCATTCCTTTAATGTCAGTGTCAATGGTAGCATATCCGTATCTGGACAGCTCATCAAACTTCGTAGCATACTCTATCACCGACATCTCAACCTGCACTAAGTCTATGAACTTTATAAGCAGTACTGATTTGAAAACTTCCGATAAAAACCACTCTTCGAATCTCCTTCGAAATTCCACCTAAGTTAATTCTTCCTCGGGAACTCCTGCGGTAACACTATTCCACCAATAAAGCGTTGCTCCCTGCAACTGTCTAGAGGCAAGTCTCCTCTTTTGCTCATTGTCTAATTCCAAGTCAGCAAAGATCGTTTCATAATGAAAAGTCCAATTCTCCACTTCTATAGCATTCTCTGTTCCCAAAAATTGGCATCCCACCAATGGTATAATCTCTGCTTAGCTTAGCTAGTTGTTTCCAACTAGGGCCACCGGATTAGCTCTGCCAACATTTCTAGTGTTACCCTCAGCAACCCTACAGCTGCTCTAGCTCACATCAGATTGACAAGTAAGTAATGCATCATCCCCATATCTACTAGTGAATTTCCAACACCTATATTGGCATTTACATTTGGATTAGCATTTGCCTGTAGACCCCTCTTGTTGGATCGAGCATTTCCATTAGTTGTGGTGCTTCCTCCACTTAGATTTCCTATTCCATTTCCTGCCTCCATATATTCCTTGCTCAAAAATCTTCATACAAACCTTAGTAAGATATAGAAGAACGACCTAAGAGAGGGGATATATATATATATATATATATATATATATATATATATATATATATCAAATACAAGTACGTTACTATAGCTTAACCCAATCCCTGATCTTATTTTCTGATTCATTGGATTACGTTTTGAAAACCTTTTAGGTTTAATTTTTTTTAAGTTTACATAACCTATGCTCTGATATCAACTGGTAACATCCCCTACTCGGAGGCTCAAAACTAACGGCTATGGATGCTGCAGTCATCCATAGTTATTAATTCTCCATGACCAAATGCACTAATGTTAGGTATTTGATGTAATAGAAACACATGAATGTGAAATTTAAAAAATAAATCATAAAACTGATTTCTCATTCAACTTCAATTCATGTTTCAAATTTAAACCACATTCGTAGAAATAAGAGTATTACTATATACGCCAAGAGCGACATATGAACATGCTCCCTTGGATGATTAGAGTCTAAACATTGGCATTTAAACAACTTTTCACTTACAACCAAAATACAGCGTAATCAAATAGAAAGAACTCCTAATAGCTAGCTTTAATATAACTTCGAAACAACCTTTCGAAACCATTTCCTTTAGAACCTTTAACATAACTGACTATATGATCCCCTTCGAAAGCATTAGAAAGTGGCTTCAACATTAATAAAACAAAAGCTTCCCTTTCGAACTCATTGTTATAAGGCTATAAAAAAAGCGTCCTTTAGCCCATTCGAAAGGTTTGAAGATGGCAGCAAGGTTTTGATTAGGTTCAAAACTACCCTTTGAAAGTTCCTTTTCAAAATTTAATATGTGGCAACTCAATCGAAAGCTACTTCCAAAACAAAGATAAGCGAAAATTCATTCGAAAGATATTTAAAAGTAAATTCAACTCTTTCGAAAGCTTCTTAGAAAACAAATGTAAACAGTACCTCCTTCGAAAGCAAAAAAGGCAAGTGGGTTGATTCGAAGGCTATTAAAATGGCATCAACACCTTCAAAAGCAAGCTGTCGACACCATCCCTTTTGCCTTTGTCCAATACACTACATACCAACTATTTGATACCATGTGTATTGGTTTCAAATGAGTTTGAAAGGCCATCTGGAATGATTTTGAAAGCGAGCAAATGAAAGTGGCAAGTTTGTAATTCAAAGCAAAACTGATTTCATACCTTTAAAAGAAATTCCTTTATGCCTAGCTTGCCTTATTTGTCAAAATATGATTGGTTGTCAAATAATTTACCAAAATCTTTTCTAAAATGGCTGCCGAATCCATCCATTAATAATTTTATCAAAGAAGCCCTTCCCCTTAACAAAACAATTAGGTCATTTAAGTCCTCAAACTTAAATTAATTTAATTTTCATGGTAAATCACTTAGGAAAAATCCCTAAAAATTATCTTATTTCACTTTTAATATGTTTTCTAGCATATATAAATTTTGGACCCAGAATATTATATAATTGGCAAAATTAATTTTAAATCTAAATATTCCATTTCTTCCTTTCAAAATTCATAACAAATTATCCGTGGCTTGGAATATTTTGAAATTTTGAACTCATCTCCAAAATAATTTTTATATAACATATTAAATCCCCATGACATTCGAAACCAATTTTATGCGATTTTAACCTTAAAATCGAATCAAATATTTTACAAACATACTTGTTTAAATCAAATACGACATATAATTGAAGCATATCATCATTCAAATCATCCAAACAAATTTAAACTTTAAACCCGAAATCTAAATATTCATTAAGACATTAATGAGATGGTTTTGATTATTATTCACCTTGTTTAGATAAGGAACTTGAGATTTGATCTTGCATAATTCTTTCTTGCTTGAATCCTTAGTTTTTACTTGATTTTGATCCCCTTTTCTCCTAGGGTTATGTCCGGCCTTGAAGCTCATTTGATTTTTTATTTTTATTTTGTGAATAACATGAATGATAATGAGGTAAGGTTTATGGGTTATAGGATTATGGTATACGACTATGTCTCATAATACCCTTGCCTTATTCTCTTGAGTAGTTAACTTATAAAATCATTTCATAATTCCATTCTAATGATTTCATTTAGTTAACGAACAACCTCTATTTAATTTTTAAATCTCAATCCCCCTTATCACTTTAGTCTTTACATTATTCTATTTAATTGATCTAATTAAATCTTCTAAATATTGTTTTTTAAAATTAGGGGCGTTACATAAAATTGGGTTATCGTTACAGCTGCAAGTACGTTTCTCTTGAGTTATAATTATGTATGGAGTATCCAAAGTGTGAAATCTTTCCATTTGGATCATAGTTTTATCATTTAAGTGTCCACCACTAGGATTTGATATTGATACCACTTATAAGTAGTTGAATGTGATAAGAGCTCAACGTCATGCTCACTATTTTAGGACATCGATACATACTCTCATGTTCCTATATGAAGTCTATAGAGTTTATTGAGACTGTGCTATTTTGCGACTCACGGTTATATTGTTCAGTTTGTAGAGGGAGGTGCCATTCGATAGTACATTACATCATTTGTTATACTTTGGAAGCGAGTGGAGAGCTCTATGTTAAAGAAGATACCATCAAGCAATTATAAGCTAGGTGGAGTATGTCGATGTACATAAAGATACTCTAGTCGAATGTTATTTACATGGCTTTGCAAACATGTGGGATTAACACTGTTTTTAAAGTATTATTAAGTGCGGTATGATTTCATAGCATGAAGTAATGACTTGCACGTACTAAGATAGAAAGACGATTGTTTTTAAAAAAGGCGAGGGGTTGTGATTATGTAAAAAAAATTGACCAATAGATGAGATTAATTATGCTCTTTTCAATATTATTTGGATTTAAAAAACAATATTGAAATTCTGAAGCTATGATCTATTTTGAATTTTTTTCCTTCCAACATTAGGGTAGTGTTTGATTTAAAACAGAATTTTGTGTTTTCGGTTTTCAATATGTATCTCAAATGGAAGAAGAATGAAAGTACGGCGGAGACGGTGAAAGAGAGACGGATGGGAAAATTTTCATGGATCGTTTTGCGTGCTTGAGTTATTTCTTAAAATGCGAAAAATATTTTTTTTTTTCCTATTTGGCATGTTAACGTCGTTTTTTAAGTTGGTCGTTTTCTATTTATGTGCATTTTTGCATGGATGGAAACTCAAAACTAAAAATAACAAACCAAACGTGCTTGAAAACATTTAATTTTGAAACTTATAAAGTCTAGACTTCGGACTTTGGATGGGTTACGTTTTCTTAAAATTTAGCAGGTAACTTTATAATTTTAAATTTTTTCTATAGTTATATTTTCTTTTTTGTTTTAACATTCAGCGAAAATTAGATCATGGGCGGCCGCCTGTGCCTTATGCCCCAACAGGGCGACCGCCTCTCTTATTTGACGCCTTCGGCTGCTGCCTCGAACCCTAATTGCTGCTCTCTATCGCTCGATTTAAAATGTCGAATCGGGCTTTTCTACAAATACTGTAGCCACCACCACCGCCAATGCCAATTCCAACAGGCCATGATCGACTCCGACCGCCAGTGCGTCCCCTCGTCTCGCTGCTTCTCTACACTGGCAACCTACAACCATTAATTTCCTTTACGCAACTCCAGCCACATCTGGGTCTGTGCCACATCTGAGATCGTCATTTCCTCAACTATCGACTTTCCAGCGCGATAGCATCCTGCTTCTCTGCATGGGCCAGCTTGGGCTGCGACTGCTTTGTCCCAACTGCTAAACCTGCCTTAGGTACTGCTTCAAACCCTAACAGCTTAGATTTTTTCTGAAAATTTAACTGGCCAAATTGCTAGTCTTCGTAGAACTAGTTTGTAAAAACTATTTTGATAATTAGGAAAATGTAAATATTATTATAGTATGATCTCAATCTGTTAATTCTTATTTTAACATATTGAATTTTAATTTATTAACTGAAAACAATTTAACTTGACTCTTATGGCACATTGTATTCACAATTACAACAAAAGAAGACCTGGCTTACCACACATATAAAAGGAAAATTAAAAGTTAAAAAGAACATTAACTTAAACATGATTACAAATTATGAAATAAGCAATAGCATACTTTAAAACTTCTATTTATTTTCATAAACAGTGCCAATTAGTGTTTACAAAATAAAGCGTGGAGAAATATGAATGGTAACTCTATCATTCTCGAAAGTTTGACATTTTGTTACCAATACATTACATACAATTTATGTCGGTAAATCTGTCGATACGGGCCTGTCCTATTGGTATGCCTAGTTAGATTATTGTTGGTAACCGATGATTCAGTAACGGTACGAAACTAATAAAATTACCACTACCACCCTTCAAAACCTATCCTCTCTAAATTTATTAATTACTTGTAGTGTCACAGTCCGCGCCGATTTATTTGCTTATTAATTGCTGATAATGTTCCAATCCACTCTAATTATTTGCTTATTAATTGCTGATAATGTTCCAATCCACTATTAATTATTTGCTTATTATTGGTTATTGATTTTATATAATGTTCTTGTGTTACGTCCATCATTATTTTATTTTATTTTATTTTTTCTTTCACTTCTTCGAAACCATGAAATTGAATAACTCGAAGTCATCATGCATAGCATGTAGGACCCAGAAACGAAAATGCAAAGATGATTGCATTTTGGCGAAGCATCTGATAAATATTCATCATGAAGATTTCGTGCGTATACATAGAATTTATGGAGTCAGCAACATAGAAAAGATGTTAGCTGATGTTCCAATTGAAAAACGGGATGATTTTATAAGGAGTATATTGTTTGAAGCGTGGATGAGGAAAGAAGATCCTGTGTATGGCTGTACAAGGATAGTGATTGATTCGGAAAACAAGGTTGAAAATTTGAAGAAAGAGCTTCATAAGTGCCAACAAAGAGTGTTGGAATTAGAGAAATTTGTACTGGAAGATCAAAATCCTTTATTTGGTGGGAAACAGACACTACCTTCGTCTATTTTTTCTGATCCAGTTACGGTAAGTAGTTTTGTTTCTGAAATATTATATATTTATGTATCATTTCTTGTATTAATTTCTACATGTTAAATATGGAACTCTGTATTATTTCAATCTTCATGGTCGAATAGATCTTATACATTTATTATTTACTAACTAAATTGGTTTCCAAACTACTTATTATTTTAAATATAGGTTTTAAATCATTTGTCTTCACTGATAATTGTGATATACTGTGGGGTCAAATCTATTTTTAATGTGATGAACAGACCATTTGAAGTTAAAACTCTTTTATTTTGTTTAAAATTAGAACTTATTAAATACACATTTGTCGCAAATGTTCATGCTAAATAATTATTGTGACATATCTAATTTTTGTATGATGATATAAGAGGTAATCTACAATAACTGGGATTTAAACTATTAATGTCGTTCATTAATGACATTGGCATTTTGGTAATTGTATTTCAAGTGATGTTCTCATTTTATTGAAATAGCTTAGTGACGATCAATTTTTGAGTGCAAATGATTTACTGATTTTTGGGTGCTATTGAATTTTGCTACATATGTTTCAACTTTCAAAATTTGTATCGCGGTTTTACATGAATGGATGCATGTATGGAGGTTTATATATGAGTGTTTTTAAATCATATGTTGATACATACATATATGCACACATATTGTTAATGTGACATGTCTATATAAGAGGTAATTTACAACTGTCAAGGATTTAAATTATTAAGGTCGTTCATTTGTGACCTTTTGGCAATTATAGTCCAACTATGAATGTGTGTGTGTCGAAACTTAAAACATACACATTCTAACTGTCAAATTATATATTCACAAAACCTAATGGTAAAGGATTATATAAATATCAATTAGCAAGGGTATTCACATGATTAGTGGCAGGGGAAAACTATTATAAGTTAATATAACATAAGCATGAGAAAAGATGCACAGTTCACATTATGTGATTTAGTTTCTTCATTATATATTCGTTTAAAGTCATTTCCATCTTGCGACAATGTATGTGTCAATGGATATATTGGTATGTCAATGGATAAAACAAGTTAAGCTGACTGTCATTGCCGCTTCATAGTATAATCTCTTGAAATAATCCTGCACTCATCGAACTGCATTCCTATTTGCTAGGTTTTACTTGTAATGTTGCTTTAGATTCTAGATTTCCAATCTGTTGTTGAATCATCATGATTACTGTTCTGCTAATGAAAAACAAGTACGTCATCTTTTGCATGCTTACAGGATAATGGAGCTGGAGGGGGTACTTTTACTTGTCCCTTGAATGCTGGTATAAGTTACTTGGATTCTATTTGTTTCGTTTCAGTGAAACTATGTTCTTATATCAAATTACTTATATTTCGGTGACATTTTTGTGGCAGAAGCACATGTCTTTGACAAGAATTCACTTCGTCGGTTGGATCAAAATGTTCCAAGCATTACTAATCTTTCAAATGCCGGTATATGTTACTTGAGTGTATTTGATTTCATTTTCATCCCTTTACTTTTGTAAATTAAACCATTATGTCAGATTACTTCAATTTTGGAGTTATTTCTGAGACAGAAGCAAATGCGGCCAACGTGAATTCACATGGTCAGTTGGATCTGAATGTTCCGATCAATGATGAGTGTAAGTGTCATCTTGTTCTTTTCATGGTTTCATGTCATGTATACTAGATGTTGATCTGAATAGCATTTTCCTATCATGGTTAATATCATATCTGTATAGGATTAAGCAGTACTTGTCGGTTATATAATTTACATATGCATATATATTTGTGTAGGATCTAAATTAACCCTGGAGGGGGGGGTGAATAGGGTTATAGCAAATTTTCTTGATTTTAACACAGAAATAAACTGCAGAAATAAATATACTGAAAAGTAAATCACACACAAGATTTTATCCAGCTTCGGCAACCTCTGCCTACTGCTGCATTCCCAGATTTCTATTAGAATTAAACAGTATCACGCTTACAAACACTCTAACAGACTTGCAAACCCTGCTACCGCCTATAGAGTTTTGCAAACTCGCAACCCCTGCTTACTGAACTAACTCTAAATAGACAATCAGACACAACCTAAAACCTAGGTGGTGATTTACCTAAACTCTTTGATTCGTAGAATAAAAAAAACAATAATTAAGAACAAAATAGCCCTAAACTAATTAACATTATTAATATAAGTTTATTAACAATATTAATTAAGAACAAAACCCCCTTTTGTTTTTAAACACCGGCCCACTTCCTTATTTCACCCGATCCTCTTTTTTTATCTTCGTTCGTGAAAAATAATGGCGGCTTCGTTCCAGTTAGGGCTTCGTTCCCTTTTGATCCAGTTAGGGCTTCGGCTCTTCGTTGCAATTAGGGCTTCGGTTCTTCGTTGCAATTAGGGCTTTGGTTTATTCTATTGATCTGTGATTGGTTGCCCTAGCTTGCTTGCAGTTGCTCGATCGAGTTTTGATGCTTGTGAATTCGGTATGTGCTGTCTCCTTTTGCTTTTCTAATTTGATATTTGAACTCGATCGAATTGAAATGCCGATGATGATTAGGGTTTTAATAGGATTTGATTTCCTATTTTTGCGTTCGACTGATTGCTGCAAAAATTCTTGTTTTGCCGTTCGATTACGCTTTGATGCTGAGGATTAATCTGACTTTGTCAATTTCGTATTTGTAGTAACTTGATTCACACGGCTTGAATTGATTTCGTGATTTGAGATATTTGACTTTGTCAATTTCGTATATTTTCGACTGTGAATTCACTACTTCTGTATTAGCTTCGATCATCACAATTGCTTTTAAATTTTTCTCTGCTGCACACCACTGCATTTCACTGCACTGTTGAAATTTTGTGTCTTCTGCATTTGTTATTTCTGGAACTCGATTTGCACTTGCTCACTGCTTGATAGTCTTGTGGCTATAACTGGGCATTTTGAGTTTGTTGCATTTGCTGGCTTGCACTGTCCACTGCCCTGATCTTGTTTGTTCCACCATATTGTATTGTTCATCTGTTTCTTTGCTTGTGCATACTGCACTTGATACTGTTGCATTATTCATGTTTTGATTATGACTTCATTATAGTTCCAGTTGATCATTAGGTAGTTGTCACTGTATTGCATTGAGCTCGACATTGTTGTTTACTTCACTTGTGTATTGCCTTCACTCTCCTCTTGAACTTGTAGTCTGCCTTGTTGCTGTGTCATTGTTGTAATATTAGCTTGTGACATTCATGTTGCAGTCCATATTCTTCATTTGATATCGAGTTGCACACTGCTGCAATGTTGAAAATGTTTCATTGTATCACTGCATTTTGTAGTGTATTGCTTGCATTCATATTCTTGCTGTTTTTTGGATATTGTGGCATGTGGTCTTTGCTGTGTTGTGTAGCTGCTATGCAGTTGCTATGCATCACTGTGTATCATGTAGCTTTCATCCTTTCTTTCTCTGGCACACTTGTGTACCTGTTCAGGTTCACCGTTGCTTCAAATTGCTTCATACTGCTACTTGGTTTATTGATGTATTCATGTCAGTTGTCATGTCTCATGCTCGAGTTCTTTGCATACTTCATGACTGTACTGTTCTTTGTTGAGTTGCTATGCAGTTGCAATGAAAATGCCTTGTAGTTGTGTATTTGAGTCAGTGCTTCACCATACTTGTTGTTGCAGTATGCAGTTTCCATATTTGGTCATGTTGCATTATTCATTGCAGTTACTATGCTTTGCTTGGTCTCTGATCTCTGTTGCTCATTTTCTTTGACACTGTTTTGTTGTGTATACCTGTGGATGTAGTCTTACTACTGTGTTGCTGTGGTCTATTGGGCTGCATTTGTGTATATTTGATTATTTTTGCAACCTGGTCTGGTGCACCTTGTTTCATGCTTGAGACTGTGTTTGCAATGTCTGGTCAGTGGTGCTTTGAGTTGAACCTATCTTGGGTTTGACCTTGTTTTTGATTTCTGTGCTTTTGTTTGATTTTTGCACACGAGTTGGCGAGGCAGTGCACACGTATACGAATGTACACGTGTGTACTGCAGCCACTTGTAATTACCTGTCCCTGATAAAAAAATATCGATATGCACAGATATTGCACAGTCAAAAATGATGACGAACAACCCAAATAACTGAGGCAAACAATGTTTTCAAAATCATCGTTTCTTTCAAATTTCAAAAAAATTTCTCTTTCAATTTTACTGCGTTTGAAAATATTTTTGCAGATTACTCAGATGCTGGATTCAAACCGGATTATAGTTGAAGACAAAAATATGAGTGTGAGCGATATGTAGTAAGGTCGTGATGTAAATGTGATGTGATTGTAATCAAAAGTGTACATGTATAGTGAGAGCATGAAATTGTACTATTTACAATTTGTAATAAATATTTGCTTGAATAAAAAATTTCTGTTTGAATTCAAAATCTGTTTAACTTGTTCTGTTTGAATTCAAATTCGAATTCTGTGTAATTTAATTTTATTCAACAAATATTTATTTAAACTATGAAAAACAAAATAGTACATTACCAAATACATTTATATGAATGTATATATGTTTATTATCATCAAACAAAAAATCATATAGCGCAAAGCGCATATTCAACAATTTGCAGGAAAGATGGTGAGGTGACTTATTTTCACAGACATTGTTTTGTGGAATAATTTTTGATATGAAAACCTTAATGCTTCGTACACTTTATTGTTTAAATGCAGGCAACGTGAATTCGCAGGGTAAGTCTCAGTTGGATCTGAATGTTCCAACCAGTGATGAGTGTAAGTATTTTCTTGTTCTTTTTAAATAGCAGTCCTCTATCATGATAACTATCATAGCTATTTAATGTTAAGCAGTTCCATCACTTATGTTAATTACTAAAATGTATATTTGCAGGAAAGAAGCTGAGGTTGCTTATTTTCACAGACATTGTTATGCAGAATAAGTTTTGGTATGAAAATGATTCATAGACATTGTTGCTTATCTTCTCTGGTGAGAGAATGCTTTTGCCAAAAAATGTGACAAATCTGTTTCAGCAGCGTTTACAGATGCAATGTTTGTTTCTGGTTAACTGATGTTGTTTGTAGTTGTTGATCTATGCGATGATTAGATCATATTTAGTGTGTCATTGGATGCTTTGGAAATATTAGTTGTCTCTGAATTATGACTCATGAATTTTGTTTCTGGTTCATGGTTAAGACAACCTTGTTTCATCTGTACATTGTCTTTTTTTTTAGAGAAAAAATTAATACTTGATGCACCTCTTCTACTTTTGTCTTTCAAAAGAAGTATGTGATGTCTGATTTACAGTATTGTTATGGGAATAAACACTCGTATAACATTGATTGTCCCCGCTTATTTTTTAATTTTTTAATTTTTTTACATGTATTAGCGATTTCTAGGTTATGAGTAGCAGTTATGTAATTTTGACATATTGAATTACGAACTGTGTTAGGAGACCTGAAATAACAAGATTAGGAACAGAAAATAGGAATTTAAGGGATTCAACATGGTTTCTCTCCTTGCGAAATGAACCTTAAAGAATTTTCGGTTTAATTGCTAAATATCAAGTGGTTATGAACTTTGTTGCTCTTTTGTCTGTAACAAGTACTGCAAGCACATTTGGCGTACAACGGTCTTTTATACTAAAAAAACTCCACTTACTTGAGTTTCTCAAAGCATTTAACTGTATTTGAGTTTATTGGTTTGCAGGTTACACTTTAGAAAACAAACATTTTCAAAAATGAATATCTAGAGTGTTTTGGAAAACATAAAAGTTTTCAAAAATGGAGAAAACATATTAGAATGCAATTTTTTTTTTCCTCCAAACTAAGGTACGTCAAATTTTGTTTGTTAAAATGTAAACTTGGATCGGTTTAACCCAAAAGTTCTTTTATCTTTCTTTTCACGGTAATTGAATTGTAAGAAACATGGTACAAACAAAACTACTTATATTACTTTTTTCAACAAAATCATGTATTTGCCATGGTGATCTTCTAAGCCTTATGCTTAACTGGGTCAACTCTACCACCTCTTCCAGCTCCCTCACACCTTAGGTCACACTCATCCGCTTATGCCTCCATCCAGCTCTTCTCCTATGCTACTCCACGTTGCTCGGTTTAAAATGATCAACTATTTCATTAATTAATATAGCCATTGCTGCCATCATGCCTCTTACCGTAGCCTTCCATCGACTCTCTTCCGGTATCTACCGGCAACCTACAACATTTTACTCTCGATCAGCAGTTTCTACAAAATTTAAATAATAAAAAATAGGCACAAAAACAAACTTTGAAAAAAATTGGACCGAAGGACAACAAGTTCCATTTTGAACTAAAGGACAAACTTTGAAGAAAATAATTGGAACGAAGGACAATACTAATTATAGCTAGCATTTTGTACATGGTAAAAATGAACATAATCATAGTCATTACTAGCATTTTGTATAGTGTAAAAACTGAATATATTGCTATTTATAGCTATCATTTTCCTTCAGCCTAATTTTTGTTTAAAGTTTGTCCTTCAGTCAAATTTTTTACCAAAGTTTGTTAATTCCCTCATTTAAATATATAATACATCAAAAATCGTCATTTGTAGCATTTTTCACTCCTTTTCAGCATTTTTCGGTCCTGTTCCCTAACCAGCATCAATGCTCACTCCTACATTTTTCACCCCTATATCGTGACCAACATCGATGTCCACTCACGTGCTGAAGTTTCCTCAACTAAGGAGTCCGCTACTCTAATCTTTTTAACACCATATATTTCCACTTCACTCACATACTCATTGAATGAGGGTATACACGGTCCTGTGTACATAGTTAAATGAGCATGCAAGCATTCGAATTGGATGTAAACGTCATTTACAAAAAAAAATGTTTTCATTTACAAAAAAAATTGTTTATTTGGATTGACAACTGGCAACAACATTCAAATCAACGTTTGTTCGTTTAGACTTTGTTAGAACTCCACAATTTGTTAAAACTCCACAATTTGATGCGTGCACATACACATACTTGTTAATCTATAAATTTGGAATTTATTTAGAATTATGTGAAGGTTTGAAAAGTTGAAAATGCGTAGAAATAGATATTTTTATTCAATGGCCATATGCGGAGATAGAACAAGTTTATGCTAATATAAACTTGTCATATATTGGCACAAAATTTGTTTAGATAAAGGTATCATATGACGACATATGCTTGTTATATGTTGACTCTGAAACATCTTTTCAATAAACTTGGGTTTGAGAAAATCATTCATGTCGTCATATAAAAGTCATGACATAATAAGTTTTATGTCAACGTAATTTTTTTTTTATGTTGGCATAAAGCCTCGTATGTCCGAATATTTTTTGTGACCACAGCAAAAAGTTAAAGTTTCTTTGCATGAAAAATCACATATCTACATGGATGATTGTGTCCCTTAATTGAAACCCTTTACATGTACAAATAGTGGGTTTTGAATTGATTTCAATAAAAAAAATTCTTGCAGCATTAATTCCTTCCACTTCTCACGAGATTTGAAATAAATTGCTCACCCTATTATTCGAAAAATCAACGTTTTTTTACTCATATCTTTCAGTTTTTGTCAGGTTTTAATCTTAAATCACTGTACATAAATTATCATTAATTTTTGCGGATTATAGGGTCTTTGTATCGAGTTAATTAATATGTATACTTTGCTATCAAGATGCTCTGTCGCTGTAAAGCATCCTAGTATAATGTTGTCATAACCATCTTTGAATAATATAGTTGAATCGAGTTCTATGAGTAGTCAAGATATACCAGCCCATATTTTCATGCTCAGTAATAAAGATAAGTAGTCGTTTTAATTGAATTTAACGACTGATGATAATTAATGACTAAAAAAGAATAATTTTTTAAGACGAATGAATCAGGACCTAAGACCTATTCCATTACATTCCAATGTCTGCATATGAAGAACAAAGAATAAGATTGGTAAATGGAATAAAAAGAAGCCAAAAGCAAAATGGTCAATCTACCGGAATTAGTCTTATTAATTCTGAATTGAGATCCTCTCCCAATCATTTCTCTTTCTCTTCTTTTCTTCTTCATCTCCTCAAAAGAGAAAAAAACATTATTCAACTTCGAATTAACATAACTTCTTCATGTCTCCACTAAAAATTATGATTTTTTTTATCTAAATTCAATTTAAGGCATTATCTATAGATCCATCTCTTCAAGTTTCGATTTTGGAGAAGTTTGGAGTCTAATTTCAGAAAATTTAAAGAAGCTTCAAATTGAGTCCTACCGAAGCTTAGATTTCTTAATATTTGGTGAATGGAATTTATTGTCTATGATATATGATCAATAAATATTCTAAAAATCATGTTAAATATCCAATGTTGGTTGGAGCTTAGTAAATGAACTTGAATTGAGGTTTAGAGATGTGAATATTTTCTAGTGGATTTTTTAAAAGAACTTGATTATATAATGAATGCATTAAATAACCTAATATGAAATGTTGTTGCCAAATGTTTTAAATAACTTGATACGAAATGTTGTTGCCAAATGTTTTGAATAACTTGATATGAAATGTTAACATTGTGCTTGGTTTTGATTGTAGAATTATTGTTGGTCTAAAGCTGATTGAATGATAAGGAGATGATTCATAATATTAGTAATTTTCATTTTTATGTGAATATAGAGTAGGAATGATGAATCTAGTAGTTAAACTCGAATGGTAGTTGAAACGGTTCATTGCCTTAAAGTTATTTGTTGAGTTCCAAGTTTTACTCGTTCGGATATTGAATGACTTATAACAACAGCATGAATCCATCTTAAACAATGTTAGTGTCAAGCATCTTAGTGACATGGAGCCGAATATTGAAGACGTCAGAAAGAAAAACGAACTAGAAAGGGTGGAAAGAATTTCCATTGAGAGAAATTCTCCCATGCAGGTTCATACCCCTCTAAAACAGGTGTTAGGAATCTGAATTGGGAATTCAAACATCTCAAGTAAAGGTATTTTATCTAGCAATATTCATTTGTATTTTCAAAGTTTTTAAATTCACACTTGGGTTCAAACGACTGGAACTAAGGCTGGATGCCAGAATGCCCTCTTCAAACGTTTGAAATGCTTTTTGGATGGTAGTTAAGTTTTGTGTTTTAGACTTTGATGTTTCAAGAATTTTGGTTCATTTAGGGTACCTCGTGTTACTCAGATGGTCTGGAGCGACTATAGAAAAATACGATGAGTTCGAAGATGGTGCGCCTTGTCTGGTGAAATGTGCGATTGATGTCAAATCAGATAGAGACTATGGCGATGGATCAAGACACCGTTCGATCCATATGGTGATTTATTAGAGTTGTTTGTTGGTTTTGAGATGTGGCGATCATGGTATATTGCAATACACGATTCCATTATTATGTGTATATGGAGTAAGTCGATATCCCCTAGCTACGACTTTGGTATTTGATATTTATGGACCATTGTTGCACTAGGCATTATTGCCATGATTGAGCGTCTTCGAGAGGCATAGATTCATGTATATAAGGTATTATACCTAGTGGTTTATGCAAGAGACACCGACTAAAGGGTTATAGGCCTTGAACCACTTGTCTAATCCTCGTGGTAAACAAATGGTAGAGGTTAGATACACGTATATCAATTCAGGTTCGATAGATTGTAGGTGATGGCTGATGCATTGATGTATCATAGTATTGTCTTACATTAGTTGTAACATCCTGATATTTTCAACCATTTGCATCCACACATGTCGGACTTGAATTGCTCAAAATATCATATTGTTAATTTATATTTGGAAAAGCATATACAGTAAATAAATAACCACAGAATCACGGACACAGAGTAATATAACAATAAGCAGGAGAAATAAAAGAATAGTAGTTCATGAAGCTACTATATATATAACATAGTTAAACAAGATACAACAGAAGAATAATATAATAGAAGTCTCTATACAATAGTCAAATAAAAGATTAGAATATATCACATGAGTCAACTGAATGACTGCAAGCCGAATAGAGAGATGGATCTCCAAGCGAAGCTCCAACTTCAAAGGTGAGTCTCAAATATTGTGACACTCAGTCTGACCCGAGCGTAAAGTAAAAACACAAAACACTCGAGTCAGGATTAACATTCTTATATCAATAAATCCAACTCAACTGAAATATCAACAGAAACACAAGTAACTTAAAGGATGTTTGGAATAACCATCCTCTAAGGGTCCGTGAAACTATCTACTATGTAGTAACATACACTATTATAATAATGTATAAAATAAAGTAATCTATTAAAATAGCATTAAAGTGTTACCTATTTCCCTCTTAACACATTTTGTAGTGCCAATAGTCTGTATAGTACTGTAATACCTCCTGATCGGGAGGCTATCAAAGGATACTCCATAGGTACTACACAAAACAAACTCGTAGTGGTCTCGATAGGATAGGTGACACGGCACAACTAGGCAATGCCAGGGTAGATATACCAATTACACTTTCGAGCTGGTGGTAACGCAGAGCCACATCAATCGCCCGCCTTGAGCCACACTCCCGAATCAAAGGTGCGCACAAAATCAATCACAAAGTAATTGAATAGCATACGATGGAGTGTCCGATCTGAGGAGCTACCTCACTTGGCCCGTCAATTGCTCCTGTTTTATCCACCTTATGCTAACTGAATGGAATTAGGTCCACGTATACACCTCATATAGGATCGTTGCCAGCATCCTACTTCATTCTAGAATCTCCATCGCGTACATGGTTGTTAAAGAGGTTTTCAATATTGGTAGAGAGTATGACAATATCTGATCCCGATCGCTTTAACAACCAAACGTTATAATAACACCCCGGTCATTTCAAAATAGTTTATACTTCAAAATCAAAATACCATTACCATTTCAAAACCATATCAATACGATATCATTTCCATTTCAAAACCAAATATGACATCATTTCCATTTCAAATATATCCATTTCAAAAAATCATAGCACTTCAAAGTTATAACACTTACGAAATTATAAAGCTTCTAAAACCATAACACTTTAGAAATCATAAAATAGAAATCATAATACTTTGGAAATCATAACACTTTGAAAATCATAACACTTTGGAAATCATAATTTAGAAATCATAATACTTTGGAAATCATAACATTTTGGAAATGATAATTTAGAAATCATAATAATTTGGAAATCATAACATTTTGGAAATCATGATTTAGAAATCATAATACTTTGGAAATCATAACATTTTGGAAATCATGATTTAGAAATCATAACACTTTCCACTTAACCGGTTTAGATATTAAAATAGTGCATAAAATAAAATAGTTATAGGTTAAAATAGTTTATAATAAAATAGTTAATATATTAAAATAGTTTATATTAAAAATAGTTTATATTAAAATGATTTATAATAAAATAGTTCATATGACAATAATTTATAAAGTAAAATATATAAATAATTTTAAATATAATTTAAAAATACTTCATATAATAAAATAGCTTCCTCAAATTTCACAAATCGATTCCAAATCAACTCGAATTCTAAAATTCAAATTAATCCAATCTCAAATCATCAACTTCAATTTATTTCAGTTTTTCAATAAACCATTTCAAATTATATAGATTTCAAAAAAATAGATTTGAGCCACAAAATAAACCATTTCAATTTCAATATATTTCAAAGTTTTAAATATTCTACAATTTCAAAACTAAATTTGATAATTTCATATATATCTCAATTTAACATCATTAATATTTGGTATTGAAATATCTACTTATCATTTAAATAAATCTTAATTACAATTAATCTAAATATTTCCTTCAGTTTATTTAAACTTGAAATATTCATTAAATCGCCTTAAACCAAAATCAAGTTATAAAATCTTATGCTTTAAAAATTTCAAATTCAATAAGTTTCAAATCGATTTAATTAAATAAAATTCTTATCTAAATACAATTTCAAATAAATTCAAATTTATCTTCCCAACCTTAACTTATAAAATCATTATAAAATCTATTTTAAAAATAAAATTTTAAATAAATCCTTAAACATATTATATATTAATTAAATCATGATTTATTAAATTAAAACTTATTATTAAAATTATTTACATTAAAATTATTTTATATATATTTTAAAATAGGAAAATTATAAGTAAACATGTTTAAAATTTATAATTTCAAAACTAACTTATAACTTTAAAATTTTCAAAACATATAGATTTAAAATCAACAATTTAACTAAAATAATCTTTGTAAGTATAATATTTAAAATCAATATTTATATAAACACACACAAATATATATATATATATATATATATATATATATATCTTTTTAAACCTTGGAAATCATTTCAATATATTTATATAAATAGACCAACGGTGTCTATATATAATTTTCTATATTATGGTCAAGTGATACAGATATTTATCATTTCAATCCGCAATTTAAATATATATACGGGTATATATCATTTCAACCCGCAATCACAAATTCAATTCAATGAAAATCTCTTGATTTATCATTTTAACCCATAACGATTTTCGCATATTCTACAGATCGTTCGGGTATGTATCATTTCAACCCATAGTGAATTCTATACTAACAGGGAACTTGCAAAGTGAGAACATATATGATAATAATATAACAAGCATATATCATCAATATAAATAAAAGATAATGGTGTCAGATATCGCAGGTGAACAACTACAGATAATAGCATATATATAATAATGTAAATAACTAACAGCAACATATTTCAATTATCGTTTCAATTGAAATCAAATTTAATAAATATAAGAACGTTAATCGTGAGTGATTGCTCACCTTTCGAGGCTAGATAGATTTGACAAAGAAATGAGCTACGAATTCCAAAGCAACGCTAGATAGACACGATTCGATGAAGAAAACAGGCACGATGGACAAAGCTGATAAATGGAAATCGATGAGAACTAATCAGAATCAGTTTTGATGTAAAAAGTATATGATTATTATTATATATATATATAATATCTTCAATATTTAATACACACATATATTTTTCTTTTCTTACTGAAATTCATATAAATCTGAAAACTCAAACTTATGTATACTTATTATATAAATTAATATATAAGTATATACAACTCACATACATTATAATCAACATATATACATATTATATAAATTGCCTATAAAATCAATTTAAAACATACGGTTAAAATTATACACATAGCTTATAAATAGAACACTAAACATATGATAATGACTTTAACAAGGCTACTATGAAAAGGTATATAAGAAGGCTACTTTGAGCCGTATATGGATCATAAGTCTTTGACATATTCATTTACCTTGAAGGATTTGAATTTAAGGCGACAGAGGTGGATGAATTTCTTAGCATCATATGATTTCGATATCTCCTATACTCCAAGCAAGGTTAGTGTTGTAGCCAATGCCTTGAGTAGAAAGCATGCGACGTCGAGTCCTATGTTCTTAGAGTGGAAGCACTCGAAGTTTATCTGTACATTCAATTTTTGACTATCACCAGACATCAGTTGTAATGCCCCACTCCGAGACCCACGTTAGCAAAGAGTATTACAAGGTAATACCGTCTGCTAATATGGAGAATATAGCTGGATAAGAGCGACCATTTATAGCCTTGTCTTAACTATCTACTAAATACGTCGATAAATGTAGCATATTTTTTTAGGTGGATCGACATATCCAATAGATATTTAATACAAAACTATAATGGCTATAAGATCTAACAGAACAAAATATAACAACTCAAATGTAAAACACATCACAAAACAGTAGATCATCACATACATATATACATATACAAATACATCACAGAGTATACAAAATGATACATGTCAAGTGGTGTAGCAACCACAATATACATGCGAGTCAAAAGAATATACATATCAGAGTTACAACCAAAAAGGACTACACAAAAAGCTATATTAAAAGGAGCTAGCAGAAAAGTCCATGCGGAAGCAGAATAGACTAAGCCCAAATGTACCAAACTTGAAACACCTCGGTCTGACCCGAGTATAAAATACACGGGTTAGTCTAGCTAAACAAATCGGTTAGATAAGCTAAATGATAATGAACATCCAAGGTCATAAAGTACCACAAATATCTCTAAAAGAGATAACTCGATCATCTAATAAAAGATGAATCATAACAAGCCTCATATCATCGACAACTCAATAAACAAAGGATATGAATATCCCAAATCAAGCCAAAAAGGCAAATAACAAATACCAATGAAGGTAGCACAAGTTTTCACAAGGTAATCGCTATGCCGTGTGTTTCAAAGAACCTGCCTCGAAAGGCGATACTTTAGGAAAATATAAATATCAAAGAAACAAAGGATGCACGTGCTCAGTACTGTATAAACAAGGATCCACATGCCCGAAGGCGACAAACCCAAGTATCTCTTGAGCGGTGACGAAGGACCAACTCCAAAAGCGATACTATAGGGAAACAAACCCGAAGGCAACAACCCGAAGGCACAAACCCGAAGGCAACAAACCCGAAGGCACCAAACCGTAGTGGCGAAGGTCCGAAGGCCCAGTACTGGCCACCACTAACTGGCAATATGTGTCACAAACTCTCGGAAAGGGACACGAAAAGTGTTAACGTGTGTCCCATACCACACGTTCGCACTAAACGATTTACTAACCGTTAGTTAATTCCACGCTCAAAGCAGTACAACGTTTACCTCATCTCATCGGTAAACCCGACCCGAAGGTCAAAACGATCAAACGAATAGATCAGGAACTAACTGAAAAGATAAATGAACGTGTTCATAGCATGTGTTTTATCTAATCATTTAATTCTCCTCACTCTTCGATCGAAGTGCAAAATTGTGTGTTTTATATATAAATTAAGTTGAAGAAAACGAGTTTCAGGAATGTTTCGAAATCTCTTTAGAAATTGCCTTTGAAATTATCTTATTATAGAGTATATAATTTCTATACTAAAAAATTAATATATAATAATAATTTCAAAAGCTCATTTATTTGAAAAACATTTTTAAAACACATTATAATAACCGTGTATGAAATCCAGAAAAAAATATCAAGAAAACATCAAAATAACGGAAATTTCACCAAGTATTATCCGTTTAAAATACGATGTGACTTAATATTCAACAGCAGACCTGAAAAGTTAACACTTACAAAATGACTTGAAATTTTGCAGGAATGTAGTTCAATATTCCTAATTCTATATGCTAAAAGAATCATTCAAATCCGATTTGAAACGAAGAATCTGCATCGTTTCAAAGTTGGACCAAAACAAGGTTTTAAACACTAAATTACAACATGCTGCGAGTACAAGTTCGACAATAGTTTCGAAATAGCAAACCAACCCAGATTAACATAAAATTTTACAGAAATGTAACTCAACATTCCTACTTCAATCTGCATAAAGAATCACTCAAATTCGGTTTGAAACGAAGAATCTGCGTCATTTTAAAGTTGGACCAAAATAAGGTTTTAAACACCGAATTACAGCAAGCTGCGAGTACAAGTTCGGCAGTAGTTTTGAAATAGGAAACCAACCCAGATTGTCATGAAATTTTACAGAAATGTAATTCAACATTCCTACTTCAATCTGCAAAAAGAATCACTCAAATTTGGTTTGAAATGAATGAGTTATGCTGCCTCAAACATGAACTCAGGCCATGTTTGCAACAGTTCAAAAACCAAAAATGTACAGGCCTGAAACCATCCTAGGTTCAACTTCCAGGATAAAATAGAGAAATAAATGACATCTGATTGAGCTCAAAATTGGTAGACGTATACTAGAAAACTTCATCTTTTAAACAAAAAAATAATCATTGTATTCCAATAAGAAATGAATGAGTTATTCAAATAAGGACTCAGGCCATGTTTGCAGCAACTCAAAACAACTACAGGCAAAAATCTGTGCCTGAGTCGATTTTGCAGCAACGTTTTGAACATTCAAACGACAAATCTTTCAACCAAAATTTGCAAAAATGAAGTTCAACTTGCAAGCTATCAAATGCAAGAAATCGGGCAGCATTTCGTTGCCGGAATCAAAAGATATAAACATGCAAAGTACCAACCAGAGAAGGTTTTGGCACAGAAACAATTGAAAGGAAAAAACAAATTACAAAGCAAATTTTGGCGATTTAGAGCTTGGCTCAGCTAGTTTTTGTGAGTCTTATAACTCATCTTGCTGTTGCAATGGAAAGACTCAAATTTTAAGCTGAAAGGAGTGAGCTTTGAGTTAGTTTTGGCCTCCAAAACTTGTAGAAGAAGAAAAGGATGCATGTAAGGAAGAAAAACACAATAAACAAACAATCTCAACTAAAAATTTAGATTTGATGAAATAATAATATTTTAGAATGGATTACCTTTAATTTTCACTTTAGATTTGATAGAATAGCAACTTGAATTGAAGTAATTTGGAGATTAAAGCTTTAGGTTGGAAAAATGTTGGGGTTTGTATGTACTGTTTTTATTCTTCTTTCTGGAGAAGAAGAGAAAGAAGTACGTACAGATATTTATTTCTCTTCTTTCTCATCTTCTGGTTTTAGTTTGGTAATGGGCTTTTGGACCCAAATTAGAGAAAAACAAATTGGCCTATGCTAATTTATTTAACACTAAACCAAGATAGCACAATTACACACTATGTATAAAACTAACAATACATTTTTCTTCAAGTTTTAACACAAATAATTTATGTAAACATACTTACATAATGAATAAAATATTTTTCACCGTTTAAAAAGATAATTTTAGTTTTTAAAACATTTTTACTATTAAATCCCCTTATTTTACAAAAATACGAAATTTTTACAAATAAATGCACAAAACCTTATTTTTAACTTCTAAAATTCCAAAAAATATTTTTCCCACTAAGAAACACATTTCAAACCATTTCAAAACTTTATTTATATCCATATTTTTAACCCAATTTCCCCCTTTTATTCTAGTAAGTCACATTTAAAAATTACATACTTCTTTGAAAAGTTATTAAAAGAAGCAAATAGACAATAATTAATATGATTATTATATTTCTACTTAAATAAAATCATATTCCATTTATTATCACTCCAAACGAAATAAAATAAAGCTTGGAACCTTATTATTTCAATTTAAGTTCCAAAGTTCATTGTTTATTCCGAATAAACATTTAATTTCTCCAAATTTAATTTAATTCACAATATTAAATTATAATTATCATTATAATTCAAAATTGAAAGGTAATTTCCAAACCGGGGTTGCTACAAACTTCCTCCCTTAACAAAATTGCGTCTCCGCAATTCCTAGGGAAAAGTATGTATGCAACCATATATTTCATCACTTCAAAATGTAGGAAAATAAGCTTGAGGTAAAAAGAATTTCTCACCATCGCTATGCGAAGAAAGAAAACCAGGGTAGGATCGCTCGACAAACTCTTTGGTTTCCCAAGTGCAGTCATTGGGATTAGAGGACCATTGAACTTTAACGAGCGGCATGTCCTTGTTTGAAGGCGTCTCTCCTCCAAAGCAAGTAAGAGAATAGGCTATTGCACAATAGATAAGTCTGGTGAGATCTCAAGCTCTTGCAAATGAGGAGAATCAATAACAGAATCCAACTCTCGAAGACACTTCTGAAGCCGAGAGACGTGAAACACGTCATGAATGCCAGATAGTTGACCTGGAAGTGAAACTCTCTAAGCCATAGGGCCAATACATTCAGTAATAGGAAACGGTCCTATAAAGAGAGGAGCTAATTTCCCAGTCTACTGTAGCGCATAACCCCTTTTAAAGGAGAAACACGAATAAAGACAAGATCACCAATAGAGAACTCGAGAGGCTTCCTACGGTTGAACGCGTAGGATTTATGGCGGCTCTGTGCCTCTTTCATTCTCTGAAGAATAAGATCAATCTTCTCAGAAGAATCACGAACAGAATCTGGGACAAGAATAAGCTTCTCACCAGATTCCAACCAACAAGAAGGTGATCGACATGGCCTTCCGTATAAGGCTTCGAAAGGAGTCATACCGATACTCGACTAAAAACTATTGTTGTAGGAGAACTCTGCAAGGGGTAAATGATCCTCCCAACTACCTCCGAAATCAAGAATACAAATACGGAGAAGATCTTTCAAGATACGATTCACCCATTCAGTATGTCCATCAGACTGCGGATGATAAGCTGTGCTAAAATTAAGTTTTATTCCCAAAGCTTGCTGAAGACTCTGCCAGAAATGACTCGTGAACAAAGGGTCACGGTCACAAACAATCGAACTAGGGACACCTTGAAGTCTCATGATTTCCTTGATATAAAGCTTGGCCAAATGAGAAGTGGTCCTATTAGACTTAATAGGAATATAATGAGCAGACTTGGTGAGGCGGTCAACAATAACCCAAATGCTAGAATGGCCCGATCTAGAACGAGGTAGGCCATCGATAAAATTCATCGAAATCTGATCCTATTTCCATAATGGAATCTCAAGAGGCCGAAGGAGAACAGAAGGGCATTGATATTTGGCTTTGATACGTTGACAAGTCATGCAATTATTTACATAAATCGCCACATCGCGCTTCATGCCTTCCCAATAATAAAGGCGATGCATATCGGCATACATCTTACTACTACCAGGATGAATGGTATACTTAGAACGGTGACAGTCATCGAGAATGTCATTGCTAAGTGAAGATCAGATGGCATAATAATGCAGTTCTCCTTGCGAAGACACCTATGAAAGTCAATGCTGAAATCCCACAATGCCACATCACGGGATTCAGACTCACAAAGCTGAATAAGATGCAACAACTCTGGATCTTGTCGCTGAGCCTCGGTGATACGATCCAACAAACTAGGATGAGCTTCTAAGCTAAACAATAGAATAGGAGAATCAGATGATGGGCCTTGATCCTGAATATCGTAAAGTGATAAGGTCTCTAGAACATCCCACTTGGCTAGCATCATAGAAACAATAGCCGAATGTTTGCGACTGAGCGCATCAGCAACACGATTACCCTTACCAGGGGTATACTGGATATTAAAGTCATAGGAGGCAAGGAACTCGAGCCAATGTTGTTGCCTCATATTGAGATCCTTTTGTGTGAATAAATACTTCAAGGATTTATGATCAGTATAGAGAATGAAGCGCTCGCCTAAGAGGTAATGGCGTCAAATCTTCAAAGCGAAGACAATGGCAGCTACTCAAGATCGTGAGTGGCATAGCAAACTTCATTTGGACGCAGTTGCCTAGAAGCATAAGCAACTACCTGATCCTTCTGCATAAGAACAGCACCGAGACCACTTCCACAAGCATCGGTGTAGACAACAAGATCATGATTCCCTTCGGGAATCACAAGAATAGGAGCATTAGTGAGATGCTCCTTCAATTGCTGAAAAGAAGCTTCACACTTGTCGGACCAAATATAACGAACGCCTTTCCGAGTAAGGCTAGTAGGAGGAAGAACAACACGGGAAAAATCCTTAATGAATCGACGGTAATAACCCGCCAATCCAAGGAAACTAAGATTCTCATGAACATTCTCAGGCTCTTCCAATTCTGGATAGCTTCGATCTTTGAGGGATCGACTGAAATGCCCTCGAAAGATACAACGTGGCCTAAGAACTTAACCTTATTCTCCCAAAAGTGGCATTTGGAGATTTTGGCTCTAAGCTGATGCTGATAAAGAGTATCCAGGACCATCCTCAAATGGTGGGTATGCTCTATCTCGGACTTAGAATAAATAAGGATGTCATCAATAAGCACAAGGACGAACTTATCTAGGTATTCCCAGAATACTCGATTCATGATATCTACAAAGAAAGCACGAGCGTTCGTCAAACCGAACGGCATAACGAGCCATTCAAAAGAACCATAACGAGTGCGGAAAGATGTAAGAGGAATGCTATCCTCCGCAACTCGTAACTGATGAAAATCAGTGGCAAGGTCGAGCTGAGAAAAGACCTTAGCACCACTCAACTGATCGAACATATTGTCGATCCTAGGTAATGATACCTATTCTTGATGATCAACTCATTAAGCTTGCGATAGTCAATGCAAAGCCTAAGAGTACCATCGGACTTCCTTATAAATACAACCGTGGCTCCCCACGGTGATGAACTAGACTGAATCAACTTCTTGGACTCAAGCTCTAAAAGTCGATTCTTGAGTTCCTCATTTTCTTTTGTAGACATCCTCGTGGGAGGACGACTAACTGGCTGCGCGCTTGGAATTAAATCAATATGGAACTCAATTGCCCGCTTGGGTGGCAAACCCGAAATAGGCTCAAATACATCGAAGAAGTCACAAACAATAGGAATACGCGATATATCATCAACATCTCGTGAGTCTAGAGAATATAAAGCCACTTTGGAGTTATCCACATTCCGAAGAACAAGAGATAACTGAGATGGAGAATCGAGGTGTCGAAGATATAACATCCGCCGAGCACAAACAATCCTAGCATTATATCGCACTAGCCACATACCAAAAATCATGTCAAATCCCAAATAAGAAATAACATGCAGATTCGCACGAAAAGAAAAGCCATATAAAGCATTCTCAACATCATCACAAAACATGCTAAGGGTTGCAGATCCCCCGATAGGATTCGCAATCCTCAATGAAGTAACCATACAAGAAATATACAAAGACAAATCATCGATGAGCTTCTTCGATACGAATGAATGCAAAGCACCCGTATCCAAAATAACTCGAATACTGTGGTCATGAAATAAAATAAAACCTTCCAAAATAGATGGAGATATACCTCTAGGCTGATAAGAACCTCCAGAAGCCTTAGCAGCATAAAGCTTGTCAGACTTGGCACTAGCTGGAACAGTAGGGTAGGTGGAAACATGATGACCTTTCTTGCAATAGTGGCAGAAGAGAGGCTTAGGACAAGCTTGAATCATACGATCAGGAGAACCAAAATTGAAACACTTCCGAATGGAAGGTGTTCCAGTAGACTGAGTCTGAGAGTTAGAACCACCAGTCTTCTTCTTCTTCGAAGGAAAAGACTTGGACTTCTGAAATAGAAACTGTTTCTTGTTGGGGTTCTTGCGAACCTCAACATCATCAACATATCGATCTCCTTCTCGACAGCTTCAAGATGAAGCACCGAGTCAACTAGCTCCTCGAAAGAAAGCTTGAGCTGGAGCATCAAAGACTTCTTCAAATACTTCTTAAGGTCGGAAACGAAATTGAGGTTCTTCTTGTATGGAGTGCTAATATACTCAAGCCGTACTTAGAAAGAGCCTTGAAAGAAGAAATATAATCGAAAATAGAAGATTTCCCTTACTTTAGCTCGAGGAAGCGACGGGCAAGAGATGCTTCCTCAAACTCAGGAACAAACTTAAGCTCGAATCGTTCCCAAAACCGAGTCCATGTAAAACTAGACTCGTCGAGCTCGATAGTGAATCTCTTGTAACATGCTGGATGCTACAAGAACCCTGTGATAATCCAAAAGATCCATGTGAGAAAATATCCACTCGCAAGAACAAATCCAAGCCTGAACCTCTAAAACAGACTCAGAGCCTTTGAATGGCTTGCCTCCGAGATGTGAAAGTCACTGCACATGCGTACGAAAGGAGACTTGCGTGAAGGAGAAGCTGGAGGCTTGGTGCTCCTAAATAATTCCATGAACAGATCGGTAGGCATATATACTCCATCCGGATGGGAGCCACTGGACTGTCCCATATCTGAACGTCGTCCTTTGCCTCTTCCAGCCATTAATTGGAAGTTAAGATAAGGTAAAGATTATTCACATGGTAGTTATCATTAATTCAAATATGGAATTCTACAGAATTAAAATGCATTCCTAGACGTATTCTCAAAGTTTTATCTACCCCAAAGGACACGAAAAGAACAAAAGCACGATGATCCAGGGATTCACAACATTTGCATTACAGTTTAATGTACCGTAATATGTGCTTTATTCTCGTTTATTATATTTTGTTCTGAACTCAGCTCTGATACCATGGTATAACGCCCCACTCCGAGACCCACATTAGCAAAGAGTAATACAAGGTAATACCGTCTGCTAATACGGAGAATAGAGCTGGATAGGAGCGACCATCTATAGCCTTGTCTTAACTATCTACTGAATATGTCGATAAATGTAGCATATTTTTTTAGGTGGATCGACATATCCTATAAATATTTAATACAAAACTATAATGGCTATAAGATCTAACAGAACACAATATAACAACTCAAATGTAAAACACATCATAGAACAGTAGATCATCACATACATATACACAAATATAGATACATCACAGTGCATACAAAATGATACATGTCAAGTGGTATAGCAACCACAATATACACGCGAGTCAAAAGAATATACATATCAGAGTTACAACCAAAAAGGACAACACAAAAAGCTATATCAAAAGGAGCTAGTAGAATAGTCCATGCGGAAGCAGAATAGGCTAAGTTCAAATGTACCTAACCTGAAATACCTCGGTCTGACCCGAGTACAAAATACACGGGTCAGTCTAGCTAAAAAAATCAGTTAGATAAGCTAAATGATAATGAACATGCAAGGTCATAAAGTACCATTAATATCTCTAAAAGAGATAACTCGATCGTCTAACAAAAGATGAATCATAACAAGCCTCATATCATCGGCAACTCAATAAACAAAGGATATGAATATCACAAATCAAGCCAAAAAGGCAAATAGAAAATACCAATGAAGGTAACACAAGTTTTCACAAGGTAATCGCTATGTCGTGTGGTTCAAAGAACCTACCTCGAAAGGCGATACTTTAGGAAAATACAAATATCAAAGAAACAAAGGATGCACGTGCTCAGTACTGTATAAACAAGGATCCACAATTCCGAAGGCGACAAACCCAAGTATCTCTCGAGTGGTGACGAAGGACCAACTCCAAAAGCTATACTATAGGGCAAAAAACCCGAAGGCAACAACCCGAAGGCACAAATCCGAAGGCAACAAACCCAAAGGCACAAACCTGAAGGCAACAAACTGTAGTGGCGAAGGTCCGAGGCCCAGTACTGGACACCACTAACTGGCAATATGTGTCACAAACTCTCAGAAAGGAACCCGAAAAGTGTTAACGTGTATCCCATACCACACGTTCACACTAAACGGTTTACTAACCATTAGTCAATTCCACACTCAAAGCAGTATAAAGTTTACCTCATCTCATCGGTAAACCAGACTCGAAGGTCAAAACGATCAAACGAATAGATTAGGAATTAACTGAAAAGATAACGCACGTGTTCATAGCACGCGTTTTATCTAATCATTTAATTCTCCTCCCTCTTCTATTGATGTGCAAAGTTGTATGTTTTATATAAAAATTAAGTTGAAGAAAACGAGTTTTAGGAATGTTTCGAAATCGCTTTAGAAATCGCCTTTGAAATTCTCTTATTATAGAGTATATAATTTTTATACTAAAAAAATAATATATAATAATAATTTCAAATGTCCATTTATTTGAAAAACATTTTTAAAACACATTATAATAACTGTGTAGAAATCCAGAAAGAAATATCAAGAAAACATCAAAATAACGAAACTTCACCAAGTATTATCCATTTAAAATAAACTATGACACAATATTCGACAGTATGTTTGAATAAGTTAGCAGTTTCAAAATGACTTGAAATTTTGTAGGAATGTATTCCAATATTGCTACTTCAATCTGCAAAAAGAATCATTCAAATCCGATTTGAAACGAAGAATTTGCGTCGTTTCAAATTTGGACCAAAACAAGGTTTTAAATACTGAATTACAGCAAGCTGCGAGTACAAGTTCGACAGTAGTTTCGAAATAGCAAACCAACCCAGATTATCATGAAATTTACAGAAATGTAAATCAACATTCCTACTTCAATCTGCAAAAAGAATCACTCAAATCCGATTTGAAACGAAGAATCTGCGTTGTTTTAAAGTTGGACCAAAATAAGGTTTTAAACACTGAATTATTGCAAGCTGCAAGTACAAGTTCGGCAGTAGTTTTGAAATAGCAAACCAACCCATATTGTCATGAAATTTTACAAAAATGTAAATCAACAATCCTACTATAATCTACAAAAAGAATCACTCAAATCCAGTTTGAAACGAATGAGTTATGCTGCCTCAAATATGGACTCAGGCCATGTTTGCAACAGTTCAAAAACAAAAAATGTATAGGCCTGAAACCATCCTAGGTTCAACTTCCAGGCATAAAATAGAGAAACAAGTGATATCTATTGAGCTCAAAATTGGTAGAAGTATACTAGAAAACTTAATCTTTCAAACAAAAAAAGAATCATTGAATTCCAATACAAAATGAATGAGTTATGCTGTCTCAAACAAGGACTCAGGCCATGTTTGCAGCAACTCAAAACAACTACGGGCAAAAATCTGTGCCTGAGTCGATTTTGCAGCATAGTTTTGAACATTCAAACGACAATATATTTCAACCAAAATTTACAGAAATGAAGTTCAACTTGAAAGCTACCAAATGCAAGAAATCCGGCAGCATTTCGTTGTCGGAATCTAAAGATATAAACATGCAAAGTACCAACCAGAGAAGGTTTTGGCACAAAAACAATTGAAAGAAAAAAACAAATTACAAAGCAAATTTTGGCGATTTAGAGCTTGGCTCAGCTAGTTTTTGTGAGTCTTATAACTCACCTTGCTATTGCAATGGAAAGACTCGAATTTTAAGCTGAAAGGAGTGAGCTTTGAGTTAGTTTTGGCCTCCAAAACCCATAGAAGAGGAAAAAGAAGCATGTAAGGAAGAAAAATACAATTAACAAACAATCTCAACCAAAAATCTAGATTTGATGAAATAATAGTGTTTTGGAATGGATTACCTTTAATTTTCACTTTATATTTGATAGAATAGAAACTTGAATTGAAGTAATTTGGAGATTAAAGCATTAGGTTGGAAAAATGGTAGGGTTTGTATTTACTGTTTTTATTCTTCTTTCTGGAGAAGAAGAGAAAGAAGTACGTACAAATATTTGTTTCTCTCTTCTTTCTCATCTTCTGGTTTTAATTGGCTAATGGGCTTTTGGACCCAAATTAGAGAAAAACAAATTAGGCTATGCTAATTTATTTAAAACTAAACCATGATACACACAATTACACACCCTATGTATAAAACTAACAATACATTTTTTTAAGTTTTAACACTAATAATTTATGTAGACATACTTACATAATAAGTAAAATATTTTTCATCGTATAAAAAGATAATTTTGGTTTTTAAAACATTATTACTATTAAAATCCCTTATTTTACAGAAATACAAAATTTTCACAAATAAATGCACAAAACCTTATTTTTAACTTGTAAAATTCCACAAAAATATTTTTCTCACTTAGAAAAATGTTTCAAACCATTTCAAAACATTATTTATATCCAAACTTATTTTTAACCCAATTTCCACCTTTTATTTCAATAAGCCACATTTAAAATTACATATTTCTTTTAAAAATTATTAAAAGAAGCAAATAGACATTAATTAATATGATTATTATATTTCTACTTAAATAAAATCATATTCCATTTATTATCACTCCAAACGAAATAAAATAAAGCTTGGAACCTTATTATTTCAATTTAAATTCCAAAGTTCGTTATTTATTCCAAATAAACAATTTAATTTCTTGAAATTTAATTTAATTCACAATATTAAATTATAATTTTCATTATAATTCAATATTGAAAGGTAATTTCCAAACCAGGGTTGTTACATCAATGTAGGATTCTTAGCAGCTTTGGATGTCCAGCCTACACTTATGGACCGCATTTGGTCAAGCCAGAAGCAGGATAAGGAGTTATTGGATATTTTTAAGAAGCTTGGTAGAGGAGAGCAGTCGAGTCAGTTGAGGCCTACACCATTGACTTGAAGGGATGGTTATTTAGAGATGGTAGATTACATTTTCCTCTCATTTTGGATTTTATTAACATGGTACAAGTCGAATTCCATTGTTCTAGGATGACCATTCATCCCAATGAAAACAATTTGTACTGTGATATGAAGAGGGTCTTTTTATTGTCCTAGTATAAAAAGGCATGTAGCGGAATATATATCCAGATGTATGACTTGCCGGAGGGTAAAGATGGAGCAAAAGAAGCTAGGAGGATTGTTGCAACCATTAAATATGCCACTGTGGAAGGATTTCAATGATAGACTACCTAGGAGTAGGATGGAGAATGAGATTATTTGGGTCATGATCGACCAATTAACTAAATGCGCTCAATTTGTTCTGGTTAAGAGTACAAGGGTTGTTGTGTCTTTGGCAACTCTATACATGAGAGAGGTAGTTAGGTTACATGGAGTTCCTTCTAGCACTGTTAGCGAACAAAATCCTCTTTTCATCAGTGAGTTTTAGAGGAGTCTTCAAAAGGCTTTAGGCACAGAGTTAAGTTCGAGTTTCGCTTATCACTCATAGACAAATGGACGAACGAAGAGGGTGAACCGAATATTAGAGGATTTACTTCGGATGTGTATCTTGGATTTCGAAGGCTCTTGGGAGGATCACTGGCTGTTGGTGGAGTTCACTTATAATAATAGCTACTGGAAAAGTATTGGGATGGCACCATTTAAGGCTTATATGGGAGGCCTTGTAAATCACCGTCTTATTGGTGATACATTATGGATAGGATCATTTTTGGAACAGATATGGTGAGAGAGACATCAAAGAAGGTAGACATTATTCGTAGAAGGATGAAAACCATGCAAGATAGGCAGAAGTCTTACGTTGATAGGTGACACACAGAGTTGGAGTATGTAGTGGGCGATGAGGTTTTTAAGAAGGCCTTGCCGCTTAGGCATGTCATGAGATTTGATATTTTGAGAAAGTTAGCACCAAGGTCTATAATGCCTTTTCTGATCACAGGTAGAGTAGGGAAGTTAGCTTATAGGGTGAAGCTTCCTATAAAGTTAGAGGAAGTACACAACGTTTTCAACATGTCACACTTGCAAAAGTGTCTAAACAATTCATCAGATGTAGTCGAGTCGAGTCAGCTAGAGAAGGTAGTAGTAAAAAGGGAGTTACTTCTCTGTCATGCACCCACCCCTCTACAATAATGTTATTAAGCTAGTTAAGATCTAGTGGAGAGAAGACCTAGCGGAGAGTACGTAGGAGCCTGAAGAGAAGATCCGAGCGACCTATCCAAAACTCTTTTTTAAGTATGTTTCAATTTAGTTAATATATATATAAATTGCTTATGATTTTAGTGTACCCCATAAGTAGGGACATTTGAATACTAGGAATGGTTGGAATGTCTTATTAGGACATGTTTTGGATGATGATTGCTAATAAATTTTCATTTAATTGATTTTTGTGCTCTTAGGCAAATATTTTCGAGTTTGCATACACCCACACCATCATTTTACCTAGTTGTATGCATATGGTTGTTATATATGGATTAAAGGTTGCACATACATAGAAATACCATTATACTTACCTAGGATGTTGCATATAGGTATGTCTACGGATGCAAACAGATGCAGATATAGTTGTATCCGCATCCGAAAATTTAAATTCGCATCCGATATCCGCAGATATCTGAGAATTAACATCCGTATCTGCATCCGCAGATATTTTTAGGATATCAAAAAATATCCGCATCCGAAAATAAGACGCTGATATTTTCAGATATTCGAAAATATCCAAAATATCCGCATCCGACATTGAATAAGATTTTTACTATACTATTATTTTGAACTAAAAAATCACTTGCTCAAATGACAGTACACACACTCCAATACTAATCAGTTTTTGAAAGTGAAACAATTCATTTCTAAGTATATTTTAAGTTCATCATTAAATAATAAATCAATAATAATAATTTTTATTATAATTAATTTTGGATTGGGCGAATATTTTTCAGATACGGATATGCTCATATCCGCATCAATATCCAATTTTCTTTTTGGATATCGGATATCTGCATCCCCTCTTCGGGTATCGGGTAATATCCATTTTTTGGGATATGGATCCGGACGAATTTCAGATTTTTGTGGTATCCATTGACAGGTCTAATTGCATACATTTGGATGCATGACATAAGCATTTGCATTCCAGGAAGTCAACTTGATCAGGAGGCAACCTAATTTAGTATAGGTTCATTGAACTCCATGCCTATATGTACATATTAAATTATAAATTTGAAATGAGTACAATGGTTTCCAATGATTGATGGTCGAGTAAATGGTTGTAAGTATTAATCTCAGTACATACGAGAAGAATTTTTCTTTCCTTGGAGATTACGGGGACAAAATTATTTTAAGGGGGAAGAACAAAACACCCTACAAAAATTAACCGAAAATTCAATAAAAAACTAATTTAATTATAGTAAGGGAAAAAATTAAATTTTTGCAAATGTCCAAATTTGGCTATGAAACTTGCACTGTCGCGTTTGTAGAAATTTTATGGACATTTTTTATATATAAAGTTTTGTAATCGAAGCTCGTATGAAAAGTTATTATAGTTTAAAGATTCGAAATCAAAAGTAATTAAAATATGGTAAAAAATTATAAAACAGGAAAATTCAACAGGTCGACACCTAGATTGGGACCGGTTGACCCCTAGCGGTAGATCGCCCCGAACCACTAGATTGACCGGTCGTGGGTTATCGACTAGGGTTTCTCTAGGCCGAACGGCTTGGATATTATATAATTAAATCTAACAATCGACGTTTATTACTTCACCTATAAATACTACATTAACCTAAGACTTAGAAACCCAATCTAATCTTGGATGCTCCAAAACTCTGTCTCTCCCAAAACTCTCTATTTCTTTGTTCTTCAAAAACAAAAATTTAAAAATTAGAATCAAAGATTAGAGAAGGAGAAGATAATCAAATTGAGGAAGAAGAGATCGACAAATCAATTGGAGGCGATTCTAGACGGATAAAAAGGGAAAAGCTAATACGAGCTGAGTGAGTTCATTATTAAATATGTTGAGTTATATGTAATCGAGTTTATCTATACCTATTAGATTTGAAATTCGTCCAATTTCATCTGAAATACTGTTTACCTAGGAATTGCAACTAACTGAGAATTCGATAGAAATCTAAATTATATGAATATGATCCTATTAATGCTCAAAGTAAATTGGAGATATAAATTTGATTGTAATATGAATTCCCTTTCTATTCACCTCAAATATTAAATCTGGAGTTTAAAGTGCATACAACTGCACCTTATTTTGTTAAATCTATAATTCCAGTAATTTCCATAATTATGTACTGTTGAAATTATAGAGAAGAAGAAGGATAACTAATTAATAAACAACAGAATGTAAATTAACATTAATTAACTTTGAGTGTTCAAAGGGCTTATTGTAGTCGGTCGATAGCAATTGGTCGACAGCCATAGTAGCCACTGATCGACTGGTCATCGATTTTAAACCCTGGTTAAACCACAGCCTAATGCCCGGATTATATATATATCTATGTATGTATGTATAGATACACACACAAACGTATATATAATAATGTATTAGTGGAGAAATTAGTTCCATAATTCTTGACTCTTAGATGTTATGGGACAAGGTGGATGTGTATGCAGAAAATTAGACCTAGACATCATCCATTCAGTGAATCTGACATTTTGATGTAAGGCAGTTCAATTAAGAGGGTGTGCTAAGCACACGACATTAACAAGAGGTTCCTCAGTGTATGCACGACACTGTTGGTGGATGCTTGATGCGGTGCATAGTCCAGCACTAGTGGGAGGTTTCTCGGTGGATATGTGACATTGTTGGTGGATGCCCAACATGGTGCAATAAGTGATGGCGTTACCATCGCTTGGACACGAATGCAACCGACCCAAAGAAACTTTGGTACAAGTCGGCATTTCGGCCTCCTCTCAACGCGTAAGTACTACACATTGTAGTCATAGTTCGGGAACATAGTCCCAAGGTTGATACTGTATGTGATCCTATGTTAGAAATTATCCCAAAGGTTATTAGTCTGATCCGTCGTTGATTTAAGTTTCAAATGGTTGTTCGACCCTAAGTATAAACCTTCATAAGATGATTAGTGTTGGTGTATTTTGAGCTATATTCCTTAGGTTAATGAAACAACCTTAGTAAGTAGTTCGTAAACACAAGTAGGACACTATAGGTCACATATACAAATAAAGCCAATTGCATATGATCACCATATATTAATGACGCAACTCATTCACTAGATTTTTATCTGACCCACTCCTTTTCTTAAAATCAGCCCATATAACATTCTCTCGAATTCAGCCCATGTAACATTCTCTTCACATTCTCAACAGTATATATTTCCCACCGATTTTTTCTCTCTTTAGAGGTTCTAGGAAGCCAAATCTCTCCTCGTATATCACTAAAAACCAAAAGATTAAAAACTTTCTCACACATGCCAAGCCAAGCCAACAATGTTGCATTTGTTCCATTCCAACAAATGGCCTACCAACCAAACTAGAGAAGTCCTTACACAACTTTGTGAAATTCACATTAGGTGGTGTTTGGACTTGACCACTCCTTGGATTACACCTGTGGGTACTGTAGGATTACACTGGTCTTGTTGGTCGCTTGTATATATTAGCGAAACCATGCAGGAATATTTACACCGATAACATAAACTCCAGTACCATTTCTAGTTCGTTTTGACCCAATCAACAATGTTTCATGTTCCATTTTCCATCAAGTAGTCATATTCTCCAACCTGTAAATGAGATTCATTGGCAACTCCTCAATTAGTAAATGGGTCTGGAGTTGTAAAAAAGGTATATACTTACACCCTACTCATATATTATATTATCATGTATAACCACATGCATAAAAATACAAATCACTCTCTCAATAAGTCCAAGTCCTTAATTCGAGGAAAGTGTTGCTCTGATACCAAATGTAACTACCTATTTTCGACCTTTGGATTAACAAACCGAACCAATGTTAACTTATCGAAAAATTAAAACGATAGATTGTTAGGTTATGATAACAAGTAAACAAAATAGAATCTAACTACAATATTTCGAAACTCGGGGGAAAGGATCAACATATATATAAAACATTTCATATTCAACATAGAGCCAAATATATAGTTAAATATGAACAATAACTCCAAATCAAATCCATAACACGTAGAAATATACTATTACAGGTCATATTTACAATTTACACAATACAAGATATCTGTCACCATGTCCTCCACATCATCAAGGTACATTAATCTAATGATGTAGATAAAAGGAAAAATAGAAGTGGATCGGACATACGTCTAAGTGAGTGAAACAAGTCTATCTCATAGACACTACAAAAATATGTTAGTCTCTGAGAAGTTGGTTTTGATGACAACAACCTTAGAATAAGATTATAAAATATAAATACTAATATTATTGTTTAGATATATATGTATATGCAGGATACATGTACAGGTACCAAAGAATAAAGACTGTACAGTATAGAGATTCAAGAACTGATAAACTCAAGATCGAAGATATCAAGATTAAAGACTCATGAGTATCAAGATTATCAAGAGTTCAAGATTTCAATAAGTAATTTAATTAGGAATTTTCTTAAAACTCCTAGAAAAGCACTGACATCTTAAAATCCATTTTATTCATGGAATGGAATCCACTTCAAGCCCTTTAAAGGGATGGAACCCTAAGTAGGATGGAGCCTATGAAAAATCTAGTGGAACATTGTTTTGTATCCACTAACTTTTATTAAAATGTTTTACAAAATTATATCTTTTTTTTAAAATGATTTCAAAATCTTCTTTTTTAAATCAAAAACATCCATCTTGGTTTTAAAATACTTTTAGCCTCAAAATAATCTTTATTTTCAATATCAACTTATCCTTGGTTTTAAATTATCTTTTAATGATAATATATTAACTTTTAATATTTATACCTAGATTTAAAAATAAAATTATAGTAAAATTTTATATATACCAAAATATTGTTCTCTATACTTATTTATGTATTTTAACTATAGTTAAGTATATATATAAAGTTTAAAATAGTTTTAATACAAGATAGAAGTTATTTTCAAAGAAAAACAAATTACCAAAAATAACTTAGGCCAGTCGACAACCCCAAGGAACCCTTATCGACAAGATGACAGTTTATTTCAAAAGTTTGAATTACAAAGGCAGTGTCTATTCGTCATATGCTTTCACGAATGGACATGGCTGTTGTTCTACTATAAATAGGGGCAGTTTTAAATGAATTCATTTCTCTGATTTTACTCCTCTTCTTCTTCCATATTTCTTTATATACATTTTTACCATTACTCTGCGGAAATCACCATTGAATCTAACTAGATCATCTCTGGTTTGATTCTCTATCACTATCTTAACAAGATCTCAGTGCTATTCAAAGTTATAGACTTCTTTGTAATCAATCGAGCGAGAAAAGGTGTGATTGTAGCCTGTAAAGTCAATCGAGCGAGAAAAGGTGTGATTGTAGCCTGGAAAATCAATCGAGTTGTGACGACCCGCCTTTCTCAACTCCAGAAAGACGTTTCATCATTAAGAAAGAAAGAGATAGAAGTAGAAAAGATAGAGAAAAAGAACAACAACATCAGAATCTCACAGCGGAATGGAACAAAATATAATACATCACATAACTATTACATAGTTATACATACATCAGAGTCTTACAATATCAGATAACAGTACTGCCATATACATACATGTCCATACATACATCCAAAATACAGCATCACTAACTACACAGCGGAACTACATATATAGCTACATACGTCTGGTCTTCTCTCCAAAATAGCTCCTTCAGAAAAGCAACACTTCTAGATACCTATCACTTGGCTACTCGTAAAAATTTGAGTACCCAAGAGTTTATGAAAACACAAAATATAAACTCCGGGTCAGACATGGGTCTGGTATGAGTAAACAGGTTAAAATTGCTTAACTTTGAAAATCATTTGAAAATAAAGGTATCACGTAAGACTCCCCACAAATAAATACGGGTAAGTTTTTACCTTACGCTAACCAAAACATTTGATAGGAAATTCTGTGATATTATAATAGTGTCTAGGGTTTTCAAGTAAATAGAAAATAGCTGAAATTGTTACATTCATTAAATTCCAGCTACTAGCCACGGAAGTGGGTAATACAATCAAAACCGTAGGGTCTCGTAGGGTAAATGGATTTCCAACAATGGCAGGGCTACTGGGGTACCGCCCGTCACAGTACGGGGCCTAGATCACCGTACCGAGGATTACTCCCTTCATCCCCTGCAACACAAGGCCGGAACCATTCCTTACTGAACAGTCCCGAACAAGATAACCCCGCAGTTGTGGCCAACAACTGCCCACTAAGCCGAAATAAAAAGGGACATCTAGACAGGGGAAAATCTTGTCCTGCTTGGGCATGACCCACCTAACCTTGCTGCATCTCCCCTGTTTTAGCCATTCCCGGTTGATGAGGCTTGAGGCTACGATTACCTTTATTGAACATTATCTTAGAATGCTCATCGTCCGCCTGACGATGTGTTAAAAGCATTCAATCCATACAAGTTCGTTCCGGGTTCGAACGAAACCGAAGGTATTATCTCGCTACACTCATTTTGGAATCACCCTCAGAGTTAACGACGATAACCCTTGCATTCTGAAACTCCATCTCGATCTCCATTTGATAAGTTACGACCTATCGTTTAATTTGGATCGATGTGGTTTTCGGAGAATCAAAATTGATTCTTCCGATCCCGGTCTCATCGGATCCAAACGCCATTTTAAGGGCCAAGTTGTCTATTTAACTTAACAGTTTAATTAAATATCAGAATTTAACATAACAGATATATCAGATAAATCATATACAGTTAACACAGATATCCATAATATATCATCAACATATCACAGAAATATCATCAACAGATATCACAGTCAACCAAACAGAGTTATCAATGCATATCAAACAGTTTGGTTTTACTTAACTAAATTATTTGCTTAAGTATAAACTATTTTATTCTGTAAATTAATTACTGATTAATTAGCTGATTAACGATTAATTAATTAATTAGTTAATCATTAATTTGTAATTTATAAATTATCTAACCTTTACTTAATTATTTATCTATTCATTAACTATTTCTCAATTAAACAAATAATTAGTTAATTCTTAATTATTAATTAATAATTTATAACTTACTTATTAAAATGAATTAAGTGTTTATTACCACAAATTACTTTACTTATCAATTTAATTAAAGTGTAATATCTTTAATTAATCTCGTGAATTAATTTCCATTCACTAATTAACTCTTTAATGATAAGCTTATGTTCTTAAGATTTTAATGGATTTAATTTAGGATTAGATTTTTATTTCAAATTCAACATAAAGTTATTAATTTAAAAATTCAAGTATACATTTTAATTAACATTCCAAATATTTACTGACAAATCTTCTACCTTTATATTTTTACTTAAATCCAATCTTTAATTAAAACATTAGCTTAATTAATTAACATTTGATTATTGAACTTAGTTATAAGTCTATATAAAAATCATTCCAGACCTTGAAACACCGGGGCACAATAGTACCATACTCGAGGAAACCCCGAGTTTCCCCGCGTCTCACCCGTGCTCTCTCCCCTTCCATTTCTTCTTCTTTCCAGTTCTTTTCTTCTTCTTCTTCTTCTTTTTTTTAAGTTAAGTGATAAACGTTCAGCTGTAACTTCCTCGTACGCTACTCGGAGAATACACAGAGATTACTCGAAGCATCCTCACCCATGTCTCGAGCAACCCCATACGATTACCCAGAACCCAAAACACCTCCCTGATCTTTGAACCCCACTTCGCCACCATGCACGTGCACGGTGGTCTCGCCCCCTGCGGCGACTCGCGTCCATCCCCACAAACCCCAAAACACCCACTTAAGTGAATTCGAAGCCCAAAATCCAATTTCAAGTCGAAATGAAGAATTCGACCTGTAGCTCAAAAAACAGCATCAGCTACGCCACTGTCAAAACGACCGCGTGGCCACCACACATCACCAGAGGTGATGAAAATTCACCAAGACGTCGCCTACACCACCCCTAGCTCCTCCTACAGTCGCGCTTCACTCGGTTACATATTTGAGCCGAAATCAATTTTTGTACAGAGCTTTGAAAAAAAGGGTTTAAACCCTATTTATGATTCGAACTCAAAATATATGAATTCGAAAAATAATTTACTATTTTTCTAGTGTTAATACCTCTTAAATCTTGCTTCATACCAAATTCCAGGAATTAACATTTCATTAATCTTCCAAATTTGACAAATATGCAGTGAAACTTAAAAGCAAAACTGCTCAACAAATCTTTGATTTTTAATCACAATTTTTATGTGTAAAATCATAATTTTGTTTATGAAAACTAATTATACTATTGGATTTACAATTTTCGACATTTGAATTTTAAAGCTAAATCTTCATTTTAAACCTGTAGTTTGGAATACAGGGTTAATATACTACTGTGAAACATCAAACATGCTTACAGGCTTTGTTTTCATATAAACAACTTGAACTTTCACAATACAAAATTTTAAATAGTTATATGAATAAGATTTGTAAATTTATTTGCTTTACTTTGTAACAACTTGAAGTATTGATCAAGAATAGCTATAGGAATTTCCAGATCACAAACATACACAGAGCAATATGTTAAACAATATCAACAAATATCATTAATAAGCAAAAACATATAAACTAAAGTTGAAATTAATTCGTTTACTCACTTTAATCCAAATTAAACAGAGCTCTTCAGATCCCAGATAAACACACTTGTTAATTTGCTTCACAGACTTCCAGATAGTTTACAGTTTTTCTTTCTTCTTTTAGTTTAAGTTTGTTTGCAAAGCCAAAGAGGTTTCTCAGGTTTGTTTTTAAAACTAAAGTTTATATAAATAAACTAATGATATAAAGATGGATATATATAAGTTAAAGCTACTGAATAATAGGTTGTAACTGGACAGTTCCTTCTGCATTGTCACTCTTTCTTTTTAATGGCTAGTAAAAATCTGCAGAAAATAATGATATAAGAGATTTCGGCTGTGTACTTAATTAAACAATATGTTATGCTATTCAATGTTCATGTTATTAATTATGACAGCAAGTAATAAATGTATACTGATAATTACTATTTGTTGTACAAAGATATTAAATTCATTTCGGCTAGCCTATCTTGCAAGATACAGGTTTTGTTTGTATTCTATTTGAAGTAAAACTTATTTTCCTTATTTGCTTATAACTAATATATGCTTATGCTTCATTTATCAAGTAAAAATGTTTCAGTTTTTCTATTTATTTTGTACAGCCACAGATCCTTCATTATTAATATGAAGTAAAACTTTGTTTCTTGTTTGCTTATATACAAGCTACAGATTTTTGTTCATTATCATTTTGAAGTGAAATCTTTTGTTCCCTGATGCATATACACAGCACATGAGTATTATATTTATAGCATTGATTTAACTAAAGCACAAATATGATTATTACTGGTTTACATTTAGTTTTAGTTTATTATTATTATTATTTTTCTCTGGGTACATCACTTAATTTGCTGTACAACTTATATATGTATTTAGCAATGTATCAAGATTCTTATATTTGACTTTATTTTCTTATACATAACTTTTATTATTCCATATTCTTGCTATTTGTTCATTTATACTGACATAAATGTTATAGTGTTCACAGGTTCATATACTTGTATTAATATAGTTCAAGTCATAGCTTATATTCGTAAATTTATATCTTGGTTACATTTTATATTTTATATTTTTATGTTACTTTAATTACATATATAATATATGATTGTGTTTTATACTAGTTTCTTTTGAATGTTTACACTTATATTGTTTTGCATTTTCATGTTTTATGTTAAATAATTTCATGTTTGTTTATTTTAAAACTTATCATTTTAAAAACTAAAAGTGTATTCATATGTATTTTATCAAATATCAAAAATATAAAGACTTTGATTTGATTCAATTGAATAAGTCAGATTTTGTTTTTAAATGGTTTTGAAGTATTAACTTCTTTTATAAACATACATAACTGTTTAATATTTAATAACTCATCAATTTAAATGTTGACAAGCTTATATTTGATTTAATTTAGATTAAATATTTATTAAAATATGCCGTAAAAATTCCGGGTCGTTACATTCCTCCCCCCTTAAAAGAATTTCGTCCCCGAAATTTAAACAACAGTAAATTCAAAAGCTTTTATATTAACAATCCAAACATACATATCATTCATACAATAGCAAACAAACAAACAGTCTATACTAACAAACAACACTAGATATCCGAACATAAATCCGGATAAGCACTCCTAAAACTATCGAGAGTTTCCCAGGTACAGTCTCTGGGATCCTCACTCCATTGCACCTTGACGAGTTTCACCACTTTGTTTCTGAGTTGCTTCTCGTCTCGATCCACAATCTGAACTGGATTTCTGACCACAGTTAAATTGGGTTCCACTTCCAAATCTTCTTGAATTACCGGTTCTACAACCAGTGAGGGATCGTGAACAAATTTCCTCAAATGCGATACATGAAACACATTGTGAATCCCAGACATCCGCTCTGGTAATTCAATCCTGTAGGCTACAGCTCCAATTCTTTCCAATACTCGAAATGGTCCAATGTATCTCGGAGCAAGTTTTCCCGTCTTTCCGAATCTTATAGCACCTTTAATTGGGGAAACTTTAACAAAAACCAAGTCTCCAATCTCAAATTCCAATGGCCTTCGTCTTCTATCCGCATATTTCTTCTGACGATCTTGTGCAGCTTTCATTCTTTTCTTAATAAGTTCAACCTTCGCAGAAGCTTCACGAATAAGATCGGGTCCGAGCACAAGACGATCCTTCGATTCAATCCAACAAGATGGAGATCTACATGGTCTTCCGTATAAAGCTTCATAAGGAGCCATCTTAATACTCGCTTGATAACTGTTATTATAAGAAAATTCCACAATATGAAGATGGTCTTCCCAAGATCCCCCAAAATCTAAAACACAAGCCCGTAGCATATCCTCAAGAATACGATTCAGCCTCTCTGTCTGTCCGTCCGTTTGAGGATGGTAGGCTGTACTCAATCTCAAATCTGTTCCCATCGCTGATTGCAGAGCTTCCAAAAATTTGCTAGTGAAAATAGGATCACGATCACTTACTATGCTGACTGGGACACCATGCAATCGAACTATCTCCTTCAAGAAAATTTCTGCTAAAGAAACTGCAGTACGGGTTGCCTTTACTGGTATGAAATGGGCACTCTTTGTTAAACGATCTACAATAACCCATATACCGTCATTTCCTTTCCTGTTTCTAGGCAAACCATCGATAAAATCCATCGAGATCATTTCCCATTTCCAATTCGGGATTTCCAGAGGTTGCAATAACCCGGCAGATTTCTGCTGATCACCTTTAACTTGCTGACAAATGGCACAACTGTTCACAAAGGCAGCTACATCCTCCTTCATGCCCTTCCACCAAAAGACTCTCCTCATGTCCTTGTACATCTTCGAAATTCGAGGATGAATATTCAATTTGGAGCGATGACTCTCAGATAAAACTTCCTGCTTCAAATCCTTGTCGTTCGGAACACAAATTCTCCCATTGATTCTTAGCGTTCCTTGGTCATCAATGTCAAAACTAGGACACTGACCTCTTCTGACTCCTTTGATGATCCTCCTCAACTTGTTATCAGTTTCTTGCTTGCTTGAGAACCTTTCAATAAGAGATGGAACCACTTCCAGAAGAGATAAAACTGCATTTCTACTGAGAGCATCAGCTACGACATTCGCTTTCCCCGGAGTGTACAGAATATCCAGATCATAAGATGCAAGAAATTCAACCCACCGCTGCTGTCTCAGATTAAGGTCTTTTTGAGAGAATAAATATTTCAACGGTTTGTGATCCGTGAACAATTCAAATTTCTCTCCTAACAGATAATGTCTCCAAATCTTCAGAGCAAAAACAATGGCAAGCAATTCAAGATCATGCGTAGCATAGTTTTTCTCATGAGGCTTTAACTGTCGACTAGCATACGCAATAACCCTTCCGTTCTGCATCAGAACTGCTCCCAAACCAACAATACAAGCATCAGTGTAAACCTCGAATTTGCTCTTCCCATCCGGAACAGCAAGTACTGGTGCACTCGTGAGCCTTATCTTCAATTCCTGAAAAGCTTCTTCACACTGAGGCGTCCATTTGAATTTTGCTCCTTTTCTGGTCAGCTTAGTCAAATGCGAAGAAATCTTGGAATAATCTCTAATAAATCTCCTGTAGTAGCCAGCCAATCCTAGAAAACTGCGAACTTCCGTCGGTGTCTCTGGCTGTTTCCATTCCAGAATAGTTTCCACTTTCGCTGGGTCTACAGAAATGCCTTCACCCGAAACAATGTGCCCTAAAAATTTAACTTCCGATTTTCAGAAGTGACACTTCGAAAACTTCGCCTTCAGCACACTCTTTCTCAGAGTCTCCAATACAATCCTCAAATGCTCTCTGTGCTCTTCTTCGGATTTGGAATAGACCAAGATATCATCAATGAATACCAGCACAAACTTATTCAGCACATCTCTAAAGACTCGGTTCATGAGATCAACGAAATAAGCAGGAGCGTTGGTTAATCCAAACGGCATAACCAACCACTCATAGAAACAGTTCGGTCCCCTAAATGCAGTTAAGGGAATACTGTCTTCAGCTACCCTCAACTGGTGGAAACCTGAAGCTAGATCCAATTGAGAAAAGATAGAAGCACCATGCAACTGGTCGAAAAGATCATCGATGCGAGGAAGAGGATATTTATTACGGATAGTCACTTTGTTCAATTCTCTATAATCCACACAGAACCTCAGTGATCCATCCGGTTTGGTCACAAACACCGCCGCTGAACCCCAACAAGAAAAACTAGGTCTAATCAATCCCTTCTCTAAAAGATCCTGCGTCTGCTTAATCAACTCTTCTCTTTCTCTGGGAGCCATTCTCCTACTGGGTTGAATTACTGGCACAGCTCCTGGAATCAAATCAATACGAAACTCTATTTCTCGATGTGGTGGCAAACACTTAACTTCTTCAAAAACATCAGCAAAATCCCGAACCACATCAATAACTTCAACACTCTCTTCAGATGTCTCCATTCCATGTAGAAGACTGCTCAAATGAATTCCAGGATTATCACACGACACTCTGGCAATTCTACCCAGATCAGTTTCCAACGAAACTGTTCTCTCATCACAATTCAAAACGGCTTTATACTTATCCAGCCAATCCATACCCAATATAAGATCAAATCCCTTAAAATTCAACACATACGGGTCACAAGAGAAACTGTGGGATAGATAAGAGATCTTCAAGTCCTTACAAATAGAGTCCAATTTGGTCACCCCTCCTATAGGATTAGACACCAAGATAGAACTATCTACTGAACTAGGGGTAAGAGAAAACTTTTCCATAGAGTCCAAAGAAATAAAACTCAAGGAAGCACCCGAATCAAACAAAACTCTAATATATTTTCCATTTAAAAGTAAAGTACCTTCTAATACTCCTTTGCTCTTCGAAGATGAAGATGGTCCGGCTTCCAAAGCAAAAACTTTATTCTGAGGTGCTCTCTGCAGAAGTGGACAGTTCTTGATCATGTGCCCTGGCTGATGACAATTAAAGCACAATGATTTTTGAAACATAGCTGATCCTGGGCCACTCTGGTGCGGTTTCTGCTGTTGCTGCTGGAATCCCTTCTTAGAACACTTATTCGCCAAATGCCCTTCCTGATGACAAATGTAGCACTTTCGGGGTCCGTTGTTATTCCCAGGTTTCTTCTTATTCGGCTTCCTCCATTTAGGATCAAACTTTCGCTTATTCGGATTAGTGAAATTCCCACCTGAAATTGCAACTGAACCCACCGGCTTCTTACTCATCAAACTTTCATACCTCAACGCCATATCAATCAAATCAACAAAAGATCCCTTCAGAAGCACCGTCAATTTCCCATGGAATTCAGTTCTCAATCCTTGTACAAATTTCTCATTCTTTTTCAGAGGAGTATCGATGAGTCCTTGACCATAACAAGAGAGCTCGTTGAATCTGGTTTCATATTCCGAAATAGACATACTACCCTGCTTCAAATTCAGAAAATCCTGATACAGTTGGGTTTTCCCTGCCGTCGGCACATACTTCTCTTCAAACAACTCCTTGAATCTGCCCCAAGAAATATCATCCTCAGAAATATTCGCAATAGTTGAATCCCACCATGCTGCTGCACCGCCTTGCAACTGCCACGATGCCATGTGCCTCTTACGCTCATCAGTCAATTTCATGCTCTTGAAAATGCGCTCGCAAGAGCGTAACCATTCCTGAACTTCAATTATAGACTCCGAACCTCTGAATGGTTGACCTCCAAGATGTTTGAAATCCTTGCATAAAGCTGCAAAACTAACTTGAGACGGTACTGGATTGACAGCTTCACTAACATTCTGACTCCGTCCATTATCTGTTGAAGTACTGGCTCTAACTCTGCCTCTTCTTCCTGAACTCATGTCGGTCACCTGAAAAAGGTAACTCAACCAATTTAGATAGATAGATAGATATATATATATATATAATATTATATGAAAATACAAGTACGCACTCTCTAGAGAACTATAACACTAGAGCCTAGGTACTCGCTTTACCTAGCGCTCTGATACCAACTGTGACGACCCGCCTTTCTCAACTCCAGAAAGACGTTTCATCATTAAGAAAGAAAGAGATAGAAGTAGAAAAGATAGAGAAAAAGAACAACAACATCAGAATCTCACAGCGGAATGGAACAAAATATAATACATCACATAACTATTACATAGTTATACATACATTAGAGTCTTACAATATCAGATAACAGTACTGCCATATACATACATGTCCATACATACATCCAAAATACAGCATCACTAACTACACAGCGGAACTACATATATAGCTACATACGTCTGGTCTTCTCTCCAAAATAGCTCCTCCAGAAAAGCAACACTTCTAGATACCTATCACTTGGCTACTCGTAAAAATTTGAGTACCCAAGAGTTTATGAAAACACAAAATATAAACTCCGGGTCAGACATGGGTCTGGTATGAGTAAACAGGTTAAAATTGCTTAACTTTGAAAATCATTTGAAAATAAAGGTATCACGTAAGACTCCCCACAAATAAATACGGGTAAGTTTTTACCTTACGCTAACCAAAACATTTGATATGAAATTCTGTGATATTATAATAGTGTCTAGGGTTTTCAAGTAAATAGAAAATAGCTGAAATTGTTACATTCATTAAATTCCAGCTACTAGCCACGGAAGTGGGTAATACAATCAAAACCGTAGGGTCTCGTAGGGTAAATGGATTTCCAACAATGGCAGGGCTACTGGGGTACCGCCCGTCACAGTACGGGGCCTAGATCACCGTACCGAGGATTACTCCCTTCATCCCCTGCAACACAAGGCCGGAACCATTCCTTACTGAACAGTCCCGAACAAGATAACCCCGCAGTTGTGGCCAACAACTGCCCACTAAGCCGAAATAAAAAGGGACATCTAGACAGGGGAAAATCTTGTCCTGCTTGGGCATGACCCACCTAACCTTGCTGCATCTCCCCTGTTTTAGCCATTCCCGGTTGATGAGGCTTGAGGCTACGATTACCTTTATTGAACATTATCTTAGAATGCTCATCGTCCGCCTGACGATGTGTTAAAAGCATTCAATCCATACAAGTTCGTTCCGGGTTCGAACGAAACCGAAGGTATTATCTCGCTACACTCATTTTGGAATCACCCTCAGAGTTAACGACGATAACCCTTGCATTCTAAAACTCCATCTCGATCTCCATTTGATAAGTTACGACCTATCGTTTAATTTGGATCGATGTGGTTTTCGGAGAATCAAAATTGATTCTTCCGATCCCGGTCTCATCGGATCCAAACGCCATTTTAAGGGCCAAGTTGTCTATTTAACTTAACAGTTTAATTAAATATCAGAATTTAACATAACAGATATATCAGATAAATCATATACAGTTAACACAGATATCCATAATATATCATCAACATATCACAGAAATATCATCAACAGATATCACAGTCAACCAAACAGAGTTATCAATGCATATCAAACAGTTTGGTTTTACTTAACTAAATTATTTGCTTAAGTATAAACTATTTTATTCTGTAAATTAATTACTGATTAATTAGCTGATTAACGATTAATTAATTAATTATTTAATCATTAATTTGTAATTTATAAATTATCTAACCTTTACTTAATTATTTATCTATTCATTAACTATTTCTCAATTAAACAAATAATTAGTTAATTCTTAATTATTAATTAATAATTTATAACTTACTTATTAAAATGAATTAAGTGTTTAATTACCACAAATTACTTTACTTATCAATTTAATTAAAGTGTAATATCTTTAATTAATCTCGTGAATTAATTTCCATTCACTAATTAACTCTTTAATGATAAGCTTATGTTCTTAAGATTTTAATGGATTTAATTTAGGATTAGATTTTTATTTCAAATTCAACATAAAGTTATTAATTTAAAAATTCAAGTATACATTTTAATTAACATTCCAAATATTTACTGACAAATCTTCTACCTTTATATTTTTACTTAAATCCAATCTTTAATTAAAACATTAGCTTAATTAATTAACATTTGATTATTGAACTTAGTTATAAGTCTATATAAAAATCATTCCAGACCTTGAAACACCGGGGCACAATAGTACCATACTCGAGGAAACCCCGAGTTTCCCCGCGTCTCACCCGTGCTCTCTCCCCTTCCATTTCTTCTTCTTTCCAGTTCTTTTCTTCTTCTTCTTCTTCTTTTTTTTTAAGTTAAGTGATAAACGTTCAGCTGTAACTTCCTCGTACGCTACTCGGAGAATACACAGAGATTACTCGAAGCATCCTCACCCATGTCTCGAGCAACCCCATACGATTACCCAGAACCCAAAACACCTCCCTGATCTTTGAACCCCACTTCGCCACCATGCACGTGCACGGTGGTCTCGCCCCCTGCGGCGACTCGCGTCCATCCCCACAAACCCCAAAACACCCACTTAAGTGAATTCGAAGCCCAAAATCCAATTTCAAGTCGAAATGAAGAATTCGACCTGTAGCTCAAAAAACAGCATCAGCTACGCCACTGTCAAAACGACCGCGTGGCCACCATACATCACCAGAGGTGATGAAAATTCACCAAGACGTCGCCTACACCACCGCCTAGCTCCTCCTACAGTCGCGCTTCACTCGGTTACATATTTGAGCCGAAATCAATTTTTGTACAGAGCTTTGAAAAAAAGGGTTTAAACCCTATTTATGATTCGAACTCAAAATATATGAATTCGAAAAATAATTTACTATTTTTCTAGTGTTAATACCTCTTAAATCTTGCTTCATACCAAATTCCAGGAATTAACATTTCATTAATCTTCCAAATTTGACAAATATGCAGTGAAACTTAAAAGCAAAACTGCTCAACAAATCTTTGATTTTTAATCACAATTTTTATGTGTAAAATCATAATTTTGTTTATGAAAACTAATTATACTATTGGATTTACAATTTTCGACATTTGAATTTTAAAGCTAAATCTTCATTTTAAACCTGTAGTTTGGAATACAGGGTTAATATACTACTGTGAAACATCAAACATGCTTACAGGCTTTGTTTTCATATAAACAACTTGAACTTTCACAATACAAAATTTTAAATAGTTATATGAATAAGATTTGTAAATTTATTTGCTTTACTTTGTAACAACTTGAAGTATTGATCAAGAATAGCTATAGGAATTTCCAGATCACAAACATACACAGAGCAATATGTTAAACAATATCAACAAATATCATTAATAAGCAAAAACATATAAACTAAAGTTGAAATTAATTCGTTTACTCACTTTAATCCAAATTAAACAGAGCTCTTCAGATCCCAGATAAACACACTTGTTAATTTGCTTCACAGACTTCCAGATAGTTTACAGTTTTTCTTTCTTCTTTTAGTTTAAGTTTGTTTGCAAAGCCAAAGAGGTTTCTCAGGTTTGTTTTTAAAACTAAAGTTTATATAAATAAACTAATGATATAAAGATGGATATATATAAGTTAAAGCTACTGAATAATAGGTTGTAACTGGACAGTTCCTTCTGCATTGTCACTCTTTCTTTTTAATGGCTAGTAAAAATCTGCAGAAAATAATGATATAAGAGATTTCGGCTGTGTACTTAATTAAACAATATGTTATGCTATTCAATGTTCATGTTATTAATTATGACAGCAAGTAATAAATGTATACTGATAATTACTATTTGTTGTACAAAGATATTAAATTCATTTCGGCTAGCCTATCTTGCAAGATACAGGTTTTGTTTGTATTCTATTTGAAGTAAAACTTATTTTCCTTATTTGCTTATAACTAATATATGCTTATGCTTCATTTATCAAGTAAAAATGTTTCAGTTTTTCTATTTATTTTGTACAGCCACAGATCCTTCATTATTAATATGAAGTAAAACTTTGTTTCTTGTTTGCTTATATACAAGCTACAGATTTTTGTTTATTATCATTTTGAAGTGAAATCTTTTGTTCCCTGATGCATATACACAGCACATGAGTATTATATTTATAGCATTGATTTAACTAAAGCACAAATATGATTATTACTGGTTTACATTTAGTTTTAGTTTATTATTATTATTATTTTTCTCTGGGCACATCACTTAATTTGCTGTACAAACTTATATATGTATTTAGCAATGTATCAAGATTCTTATATTTGACTTTATTTTCTTATACATAACTTTTATCATTCCATATTCTTGCTATTTGTTCATTTATACTGACATAAATGTTATAGTGTTCACAGGTTCATATACTTGTATTAATATAGTTCAAGTCATAGCTTATATTCGTAAATTTATATCTTGGTTACATTTTATATTTTATATTTTTATGTTACTTTAATTACATATATAATATATGATTGTGTTTTATACTAGTTTCTTTTGAATGTTTACACTTATATTGTTTTGCATTTTCATGTTTTATGTTAAATAATTTCATGTTTGTTTATTTTAAAACTTATCATTTTAAAAACTAAAAGTGTATTCATATGTATTTTATCAAATATCAAAAATATAAAGACTTTGATTTGATTCAATTGAATAAGTCAGATTTTGTTTTTAAATGGTTTTGAAGTATTAACTTCTTTTATAAACATACATAACTGTTTAATATTTAATAACTCATCAATTTAAATGTTGACAAGCTTATATTTGATTTAATTTAGATTAAATATTTATTAAAATATGCCGTAAAAATTCCGGGTCGTTACATGAGTGAACTTGTTGCCCGTAAAATCAAGTATCTCTACCCAGAGGATTGTGAATCTGGAGCGGTGTACCTCATAGCCTTGAAATCGAGGGTGTAATTGTAAGAATTTATTTTGAAAGGAAATTCGTACTTGTGATTCGGGACTGGATGTAGGGTAACTCCGAACTAGTATAAAATTCAATGTGTTCTTTCCTTTATGGCTTTTACTTTATATCTGCATCTATGTTTGATTCTGTAATCATACCTGTGTCTGAATATTGCATACATTTGTGTTCAAATTAATATAAACTCAAAAAGAATTAGCAATTCCTTTAAACACCATTCACCCCTCCCTCTAGTGTTAATTCTAGCCTTAAGATCTGTAATCCGCATTTCTCACATTTGGTATCAAAGCAAGGTTTTTAAAGTTCCATAATATGAATTTGAAAAAGCTTTTAAAATGGCTATGTTTAAAAAACTTGTTAATACTAGTTTAGAAATATTCAGATCATCATTTTCTTATGAGTCTGCATATAATCAATATTCAAATTCAAGTTATCTACCAAAATTGTATGATGTGCAGGAAACATGTTTCATGGGTGTTGAGGAATTAATCCACAATGGACAAATTGTGCAGACCAAAAAGAATAAATGGATACTTGATAGTGGATGCTCTAGATACATGACTGGTAATCCAGATATGCTAAATGATATAATATACAAAGATGGAGGACTGGTTAATTTTGGAGACAACTCAAATGGATATGTGATTGGCATCGGCAATGTCGGTAACTCTGAAACTTCTATTATTACTAATGTTTTGCTAGTTAAGAATCTGAAACATAATCTGCTAAGTATTAGTCAGCTTTGCGATAAAGGATATAAAATTAAATTTGAAAAAGATAAGTGTCACATTAAAGATAATAATTCAACCATAATATTTGAGGGAATTAGGAAAAATAATATTTGTATTCTTATTATGAAAGTTTCAAATGATAACCTGTGTCTTTTGGCAAATACAAGTGACCCGTGGATTTGGCATAAGAGATTTGGGCATTTGAATTTAAAACTCTTATCTAGACTGTCAAAACATGATCTAGCAAGATGTCTCCCTAAAATGAATAAAAGTAGATAGTTTATGTGATGCATGTCAATTAGGAAAACTTAGAAAAGGTTCCTTTAAATTAAAAGATATGATTTCAACTTGAAAACCTCTTGAATTACTTCATCTTGATTTATTTGGTCCATCTCAAATTCAGTCAATTAATCACAGTAAATATGTTTTTGTAATTGTAAATGATTATTCTAGATTTACATGGATCATATTTTTGAAACATAAAAGCGACACTTTTGAATGTTTTAAAAACTTTACAAAAAGGATTCAAAATCAACTTTCTGTAAAAATTATAACCATCCATAGTGATCACGTTGGTGAATTTGAAAATGAAAAGTTTGAGGAATTCTATAATAACAAGGGAATAAGTCACAATTTTTCATTTCCAAGAACTTCACAACAAAACGGAGTAGTAGAACGTAAAAATAGGACGATTCAAGAGTATGCGAGAACTATGCTTTCAGATAGTAAATTACCAAAAAAAATTGGGCAGAAGCGGTTGCTACCGCCTACTATATTTTAAATAGAATTTTAATTAGACCTTTAACAAATAAGACATCTTATGAACTTCTTCACATAAAGAAACCTACGGTATCTTATTTTAGAATTTTTGGAAGTAAATGTTTTATTTTAAATACAAAAGATAACTTAAATAAATTTGATCCTAAATCCTACAAAGGTATCTTTATCGGATATTCTAATAGAAGTAAAGCGTACAGAGTGTTTAATTTAAGAACTAACACCATCGAAGAAACAATGCATGTTTCATTCGATGAAAGTCTCAAAATTTTTGAAGATACAAATGATGAAGAGGATTTAATAACTCAAAATCAAGAGTCAACTGAAACTAATAATGAAATTAATCATCCTAATAAACAGATTAAACTTTTAAAAGATCATCCTATAGAAAATATACTAGGAGATATGCAATTTGTTGTTACAACTAGAAATCAACTAAGTAAAATGAGCAATGTAGCCTTTATATCAACTATTGAACCCAAAAATCCAAAAGAGGCATCAACTGATGATTCATGGATTTTGACTATGCAAGAAGAACTAAATCAATTCACTAGAAATGATGTTTGGAAACTTATTCCTAGACCTGAAAATAAAACCATAATTGGAACTAAATGGGTTTATAAAATAAAATGAATGAACAAGGTGAGGTTGTTAAAAATAAAGTCTGGTTAGTCGCTCAAGGTTATTGTCAAGAAGAGAGAATAGATTGTGATGAAACCTTTGCTCCCGTAGCAAGATTAGAAGCCATTGGGATTCTACCTGCTTTTGCAAATCATAATAATTTCAAATTATTTCAAATGGATGTTAAAAGTGCCTTTTTAAATGGATTTGTAAAAGAGGAAGTACATGTTGAACAACCGCCACTTTTTGAAAATGAAAAATTACCAAATCATGTTTACAAACTTAAGAAAGCTCTATATGGTCTAAAACAAGCTCCTAGAGTCTGGTATGATAGACTAAGATCTTACTTATTACAATCAAACTTTGAAATTGGTAAAGTAGATAATACTCTTTTTACTAAAAGAAATAAAAATGATATTCAACTAGTACAAGTTTACGTAGATGATATCATTTTCAGATCAACTAATTTTGAAATGAATAAAGAATTTTCTGAAATAACGACAAAAGAGTTTGAGATGTCATATGGGTGAATTAAACTTCTTTCTAGGATTGCAAATAAAACAATTAGATAATGGTATGTTTATCAGTTAAGAAAAATATGCTAAAGACCTAGTTAGTAAATTTGGTTTGACTACTGCAAGTGGAAAACCCACTCCCATGGCAACCATTGAGTACCTAAGTAAAGAAGATCTCTTGAAAGATGTAGATCAAAAATTATATAGAGGAATGATTGGATCACTACTCTATATCACTACTAGTAGACCTAATATCATGCATAGTGTTTGTCTCTGTGCAAGATATCAATCCCAACCTAAAGAGACCCACTTAAAAGCTGTAAAACGTATCATAAGATATGTTAAGCGCACCTTTAATTATGGCTTATTTTATCCTAAAAATGATTCTTTTGAATTACTATCTTAATGTGATGTTGATTATGCTGGTTGTACATCAGACCGAAAAAGTATAAATGGAACTTGTCACTTTTTGGGGCATTCTCTGATTTCCTGGTTTAGTAAAAAGCAAAACACAGTTTCTTTATCAACAACCAAAGCAGAGTATATTTCTGCTGCTTTGGCTTGTTCTCAAGTAATATCTATGCAACAAGTTTAAAAGATTTTGGTTTAAATATCTCAAAATCATCAATTTATTGTGATAATACTAGTGCAATAAATTTATCCAAAAACCCTACTCATCATGCTCGAACTAAACATATTGATATCAGACATCATTTTCTATGAGATAATATAAGTAAGGAAGTAATTACTCTCGATCATATCAAATTCGAGAACCAAATTGCTGATATCTTAACAAAACCCTTAAATGAATCTATGTTTACTAAATTAAGAAGAGAATTAGGTATTTGTTCAATAACTGAAATGTAGAATATAAATAACAAGGTATAATTAAAAATTAAATTAAAAATTAAATTAAAATAAATCAAATAGCAAAAATATAAGTACCTTGTCGATAACTCTCCTTTACCCCTGTTGACATATAACGAATATTTTTTTTGAATTTTTTGGTGGTTATATAGTCTTCTTATTTCCAAATTTTGTTCATTCTTTCTGTTCTTTCTCTGATCCAACTTATGAAAATAATAAAACAATGGCCTCCTTCTCCAAATCAAATAAAAATTCATCCTTTCATTCTCTTCTCCTTCTACTGGACCATTTCAACGAACTATGCTTGCACGAGTGATAAAAATGGAGGTTTCCTTGAAGGATGCACTGCAACTTATGACTGAAATTCAAGTAGTGCAAATCAGAATGGCCAAAGAACAAGAACGGCAAGGCAAAATCCTTAGAAACTTGCAAAAGTTTCTAATGGACAATCACGCCAATCCCATCTTGATTGATGAAGAATCTTCAGGTGATCAAGTGCAAGAGGACAGCGAGGAAGAAGAAGAAGAAGCCCTCATGGAAGAAGAGTACGCTGAAGATGACGACAAAGTTGTTTGCGTTGGCGAAGTGTGCTTTGACAAGGATGGAAATCTAGTCGAACAACGTGGAAATTTCCGTTTCCACTACCCAAATTGCTCGGTTCATAGATCTCCTACTGTCAAGGATACACATTAGCTTCTTTTCTCTCTTTCTTATCGTTATATGATCTTACATAAGTTTTCTACACAAATGTAAATATAATAATATATAATTAATAAATGATTTGTGTTCTTATATTTGAATTCTCACATTATCAATATTATAAGTATTATCATATATGGATTCTTAGTTAGGATAGTTAGTAATTAATTGGTAAGTTTTATTTTCAGAATTAAGTGTTGATTATTTATGATAACACTATCATTATAATCACATGTCATATAGTATTAGATTAAGGGGGAGTTATATAGTTTCGAGTTCGTTTTTTGTTGATGACAAAGGGGGAGAAGTATAAAATAGAATAGTTAGGCATAAATTAAGGGGGAGTTATTAGTTTTAGGTGGATTTATTAGTTTTAAGGTGAGTTATTAGGATAGAAGTGATATTTTATAAACAAAGGTTGTCATCATCAAAAAGGGGGAGATTGTTAGTCCCTGAGAAGTTGTTTTTGATGACAAAAACCTTAGAATAAGATTATAAAATATAAATACTAACATTATTGTTTAGATATATATGTATATGCAGGATATATATACAGGTACCAAAGAATGAATACTGTACAATATAGAGATTCAAGAACTGATAAACTCAAGATCGAAGATATCAAGATTCAAGGCTCATGAGTATCAAGATTATCAAGAGTTCAAGATTTCAATATAAGTAATTTAATTAGGAATTTTGTTAAAACTCCTAGAAAAGCACTGACATCTTAAAACCCATTTTATTCGTGGAATAGAATCCACTTCAATCCCATTAAAGGAATGGAACCCTAAGTAGGATGGAACCTACGAAAAATCTAGTGGAACATTGTTTTGTATCCACTAACTTTTATTCAAATGTTTTACAAAATTATATCTTGTTTTCAAAATGATTTCAAAATCTTCTTTTTTAAATCAAAAACATCCATCCTGGTTTTAAAATACTTTTAGCCTCAAAATAATCTTTATTTTCAATATCAAATTATCCTTGGTTTTAAACTATTTTTAATTATAATATATTTAACTTTTAATATTTATACTTACATTTAAATATAAAATTTTATATAATTTTATATATACCAAAATATTATTCTCTATACTTATTTATGTATTTTAACTATAGTTAAGTATATTTATAAAGTTTAAAATAATTTTAATACAAGATAGAAGTTATTTTCAAAGAAAAACAAATTACCAAAAATAACTTAGCCATGTCGACAACCCCTAGGAACCCTTGTCGACAAGGCGACAGTTTATTTCAAAAGTTTGAATTTCAAAGGAAGTGTCTATTCATCATATCCTTTCACGAATGGACATGGTTATTGTTCTACTATAAATAAGGGCTGTTTTAAACGAATTTATTTCTCTGATTTCACTCCTCTTCTTCTTCCACATTTCTTTATATACATTTTTACCATTACTCTGCCGAAATCACCATTGAATCTAACTAGATCATCTCTGGTTTGATTCTCTATCACTATCTCAACAAGATGCCAATGCTATTCAGAGTTATAGACTTCTTTGTAATCAATCGAGCGAGGAAAGGTGTGATTGTAGCCTGAAAAATCAATCGAGTGAGAAAAGGTGTGATTGTAGCCTGGACAATCGGGTGAACTTGTTGCTTGTAAAATCAAGTATCTCTACCAAGAGGATTGTGAATCTGGAGCGGTGTACCTCGTGGCCTTGAAATCGAGGGTGTAATTGTAAGAATTGATATTGAAAGAAAATCCGTACTTGTGTTGCGAGACTGGATGTAGGGTAACTCCGAACCAGTATAAAATTCGGTATGTTCTTTCCTTTATTGCTTTTACTTTATATGTGCATCTGTCTTTGATTCTGCAATCGTATCTATGTCTGAATATTGCATACTTTGTGTTTAAATTAATATAAACTCAAAAAGAATTAGTAATTCCTTTAAACACTACTCATCCCCCCTCTAGTGTTGATTGTAGCCTTAAAATCCGTAATCCGCATTTCTCACAAAATACTGATAAAACATCATTAGTGTCTCCTACCCTATATATGCTAACAAGCCTATTTGCACTTGAGGAGTAATATTAAAACTAAACCTAGGTTGACTACTCGACTAAGGTCATATTCTATTTCATCTTATGCTATACACAAATATATGTACACACACATATACATACATACATATATATACATACACACACACACTCAACTAATAGAGTCTACCAAATCCACATAACTAAGGAACATCAATCTTTTCGAAAAAACTAATACGATGCTACTAAGGGAACAACCATTTCCGAAGAACAACCATTTCTAGAATTGCTAGCACTAATATTGGGGGAACATTCATTTCCCCAGAATGACTATTTCCTTTTCATATACTAAGGGAATAACTATTTCCCTAGGACTACTATTCCTTGCACCATGCATGCCACGTACACTGTCATTCAATAATCAATAGCACATCAAACTTGCTTAATATGCAATATCCAATCATATGAACTCGGATTGATATCCAATCATCGACATATGAATCCAATTTCACCCATATTGGACACAAATATATCTAACAACATCTTTATGTTTCACAATGTCACCATCGTATCGCATTGCCTGTTCTAAAGTAGCCTGAAATGTTATGCAAAGTTCCAATTTCGCAAACGTCTTCAATTTGTTCCATCTCGAGGTTCAACCAGGCCCAAAAGCTCAGCCACTAGTGGCAAACCAACTAGTCGACCAATGGTGCCACCGTTTCATCGATCTAGGTCGCAACTTATGGCTTCTGCGCATCTTTCTTCTTTCGTTTCGCTCTTTGATCCTTTCAATCTTTAGTATTTCTTTTACATTTGATTATTTTAATTTATACCATCATACGTAATCATTATATCATCGTTTTACTTTGCTACTTTGCTTATATTACTAAAAAATCATGGTATTTTCATTTACTCTCAAATTATCGATTGTTAATTCCAATTATCAAAGTAATCATCAACCACTCCATTTAAACTTAATATAAATTCTTTATTATCTCCCAGCTAGACTAGTAACCATATTAAATAACTCTAACTACATTGTATAAGCAAAGAGGAGGTTTGCTTACCTAAAGTTAGAGTCCAAATCTAGAAATTGCCCGTTGTCTGAATTGCTGCATGTACAAATTTTCGAATTTCATCGTAGTTCATTTTCCAGATCGTAGTCCTCATAGACATAGTCATTTGTATGGGTGGATCATCAAATTCCGTTAAGAAACATGGAAGATACATCAATTTGAAGTTATTATATCAAGTAGAAATTAGAAGCTTCGATTTGCCATTGTTTTGCTTGATTTCATTGAGAATTGAGAAAGTTATGGTGATTTGAAATTGTGTGGGAGAAGTGGGAAGATAGAAAGAGTTTGGAGATGAAGAAATAATGAAAGAACGTACAGTTGTTTCTGGATCGAGTTAAATAGATGGAGGAAAATATCCATTGAGTTTACAAATTTAAAAATCAAACTTGGCCCAAAGCTCGCCTATGACCTACCTAAAATATGACATCTATTTTGCACGTATCACCTCTACACAACCTCCAAATCGAACAAGTAAATATACGTGAATTAGAAAAACAAGCCAATCGTAATGGCGTAAGTATCGTCATCAAATTTCAAAATTAAAAAAATGACCACTTTACCCCCTCTAATAGTTAAACTAATTAAACTATCACTTAAATATGATATTATAAATTATTAAAAATACCGGGGTATTGCAAATAGTGATAAATAAAATATACCAATTAAAAGTAAATTATGCATACCAAATCTTCCTTCTTCTAAATAATTCAAAATCCTACCGCTTCCTTATTGTCTTCATTAGAACAACCATTGCCAACAACATCTCCACGTTCCTTTATAGCTACCACATCCACTACCGACTTCCCGTCAAATTCTACCTCGCGTGATGTTGATTGAACATGTTGAAAATAAACCTTATTTGCTGCTGCATTATTGATTATATCCTAGACTATCGTGTGTCACTTCAACCCATTCCTCCATGTGCAGAATCAAGGTAGAATGTGATTAGGTCGTTGATGATGCAAGTTAGAACGCTTTTGAACTTCTGATGATGTGCCACATGACCGTATGGGGTAGTGCATGAGTGAAATAGAGATGCGCAATAGTTTTTATTTTAAGTTTTCAAAATAAAAACAATTTACTAACAAAACAGAAAAAATTAAAATAATTTCAGTTCAAAGATCAATGATAACTTGTTGGTTGGTAACAAATTGAACTTTCAACTTCCTTGAAAAGAATATTTCTCCAACTCAATGGCACAATTGCAAAGTCCACCACTATAATGAAGTTTATTTTGTGAAGAGAGAATAAATTTCTATGTCTGTAGAATGAGGCATCTATGTATATTTATAGCTTCATTGATAGACTTCGTAAAATATCTTACTCGGATCTACTATTCAGAGTATTGCTCGTTATAAGTGAGATTTTGTTATCAATTAATTAAACCCATTTAGTTTATTCATACCCAATTAATCGAAAAAATTATACCTATCAAAATTAATAATTCATATCCACATACGTCATATTATAAAACAATTTTAAATTTTTTGGCAACCATAGTAATATATTCATTGTTTATAATATTTTAAATCATGTTATTGGCCTAAAAATAATTAAATAAATACATAACAATTGTATATTTTATTGATTAATTTTAGACCCTCTAATACGAAATAAAAAATAATAATATATACTGTTTTAGACCCTTGAAGTGATTTCCCCAATTAGTGCCTATTTCTACCATGTGCCTTCCCTTGTCTCAGATTTGAAATCGTCAATCTACTACCCCCTTTGTGCTTATACAGTAGTGTTGCCATTTATTGGTTTTTGTAGCTTGGACATCGAAGCGGCCCCTGCACCCTTCAATTTTAGTCTGGTGACGGTGTTTGGACGTCGGCTGTTGTCTATGCCTTTTAGGGAGCGCCTTTTGTTAATTGCGATTGACCTTGCCACTTTTTATTTTGGTTGGATTTCGATATCTTTCTTCTTCTGCTCCGCCTGTTTCTTTCATTCTCGAGCCTCTTTGCCTCCTCCTCTCCATCGTTGATTTTCTCCCTTGTCCTCTTCGACCCATTGTCAACCCTTAATAGCGAAGCCTATCCACTCCATTTGCTCCTCCCTGCTTTGCAGAAATCACTTCGAGTTTTGGTGTTGGCTTTTGGATCGAGCTCTGCTCGACTTGCTTGGTTCTCGATTTAGGTTGTTCTTGAGGTTCATATGGGATTTTCCTCTTGGCGTTCTTGGTTTTCTAGAATTGGCTTGTGCGTGGTGGTCTCAGGTTGGAGTTGAGGCTCTTTGGCTATTTGATCCTCCACCTTGATGCCGCGGGTTGGTCTGTTGCTGGGTTATCGCATTGCTTTTAAAGTTTTGCATTTTTGCACTTTATATCTTTTGGGTTATGATTTATATCTACTGGATTTTGCTTGCTATTGGGAAATTTGTGCACGCTTTTGATGCTTGCCTATATGATCTGATTCCAGTTCTACCATCTCGTTGGTCAATGTTTTGCTATGGTTGTTGCTGTATGGAATTCTGATTCTCTTGTTGATGGTTCTGCGCGTTTTGTGTCAGCTGGAGGCAAGTCATTGCCTATTTCTAATGTTTGGATTTGATGTAATTTGCATGTTATGCTAGGGATGCTGCATATGCGAGTTAGCTTCTTCCTCCCAGTAATTTTGTGGTTTTGGAATCTGCCTCTGTGTTGCAAGTTCTTATCCGCTTGCATCATGTCATTGAAAATGGTCCTAGTTGTAATTCAGGTATGGGGGCTTGGATCGGCGGACGGCTTTACTATAGCCTCCTCAGGAGTTTACCGGCCCCTCGGGTTCTTCTGGGTTTTCAAAAAAAAAAAAAAAAAGGTATTGTGAATGCTTTTGTGCATCTAGATTGTTGTATGCACCCTTCGTGGTGTCGTGACTGCCTTGTGCACGTTAAACATGTTAGCACCATGCGTGATCTTTTTTTTAGCTTAGGTATGTTCGGCCTACTCCTGGACTTTAAGCTAGTTTATTTTTCTAATACTTGTTAAGGCTTTCTGCCTCAAACTTGTAATTCAATTGTAGAGCGGTATGATCACTATAAAACCAGCTTGCCTGTAACAACCCTGAATTTTGTGATTTATTTTAATTGTTTATTTTGATTATTTTAGTTGAAAACTTTATTATATTTATTAAAATGAATAATATTTGTTATTTTAAAAAGTATATTTTGATTTCTTGTGTGAATTATAATTTCAAACCTGAATAAATAGGATATTTCCAGAAAAAGTGGATTTTTGGTCAATCTGGTCAGACTTTGACTTTTAAATTTAAAATTTAAATATTTAAAATTGATCTTTTATTATGAAAATAGATTAAATTTTAAGAATACAACTTTTCGTTTCGTTGAAATCCGATTTATATTGTGAAAGTTATGCTTTTTACAATATTGGGTGTATATTGATTTATTTAATAAACTTATCTATTTTGATTTATATAAATTATATTTTTAGTTGTCAAATAATGTTCTAGACATGTTAGGTATATATTTTATTTTAAAAACATTTTTAAAATGATAATAGAATTTTTCCAAAATTTACTGCATTTACCTCCTATTTTTAAAGGCTAGTTTCTATTTTCCTGCTATTTTCTTCATTTAAATTTTATTTAATTAAATTTTATTTATTTATTTTGTGAATGCATTTTTATTTTACGTTATTATCTTTATTTATAAATATTTTCCAAGTCCATATAAATTCTCCAAAGTTTATTCTGTTTATTTTCAAATTTTCTAGACTAGTTTTCATTTTGTGCCATTTTCTTATGTTAACCATATACAATTAATATTTATTTATTTATATTTTATATGTTTTTTATATTTTCGAATTTTAACTGAAATTATATGTATTTTCAGATATTTACACTTATAAAAAGAAAATAAATAAATTTGAAACGGTTTGTGATTTTTTATCTCCTAAGGCCTTTTATATTCCACCTTTTCATACTTTTAACCTAACTTTTCATTCAATTGGCCATTACTCTTCATTTCTTCAGCCGCCTACTCCATTTCACATTCACGTAAACTCTTTTTCTCATTCCTGAAATAAAATTTTTGGCCTCCATCATCTCCATGAAGCTTGGTAATATTTTTCTTCTTTTCTATGCAAATTCTTATTGTTTTGTTTGTTCTATGAACTTGCCTTCACCTATAGGCTCGGCCTTAGCTACTTCTTCACCATAGCTGCCTCCACCACCACCACTTTAGGCTGCCACCACTTCCAGCCCTCTGACTATCCCAAGCCATGCACCCTTGGTTGATGATCCATCACAAAACTTGAACGAACTTGACCCTATATGCCATAGCCAATCACCATGACCACACATCACCTTCAACCACCCTTGGCCGCCACCTACTCCACCTCCACCACCCATGGACGACCTGAAACCCTCTGCCACACCATCCTCCAGTCCAATACAGTGATGGCGGCGCCTGGTGTTGCTTGGGCCGAGCCCAATGTTTCATTGTATCCATGTAGTTTGCCTTTGTAGTTGTTGTCCATGCACCAACCTCTTTGTATCACCTTTGCCCCATCACCATGCATGATTGGCCGACCCAATTCAACCCAAAACCAAATCAAAACCCACTCCTTAGCCATGTGTTTCTGACCAATAGCTGAAGCATAGGCGGTAGAAGGCAAGTGCAAGTGGTTTGGAGATGATTTATGCATTCATTTCTACCGTTGTTTAATCGTATTTTGAGCTAAAACTTATGTTGTTTGTATTATCTTGTTTGAATGTGTTCAAGGAAATAAATCTTTGGCTCTCTCAATCTCAAATCTTATTTGTGCTATCGTGCTTTTGAAGATCTCAGTTTGTGCATCCGATTGTTGTCTCCAGCTTATACCTGTGAGTTATTCTCACCAGACATTGTGTACCTATATAACTAGTAAATTGACCACTTGTGAATCTGTAAAATGCATCACCATATTATATCTGCTATGCTATGATTATACGATGTTCACCCATGCTTAAACACCTTTTATATCATATATTACTGCTATATTATGTTCTGTTATTTATATCAGTTTATCACACTGCAAGTTCCCTTTAGATTAGAATCACTATGGGTTGAAATGATACATACCCGAATGGACTTTAGAATGGGGGAAAATTGTTATGGGCTGAAATGATAGGCCTGAATGATTTTCAAATTATTTCATTTACTTGGGATTGCGGGTTTGAAATGATAGAACCCGGATTTTCTTTGTAAATTATGGGTTGAAATGATATATTACCCGTATCACTTTACCTAGGCTAGAAAACGAAATACAGACCCGTATTTAAAATATGTTTTTCTAAAAAATTTAAAATATTTTAGAAATGTAAATATTATAATATTTTGATTTGCATTTGATTAAAAATGATTTTTGTCAAGTATTATTAATTTTCTGAAAATTTATAAGTTAAATAAATTATGGAGGTTAGAAAATTTGAAATGTAAGTTATTTTGGGAAATTTTAATTTGGTGATAATTGAAATTTAAATTAAATATGAAATATGATAAATTTATGATATTTGGATTAAAATGAATTTAAAACGATTTTATAATATATTAATGATTTTGAATAAAATTAAAATGTGAAATGAATGAATATTTAAGTTGAAATTTTGAAATATAACTAAAATTGGGAATTTGTGAATTTGGCTTAAAGAGACTTTTAAGTTAAGCAAACAAAAACGAAATTAAGTTATATTTGAAAATTTAAACTTAAGTGTTAAGTTGAAATTTAATTTAATGAATTTAAATTTGAATGTTGGAATTTAATAAGTGAATTATTATTAAATATTGATTTTTTGAAATGAAGTTTAACTTTATAAAATCATGAATATAGGGTTATTTGAATAATTGTTTTATAGGTGTTATAAGTGAAAATATGTAATTTTATAAGTTAAAAATGATTTAAATAAAAATATAATTGTTTGGGAAATTATATTGAATATTTGAAGTTAATTAACAGCATTTTGAAATGCTGTCTTTTGTTAAGTTGAACTGTTTTGAATGTAACTTTAGCATTTTCTAAATGCTACGAAAGGTGAATTTTCACTGTTTTGACAAACTTAAGTGAATGATTGAATTTCGAAAAGTTTAAATTTTTTAAAATTTAATAATTTAATTATTAAATATAATAACTTCAATTTAAATGATTAAAATGAAGTAATGTGTTTTGAAATGTGAGTTGAAATTGTATTTTAAATAAAATGAATGTGGTTTTGAAAAGATACGATATTTTGATATTATGATATTGAATTTTGAAATGATATTTGATTTCGAAGTATAAAATACCATTTTGAAATTTTAACCACGGGATGTATTTAATTTATAGTTTAACTGATCCTTAAAGGATAGGCGATCCCAAGCATCCTTTAAGTTATTGTGCATTTCTACTACAGTTCACTTATGTTGGTTTACATTATATAAGTATATATGTCCTGACTCGAGTGTTTTGTGTTTTACTTTACGCTCGGGTCAGCCTGAGTATTTACAGCTTAGCTTTGGATTTCTTTCTGCAGCTAGGAATCGCTGGAGATTCTGCTGTCTAGTTATCTCTTTCCTTTCAGTTTCAGTTGTTCTATTTTAGCTCTGGTATTTATAAAATGCTATGTATTGGAGATTTTTATTGTATATGTTTTTCAAACTGATATTATGTATTATGTTTTGAGAGTTTGTTATAGTAGCTTCATGAACTACTATGATATTTTAATTTCCGCTGCGAGTTATTCCGATTTTCTGTGTCTGTGATTCTGCGATTGTATTTCATTTGCTCCAAATTTATTTACAGTGTGGTATTTTGAGCAATTCAAGTCCGGCATGTGTGGACGCAAATGACTGGAAATATCGGGTTGTTACGTTGCCTGTGCAAAATAATAATATTTTATTTTGCATGCAAAACAATTATATCAATTTTTCCATAATAATTCATAAAATCTATAAATTAATTCAACAAATTACTTTCAATCGAAAACGGAGAGTGATGGTTGTGTGATTCCCAAGTGTGAACTAAAAAATCAGTTGTATCAAGTAATTTAAATATTAAAGTTTGTATGGATTTTGTTAAAATACAGTAGTAGATACGAGTTCAATTGCTAACATGTTATCTAGGTGAAATCTAATTTCTTAAGTGTCACCCTTAAGCAATAATATTATATTGTGCAGGTTTTCTCTTCATCTTCCATATATCACTTAGAAATTTAGAGCTCTATCAATTGTTAAAACTCTGTTAGTATCGTAGTTAACTGCGAAGTCCAACTATAAAGTCTATGATTCAATTTGATAACTATTATGGATTTTTGGTCAAGGACTTTGACTTTATGTTGACTACCAATTACGATGATGCTAACATGCTAGTAGAATGAGATGTGTCCTCTCTGGAACAGTGTTTTACTTCAAGTGGTTCAACCTATATTTAATTATGGCTTTAACACAACCATATTGTCGTATTACATAATCAAAGTATTAGCCAGGCACATAAAATCCACAATATTTTCAAATCAAAAGACTACTGCACATCTTCATGTATTTGGCTTATAACATGTAAAAGACCCTTGGTGAGTCTTTATATATTGTTCCAAACAACTACACGTATGTTACGCCTTGATATATCCAACGGTCATGCGTAATTCATCGTCTATCATGTAGAGAGCGTTACACATACCGGTCTCAATGAAAGTATCTTGATTAGTAACATTTAGGGACAAATATTTATTTCTTCTATTCACTACACCAAAACGACTCTAGTACAACTCTTCTTTGACAATTATCACACAACGAAAGTAGTAATAAGTGCTATTTATAACTTTTTTTTCTTCTTAAAAGTTGTAATAAAGTTGATTTCAATAGATGTTTTTCTTTAGCGATCACTTTTTTTTTAACAACTTTTTTCTTGATCATTGTAAAATAGTAATTTATAAGGACCTTTATTTATAGTTGTCTTACTCATATGTTATAACTAATGATTTATTATTAATAGTTCACAACTAATAATTTATTTTAATAATTCATTATGATTAATTATTTATAAATAGTAATTTATTATATTTAATGATCAATAATTAATGATAATTAATGATTTATAATTCATAAATAATAATTTATAATTAATGCTTGTTATTTTTTAGAGTTAACTATTTATTATAATCAATGATTTAAAAATAATGATAAATAATATTATATTTATTAATTAATAATTTCTATGTATCCAGCTCATCCAATCTTATGTATCTCTTCCTTAACCCGGATTATTTCCCAAACCTAGAACCAAATTTCCCTTAGCCGCCATGACTTGCCAAATTTAACTCTTCAACCTAATTCGTTTTCTTCCCTTCAGTGCCAAAAAAATGAGAGAAAAGTTAAGTCGAACTCTAAATCGCCCAAACTAAACGAGCCTTCTCATAACAAGCCACACCGACGCGCCCCACCATCGCAGCCACACCCCTTCTGCACAACCCCTACCACTCGTTGCTGCCGAGCCACATCACCCTCCACTACGCCTCATCTGCACCTCTAAAACTAAGTAAAATCTGTTAACCATGTGGTTATAGTCTTTTAGATTTGGGTACCATTTTGTATATTGAAAGATGAGATGATTGAGAGAGATGTTAAACCGGGTTTGGATGCTTGTCGAAGTATTATTGGCTGCCTTTGTAGATTAGACAAAGTCAATAAGGGTGAAAGTTTGATATTGGAAATGATTTATTTTAAGCCGGTTCTTAATTCTGGAATTCGCATTTCATCGGTTAGTGGGTGTATTGAGAAAAGAGATTTGAGTAAAGCAGAATCAACTTTTAAGACCCTATGCTTGTAAGTTTCAGATATATGATAGTTTTTTAATCTGAATGCTTTTACTGAATATATATTATATTATGAGGTTGGAGAACTAAATGGATTGTCTAAACTGTAGAATAGCATGAAGAAGTTGGGTTTTGAGTTGTAACTTTTTAAATAGCTTTAAATTATAGTAAAAGGTAGAAGTGCCTGGATAGATTCTATCCAGTTAAAATTTTGACATGGAATAGAGCAAGTTCCAATTTGACAATAGCTTATAAGTAATTTAAGTTGTTTAAAGTTATCTGAAGTGCTTGGTAATAACTTATTATTTTCTATCTGCAGGTTGCAAATTAATTCATAAGTCATAAGCACGATTTAATTCAATTATTCCAACTATATTTTATCATATATGCAAGTATGAATCCATGCTATGCACACAAGGATCACCAAATTAATCCAATGTATTACATTTTAAATTTATTTATTTATATGAAGATGAAACCGTGGAGTATAATTTTTTTAGGATTATTTTTTATTTTTAAATTTTATTAGTGATTCTTTGTTGACAAGGTGCACAAAGTATGAAGCGTCAAAGATAACATTTCCTTTTAAAGTATGATGGATTTATACAAAAATGCTAATATTGCTTACTAATTATTCCTAATTTAGTAATTATTTCACTATTAAGTCTTCACGTTATTTTTCAAAAGTAAGACATGCAAAAGTTTAAGATGAGTTTATTCAATATTTAATGTATAGATTTAAAATGTCCACATTTTTATTTGATGATAATGCTCCAAACCTCATATAAAATTGTACTAAATAGTGTTAGAGATATAGTTCAAAAAAAACAACATTCCAGCATTTGCATTGGTGCATTTTTTTGACATTTTCAATACTAACTGAATTTGAAAAATGTACCTATAGTTTTGAAGCATCGTAATACAATAATGACTATATTTTTTGAGAAATATATGTAAATATCAATAATGCACACTTAATTTTGAAACTATAACTATACATCGAATATTCATACAAATATAATAATTGAAAAAAATACAATAGTTATGATAATTCAATGTGAAATAACCAATCACCATAACAAATATTGTTGAATATATTTAAAAACTTACATTGGATGACATTTTATTAACGATAATTGTAAAACCGCATTGCATAACATAGTCAACAAAAAAAATTATGAAATTTATTGTTATTTTCGACTAAAATTAAATCGTTGTAGCCTAAAATAATAGCGAGTCTAGCAATTGCTATACCTATTAATTTTGTGAAATAACAAACTAAAGTAGCTATATTGTAGAGAATAACAAAGGTCAAAAACAACATGTAATTATGCACAAAAGTAATAAATACTGAAATGATAATGGTGAACAAAAGTTAAATTAATCTATTCTATTATGATCTAAGATTTCTTAAAAGCATATTTTACTCGGTGATAGATTATGCAATTTTTCCACAAAACACGGAATAAAAAATTGTCTGTAAATTATATCCAGTAATACCTTCATTATTTTCCTACAATTTCCTTAAAGCAGATCTCACTATGTATTCCACTTTATTGATACCCAACTTTACAGTCAAATATATTTTAATCGTAAATTTGACTCTTTATTCAATAATTATGGACTTTCATCTTGTACTTAACCTTTATTTATTTATACTCGTTTGTATATATTTTCAAAACTTGCATCTGATGAGTAAAAAGACTAAAATTTCTTGATAATAACCAAAACTTATATTTAACTTACTCATGTCAATTTAAAAGTGAATTTTTCATTTGTAAATATTTTTCAAACTTGCATCATGTTGTCGCATTAGAATTTGCATATCGCACTTGGATTTTGTAGGCAGTATCCCCTAAAAATCCTCACAAGACAACACTCATCCTAATAGGGACACTTAGAGGTTTAATGGCTTGTTGCATACGCTCAATAAAATCGTGTTTCCTATGAAAATGGATTTTTCCTAGTTTTAGTTTATTCGAGGACGAATAAAAAGATAAGTGTGGGGATATTGATGTGCATGTAAAAGTGTATATTTATACTGTAACATCCCGATATTTCAACCATTCGCATCCGCACATGTCAGATTGAATTGCTCAAAATATCAGATTGTTAATTTATTTTTGGCAAAACTCAGCACATACAGTAAATAAATAAATAACAGAATCACAGACATAGAGTATATAACAATAAGCCGCAGAAACAAAAGAATAGTAGTTCATGAAGCTACTATATATATATAATAAAGTTAGACAAGATACAACAGAAGTCTCGAATACATAGGAGTCTCAATACAAGATCGGAATATCACAATAATCAACTGAATAACTGCAAGCTAAATAGATAGATGGATCTCCGAGCGAAGCTCCAACTCCAAATGTGAGAGCCAATGCTGTGACATTCAGTCTGACCCGAGCGTAAAGCAAAAACACAAAACACTCGAGTCAGGATTAACATTTTATATCAATAAATCTAACTCAAGTGAAATAACAACTAAAATACAAGTAACTTAAAGGATGTTTAGGATAGCCATCCTCTAAGGATCCATTAAACTATCTACTATGTAGTAATATACGCTATTATAATAATGTCTATAACAAAGTAAACTATTAAAATAGCGTTAAGGCGTTATCCATTTTCCCCTTAACACATTTTATAGTGTCAATAGTCTATACAGCACCATAATACCTTCTGATCGGGAGGCTACCAGAGGATACTCAATAAGCACAACACAAAACAAACTCGTAGTGGTCTCGCTAAGATAGGTGACACGACACAACTGGGCAATGCCAAGGTAGATATACTAATTACACTCCCAGGCTGGTGGTAATGCATCGCAGCTATTATCGCCCACCTCGAAACACACTCCCAAATCGAAATCAAGGGTAGCCACCAAATCAATCACAAAGTCAGAATATAGTATCGAAGGAATGTGCCCAATCGGAGGAATGACCTCACTTGGCCTATCGATTGATCCTGTTTTAGCCACCTTATGCCAACTCACGGGAGTCGGGTCCACGTATATACCTCATATAGGATCGTCGCCACCATCCTACTTTATTCTGGAATCTCCACCGCGTACACGGTTGTTAAAGTGGTTTTTGGCATGAGAGTATGACAATATCCAATCCCGGTCTCTTTAACAACCAATCGTTATTATAACACCGCGGTCATTTCAAAATAGTTTATACTTCAAAACCAAAATATCATTGCCATTTCAAAACCATATCAATACAATATCATTTCCATTTCAAACCAAATACAATATCATTTCCATTTCAAAACCACATCAATACGATATCATTTCCATTTCAAACATATCAATTTTCAAAAATCATAGCACTTCAAAGTTATAACACTTTCGAAATTATAAAGCTTCTAAAACCAGAATACTTTAGAAATCATAACTTAGAAATCATAATACTTTGCAAATCATAACACTTTGGAAATCATAACACTTTGAAAATCATAATTTAGAAATCATAATACTTTGGAAATCATAACACTTAGAAATCATAACACTTTGAAGTCATAACACTTTCCTCTAAGCTGTTTAGATATTAATGATAGCATATATAATAAAGTAGTTTATACAATACAATAATTTATATAAAATAGTTGTAAGTTAAAATAGTTTATATTAAAATAATTAGTATATTAAAATAGTTTATATCAACAATAGTTTATATTAAAAATGATCTGTAAAGTAAAAAATAAAAATAGTTTTAAATTTAATTGGAAAATACTTTATATATTAAAATAGTTTCCTCAAATTTCACGAATCGATTCAAGTCAACTCGAATTCCAAAATTCAAATTTAATTCAATCTCAGTTCATAAATTTTTACTCATCAGTTCCTCAGTAAACCATTTCGAAGTATATCGATTTCAAATACAGATTTTTAACCACAAAATAACCCATATCAATTTCAATATATTTCAAAGCTTTAAATATTAAAACATTTCAAAACCAAATTTGTTAACATCATTTATATCCCAATTTTAACTTTACAATTATATAATATTGAAATATTCACTTAATCAATCCAATGTCATTTAAATAAAACTCAAATTTCAAATTTTAAATAAACTAAATATCCCATTTCAATTTATATAAATTTGAAATATTCAATTAAATCACCTTTAATCAAGATCAAGTTACAAAACCATATCTTTAAAATCTCAAATTTAATTAATTTCAACTCAAACTTATTTAAGTATAATTCTTAAATAAATACAATTTCAAACCAATTTCTATTTCTAGTTCCAACCTTAATTTATTAAAAATCATTATAAGAACCTACTTTAAAATATAATTTAAAATACTTAACCTATTGTATTTTAATTATATCAAACTTTATCATTAAACTTATTTATATTAAAACTAATTTACACATGTTTTAAAGTAGTAATATTATAAGTAAATTCTTAAAATTTATAATTTCAAACTAACTTATAATTTTAAAATTTTCAAAACATATACTTTAAAAAATAAAGAATTTACCTATATATAAAATAACATTTATATATAATATTAAAAAAATCAATGTTTATTAAAATCATATATTTCTTTCCAAAACTACAGATCATTTCAAAAATATTTATCTATAGATCATCGGTGTCTGTATATAATTTTCTATCCTATGGTCAAGTGATACGAATATTTATCATTTCAATCCGTAATTTAAAATATATACGAGTATATATCTTTTCACGCAATTCCAAATTCAATTCAATGAAAATCGCTTGGGTTTATCATTTCAACCTATAACGATTTTCTCCTATTTTATAGATGTTCGGGTATGTATTATTTCAACTTATAGGGAATTCTATACCAGTTGGGAACTTGCAGAGTGAGAACATATATGATAATAATATAACAGGCATATATCATAAATATAAATAATGGATAATGGTGTCAGATGCCACAGGTGAAAAAATGCAGATAATATCATATATATAGCAATGTAAATAACTAACTGCGGCATATTTCAATTGTCGTTTCAATTGAAATCAAATTTAATAAATATAAGAACATTAATCGTGAGTGATCGCTCACCTTCCGAGGCTAGAGACGAACGAGAATGAGATGAGTTATGAATCCAAGCATGAATTCCAAAATAACGCAAGATTAGCACAAATTTGACGAACAGATCAGATAAATAGGAATAGACGAAATCAAATCAGAACCGGATCGATGAAGATAATTGGTCTAAGTGAACTTATATATAGATTTAACATATAAATTGATATATATATATATATACACACACACAAAATCATATTCTAATTTCAAACACTTATTAAGTTAAATTTATATGGATACGTGTGTTTCAAGAATCATTGTTTAAACTAAAACTCAAGTATTAAAGTCAAACACACACACACACACACACACACACACACACATATATACATAAAATAGATTTTGAATCTATACATAAAACTTAACAGTTTTATATAAACTGATATATGTAGGATCTAGATTAACCCTAGAGGGGGGGATAAACTGATATATGTAGGATCTAGATTAACCCTAGAGGGGGGGGGGGGGGGATGAATAGGGTTATAGCAAATTTTCTCGAATTAAACACAAAAACAACCTGCAGAAAAGTAAATATGCTGAACAGTAAATCACACATAAAATTTACCCAGCTTCGGCAACCCCTGCCTACTGCTGCATTCCCAGATTTATATTAGAATTAAACAGTCTCCTACTTACAAACACTCTAACAGACTCGCAAACCCTGCTACCGCCTATAGAGTTTCGCAAACTCGCAAACCCTTCTTACTGAACTAATCCTAACTAGAGAATCTGACACAACCTAAATCCTAGGTGGTGATTTACCAAGATTTGATTCGAAAGATACAACCTTAAAAGAGAATTTAAATTTAAAACAAACTTAAAAACAATTTTAAAACTAAAATCCTAATTGAAATATAAACTAAAGCCTTTTTATATTAAAAACAAGGCCGGCCCAAACTAAAACATATCATCCCCTTTTTTATTTCTCCGGCCTGCTTTCCTTTGTGAGATAATGGTGGCTTTGTTTCGTTCGTCCCTTTTTGCGTCTGAATTAGGGCTTTTGAAGATTGAAGCGCCGCTCTGTCAAATTGATTTCAGAAGCTTCAATTCCTTTCTTCGTTCGATTATATTGTTCGCAGCTACCTCAATTTGGTCGAGTTAATTGTCAAAAATGGTATGCGATTTTTCCTTTTTCGATGTTGATTTTTGCTTGACCTTTGATTCGAGTTATTGATATTGTTCTCTGTTGCTTGAACTCGAATGATCGATGATTTTACCGATGATGACTGTGGGTTTATATTTGGATTTGATTCAATTTTTCCACACATGCCGATGATGATTTGGGGTTGTATTTATATGGACTTCGTCACTTTCCTATTTCTCGATTGCCTGATATTTGTGACTTACTTGATGCACACGGTTTTTACTCTGAAGCTTTCGATTTTTCCTTGGTTGATACGGCAAAAACTTTCCTGTTTTATTTGGATTTGACTTTTGACTTTTTCAATTTTTATACTGTGTTGATTTCTGAACTAACTAAAATTCGATATTGATTTGTGAATTCAACTCCATAAATCTCAACTTCATTGCATTGATATTATACTGCAGTAACAAACTATGACTTGTCATGTGTTCACACTGCATACTGTATCGGCCTACATTGTTCATGTCTTTCTGCTTGATGTTGTTGTTGGTCTGTAGCTCCATGTTTTGAGTTAAAACTACATTGACCTGAGGCTGCACTATTCACTGTATATAATGTTGCTGCATCATGTTGCATTGTTGTTCACCTCTCTTATATCATTGGTTTATCTCACTTGATGTTGTCGGTCTTCATGTGCCCAGTTGATATTCTGTTGCTCCAATTGTTTCATGTGTATTGGTTTGTTGAATTCACTTGATACTGTCACATGCTACTTGGTCGCTGTTGCATAAATAAACTTGTCATTCTTCACTGTGGCCTTCGACTTTACATTTTCTGGACGTGAACTTGTAGTCTTTATTTGTGTCTGCATTGTCATGTTGTATACTCTCTGCATACATACTTGAGTCTTGTTCATCCAATTCATTGAGATTGTAGCTTGCTGTACATATGGACTTGGTGCATTGCTTCGAGTTGTATTCACACCACTTTCTGTCGCAAGTGCTTGTATCATCACTGTATATGACATGGTTCACTGTTTGGATAGAGTTGCTTCACCTGCGTATGTTTATATTTTCTTTGTAGAAGCTTGGTCTATCATTTGGTCTGCATACATAAGCTTTTATGTTGTTTCTTTGATATTGAGACCTGTATTTTGATGTTCTGGTTCGAGGCTACACTTGTGCAGTTCTCTGGTCTTGTATCTGCTGATGTTGTTTCTTTTTACTGTTGCATTTATTTTGGTATAACTGCCCTCATGCACTTTGATATATAAGCTTGTCTCTGATCTTTTGGTCATGTTGTTAGTGGTATAGTTCTTCACTATTGTCTGGTCTTTGACGTTTTGTTTGCTTGGTGGGATTTCTTCGAGTCAGTTTGCATCGTTACAGTGGTTTCTTGATGGTGCACTGTCACACTGTCATCTGGATGCATTCTGTTGTTATCTGATTGTATAAGCTTTGATGCTTTGATGCTGTTTCATTTATGATCTGCCATGCTTCAGTTTTATTGTGCCTTGTGTTGAACCCAGTTTTAAAAACTCGGGTTTGACCTTGTGCTCGTGTCGTGATTTTATTTATATTGCACGTGAGTTGAACCCGGCTTTTCATTTGGGTTTGACCTGTGCTCACCTGTCCCTGTAGCATTATCAAGTGTATATCGATGTGCACGGCCTTGTGGTATGTACAGCGATACACTGTGCTTGTCACATTGTTCGTGTATGATAAATTCAAATGTAAATGATGACGAACAACCCAAATAACTGAGGCAAATAATATTTTCAAAATCCATATTTTATTTTATATTGCAAAAATATTTCTTTTTCAATTTTACTGCGTTAGTGAATATTTTTGCATATTGCTCAGATGCTGGATTCTAACTGGAATGAAGTTGAAGATGAACTACAAGTGTGAGTGATATGTAGTGAGCAATTTATGTAAATATGAAATTATGATGTATTATAAACAAAATTGTATATGTATAGTGAGAGCTTGAATTTGTACTATTCAAAAAATGTAATAAATATTTGTTTGAATAAAATTTCCGTTTGAATTCAAATTCTGTGTATTTAATTTTATTCGGCAAATATTTATTTAATCTCTGAAAAATAAATAGTACATTAACAAATACATTTAAACGAATATATATATGTTTATTATCATCAAACAAAAATCATATAAGCACATATTCAACAATCTCCCCCTTTTGATGACAACAAACATATATTTAAGATTTTGACCGTGTTAAATGTATTTGGTCAATGATATACTCTAATTGCTTCCCCTATTTAAATACTTCCTCTCTACACGATGCTCCCCCTACATATATGCATACAAATAGAAATATACAAATGAGCCTAGATGTAAATGGAAAATTATTTGACCTTTGCTTGATTTTATTTGACAAAATCTTAACTTTTCTATCCCCCTTTTGTTATCAGCAAAAGAATAATAGTGTTAGAGAAAATAGAGCTAATGTGATCGATATTAATCCAACATTAAAACTCAATTGAATACACATATTAAATTTCAATAAGAAAATCAAACAAAAATCATAACTGCCCTCGTTAGGCGCATATTCCACTTTTAGAAGTAATGGAAATGATGTCATCGTATAAAACCATACAGTTGTATCTGTTTGTGGTACACTTATATCAGGAATTTGAATATCTACTAATCATGCATAACAGTTAGGACTTTTAAATGAGATTAGTAGTATTCCAATTTAATTTTAAAAATGAATTCAAGTATCTTCTAATCACGCATAACCGTGATGACTTTTAAATGAGATTAGAATCAACTTGTTTATTTAATAAATCAATTTTGATATGCGTTCCATACATGCATAACCGTAAGGACTTTTAAATGAGCATGGAAGCACATAACAAATTCCAAGTAAATCACTAATGCATAACCGTGAGGACTTTTAAATGAGAGTGAATACTTTGGATTTTATTTTGTTTATAAAATGAAAAACGAACGATTCCTGTTTAAAGTACCACATATCAACAAACTATATTGAATTTTTGATGAGCAATGGTTAATAGAAATATGATAGACATAGAAATGGTTATAGAATCTTTACCCAACAAAAAGTTTTATAACTCTTGTTTGAATTTCTAAAGAAATTTTTCTAAAATATACTGTCTTGAGTAATGTACGAAAAATATCAACACTCATCACTTCTTTTAATCACTATTTATCTTTTTGATAATTAGTAGGGAGTCGGATTAGTCAAAATTTGTCATTTAAAATCAAATATTTTTTTTTCAAAATGACTAATCTAAAAATAGGGTCAAAAAATGATTTTCTCGAAGGGGTTATATGAGAAAAAATTTCTGCTATTTGAAAATTATTTGTAATGAAAAATATGCAGATATTTTCTTTGAAAAATGATGCAGTTACTAAATGTCTCACTATAAATCACGTTCAACTAGTGAGTTTTCTATCAACTATATTACCAGTATGATCTGCATCTGAATTTCTCTTTCACTTCAAAACATCACTAATTAAATTTGATAGACTAGACCATGAAGTGTGCATAAAAACTCAAACAGCATTTTAAATGGCATTCTTTTGAATTTGGATTGAAGCCGTGTAAATAATCAGAAAACCGTGAATATAGAGTTAGCCGTATTATAACCAAAAATATTATCATCCAACAAAACACTATTTTTAATCCAAACTAATATATATGAAGTAAATCCAATAATCTAGAGAATATAATTGGCCAACTATGTTGAGCAAGTCAGAATCAAAATCATCATCTTTACAACATCTCAATATTGGCTGATTTCATTCAGAATACGGTGCAGATTATCACATTTAATATATCGATCAAACAAATATACCTTCACCTGTTTTACCTTTACGATAATTTTTCGTGGTTTCCCATTGTGATTCTGTCACCTTTGTACTAGGCTAAGGAACTTTTGCTTTGTTGCCCGTTGTGTTTCTGGAGCAGCCAAAATCCAAAGAACACTGTTGTTGTTCCTTAGCCTGCCACCATACCTACACGATGAAAGATTTTTGTGACCTATTTTTTTTTATAGGTCCATGATTGTTAGTGGCAGAAACATTGTGAATAAACAATCCCTTTGGAACCCAAACTTGTTTAGTCCTTTTATTCTTGTTCCAATAGACATGAAATTTGTTTGTAGAATTCTTAGGAGCCCAAACTTGTATTCTTGTTCCTATAACTACAATTTTCAACACGATGTCCAATTATTTCACATCTAGCAAAGACACTCTTACCTTTTGCATTATCATCAGCGTGTGTTTTCCCAAAGCCTAGTCCTTTGCTGTTGTTAGCAAAAATTTGATTTCTCAATAACATGTTGAATGATTTTTCTCCTCTTGAAAAGTTATTCAGAGATTTCTCAAGATTTTGGACTTTGGTTTTTAGTGTTGTGTTTTCAGTTACAAGTGAGGTGCATCTATTTATAAAATCCTTTTTCCTAGTGTCAATGGTTTCCTTAAGACTCAACTTTTCTTTTTCAAGATTCTCAAAGCTATTCTTAAGTCTTGATAATTCCGAATCTAAAATTTTACATTTTTTACAGTCTAGGTTTTGAATATTTTCAAGTTCAGTTTCTAACCTAGAATTTTCATGGACAAGTTCTCTCCTATCAGATTTCAGTTTTTCAATTTTAGATTCAAGAGTATCAACTATTTTAGTAAGATCACAACACATCAAAGCAAGTTCTTTATAAGAATAGTCACCTCCCTCACTAGATTCCTCTGAGCTTGCTTCTGAACCTGATTTTGCCATAAGACACAAGTTAGCCTCCTCTGAGCTATTATTCGAAACTTCCTCTCCTTCTTCATCATCCCAAGTCGCTGCAAAGGCCTTCTTTTTCTTTTTCTTTCCTTTGTTGTTTTTGAGAAGTGGGCATTGTTGTTTGAAGTGGCCAGGCTTCTTGCAGTTAAAGCACGTCAGTTCATTATTGGAATTGTCAGAATCTTTTGGCCTATTACCACTTGTTTTCTTCTTGCATGGCTTGAATCTTGACCATTTCCTAAAATTAATGACAGCCATTGTAAGATATTCAATTGGATCTTCTTCTTCTTCACCGCTCTCTTCTTTTCTCTTTAAGGAAATCGTCTTCTTCTTTGATTCGGAGTTGTTGCATTCCTCCTTTGCTTTTAGCTCAAGCTCATATGTCATCAAGTTGCCTATCAACTCCTCTATGCTTAGTTTACTCAGATCTTTCGATTCTTGTATTGCCGTGACTTTTGCCTCAAAGCTCATCGGTAAGACTCGTTGCACCTTCCTCACAAGTTCTATCTCAGTGAATACCTTCCCAAGCACTCTAGCATTGTACACCAAAGTTGAAAAGCGTCCAAACATGTCCTTTATGCTCTCGCCTTTATCCATCACAAAGTTCTCGTATTCATTGCTGAATAGGGCAAGACGAGATTCTTTGACTTGAGAAGTTCCTTCATGTGTCACCTCCAAGGTATGCCAAATTTCTTGTGCAGTTTTACAATGCGAAATTCTATTAAATCCAGTCTTATCAAGAGCACTGATCAAAGCATTCATGGCTTTAGAATTTGTAGTTTTTAATTTCTTATCGTTAGCATCCCACCTATCCTTAGGTTTAGGAATCTCAGTATCACCAACAGTTACAGTGGGAGATTCATAGCCAGTTTCAATAATGTCCCAAACATCATAATCAACAGAACTAAGATAAATACCCATCCTAACTTTCCAATAAGCGTAATCATTCCCATTAAACATGGGTGGCCTAGCAATAGATTGCCCCTCAAAAAACGCATTATTTGGTAGATTCATGACTCTAAGAGTTAAAGAAAAATACCGGGCTTTGATACCACTTGCAGCATCAAGATTAACCCTAGAGGGGGGGGGGGGGGGCGAATAGGGTTATAGCAAATTTTCAACACAAAAACAACCTGTAGAAAAGTAAATAAGCTAAACAGTAAATCACACAAAAAATTTACCCAGCTTCGGCAACCCCTGCCTACTGCTGCATTCCCATATTTCTATTAGAATTAAAAAGTCTCCCGCTTACAAACACTCTAACAGACTCGCAAACCCTTCTACCGCCTATAGAGTTTTGCAAACTCGCAAACCCTGCTTACTGAACTAATCCTAACTAGACAATCTGACACAACCTAAATCCTAGGTGGTGATTTACCAAGATTTGATTCGAAAGATACAACCTTAAAAGAGAATTTAAATTTAAAACAAACTTAAAAACAATTTTAAAACTAAAACCCTAATGGAAATATAAACTAAAGCCTTTTTATATTAAAAACAAGGCCGACCCAAACTAAAACATATCATCCCCTTTTTTATTTCTCCGGCCTGCTTTCCTTTGTGAGATAATGGTGGCTTTGTTTCGTTCGTCCCTTTTTGCGTCTGAATTAGGGCTTTTGAAGATTGAAGCGCCGCTCTGTCAAATTGATTTCAGAAGCTTCGATTCCTTTCTTCGTTCGATTATATTATTCGCAGCTACCTCAATTTGGTCGAGTTAATTGTCAAAAATGGTATGCGATTTTTCCTTTTCCGATGTTGATTTTTGCTCGACCTTTGATTCGAGTTATTGATATTGTTCTATGTTGCTTGAACTCGAATGATCGATGATTTTACCGATGATGACTGTGGGTTTATATTTGGATTTGATTCAATTTTTCCACACATGCCGATGATGATTTAGGGTTGTATTTATATGGACTTCGTCACTTTCCTATTCCTCGATTGCCTGATATTCGTGACTTACTTGATGCACACGGTTTTTACGCTGAAGCTTTCGATTTTTCCTCGGTTGATACGGCAGAAACTTTCCTGTTTTATTTGGATTTGACTTTTGACTTTTTCAATTTTTATACTGTGTTAATTTCTGAATTAATTAAAATTCGATATTGATTTGAGAATTCAACTCCATAAATCTCAACTTCATTGCATTGATATTATACTGCAGTAACAAAGTATGCCTTGTCATGTGTTCGCACTGTATACTGTATCGGCCTACATTGTTCATGTCTTTCTGCTTGATGTTGTTGTTGGTCTGTAGCTCCATGTTTTGAGTTAAAACTACATTGACCTGACGCTGCACTGTTCACTGTATATAATGTTGCTGCATCATGTTGCATTGTTGTCCACCTCTCTTGTATCATTGGTTTTTCTCACTTGATGTTGTCGGTCTTCATGTGCCCAGTTGATATTCTGTTGCTCCAATTGTTTCATGTGTATTGGTTTGTTGAATTCACTTGATACTGTCACATGCTACTTGGTCGCTGTTGCATAAATGAACTGGTCATTCTTCACTATGGCCTTCGACTTTACATTTTCTGGACGTGAACTTGTAGTCTTTATTGGTGTCTGCATTGTCATGTTGTATACTCTCTGTATACATACTTGAGTCTTGTTCATCCAATTCATTGAGATTGTAGCTTGCTGTACATATGGACTTGGTGCATTGCTTCGAGTTGTATTTACACCACTTTCTATCGCAAGTGCTTATATCATCACTGTATATGACATGGTTCACTGTTTGGATAGAGTTGCTTCACCTGCGTATGTTTACATTTTCTTTGTAGAAGCTTGGTCTGTCATTTGGTCTTCATACATAAGCTTTTATGCTGTTTCTTTGATATTGAGACCGGTATTTTGATGTTCTGGTTCGAGGCTACACTTGTGCAGTTCTCTGGCCTTGTATCTGCTGATGATGTTTCTTTTTACTGTTGCATTTATTTTGGTATAACTGCCCTCGTGCACTTTGATATATAAGCTTGTCTCTGATCTTTTGGTCATGTTGTTAGTGGGATAGTTCTTCACTATTGTCTGGTCTTTGACATTTTGTTTGCTTGGTGGGATTTCTTCGAGTCAGTTTGCATCGTTACAGTGGTTTCTTGATGGTGCACTGTCACACTATCATCTGGATGCATTCTGTTATTGTCTGATTGTGTAAGCTTTGATGCTTTGATGCTGTTTCATTTATGATCTGCCATGCTTCAGTTTTATTGTGCCTTGTGTTGAACCCAGTTTTAAAAACTCGGGTTTGACCTTGTGCTCGTGTTGTGATTTTATTTATATTGCACGTGAGTTGAACCCGGCTTTTCATTTGGGTTTGACCTATGCTCACCTGTCCCTGTAGCATTATCAAGTGTATATCGATGTGCACGGCCTTGTGGCATGTACAGTGATACACTGTGCATGTCACATTGTTCGTGTATGGTAAATTCAAATGTAAATGATGACGAACAACCCAAATAACTGAGGCAAATAGTATTTTCAAAATCCATATTTTATTTTATATTGCAAAAATATTTCTTTTTCAATTTTACTGCGTTAGTGAATATTTTTGCAGATTGCTCAGACGCTGGATTCTAACTGGAATGAAGTTGAAGATGAACTACGAGTGTAAGTGATATGTAGTGAGGAATTTACGTAAATATGAAATTATGATGTATTGTAAACAAAATTGTATATGTATAGTGAGAGCTTGAATTTGTACTATTCAAAAAATGTAATAAATATTTGTTTGAATAAAATTTCTATTTGAATTCAAATTCTGTGTATTTAATTTTATTCAGCAGATATTTATTTAATCTCTGAAAAATAAAATAGTACATTAACAAATACATTTAAACGAATGTATATATGTTTATTATCATCAAACAAAAATCATATAAGCACATATTCAACAATATATATATATATATATATATATATATATATATATATAAAATTATTATAAAACTACCAAACTTCCCATATAAACTATATATATGTGTCAATATGACTTTTACATTGTACAACCTACATACATATTTAGAAAAATGTATATATATATATCATAAAGTCAAAAATTTATGTAACCTGAAACATATTATATTATTATATACTTTAAAATTTTCCAGCCGGTGTATATATACAGGCAAACACAACATATATAGTTGAAACCAAACCTATATGCATAGCCAGAGTCATTATAAAGTAATATAAGTAACATGAAAAACTAGATTATGCAGACTATCTATATATATATATATATATATGAAATTGTTATATAAGTATATATACTTGAACTATAAAAACTGTTATATAATATGCATATTTTAAACAATATTTGCTATAGAAATAAGTAGAAATATGCTTTATTATATAATATATAACTGACATTTTATATCAGGAAAAACAGACATATGTTAGCTATATATATCCTAAATTAAAAATTATAAACTCGTATATCTATAGAAACGACATATTATATACACCGATATAAATATAAATATATCTATATACACACACACAAACAACTTTCAATGTTAAAAATATAAACAACAGCTTGTAATATATAGATTGTTATAAATTATACATTGATAATCAACAGATTTGTAAAATTTGTATATATAAATCTTATATTTTATAACAACAATATATACAACCTTTATTTATAATACAACTGACACAACCTATATGTATTTTATAGAATAACTCTTATATATCTCAGGATAACAGATTGATATTTTATAAACTGGTATTTCATAAAGGTATATAACTTACATATATATATATATATATATTAAAATTAAATTCAATATTATATAAAACCCCATAACTCACTAATGTATATTACAGTAGATATATAACAGATTTATATAGTTAGTATAGCCTATATACCCGTACAACATGAAATAAACAAATTGGTATATATATCCATACTTATTTGTAAAAGAAACTAGAGAGAGGGCTATGCGCATGATGACCGTTGAGGTAGAGCAGGCGGCGAAGAAGGAGGAGCGGGAGGCGCAAGATCAAGGCAGCACTCTGCTTGGGTTCGGTGGACGATAAACGACCAGGGTGGTGGATCTCAGGTAGAAGGAAGGAGGGAACGAGTGGGAAGTGGAGGCATTCGGCAATCATGTGGACAAGGCCGAGGTGGATGTGGTGACGATTGGTTCTAAGGTAGAGCGAGGCCATGGGGTTGCAACGGTTATGCTCATTGATGGGCTAGACGCGGTTTTGTTCTTATGGCGAGCTGCCAACTGGGTCGGTGATGGGTGGAGGGGGAGAGCGGGTGGCGCGTTCGATACTCAAAGACGCGCATGCTGGGTTGACGTGGCTCATGGTGGTGGCCATGTGAAGGGTAGGTGAGAAAAATAAATATAAGAGAGGAAGAAATCTGGAAGGACAGAGCAAAGAGAACAATTGCCAAAAAACAAAGCAACTAATATATTTTATACTCTATAGAAGCAAGTAGGAAAAAAATGAACGAACCAGTGGAATTGATGAAACGTTGGAATAGAAAAGGTCAAGGCTGAATAATGATTGATGACTGTTTGAATTCACGTATGTACATGAAAAGACAAAAGAAACCAAAAGTCTTGAATACAGAACCGGTACGACTGATCGGCTCATCGATTTCATCATGCTCTGAACGTCGAAACACACGAATGAATAAACCATAGAGATCAGCACGATGAGACGATCAAAATGATATACAGATATTAATGGTACGACCGTCCTACCAAAAGTCGATATTGATACCAAAAATGTTGCAAATCTATCAAAAATAAGATAAACAGAGCAATAGAAGTCCAAATTTTGTGAAACGAATACAAATTTATTGTATAAAATATTCAGGTTTGGAAAATATTTTATTACCATCTAATATTATCTAATTTGAATTTAAATAAAATTACATAAGAAAATAAACTTCCATATTATCTGATGAAAATTTACCATTCGCTATGTTCAAATAGACGTATTCCAAATATTTAATTTTCAATTTAAAACATTATTATTTAAAATTTCACAAAAATTCAATTTATTAAATAATTAAAGCCACTAAAATTTACGGGTCGTTACATATACTCTCATATTTAATCTTTTTTAATTAAAATAAACGAGCATATTAGGGTATTTTACATATTTTAACCAAAATCTAAAATGTTTTCAAAACATCATTCATTAATCTTCATTTGGGGCCAAAAGGGTAATTTTATGCATGAATTTAATTGAAGAAAATTTATTTGCACATGTTAATTTTATTTTTTAGGAAATTGAGTGCAATTTGGAAGAAAAACATGGATATACGCACGCACATTTGTTGGAGGACAAAAGAATGTAGAAAAGAAAGGAAATAATGCAATATGGAGGAGCCCATATGTCCACTAACTAATGGACCATAACTAAAAGCATATGCACATGTTAATGGGGATTTAAATGCAAAAGCACATGTTAGGGGAGATTAAATTACTCCCTAATGATTACTTGAGGCTACACAAAATCAAGGGTATTTTAGCTCCCTAAAAAAGGAACTAGGATTTTAGGCATGTATAAATACCCCTTATGTTTCATGTAATAATCTCTTCTTTTATGCAAAATGAAAATGCAAGTTGTAGTCAGAAAATCAATGATAAATAAAATGGCTTCTTAAGCCTCTCCTTATTTCCTTTTATTGTCTACATGCTTTTCTTCCTTTCATGCTATTTTGTTTCATGCTCTTTTACTTTATGTTATCTTATGCTCTCTTTTAATTTATTCAATTAGTTTAGATTTATTTTATGCAAGTAGTTAGTTCTCTTTTCTTTTAATTAGCTCTCATTTTCCTTGCATTTTATGTTTAAATCATTTTGTGTTAATATGAATTCAATTATGAGAAGCTAAGCCCCTTCAATTTAGGGGTAATGAAGCTCTCATGAATCATATGGAATCAACATAGAATGGTTTCATTTATATTCTCTTATTTTATGCTCAGTGGAAATTTAGATGATGCAAGTTTATTAGCAAATTTGATAGCCTATGCTATTAGTCATAAATAGGTCATGCTTAATCAAATATAAACACAAGTTACATCATCATCATCTAATAGATATGATTTTGATAACGAAAGTCAAACTAGAATCAAAATTTGATGATCTATGTTACTAGTTCATAGTAAATAGATCATGCTTAGAATATATTTTATTTTTAATTTCATGATCATTTTCATGAGTTTTTAAAAGTGGGTTTGAATGGTGTGTTAGAGTTTGATGGTTTAAATTGTGCTAATTGATAGCACAAATATGACATGCCTATAATAAGAACATCAATCATTTCTACTTGAATATAAATGAGAGATTATAGACTAAATTTTTTGTTGATTTATATGAATGATTGGAAGTGGATTTACCTCTAAATTGCTCTTTAATATCATAGTTTTATTCTCATATTCATTCAAGTCTTAGTTTCATTTTTAGAAAAAAAATTAGCTAACAATCTCCTTTCAACTTTGGGCTAATTTGATTGAGTAATCTTAGAATTTTGCTTTCTCCGTGGATCGACCCTACTTGCATATGTATTACAATTGTACACCGTGCATCTGCGGTTTTATTACGATGTATTTCCAATGGTATTTTAATCGATAGAATTTTCCATCGCGAACACTATCCGAAGATGAGAACTGGTCGTTTATGTCCCATTCACACATCTCACCAAGAAGCAATGACATATGGTTTTTGGGTAGTGGATGTTCAAAACATATGCTCGGGACAAAGTCGTTGTTCATGGAGCTCGATGAGTCGTAGACAGGGGACGTTCGTCTAGGTAACAACAAGCAAATGCAAGTGGCAGGGAAAGTATCATTACTACCAAAACTATGCAAGGTGTTGTAAAACTTCTTTATAGTGTGCAATTTTTTCCTAATTTAGCTCGAAATTTGTTGAGCTTTAGCTAATTAATGAGTAGTGATTACAAGATTGTGTTTGATGATGATATGTGTGCTATGATCGATAAGAAGTCTGGTTATAATATAGTAAATGTTCATGTGACTCAAAATATAATGTTTTCACTTGATATTTCAAATAATGTTGTGTGAAATGCACTGAATGCTAAAGTAAAAAATGAACCGAGTTATGGCATTTGCGATATGGAAATTTGAATGCACGTAGTTTGCAAGTTTTGAGTCCAAAAGAAGTGGCTGTAGGCTTATCACAAAATAGGTGAGCTTAATTTCTGTGAAGGTTGTGTATATGGAAAGCATAGTAGAGCTTATTTTTCTATTAGAAAGGCATGGAGGGCTTCAAAATGTCTTGAGTTTGTGCATGCTGATTTGTGTGGTCCTACGAAAACCGAGTCATTAGGTGGAAAATGATATTTTTTGTTGTTCACTGATGATAATTCACGTATGATTTCGATTTATTTCTTAAAATTCAAGTCTGAAGCATTTGAGAATTTTAGGAAATTCAAGGCACTGGTGGAAATCCAAAGTGGCAAACACAAAATTGCTCTCCGAGTTGATTGAGGAGGTGAGTTTGTGTTTGATGAGTTTAATGCCTTCTGTGATGAGCATGCAATTCACAGAAATCTTACAACACCATACACACTGAGTAGAGTGGGGTGTGTTAGCACCAGAATTGGTCACTAACACCCTTGAGAAAGATTATGTAGAGAGATAAATGAAGAAAGTAAATTGAAATAGAGAATTGCATGCTAAATTAAACGCAAAAAACAAGAACACCGGATTTATAGTGGTTCAGCGTAATTGCCTACGTCCACTTTGAGTTTTGATCTTTATTGCTTTCACAAATGATTGAACACAGATACAATCCGTACTATATTGACTTGAATACAAGTGCTAAGTAAAATAGAATAAGTCTTGAATGCAGCAGTCTCCCAGTATTCTCCAAAAAAGGTCCCTTTCACTGTGTCCCTGCTCTTCTATTTATAGACGAAGATGTGTTGGACTTCCCTCATGGGCCTAGGAGCAAGGTATCTTGGCCCGTGGTAAGTAACTTCTATGCGTCAAGCCATAGTTGTCGAACGGCAATTACCAAACCACACATCTAGGCCGAACGACATTTGTATGTTGAGCAAGGGAGGCATGCCGAATGGTACTTGTATGCCGAATGAGGCATTGCGCCGAGTGAAGTGTGTAGGCCGAACGAGTCCTGTGCCGAGCGAGACTTCATGCCGAACGCGGGAAGATGCCGGACGACTCACTTATGCCGGGCGAGGCTTCATGCCGAACGAGGCTTCATGCCGAACGGGGGAAGATGCTGACTGACTCACTTATGCTGAGAGAGGCCTCGTGTCGAACGAGGCTTCGTGCCGAACGACCGTTTCATGCCGAGCAAGGCCTTGTGCCGAGCGAGGCTTCATGCTGAACGAGGCTTCATGCCGAACAAGGGAAGATGCCAAATGATTCGTTTATGCCACGTGAGGCCTCATGCCGAACGAGGCTTCATGTCGAACAGTCCTTCCATGCCGAGCGAGGCCTTGTGTCGAGCGAGGCTTCATGCTGAACGAGGCTTCATGCCGAACGAGGGAAGATGCCGAACGATTCACTTATGCCGAGCGACCTTTTTATGCCGAGCGAGGATTCATGCCGAGCGACCCTTCCATGCTGAACGAAGCCTGTGCCGACCAAGTTACCTATGTCGAGCCTCTTGTTACATGGTCAAACAACCGGGTAACACTTTCCCCTCAAAGTGTATCATGTGGACGAACATGATGCACTTTGATCGATGAGTAATCCATGTTTTTCTTTAAGCCCTTGTTCTGTCCTCTCGATAGTGATGCCGAACGGTCTACTAAATGTCGAACGACATATTGATGCCGAACGACATACTGATGTCCAACGACATACTGATGCCGAACGACCGAGGTGCCTTGACCGTTTCTACCGGTCATTGTCTCTTCACCTTCTTCCCTTCCTACAATAAAATTCAATACTTATCCTCTTCCTCCCTTTTACCTTTTACCTCCGCTCTAAAAACCTTATGAACTCGACTTTTTCTAAACCCTTGCTAAGATCTCAACCTCTCTTTAAATCCCCGAGTCTTATTCGTTACCTCTCGACTGCCTTCAACAGCAAGCCTGAGTGGATTTCCACTTCTAAATCAAGTATCTCACTAGACTCCGACTCCTTCTCCTAGGTATGAACCTCTTACTAGCTTGACGTTCTCCAATTTGGGGCTTCGTACAAGATTCGAATTCGCAATTTTCATCTAATTCAAAAATGATGGAAGCCATATAGATTAGGAAAATAGATCTGGGGGTTTAAACGAGCCTTAGGATTAGATGGAGAGGAGGATGGAAGAGTCTAACGACCCTGACTCTACCTTCGAAAATCGGCACCGAATACGTCAACCGTATTCAAATGCCGCAGATCCAAACGTCGAATCTGGTTCGCTGGAGCTTATAACACATTAAGTATAAAAACATAGCGGAAGAAAATGAATAATATAACATTAATATCCAACAGATACAATATCTGATACAATATGATACAACAGAATGATACAATAGATATCAATACTATCAGAGATACAAGACACAGGAGAAAGAATATCTTCAATAGAATGCATCTCCAAAGGAATATAAAGAAGATAAAATCCAAAGCTGCATTCCAATTTAATGCTCCAAAGATCTCCAAGTCATAAGCTCAAACCCAAAAGCAATCATGCTAAATGAAGCAACTCGATCCAATTGCGATTGCCAAAATCCAAAGATTTAATGCTATCGAATCTACACTTACTATTCGACTATCTGAAAACCCCAACTCTAGACTGTCCGTATGGAAATTGTGGGCATCCAGAGTTTAGGAAGGGAACAATAAAATCCAGGTCAGTCATGGGACTGGTATGAGCAAACAAAAACAGTTTATCTTTAGAACAAACAAAAAAAGAATTTAAAATAAATCCGCAATGCTTTTTGGAAAATGAAACTAGCATAAGGCCTCCTGGCATACACACCATGCAATCGCACACTTGGGGGAGATTTCTCCTTATGATAGTCAAAAATGCTTGATACGCGGAAACCATTTGATATTATTATTAGTGCATAGTGGAAAACATTTGCATGTATAATATTAATCTTAGCCAGTATACGTACCATTATAGTATGCCTATTATAACTACCATGTTAAATGGCAGGTTCTACAACTAAAACCGTACAATGCGCGTATTGGATGATTGGATTTCCAACAAATGGTCAGGCTAAGGAACTTCCTATTGCCACATGGGAATGCCTCTGGAGGGACGCCTCGAGAACCTACCCGGATCTCTGCCAACAAAAGGTCGGCTTCCTCCCTGCCTGGAAGTAACACCTAAGGATATGCCATCCTCGGTTGTTTGCGACCTTTATCCGAGGTACCTGTACACCAACAACATCACACAGTAATAAATTTACAGTGTCCATATGAGTTAAGTATCTGGGCTCCATACCATGATACCACCCTTTTCCAGAAGGAATGGACATACCCTAGGGGCGCGACCCTTGCAACCTTGCCGCATCTTTCCTGTTTCGACCATTACCGGGTTGTGAGGTCCTGATGCAGTCTCGTCCACAAAGCTATGCTTTTTCACAAAGCCATGCTTTGATCAACAAATGATCAGCAACACTTCGTATGCCACATTACCAAATTAGGAATGTATCACTAGTAACCATCAACTACATAACCTTTGAGCTCGTACGTCTCAGAGAAGGGTGTTAAGCTAAGAGAATAAATCTCTGCCACTAAACGGAAATGTATTTGATAGAAACTGGTTTTACATCTCAAAGTGTAATGTCAGACACACATCCATACAAGTCTGTTCCGGGTTCGAACAGAACAGAAGGCACTTCCGAAGAAGCCCTTGCAATCCGGGTATTCACAATCCCGATTCGACTTCCCATCACTTAGGGAATCTCTATACCGGCGCGACTCAATGCAAAGACAATCGACCGGTTAGCCTTTCATTTTCGAAAATACCCGGTCTTCACTACCAGTCTTCAAATGCTATCCATAACGACGTATCATTATTCGAAATGGGTTATATGACATAAGGTACTCTCCCGGCTAAACCGAATAACAAGCGCATAATTTAAAATCATATGGATAATGGGATCTTAATTAAGTCACAACTTATTACCTAAAACTTTTCTTTCAAATGTTTTAAACAAATTACCATTTCCAAATCTTTAAACAAAAAGATTACTTCACAAAGCTCATTAATATTTCACAAAGATTCATTCAAAGCCTTCAAAACCATTTCTTTTTCCAATTGGATTAACTCGTCCAATTATTTAATCAAAAACTCAATTCATAGCTTTCACAACCCATTTACAAAGATTTATTCACGATTACCATTTCAAGTCTTTTATATAAAAGATACTCCTTTTAAAATCCTCTTTAATTTCAAAACAAGATTCAACAGTCTTTCACAAAGATTCATTCATAGCTTTTAAAACTACTTCAATTCCATATCAAACTTGAAATCATTCAATACAAATTGAAAATCCTTTCTTTGTATGAAAGCTATTATTATTTGAAAACAAATAGTTTTCGTTTCGGAAAAATCTGATTCCATTTATACAAGTTTAAGCCCTTGGGTTAAATTCAAATTCCCAAAACAATATCTTTAAAATGGTTAAAAACCCATATAAACACATTTATAACTTGTATAACATTGTTTTCCAAACATAGAATTCAATTTCAAATTTTGAATTTAAATTCAAATCAAAGTATTTAAATTCCAAACTTTATCAAGTTATTCAAATATCTTTTGTTTTTAAAACTCCTTTTCAAAAGCTTTTCACATTTAACCCAATTCCATTTCCAAAAACTATTTGATTCAAAATTCAACTTTAAAACCATTTCAAAATATCTGTGACTTAACCGATTTCCTCGTGAAATCCATATTTGTGTGTGTATAGTGTGATCCAGGGGTTTTACCCAATAGTGCAACAATATCAATCATTACAGATACAATCGTAGCAATATCGATAAGCGGTATAATCCTATAACGCTTATCTATATACACAGAATCACAGATAAATAATATAATGCATTATAGTTACATTCATCACAACTTGAATTAAAACAATCCAAATCACAAAGCATCACACGGCAGAGATGACAAAACAATTCACAGCAGTCAATAGAATATAATCATCCATAAATAAGGTTAATTGATCATCTGATTAATTGAAATCAGATAAATTACTAATCCTGGATGATTAACATTAGTTAATCACAATTTATGTTAATTAATCATCCTTTGATTATTTATTAATTAACCTTAATTAATGAATTAATTAACCTTTAATTATTAAAGAATTAATCTTAATTAATTAATTACCCTTAATTAATTATTCATAATTAATTAATTAATTAACGCTTAATTAATTATCATTTAATTAATTAGTCCTTAATTAATTATTTATTTATCGTTAATTATTAATTAATTAATTCTTAATCACCTTTATTAATAAATCATTAATTAATTCTTAATTATAAATTAATTTAATTAACCTTTAATTAATTAATTACTTCTTAAATTAATTACCTTAATTACATTAACTAATTATCCTTAATTAATTAACCTTTAAACACTTGATTAATCAATCTTTAATCATTACTTATCCATTCTTAATTACTTTCACTAAATAATTCTTATAAATCAATTATTCATTAATTACTTAATTAACCAAACTTAAATTATGAATTAATTGATCTTAATTACTCTATTTAAGTAATTAACTTCAAATAATAAATTTCCTTTAACAAATATGTTAACTTAGACTTCAAAAATTAATTAACAAATTAAAACATCCTTTATATTAATTAACTTCTTTAAATATTATTAAGTTTATTTAATATAAACTTTCAAAATAAAGTTTATATATATTTTAAAACGTTTAAAACTTGGTTAATTAAAATAATTTATTCAAAAACCTAATTAACCAATTTTTAAAAACTTAGATAACATCTAATATAAAGAGGAAATTTGTTTTAACAAAATTTGTTTTTAAATAATCTGATTTCCTTTGAGATTTTGAAACTGTTTTTCGTATAACATCAAAAACCCCAAGCAAATCCCTCATCTACTCGAACTTGCACCCGGGCAAACCCACGCTTCACCCTGCTTCGAGAAAATCGTCCTATATCATGCGCTACCCCCGAGTTTCCTACCTTCTTCCCCAAACTGTTCGAACCCAGATACATACATTTGCACGTATACGTGCACAAGCTCCACAACAACTTCCGATCGACGTCGAGGCCACTGGAACACCATCGACGATCACCAGAGTCGAATCGATCAACCCAAAACATGAAGTCATCATTAAATCAAAATCGAGCCAAAATTCGAACTTCCTAGAAACTACATGCTCGCCTGAAAAACTCTTCTCCTCGCCGTTATACACCACTAGAAAACCACGCCCTTCTGGCCAAAGGTGCCTCGACCCACCACGAACTCAACCCCCTGGTGCGATCGCCCCACTATATCGATGCGCGACTACCACCTTCAAAACACAAGAATGCAATCCAAATCTCCAAAAACAATGGATTTAAAAATTATCTTGCATTTTTCCTTCAATCCATGATCACTCCAACACTCATTGACGCGATTCCGAAGTTCGACAATTGATTGATCACCCGAAATTCGCAAAAATACTTTCCGTTCAACGTAGAAATTTACGATCATCTCCTAGTTAAAAATCGTGATATATCCACCAAAAATCATCATTTTATAACGCTAATCTAATTATGAAATCGGATTTCAAAGACTAAAGTTTCGATTTTCTTGATAAAAATGTTTTTACCGTGAAATTCTATTTTCACAATATTTATATAATATTTTTGACTTGGAATTATTTTTAAAATTAAGTTCACATTCATACCTTTATTTCATATTAAACGATCTTACTTTAATAATGATTGTAGGAAGAGCAATTTAATTTTTTTTCTTATTTTGAAGACAGGTTTTGAAACCTGAAATCAACAGAGGCAAATCTTGCCTTCAAGCCAGACATGCATCCTCACCCATGTACCCTAATATATTCATATAAACATGTTTTATAGCATCATCAATATCATTCATCATCACAGAGCACAGATCAAAATAAAAGTTTGGGTCTTAAAGGGGTTTGCTCACCAGAGATTGATGAACAGAGGACAAAATCTTGAGTTTTGAAAACCCTGTGTTGCTCTTAATGTTGAACTGCTTTAACTTTTCTTTGATTCAAATTTTACCTGCCTTGAAAATGTTTTTCTTAATCTTTGCATTGTTTTAAATTTCTTGAAGCTTTAAACTTTGCTTTGAATTTGTCTCAGGCTCTTGAATGTTAGATTGATACTTGCTTGCTTCAAAATTGTTGTCAGGCTGGAAAGCTTGAACACTTGCTTGATTTTGCATTGCAAACAGATCTGGTTTCAGGTTGAAGATTTTTTTTGCACTCTGGTTTGATAAAATTTGGTTTTGATCTGAGCTTTGTTTCAGATTGAAATGCATTCATATCTCAGTTTTTCTTTGAACTTTGTTTGAAATTTTCTTTTTTGAACTGTTTTGAAATTTCAGATTTGAGAAAATGTTTTACTAAATTCAAATTAAAAGATAAATTCCACTTATTCGATTAATTCAACACTTGTCAATATTTGCATCAATATTTTACAAATGTATTTCACATGTCTTTGGATATTTACAAATGTCTTAAAAGTGCATTTCTTATGTTTCAACCCTTGTCTTATTTTTTTATTTATTTACATAAATTAAGTCTTTATTAGTTATGTTTATATCCCTAATTTACATTATTTTGTAAATTTTGTTTTAAACCTTTTGTTAGTATAAATTATGTATGATGTTCTTATAAATGTACATATGTTTTTTTTCTTTTGTTTTTTTTATATTTTTATACAAACTTAATTCAAGCAAGTTTTAAAAAGAAAGGATATAAACCTTTTATTCAACTCTTATTTAAACTTAAACTTAAGTTTAAAATATCTTTATATAAATTTTTTTATTTCCAAAAGAAAATAAACTTTTAAAATTTTAAATATAAAGTTTTTTTATTAAGTTTATTTTCAAGATGTTTATTTTTGAATTCCAAACCAAAATTCTATTCACAATATCTTTCTATATATTTATATGTATATACTAACTATATATTTATTTTCAAGTGTATAAAAGAAAAGTGTTAAATCTAATTAAATTTTAAGATTTTTTTTAAAATTTCCAAATCCAATTCTATTTTATAAGATATTTATTCTTGAATTTCTAATTCAAATTTCAAATAAAAACCTATTTATATAAATAAATAAGCACATATCTTATTAAATTTGAAAAATTCAATTTAATTCACAGTTTAGATCAAAAATTTATATCAGCTACCAATTTAAATTTACTCAAAAATCGGGATCATTACAGATTCCCCCTTAAGAAAATTTCGTCCTTGAAATTTGAAAGTACAAGGCAACAATAGAATATAGAAAGATTGAGAGATGAATCACCAGATCAAGCTGAAAATCTATTCTGCATTTGGCTTACCAAATCAGAATATCAGCAATAGATGTGAGAACAAACCCATACAATATTACACAAGATACTCGGGTCAGCAGATCTACGAAATATACAGGGAATCGGTTAGTTCGAAGGGATAACTAATCGTTCGTAGAATATATCGAGACCCAAACAATAGATAAATGGATTTAATCCTCCATAATTTTCAAACACTAGGTGTGAATTCCAAACTTAGTTCGGAACACCCTAAAGTTTACACCAACTTGTCCCTCTTCGGACTTTGATCTTCACAAGAAATCACAATAAAAATATCAAATTTGGTTTTAATCGAAATTGTTTTATCGATACAATAAAATTTAACTTCATATTTTAGTTAATTAATTTATTTCAATTTAATTTTTCAAATTTATCAAAGTTAAAAACGAAAAGCTGATAGAAAGCCAACGAAGAGAATACGAAATAGAAACTTATTTATAAGGATTCGTAGGGCCACCATCACACCGAAGCTTCTTCCTTGAGCTGCCATGAAGACAACAAAGAATTTGAAATTGGATCAAAGGAGATTGAGAAGAAAGTTGTTTCCACTATCGCAGGGTAATGACCATTTGTTATGGTACTCCCCTAACCCCTATCTCGTCCTTTTCTTGCACTCATACTTACTATCAGTGAATAGTAAGAGAATTTACTGAGGCACACGAATGGATATCTTTGGGATATACTCATTCTAAGGTATACTTCACCCTATCTCTAATGAGTTACCTAATGTGTTATACTCCTGAGCTAAAGTTTTAACCTTCATCTCTGATACTACTTCTAATGACCTTGACTCGACCTTTGAAAATCGGCATCGAATACGTCACCCGTATTCAAATGCCGTAGATCCAAACATCGAATCTGATTCGTCGGAGCTTATAACACATTAAGTATAACAACACAATGGAAGAAAATGAATAATATAACATTAATATCCAATAGATACAATATCTGATACAATATGATACAACAGAATGATACAATAGATATCAATACTATCAGAGATACAAGACACAGCGGAAAGAATATCTTCAATAGAATGCATATCTAAAGGAATAGAAAGAAGATAAAATCCAAAGATGCATTCCAATTTAATGCTCCAAAGATCTCCAAGTCATAAGCTCAAACCCAAAAGCAATCATGATGAATGAAGCAACTCGATCCAATTGCGATTCCCAAAATCCAAAGATTGAATGCTATCGAATCTACACTTACTCTTTGACTATCTAAAAACCCCTACTCTAGACTGCCAGTGTGGAAAATTATGGGCACCAAGAGTTTAGGAAGGGAACAATAAACTCCGGGTCAGTCATGGGACTGGTATGAGAAAACAAAAATAGTTTATCTTTAAAACAAACAACAAAAGAATTTGAAATAAATCCGCAATGCTTTTTGGAAAATGAAACTACTACAAGGCCTCCCGGCACACACACCATGCAATCGCACGCTTGGGGAAGATTTCTCATTACGATAGTAAAAAATGCTTGATACACGAAAACCATTTGATATTATTATTAGTGCACAGTGGAAAACATTTGCAAGTATAATATTAATCTTAGTCAGCATACGTACCATTATAGTATGCCCATTATAGCTACCATGTTAAATGGCAGGTTCTACAACTAAAACCGTACAAGGCGCGTATTGGATGATTGGATTTCCAACAAATGGTCAGGCTAAAGAACTTCCTATTGCCACATGGGAATGTATCAAGTTGGTGTAACCATCAACTAGTACCATCAACTAGTAACCATCAACTAACTTATCTCGTACGTCTCAGAGAAGGGTGTTAAGCTAAGAGAATAAATCTCCGCCACCAAACAGAAATGTATTTGATAGAGACTGGTTTTACATCTTAAAGTGTAATGTCAGATACACATCCATACAAGTCTGTTCCGGGTTCAAACAGAACCGAAGGCACTTCCGAAGAAGCCCTTGCAATCCGTGTATTCAAAATCTCGATCGGACTTCCCATCACTTAGGGAATCTCTATACAGGCGCGACCCAATGCAGAAATAATCGACGGGTTATCCTTTCTTTTCGAAAATACCCGGTCTTCACCACCGGTCTTCAAAATGCTATCCATAACGACGTATCATTATTCGTAATGGGTTATATGACACAAGGTCCTCTCCTGGCTAAACTGAATAACAAGCGCATAATTGAAAATCATATGGATAATGGGATCTCAATTAAGATAACTTATTACCCAAAACTTTTCTTTCAAATGTTTTAGACAAATTACCATTTCCAAATCTTTAAACAAAAAGATTACTTCACAAAGTTCACCAATCTTTCACAAAGATTCATTCATAGCCTTCAAAACCATTTCTTTTTCCAATTGGATTAACTCATCCAATTATTTAATCAAAAACTCAATTCATAGCTTTCAAAACCCATTTCCAAAGATTAATTCACTATTCCCATTTCAAATCTTTTATATAAAAGATACTCCTTTTAAAATCCTCTTCAATTCCAAAACAAGGTTCAATAATCTTTCACAAAGATTCATTCATAGCTTTCAAAACTATTTCTATTCCATTTCAAACTTGAAATCGTTCAACAAAAATTGAAAATCCTTTCTTTGTATGAAAGCTATTATTATTTGAAAACAAATAGTTTTCATTTCGGAAAAATACGATTTCATTTATACAAGTTAAAGCCCTTGGGTTAAACTCAAATTCCCAAAACAATATTTTTAAAATGGTTAAAAACCCATATAAACACATTTATAACTTGTATAACATTTTTTAAACCATAATTTCCAAACATAGAATTCAATTTCAAGTTTTGAATTTAAATTCAAATCAAATTATTTAAATTCCAAACTTTATCAAGTTATTAAAATTACTTTTGTTTTTAAAACTCCTTTTCAAAAGCTTTTTACATTTAACCCAATTCCATTTCCAAAAACTATTTGGATTCAAATTCAACTTTAAAACATTTCAAAATATCTGTGACTTAACCGATTTCCTCATGAAATCCATATTTGTGTGTGTATAGCGTGGCCCAGGGATTTTACCCAATAGTGCAACAATATCGATCATTACAGATACAATCACAGCAACATCGATAAGCGGTATAATCCTATAACGCTTATCTATATTCACAAAATCACATATAGATAGTATAAATGCATTATAGATAAATACGTTACATTCACCGCAGCTTGAATTAAAACGAATCAAATCACAAAGCATCACACAACAGAGATGACAAAACAATTCACAACAGTCAATAGAATATAATCATCCATAAAGAAGGTTAATTGATCATCTGATTAATTGAAATCCGATAAATTACTAATCCTAATTGATTAACATTAATTAATCATCCTTTGATTATTTATTAATTAACCTTAATTAATGAATTAATTAACCTTTAATTATTAAAGAATTAATCTTAATTAATTAATTACCCTTAATTAATTATTCTTAATTAATTAATTAATTAACCCTTAATTAATTATCATTTAATTAATTAGTCCTTAATTAATTATTTATTCATCCTTAATAATTAATTAATTAATTCTTAATCACCTTTATTAATAAATCATTAATTAATCCTTAATTATAAATTAATTTAATTAACCTTTAATTAATTAATTACTTCTTAAATTAATTACCTTAATTACATTAACTAATTATCCTTAATTAATTAACCTTTAAACACTTGATTAATCAATCTGTAATCATTAGTTATCCATTCTTAATTACTTTCACTAATAATTCTTATAAATCAATTATTCATTACTTACTTGATTAACCAAACTTAAATTATTAATTAATTTATCTTAATTACTCTATTTAAGTAATTAACTTCAAATAATAAATTTCCTTTAACGAATATGTTAACTTAGACTTTGAAAGTTAATTAACAAATTAAAACATCCTTTATAGTAATTAAGTTCTTTAAATATTATTAAGTTTATTTAATATAAACTTTCAAAATAAAGTTTAGGTATATTTTAAAACATTTAAAATTTGGTTAATTAAAACAATTTATTCAAAAACCTTATTAACCAATTTTTAAAAACATAGATAACATCTAATATAAAGAGGAAATTTGTTTTAACAAAATTTGTTTTTAAATAATTTTATTTCCTTTGAGATTTTGAAACTGTTTTTCATATAACATCAAAAACCCTGAGCAAATCCCTCATCTACTCGAACTTGCACCCGGGGAAACCCACGCTTCACCCTGCTTCGAGAAAATCGTCCTATATCACGTGCTACCCCCAAGTTTCCTACCTTCTTCCCCAAACTTTTCGAACCCAGATACATACGTTTGCACGTATACGTGTACAAACTCCACAACAACTTCCCATCGACCCACCTGAACATCATCGACGTTCACCAGAGTCGATTCGATCAACCCAAAACATGAAATCATCATTAAATCAAAATCAAGCCAAAATACAAACTTCCTAGAAACTACATGCTCGCTTGAAAAACTCTTCTCCTCTCCGCTACATGCCACCAGAAAACCACGCCCTTCTGGCCACGTGCCTCGACCCACCACGAAATCAACCCCTCGGTGTGATCGTCTGAAACACCATGTCGGTGTCAAAAATAACCTGCGACTACCACCTTAAAAACACAGGCCTTAAACCCTAATGCAATCCAAATCTCCAAACATAATGGATTTAAAAATTATCTTGCAATTTTCCTACAGTCCATGATCACTCCAGCACCCATTGACGCGATTTCGAAGTTCGACAATTGATTGATCACCCGAAGTTCGCAAAAATCCACTTTCCGTTCAATATAGAAATTCACGATCATCACTTAGTTAAAATCGCGAGACATCCACTAAAAATCGTCATTTTATAACGCTAATCTAATTATGAAATCAGATTTCAAAGATTGAAGCTTTGATTTTCCTAATAAAAATGTTTTTACTGTGAAATTCTATTTTCAAATATTTATATAATATTTTTGACTTGGAATTATTTTAAAATTAATTTCACATTCATACCTTTATTTCATCTTCAATGATCTTACTTTAATAATGATTGTGGGAAGAGCAGTTTAATTTTTTTTTCTTATTTTGAAGACAGGTTTTGAAACCTGAAATCAACAGAGGCAAAATCTTGCCTTCAAACCAGATATGTATCCTCACCCATGTACCCCAATATATTCAGATATACATGTTTTATAGCATCATCAATATCATTCATCATCACAGAGCACAGATCAAAATAAAAGATTGGGTCTTAAAGGGGTTTTCTCACCAGAGATTGAAGAACAGAGGACAAAATCTTGAGTTTTGAAAATCCTGTGTTGCTCTTAATGTTGAACTGCTTTAATTTTTCTTTGATTCAAATTTTTCCTGCCTTGAAATCGTTTTGCTTAATCTTGCATTGTTTTAAATTTCCTGAAGCTTTAAACTTTGCTTTGAATTTGTCTTAGGCTCTTGAATGTTAGATTAATACTTGCTTGCTTCAAAATTGTTTACAGGCTGGAAAGCTTGAATACTTGCTTGATTTTGCATTGCAAACAGATTTGGTTTCAGGTTGAAGATTTTTTTTCTTTCTGGTTTGATAAAATTTGGTTTTGATCTGAGCTTGGTTTCAAATTGAAATGCATTCATATCTCAGTTTTTCTTTGAATTTTGTTTGAGATTTTTTTTTGAACTGTTTTGAAATTTCAAATTTGAGAAAATGTTTTACTTAATTCAAATTAAAAGATAAATGCCACTTGTTCAATTAATTCAACACTTGTCAATATTTGTATCAATATTTTACAAATGTATTTCGCTTGTCTTTGTATATTTACAAATGTCTTAAAAATGCATTTCTTATGTTTCAACCCTTGTCTTATTTTTTTTATATCTATTTGCATAGATTTAAGTCTTTATTAATTAAGTTTATATTCCTAATTTACATTATTTTGTAAATTTTATTTTAAACCATGTGTTAGTATAAATTATGTATCATGTTCTTATAAATATACATATGTTTTTTTTCTTTTGTTTTTTTATATTTTTATACAAACTTAATTCAAGCAAATTTTAAAAAGAAAGGATATAAACTTTTTATTCAACTCTTATTTAAACTTAAACTTAATTTTAAAATATCTTTATATAAATCATTTTTTTATTTCCAAAAGAAAACAAACTTTTAAAATTTTAAATATAGATTTTTTTTATTAAGTTTATTTTCAAGATATTTATTTTTGAATTCCAAACCAAAATTCTATGTACAATATCTTTCTATATATTTATATGTATGTACTAACTATATATTTATTTTCAAGTACATAAAAGAAAAGTATTAAATCCAATTAAATTGTAAGATTTTTTTTTTAAATTTCCAAATCCAATTCTATTTTCTAAGATATTTATTCTTGAATTTCTAATTCAAATTTCAAATAAAAATATATTTATAAATAAATAAGCATATATCTTATTAAATTTGTAAAAATTCAATTTAATTCAAAATTTAGATCAAAAATTTATATCAATTACCAATTTAAATTTATTCAAAAGTCGTGATCGTTACAGAAGGGGCGTCGGTTCAGTAAGAATTGGTGAGGGTAGGGTCTGTTGGTCGAGGGTGGCATGCGAGTTGAAAGTGGTGGTCGATTGGCCGTTTAGGAATGTACTTAGTTTGTTCAAAGGAATGAGTTGGAGGAAGACGTGTGGCTGTGGCTCGGCATGACATCTGCATGATTCATCTATGCCGAGCGATAGAGAGGGAGTGTAGGAGTGAGGTTGAAGTTTGCGTTAGCGTGTCGAGTGATGTGGCTTGGTATAACAACGGCTCGGCATAACTCCCTTATGCCAAATGAGGTAATAGGGAGTGCAGAAAAGAAGTAGGAGTTGTGGGCAAAGTGGCTAGAGATGCGGCTCGACATTACTCGCCAAATGACCCATATGTGCCGAGCGATTGAGAGGGAGTGCAGGAATGAAGTAGGTGTTGAGGGCAGAGTGCAGAGCGATGCGGCTCGGCATGACTGCGGTTCGGCATGATTTGCTGCTTGCCGAACGGTGATGAGGGAATGTAGGAGGGTAAAGTAGACAATAAATAGCCGAGTCTTTCCTAGCCCGAACTTATGACAGTGAACAGGGACAAGGACTTAAACAATCAAGCATACCAGACAATCCAAACTACTAACCCACCTGTTTCGGTAACTATGAACCTGAATTTAACTTGATTAAAACAGATAATAACCTTCACCATACAGTGTTGATGTCGAGCTCAAAACAGAAACCATCATACTACAAGCTCTCGGAGACAGTCAGCGATGACGGTCTTCGAAGATGAAAGTCCAAAGCTTAACTTTATTTCATAAACTTTACGACTTGTAACTCTTTGATACTTATACTTGAACGGTTGCACTAATTCACATACCACATGGGGGAGTATTTTGTTGTTATGTCTAATGTCGATCATTTCTCAAGTGTAGTTTAAACAGGTGTTTCATCAGATTCAACATTCACTAGAGAAGTCCAGAAAATCTAGTTCTGCCACGATCTCGGACAGACCCAATCTAACTTCTCAACAAGACTTCAAAACCATCGACCATTCCGGTACAAGATATTTCGAGTCCCACGATTGCATCCGTCGACTTGGATCCCGATGCCTTGGATGCAGCAATCTTTTCAGACGATCTGATCGATTCTCAAGCCACAAGAATTAACGAAAGCGCTCTTCGTCACATATGCTCGGAACAAGGGATTCCTTTCGATGATGTGTTGGTTCCATCAGGACAAGATCATCCTCACCTGCCCCCAGTCGGATATACGGCCTACAACAAATTTATGTGTTGGGTTGGTAGCATCCCTCCATTCAACTCCTTCCTCCGCGATATGTTACATTATATTGAGATCGCTCCATCGCAATTACATCCAAACAGTCACGCGTTCGTATACGGCACGTGCATTCTCTTTATGAGCGTCCTTTTCAGGCTCCCGACTCCTGGAGATATCCGCTATATTTATAGTTTCAAGAGATGATCAGATAGCCCGTCTTTTGTATTTCTCGAGCCACACAACAAATGTCAAATTCTGATCGGGGTGTGGAGAAAATTCGTCCAGTACAAGCAGGAGTGGTTCTATGTGCGCTGTCACTCTGGCTTCGCAAGGAGATGGGTGGAAGAGAGTAAGTTTCCTTTTTGGATCAGTACTTGCATTCGTAGGAATTTGCACCTTTTCTAATTCTTTATCTACTTTTACAGGTATCAGTCCACGTCCCGAAGGCTTCGGGTATTCTGAAGCCGTTGAGGCTATTCGAGCTATTCCCGCAGGAGACCGGGACATTTGATCTCTTATTTCGAACGAATCTCTCTCGAAGTTTGGGCTTCTGGTCGCAGGCCGCCTAATAAGCCTTCCTTAAGGCATCACTATAACCGGGTCTGCTTTGGGCGAAGGAAAAAAGCAAGCTGGGCCTTTAGCACGTGATGCCCCTGACACATCTGGAGGGGGGAGATTAGAGAAGCTAAAACGCCTGAAGTACCTGGCGAGAATGTTTGCCCTGCTCGGGAGCCTGTAGTCGAGGTTCACGATATCGAAATGATGCCTCCCCCGCGAAGGGAAAGAAATATTGACTTATAAATTGAGGAAGAAGATAGCGGGTGGAACCTCTAAGGTCATCATCACTCCTATGGGGAGAGAGCCTTCTCCTCAACATTTAGAGAGTTCTTTAAAAGGCTTTTCGAGCCTCACTATTCCCGACGACTTGCTTACTTCTGGCTTCAACGATCCGGAAGTCCTTAAGCTTCATTCGCCCACGAGAGGCAATGCAGGCGCTCGAGCCTATGTTCAGGGAGAAAAAACTTCTATAAGTAGAGATAAAGAAACTGGTCCGTTGGGAGCGAAACACTAGGACACACACACGGACACATGCACTTCACTTCGCACTTAATTTTTAGCCCTCACACTATTCTTTTGCTAACTTATCATTATCCAACTTTTACGCAGGTGACATGGGACATACTCACGGACTCGATCGTCTTCGCGGGTCATCTATATTTCATCATTCTGGATGGGATTCGGGTTTTGAAAAACACAGAGATAGGGATGACAACGGCAATCGAGACTACCGCCATCGAGAATCATCCCGTTGAAGAAAAACCTATAGCTAGTCCTCCTACTCTCGCGATCCTCCTTCTCAATTAGAGCAAAGCAAGGAGAAGTCTGTGAATAAGGGTCCCAGCCTGAGGCCCGTCGAGATCAACACTCAAGTTCATCCAGTACCAGGCAATCTTGGGATCCCCATAAAACACGTATAGTTTTCAGGCAAACTCCACTCGCTCCTGTATCTGATCCATCGGTAGCAGAACGACTTGCTGAGCTTAAAGCCACATTACCAAAAATATGCTTCGATGGTTTGAAATTTCTCCCGGCGATTCATCGCATTCCGGGACATGTCAAAAAAGCGCTATTGCCTATATTAACGGCGTCTACGTTCAGCATGACGCGTTTGTCCACTTAGCTGAAAAAGTCCAGGAAGTCTCTACTGAGCGCCAACACGAAATTGATCGCCTAAAGCTTGAGGCTATTTATGATAAAGACATTATTAAAGCTGAGGATAAAGAGATCTCTTCATACAAGTATCAGCTCGAAGCTGCCCAAAAAAGCGCTAAAGACATAACGGAGGCCATTAATCGTCTGGAATTGTCACATAAGAAAGAAACTGACGAAGCGGTCCAACGCTACGGCGCCTTTGCTTTAGAGAAAGATTCCATTCGGAAGGAGAGGGATGCATTCGCCCTGCGAGTCAAAGAGTTGGAAGATCTACTCCGCAAAGAGAGAGAGGAAAAAACTGCTGCTCAGGAAGAGTCGCAATGATATTGCGATGAGATTTTTGCTACGCGACTCCTGAAGGCAAAGCTCGACGAAGAGCTCTCTAAGGTCGGGATGCTGAAGGATGAAGCCCGTGAAAAGGGAAAAAGAATAGAATCCGCAGAGATTGACACTCGCCTTGAGGCGGCTACAGAGGTTGGCAGGGAGGAGATCAAACGCCTTTTCAATTCTCTTACTGCAGAATACAATTCCCGTGTCGTCATGCATCGGGACTTAACTTTTCTAGGTGAGGGTTACCTCGAATCTCTAGCCGAGGCATGGGAAACCTTGATAAAGATCAGAAAGGTTGAGGCTGGCACCGTGGAGGTTGATGAGGAGGCTTTAATAAAAGAGAGTTCATTAAATTCTAACGTTCGTCTGTTGTGATTTTGCGCAGTTCATTTTGATCCTAATTCCACTCCAAGAAGCGATGACGCCAAGGAGGAGAAGGAGAAGGCGAGTGAGGCTATCCAAGCGGGAGAGACCCCTAGTCCTGATGCTCAAGTGATCGGGGCGCTTGACGAGGACAAGTCTGAAACTTCGTCACCCATTGAAGAAAATTATGACATTGAGATTATGGATGCCTCTGGACATACTTCAAAAATGAGTATGAAGGAACAACTTGCAGAGGAGAAGAAAAGAAAATCTGAAATCAAAGTCGAGCCCCGAGTTATGGATCTAGACGATCCTTTGAACAGACCTTTGAAGGTCTTCCTCCTTGGTGGGTCCAGGCCTCTAGAAGTCCCTCGTCCTCTCTTGGATGTTACTTCCCCATCAAGCAAAGCGTCCAAACGAAAACGTGGGGGAGGAGTCGTCTGAGAAATCGAAGGAGGAAAAGAAACCAAGGAAGTAGCTGTTACACTCGTTCAACGAGAGTTAGCTTATATTATGTAATTATTTTTTATTTATTTTCATAGTCAATGTAGATAGACTTTTGAATCCAAGTTTTGGAGGAGTTGTAGTAGGACCTCGTTTTGGATTGATAATTAAAATTTAGCCTCTTTATCTTTCAAATGACTTTTGTGTGTTCAGCTTACTGTATAATTGTGGTCAAAACTCAAGCTTTTGCAAGTTACGTAAACTCCCAATTCATTTTCATATTACTCGTAGATTTTTTGGAAATCGTAAGTACTCTGTTTTATGCTATAGGTACTTAGAATATTTTTGGTCTGCACTCAGGGGACTTGTAGATTTCGAATCGTTTATTCTCTAGTCCGCACACTGAGGACTTAAATTACTCCAGTCCACACTCCGGGGACTTGGAGATTTTAAGTCGTTTATACTCTAGTCCCTGCACTCAGGGGACTTAGAGTACTCTAGTTCGCACTCAGAAGACTTGGAGATTTTAAGTCGTTTATACTCCAGTCTGCACTCAGTGGACTCAGAGTACTTCAGTTCGCACTCAGGGCACTTGGAGATTTTAAGTCGTTTATACTCAAGTCCGCACTCAGGGGACTCAGAGTACTCCAGTCCGCACTCAGGGGACTTAGAGATTTTAAGTCGTTTATACTTTAGTTCGCATTCAGGAGACTCAGAGTACTCCAGTCCGCACTCAGGGGACTTGAAGATATTAAGTCGTTTATACTCTAGTCCGCACTCAAGGGACTTAGATTACTCCAGTCTGCACTCAGTTGACTTGGAGATTTTAAGTCGTTTATACTCAAGTCCGCACTCAGAGTACTCCAGTCCGCACTCAGATGACTTGGAGATTTCAAGTCATTTATACTCTAGTCTGCACTCAGGGGACTCAGAGTACTCCAGTCCACACTTAGGGGACTTGGAGATTTTAAGTCGTTTTATACTCTAGTCCGCACTCAGAGGATTTGGAGATTTTAAGTCATTTATACTCTAGTCTGCACTCAGGGGACTCAGAGTACTCCAGTCCACACTCAGGGCTCTAGTCCGCACTCAGGGGCCTCAGAGTACTCTAGTCCGTACTCAGGGGACTCAGAGTATTCCAGTCCGCACTCAGGTGACTTGGAGATTTTAAGTCGTTTATACTCTAGTCCGCACTCAGGCGACTCAGAGTACTCCAGTCCGCACTCAGGGGACTTGCAGATTTTAAGTCTTTTGTACTCTATTCCACACTCAGGGGACTCAGAGGACGCCAGTCCGCACTCAGGGGACTTGAAGATTTTAAGTCGTTTATACTCTAGTCCGCACTCAGGGGACTTAAAGTACTCCAGTTCGCACTCAGGGACTTAGAGATTTTAAGTCGTTTATACTCTAGTCCACACTAAGGGGACTCAGAGTACTCTAGTGCGCACTCAAGGGACTTGGAGATTTTAATCCGTTTATACTCTAGTCCGCACTCAGGAGATTTTAAGTCCTTTATACTCTAGCCTGACTCAGGGGACTCAGAGTACTCCAGTCCACACTCTGGGGACTTGGAGATTTTAAGTCATTTATACTCTAGTCCACACTCAGGGGACTCAAAGTACCATACTCAGGGGAATTAAATATTTTAAGTCGTTTATACGTGTTTATATGTCAGACAGAATAATGTAACTCTACTTTTAGCCATAGAATTATCATATACGGAAACATCAATAATTCATGGAAAAGACGGCTTCAAGACTTTATTAATGAAAGTAAGCTAAATTGTCTTATTACATGTTGAAAACTAAGAATTAACAAGATAAAAACATACTGAAAATAATCGCAACAAAGATAGAAAAGGAATTGACTAAGTATAATAATGCCGTAGATGCTCGCTATTCCATGCTCGAGGGAGTGTGCGGCATCAACGGTCGCTAGCTTGAAAGTCTCTCTCCAAGCCTTCGTTCAATGAAGTATGGACCTTCCCATGTGGGATTCATATATGAAGGGACCAGGAAAACTCGTTTCACAAAGAGCTCACCCACATCAAAGACTCTCGGCCGGACTTTTTTATTATAATATCGAGCGACTCGATGTCTATATGCGGCCGCTCTTAAATTGGCTTCTTCACGTTTTTCATCAATGAAGTCCAGTGATTCCAACAAAAGATCCTGTTTCGCCTTAGGGTCGTATGAGTTGGCCGATGTGATGGAACTTAAAGTTCTACGGGTATAACAGCTTCCATGCCATATGCCAATGCAAATGGAGAGCGGCCAGTCGCGGACTTGTGGGTGGTTCTATAAGCCCAAAGTGCTATTGGAAGTTCATCCACCCACTTGCTTCTATCCTTTTCCAAACGCCTTTTCAATATGAACTTGATTATTTTGTTCATGGCTTCTACTTGTCCATTAGCTTTGGGATGAGCAACTGCCGCGAACCTTTTTTCAATGCCATACTTTTGACAAAATTCTTTGAACTCCCTACTTTCAAATTGAGTTACGTTGTCTGTAAGGATAGTCCGTGGGAGGCCAAAACGACATATAATATTTAATACAACGAAATTAATGACCTTCTTGGTGGTGATCGTGGCTAAGGGATCTGCTTCTGCCCACTTGGTAAAGTAATCGACCGCAACTATCGCGTATTTTGCACCACCTTTAGATATGGGTAAGGAACCGATTATATCGATCCCCTAAATTGCAAATGGCCAGGGACTAACCATTTGCGTGAGTTCCGTTGGTGGAGCTCTCGGGATTTTTGTATACTTTTGGCATTCGTCACATCTCCTTACGTAGTCTGTAGTATCATGATTTATTGTTGGCCAATAGTGTCCATAGGGGAGGATTTTCTTTGCTAATGTCTGCCTCCTAATATGGTCACCACATTCTCCTTCATGGACTTCTGTCAGGACTCATTTTATCTCATCGTGGGCAATGCACCAGAGTAAGGGGGTCGAGAATTCCTTCCGATGCAATATTCCATCTTGCATTACATATCGTGAAGCCTTACGAATGACTTGTTGAGACGACCCGACTTCCCATCTCCAGGAAGACACGTCGCTAATGAAGAAAGAAAGGGATAGAAGAAGAAAAGAAAGAGAAAGAAGAAACACAACAACATCAGATAACTCACAGCGGAACGAATAAAATATAATATATCACATAAAATATTACATAGTATCATATTACATCAGAGTATACAACTTATACAACACATATTAGACAGTTATAATCGTCTGTCTAGCTATACAACTCAAGTACAACAGATACAGATACCAAACAAACACAGCGGAACCATAATATATCTACACGTGGAAGCCTCCTGCTCCATATCTCCTCCAGAATTCGTCAAGCAAACCAGAATCTCTCGACTACTCATACATAATATGAGTACCCAAGAATTTAATAAAATAGAAAATAAACACTCGGGTCAGACAGGTGAGACGACCTGACTTTTTCTCCACAAAAAGTCGTACCATCCTTAAGAAAGAAAGGGATAGAAAAGAGAAAAGAAAGAAGAAACAACACAAGAATCTCAACAGCAGAACGAATAAATTATATTAATAACATAAGTATTACATAGTATACATCAAATTTTAGAGTTACACAGACAATTCGACACATACTAGATAGTTATAAACACCTGTCTAGTTATTGCAATTCAATCACAATACAGAAACACTTAGAGATACCAACACAGCGGAAAACTATATAACTATATGCAGAAGCCTCCTGCTCCATTTGCTCCTCCACAATACGTCAAAGCTAACCTGAATCCTAACCTGAATTCCCTTAGCTACTTGTAAAAATTTGAGTACCGAAGAGTTAAAGAAAAACAGAAATAACTCCGGGTCAGACATGGGTCTGGTGTGAGTAACAGGTTAAAGTTGCTTAACTTTGAAAAACCTTTGAAAATAAAAAGGTATCACGTAAGACTTCCCACACATAAACATGGAAAAGTTTTTACCTTACGCTAACCAAAACATTTGATAGGAAATCCGATGATATTATAATAGTGTCTAGGGTTTTCAAGTAAATAAGAAAATAGCCGAAATTGTTACATCTATTAAATTCCAGCTGCGAGCCACAAAAGTGGGTAATACAATCAAAACCGTTGGCACTTATTGGATTTTGGATTCCATACAATGGCTGGGCTACTGGGGTACCGCCCGTCACAGTACGTGGCCTAGATCACCGTACCGAGGATTACTCCCAATCCCCTGTAACACAAAGCCGGACCCATTCCTTACTAAGCAGTTCCAAACAAGACAACCCCGCAGTTGTGATCAGCAACCACACCACTAAGCCGAAAATAAAGGGACCTCTAGACAGGGATAAATCTTGCTCTCAAGTGGGGGCTACCCACGAAGCTTTGCTGCACCTCCCCTGTTTTAGCCATTCCTAGTTGATTAGGCTTGAGGCTACGATTACCTTTATAGGACATATCACTTAGAATGCTCATCGTCCACCTGACGATGTTCTGAAAGCATTCGATCCATACAAGTTCGTTCCGGGTTCGAACGAAACCGAAGGTATTATCTCGTTACACTTGTATTGAAATCACCCTCAGTGTTAATGACAATAACCCTTGCACTCTGAATCACCATCTCGAATCTATAAGTACTATTCTGTCAAACTCATTACGGAATCACCCACAGAGTTATACTAACGTATAGCCCTTACACCTCGAGTCTTCACTCGCTCCACTTGGATTAAAGACCTAACGTTTAATTGGAATCGATGTGGTTTTCGGATCCCAAATATGGAAACCCGATCCCGGTCTCATCGAAATCCAAAGCGTGTCTTTTAGGGCCAAGTTGTTTTAAGTTTAAAACAATTCAATTCATTATCTAAATATACACAGATAGATAATTCACCACACAATAGATAATCAACCTTATCATTATCGACAGATGATTCATAACATAGTCAGATAATCCATATTATCATCCAAAAGCAACCAACGCATCCATATCACATACACTACTCATCTCATAACTGAGATTACAACCCATACATGGCAATCAATACCAATCATCAAACATAAGCAATGATCTAATGATCATTCCATTTATAACTAATTTAAAATGAATTAAATTAATTATTTAATCTCTAATTAATTTAAAATAAATTAATTACTTCATTATTATAATCCTACTTAACTTAACCATCAATTGATTACAAATCAATTAAATAATCACCATCTCAATATTCATTCTAATTAATCCTTACTGATTACTAATTCCCTAATTACAATAAGTAATTAGCCTTTAATATTAATTACATAAGTTAATTATACTAAACCCTTTGCAAATAATTAACTTGTAATTGCTTAATTAATTAATTAGCTAAAATTAATTACATTAATCATTTATTCATTATTGATTATGCCCTAAATTAATCAATTCCAAATTACATCATTAATTTACAAATTAATGATTTCTGATTACATTTAATCAATCTCTAAATATAAATTTATAAAAGAGTTTGTAACTTAATGAATACATGTTTCATATTTTAAATTGTATTTTATATTTCAAATTAAATTAACAAATCAAATTTTATAAATCAATATTTTAAAAAGAATTACACAAACATTTTTGTAACTTATTTTAAATATACAAACTTAAGTTAAAATGAATTTTAAACCAATAAAACATGTATCTTATATATTTAAAATCATTTAGTTATTTATTAAATATTTTTGAAAAGCTTAAATAAAAAATAAATCACAATTTCCTAATTTTAAAACATTAAAATTATGCTATACTAATTTAATTAAAAACAACCTATCTATTTAAAATATATATAAATACATATACATTATTAAATAGAGAATAGATTCATTAGTTTATTGAAAATAAATTCACAAATTAAATATTTAGATAAATAAAATTATTAAATCAAATCAAATTTATCAACAAAAATTATCCATTCAATTTAAATTTAAACACAGATTGTTAAATTTAAATTGCCATAAATTCTGGGATATTACAATCCTTCCCCCTTAAAAGAATTTCGTCCCCGAAATTTAAAACAAAGGTAATTTAATAATCTCTTTACAGATTTTATTTTAAAACACAACATATGTTAATCATATGCTGACAACCATAGCAATCAATTCACACAATCAGAACAAATCTAATTATCCAAAAGAATTTTGGGTAAAACCTTCACGAGTTTCCCCGGTATATATATATCGGGATACTCGCTCTATAGAATACAATCAATCAATACTACTAAGCTATAGAGCTCCTAACAACAGTTCTAAACAGAATATCAGACTACAGACGAGTCTGACTCAATAACCAATCCATCCTAAACTGCTGGTTCTACAACCAAAAATATCAAACACGTACTCTCTCAGAGTTACGTGAAACATACTGAATCCCAGTTATCCAAACCGGCAATTCAACTCTAGAAAACCAAACACTGATCTTACCCAAAACACAGAAGAAACCCAAAACACTACGAAGTTAGCTTCATAGTCTTGCCAAAACTTATAGCTCCTTGGATCAAAGAAAAACTTATCCCAAAAGAAATCTCCGATTCCAGAATCCAAATTTCTCTCCCTCTTATCCATAAAAACTTTTCAGACGATCCTGGGCTACCAACACCCATCCTGATCTACCTACTCTACACTGATGCCTCTAGAAACATACTGGATCAAACAATCCAATGATCTCCTCAAGATCACTCAGAAGCCAAGAACACAAACCCTGCTTCTCAACAACAGAAGACAGAACAAACTTCTTCTTATCCGGAAAAGAAAACAGAAACACTCCAAACTGCTTCCGCTGCACAACTCTGATCCGAAGCAGAAGAAAATGCTGAAGAACACAAGCACAGACTAGACAACCCAGCATAGAAATATAGTTCCATATATCCATAAGAAAACTCAGAAGTTCCTCCGAAACCTGAGCTACTTCACCAACTTCTATCTCAAGGAACCATCCATCTACTAACTGAACCACCTGTTCCTTTCCTGGAAAGAAAACTCGATCTCCAGATGCAGACAAACTCTGACTTCCAGAAGACATCCAGACAATCTCCAACAATCCAAAAGAACATACTATCGCAAGTCACTTTTGCGATCAACTCAGCCTAAATCCAAAGAAACTGCTCTCTCTCAACCAAACAGAACAGCTTGCTGGCTTAGCCAACTCACCAGAGAAAAAGATCCACTCTGCTGCTTCTGAACTCCACTTCAGAGAAGCTACTCAGCTAGAAGACTCCCTACCAACTCAGAACATTCTGCTAAACTCAGCCACAACACCGAACAGACTCACTTCTTACTCTTGTTCCAAAGAAACATCTTCGGAAATATCCATAGTCACTGCATCTCATCACGCAGCTACTACTTCCTGAGATATTAAGATATCATCACTCACTTGCTTCAGCCTTATTGATAGATCAAAACTCAATTCTGCACTTCAAAGATGAACTCCGAACCTTTACAGGTTTCCTTCAGAGATCGATGAAGTCCTTACACCAAACAAAACTCACTCGAGATGGTATTAGGTCTACGGTCTCGACAAATACACTTCCAACCTCGAACATTCAAACTCCAACCAATGGTAGTAATCGTGTTACACACACTTCTACCTCATCTACCTTATAACTTATATTGGAAAAACCTGAACAGGTAATCCAACCAATACGTAGAAACAATTATATATATATATATAATAAAAATACAAATACGCTCTCTCAAGATAGACACCACTACAGAGCCTAGGTATTCACTCAACCTAACGCTTTGATACCAGCTGAGACGACCCGACTTTTTCTCCACAAAAAGTCGTATCATCCTTTAGAAAGAAAGGGATAGAAAAGAGAAAAGAAAGAAGAGAAAGAAGAAACAACACAAGAATCTCAACAGCGGAACGAATAAATTATATTAATAACATAAGTATTACATAGTATACATCAAATATCAGAGTTACACAAACAATTCAACACATACTAGACAGTTATAAACACCTGTCTAGTTATTACAACTCAATCACAATACAGAAACACTCAGAGATACCAACATAGCGGAAAACTATAGAACTATACGTAGAAGCCTCCTTCTCCATTTGCTCCTCCACAATACGTCAAAGCTAACCTGAATCCTAACCTGAATTCCCTTGGCTACTCGTAAAAATTTGAGTACCCAAGAGTTAAAGAAAAACAGAAATAACTCTGGGTCAGACATGGGTCTGGTGTGATAACAGGTTAAAGTTGCTTAACTTTGAAAAACCTTTGAAAAGAAAAAGGTATCACGTAAGACTTCTGACACATAAACATGGAAAAGTTTTTACCTTACGCTAACCAAAACATTTGATAGGAAATCCAATGATATTATAATAGTGTCTAGGGTTTTCAAGTAAATAAGAAATAGCCGAAATTGTTACATCTATTAAATTCCAGCTACTAGCCACAAAAGTGGGTAATACAATCAAAACCGTTGGCACTTATTGGATTTTGGATTCCATACAATGGCTGGGCTACTGGGATACCGCGCGTCACAGTACGCAGCCTAGATCACCGTACTGAGGATTACTCCCAATCCCCTGCAACACAAAGCCGGACCCATTCCTTACTGAACAGTTCCAAACAAGACAACCCCGCAGTTGTGACCAGCAACCGCACCACTAAGCCGAAAATAAAGGGACCTCTAGACAGGGATAAATCTTGCTCTCAAGTGGGGGCTACCCACGAAGCTTTGCTGCACCTCCCCTGTTTTAGCCATTCCCGGTTGATGAGGCTTGAGGCTACGATTACCTTTATAGGACATATCGCTTAGAATGCTCATCGTCCACCTGACGATGTTCTGAAAGCATTCGATCCATACAAGTTCGTTCCGGGTTCGAACGAAACCGAAGGTATTATCTCCTTACACTCGTATTGGAATCACCCTCAGAGTTAACGACAATAACCCTTGCACTCTGAATCACCATCTCGAATCTATAAGTACTATTCCGTCAAACTCATTACGGAATCACCCACAGAGTTATACTGACGTATAGCCCTTACATCTCGAGTCTTCAATCGCTCCACTTGGATTAACGACCTAACGTTTAATTGGAATTGATGCGATTTTCTGGGAGTGGAAAGTCGGGTCGTCACAATAGGGGTCTGGTGTGAGTGAACGGGTTAAAATTGCTTAACTTTAGAAAAATCTTTGGAAAGAAAAGGTATCACGTAAGACTTCCCACACATAAACATGGAAAAGTTTTTACCTTACGCTTACGAAAACATTTGATAGAAAATCCAGTGATATTATAATTGCGCCTAGGGTTTTCAAGTAAATAAGAAATAGCCGAAATTGTTACATTTATTAAATTCCAGCTACTAAACACAAAAGTGGGTAGCACAAACAAAACCGTAGGGTCTCGTAGGAAGAATGGGTTTCCATCAATGGCAGGGCTACTGGGGTACTGCCTGTCACAGTACGTGGCCTAGATCAACGTACCGAGGAGCCATCCTAACTCCACTACAACACAAGGCCAGGACCATCCCTTACTGGACAGTCTCGAACAAGACCACCCCCGCAGTTGGCGCGCGATTTCAACTGCCCACACAGCCGAAATAAAAGGGACTTCTAGACAGGGGAAAATCTTGTCCTGAAATAGGCGCTACCCACCTAGCCTTGCTGCACCTCCCCTGCTTTAGCCATTCCCGGTTGATGAGGCTTGAGGCTACGATTACCTTTATAGAACACATCTATCTTAGAATGCTCATCGTCCACCTGACGATGTTCTGAAAGCATTCAATCCATACAAGTTCGTTCTGGGTTCGAACGAAACCAAAGGCACTATCTTGTTGCACTCATTTTGGAATCAACCTCAGAGTCAACGACCTAGCCCTTGCACTTTAAATCTCCATCTCGAACCTATAAGTACTATTCCGTCAAACTCATCACGGAATCACCCACAGAATTATACTGAAGTATAGTCCTTACACCTCGAGTCTTCACTTGCACTTCACTTGGATTCACGACCTAACGTTTAATTGGAATCGATGTGGTTTCAGATATCCAAATATGGAAACCCAATCCCAGTCTCATCGAAACCAAACGCCATTTTAATGTCCAAGTTGTTTAAGGGTTTTAAACAATAAAACTTATATTCAGGATGATATAAACAGATAGATGAATCACATTATCACAACAGATAATTCATGCCAACATTCATCTCACAAAGCAGCATATCACATAACAGAGATATCAAAATTATCCAGTATCAACCAATCACCCAATATCAATCATCCAATATAAATTGGTCATCCAAATATCAATCAATCATCCAAAAGCAGAATTGATTAACTCTTAATAAATTGGTTTGCCTTAATCCTTCTTCATTTATTTATTCCAAATAAATAAATTAATCATCTTTTAATGATTTTCCTTAATTAATCTTCCTTGATTAATTATACTTTAATTACATTTAAGTAATTATCCTTAACCGTATATAGTAATTAACCTTTAATTACTATCATTAATTACAATAATTGATGATCCATCACTTACTTCTATTAATTAATCAATTAAAATTAATTACATTAATCTCAATTAATTACAATTAATTAATCACACTTAATTTAATTACTCTTATTTATCAACTTTGATTAATTAACTAACGATCCTTATTAATTAATAATTAACTTGTAATTAATCATCTTATTAATCATAAACAGTAATTAACAACATGTAATTACTTATCTTAATTAATTAACTTCTTAATTAATTATATTAACCTTTGATTAATTAATCTAATTAATTAGTTTTAATTACTTCATTAAGTAATTATTAATCAATTAAAATAATTAATAAATCCTTAATTAATTACTTTATTAATTAATTACAATTTTAATTAATTACCCTTAGTAATTAATCTTAAATTAATCTCATTCTTTAATTAATTAATCATATTAATTAATTAACTAAAATTAATTAAGTAATTAACCTTTAGTTACTTACATAAGTAATTATCTCTAATTACTTCTATAAATCAATCTTGATTACTTTCTTAATTAATTACTTAACAAATAATCAATTCTATCATTAAATAATCCTTAATTCTTTAATTAATTAATTTCAAAACAATTATATTAATCAATTCCTTAATTTATTACATCATGTGATTATCCTATTAATCACTTCACTAATTACTCCCGTAAGTAATTTCCACTAATTACTTCCATAAGTAATTGCCATTCTTAATTTCATTAAATAATTAACCATTAATTACTTCATTAAGTAATTACACTTAATTAATCCATAATTAAGTTATTATTAAAAATTAAATAATAATTAACTAATATTAATTAAATAATTAGTTAATTAATCTATTATATTTAAAAATCCTTAATTAATGAAGAAAACATTTATCTTAATTAATATCTACTTAATTACAAATCATATTTAAATCAAGCATTCTTAAGTTCATATCAATAATAATTTATCCTTATTTATCTTCATAAATAAAATATTTGAAATTAATCAAATTTTAATAACTTAAACAAATTATCCTATTTGGTTTTCAAAATCATAATAATAATCTTATTTGAAAATAAGCATTTAGAAATCACGTTTAAAATTTAAAATACTTTAAACATCTAAATTAAACTTATTTATTTCCAATATAAATTTGAAAACTTTGCTATCAAAACATTACTTAAAACTTTGATTCGATATTTATATTCAAAACACTCTTTTAAAATTGAAATTCAAACTTTAATTAAGTTAAATTACTTACAAAAGAAACCATCTTAAACAAATTTAAATTTAAAATGAATTCAATTAACACCATTTTAAAAGTTCGATTAACTTATCTCAAACACAAGTTTTAAATTTTGTTTTCTTTTATAAACTTGTTTATTGTTAAATGCTTGATTTCTTCAAAATCAAGTTTCATTAGCAACTTAATATCTACATAGTACTTAACAAAAAGCATAACAACCCAATACTCGAGTTAAACATTTAAGTTCCTTGTGCTTACCTCGAGTCAAGTCTAGACTCCATCCACTTCGAGACGATCGCGAGAATTTCGCAAGCTCCACTTCGGGATTCATCTCGTCTTCCCCAAATCACATTTCCAATGCACAAAGATGTGCATGGTGCACCTACCCAAGTGCCTCCGGCCGCCGTAGTTCCTCGCGCCTATCGCCGACGATCTCACTAACCCACGCGAGCATGTCAACACACCCAGATCCAAGAATATGCGTGCGAATCAAAATTCGAGCATACGCATCGAAAACTGCAGCAAACTTCGAACCAAAAACCCCACGCCTCTCACGATCGTCACCGCCGGCAGCTCCAACGACCACTCCAGAACATCGCCGCAACCTTTACACCACCACCCCCCACGTTGCGATCGCCTCTAGTTCAACATTCACGTCGCAAAGCCCGTGACAGTTCAGCCGAAACAAAAGCAACCTAAAACCCTAGTTTGATCGAATACGATCAATTCATCCAGTTAAAAATTCCAACTGCATTTTCCCCAAAATCAACAACTTACAAACTAGCATCGATCAAGATTTCAAATCATATTATTGCATAGATCGACGGAAATCACCAAAAACTCTAAAAATGTTCAAACCCAAAATTCACATCAAATACCCAATTAAAAATTACAAATTGCATATCTAAATTCATGATTTGTCATCATGATTACATGCATGAAGTTCAATTTAGAATTTAAAGTAGTTGATTTTCAACACAAATTTTAGTTCACTGTGTTTTACCATTTTTAAAATTATTTGTAAATTTAAAAATTACAGAAACTATTTTATAATCTTCATCAAACATTAACATACAACTTTTATTAAATCATCAAGGCAAATATTGATGTTTTGTAGAAGATTTGAATTTTGAAAGTGAAACCTGGTCAGAAGAAAATAAATAACAGAGGGTTGATTTATACTCTGACTTAATTTCACATATATATATGCTATCCATCGATTCAACAAATTAAACACTAAAAGATTTCCATGCAATCACCAAGATTAATTCACAGATTAACACATGCATTAGAATTTAAATCAATTTCAAACTGTTTTTAAATAATTTACTCACCTTTTTAAATTTGCAGTGAACAGAGCAGTTTTTGATTCTTTTTTTTTCTGGCTCTTGATCTTAAATTTGAAAGGCCTTTGATTGCTAATGAAATTGAATCCATGCATGCTTCAAATGACGTTTTGCAGATTTTTACTTCAGGTTTTTTATTTTGGTTTCATGTTTGTTTTTGAAGGTTGCAGATCTTAAATTTGCTTTTGGCTTTTAATTAAATTCAGATTTGAGAAAGTAGTTTACTGGTTGCCATTTATTTGAGTTAAGGAAAGTAAACAAAGAAAAAGTGTTAGTGAAAGAGAACTAATTTTCTTCTTAATACATTTATTAAAATTAAAATAAGAATAGTGCCACTTGTTTAAAGACTTACATTTGTCAACTATATTATTTAATTTTCTTACAAGTGTTTTAGAGATGAGCTAACATGTTTACAAATGTTACTTAAGTATTTTTAATTAATTTTTTTACTTAATTTAAATGTAAATATAATTACTTGATTCAATTCTCTTAATTAATAAATGTTTACATAAGTATATATAAATTAACTTTTTAAAGAGAATATTCTAAAATTAATTATAACACAAATATATCTTATACATATAATTTAAAAATCTAAAATATTTGTTTTTTAACCATTTTAAAATTTAAACACTTTAAAGGAAAACAAAACAAAGCTTGTTTAAGTCCTTTTTAAACTATCATATTTAAAATAAAAAAATCTTATATTTGAAAACAATTGAACTAATCTTTAAATTAGCTTTTGAAAAATATAAATTAAAAAAAAGCTTTAATGTACAATTCATACATATATAAATTATAAATAGATTAAATTAAATTCAAAACAACATCAAATTATAACATATATTTACATATATATTACAATTTGAAAATTCATCTTTATTTAAAACAAAAGATATTCTATTCACAATATATATCAAATATATATATTATAAACATAATAAAATTTCGTTAGCTTTGGAAAATAAATCTTACCAATTTTAAATTGTTAAAAATATATTGATCATAATTACCAGATTAAAAATTTATTAACCTATAAAAGAATAAATTTACCAATTTAAATTAAAATCATAAAGAAAAAATATCAAATCAATTTAATTATTAATACAGATTATTAAATTGATATTGCCTAAAATTCCGGGTCGTTACACTTGTCGTCTTTCGCTCCTTTCGGGCAAGATCCCGTGTAGCAAATATTGTCTGAATGAGTTCATCCATGACTACATCTCGATTTCTGTTTCTGGCACGAGATCTATCTCTATCACATTTATACTCGGAGCATGTAAGGTTTTAACGGGAACCAATCCCATTTGCTGTGCATCGCCAGTACTCGCAAATTTGGCTAACGAATCGGCTTCTCTGTTTTGTTCACACAGGACATGCGAAATGTCCTAATATTCTAGAATTGCTAGCAACTCTTAAACCCATGCAAGGTACGGGGCAAGTCTCTGTCCCTTCGCTTGATAGTCCCCTCGCACCTGGTATCCCGTCGGTTGTGAGTCACAAAAGATTTCAACCGATTTTATCCCCGTTCTCTGATGAGTTTCAAGCCAGCAATCAATGCTTCATACTCGGCCTCGTTATTTGTTGCTGGGAATTGGAGCTTCAAAGCATAGCAAATTGACCGGTTTTTGGGAGTCACAAGAACTATACTAGCTCCAGAGCAACGGTCGTTAGATGCCCTATCGGTGTACAGCTTCCATCAAACGGGAGGTATGACATCGTGACTGCTCGATTCATTTGACACAGTGAATTCAGCGATTAAGTCTGCTAGCACTTGCCCTTGTATGGCTCTTTGTGGAAGGTGGGCAGTATCGAACTGACTCAACTCGATATTCCATTTTAACATCCTTCCAGAATTTTTTGTTCGTTGGAGTACCCACCGCAAGGGTAGATTGGTATAAACACTGATCGAGTGTGCTTGAAAGTACGAACAAAGCTTGCGTGATGCAATCACCAAGCAGTAGGCTAGTTTCTCAATCTTGGGATGATTTCTTTCTGCTCCCGTTAAACGTTTACTGACATAGTACACTGGCTTTTGAACTCGGTCCTCCTCGCGAACCAAAGCCGTACTAATAACATGTTGGAATACAGCCAAGTATACGTACAACATCTCATGGTCAACCGGCTTCGATAGCACCGGGGGACTTTCTAAATGCCTTACCAGAGCTTGGAACGCTTCCTTACAGTCGGATGTCCATTCGAAATTTCTATTTTCTTTCTTTATTACATCGAAGAAAGGAATACACTTGTATGTGGCTCTGGATATGAATCGACTCAGCACGACCACCTTTCCATTCAAGCTTGGTACCGGTTTTACAGCTATAGGCACTTGTATGTCTCGAATAGCTTGAATCTTTTCCGGGTTAGCTTCGATTCCCCGCGCGTTTACAATGAAACCTAAAAACTTCCCTGACGCAATGCCAAAGGAACACTTCAAAGGATTGATTTTCATTCCATAATGTCTGAGTATATCAAACATCTCCATTAAGTCTCGAATGTGGTCGTTTGACTGCCTGACTTCACGAGCATGTCATCCACATAGACTTCCATTGTTCCACCAATCTAGTCTTTAAACATTCGATTCACCAGATGTTATTAAGTCGCTCCTGCATTTTTCAACCCGAAAGGTATCACTACATAGCAATATAGCCTAACGTCCGTGACAAAACTGGTGTGTTCTTGGTCTGGAATGTGCATCGGGATATGATTATATCCCGAGTACGCATCCATAAATGATAGTAACTCGTGTTTGGCCGCAGAGTCGACCAGATGGTTGATTCTGGGTAAAGGGAAACTATCCTTCGGGCATGCTTTGTTTAAATCGGAGTAGTCCATGCAAGTTCTCCATTTTCCATTTGCTTTCCTCACCAATACAGGTTTAGACACCCATTCAGGGCAGAGGACATGGCGGACGAAACCATTAGCTTTGAGTTTTTCCATCTCCTCTATGAGAACAGCGGACCTCTCCGGGTTCATGCCTCTCCTTTTCTGCTTTACAAGAACGTATTTCGGGTCTATGTTCAACATATGACTCGCAATAGCGGGAGAAATTCTGCACATATCAGAATGTGTCCAAGCGAAAACATCCAGATTTGCTCGAAGGAGGTCAGTAAGATCTTCGGCCATCGAGGGGTCGAGTTGTGATCCTATCTTCAGTATTCGCAATGGGTCATCTCTACTGACTGGAATGTCAATCGTCAATTCAGCCAGAGCTGCTTTTGCTTCCTTAGGTTCCCCATCATCATCTCTCGGATCTATTCTCTACAGATTCGAGAATGTCGCCTGAGCCAGGGCTCGGGCACTACTTGTCAATCGTCAGTATTCCGGATGCGGATGGAGTTGTTCGCAACCTTTCCTTTCTCTCTCCGCTGGGCCTCTCTCAGCTCAGCCACATAACTTGTGAGACTGGTCTCCTGGTCATTATGCACCACACCAACTCCTTTGTCTGTCGGGAATTTCAAATTCAAACACCACGGGACCAAAGCTGCCTTGAACTCCGCCAGGGCCGGCCGATCCAGAAACACATTATATGGAGAATCAATATCCAACACTATGAAAGGTAAGACTTGCGTCCTCCTACGCTCACCTTGTCGTAGTTCAACTGGAAATTCAACATATCCCACTGCATCAGTCGCTGCACCATTAAAGGCATGGATTCGGGCTTTAGATGGTTTCAAATCCTTTGTCTCCATCTTCATCTGGTCGTATGCCTTTTTGAAGATGATGTTAACAGAACTTCCACGATCAGTTAGAATTATCTTTACATATGCTGGCTCGATCATCGTGGATATGACCATCGGGTCAACGTTAGGAGCCTCCACCTTGTCAGCATCTCGGCTCCTAAACACTATATCGTCTCTCATCATGCGTTGCTGCTTGGGGGGGGTCCTATCCTCCACATTCGAACAACACTCATAATTTGCATGCATTAAGGAGTTAGCATACCACTCCATCTCCTGCCAGTTCTTGTCTATAGGATGAGGTCCACCGACTATAGTGTTTATGACTAGTATCCTTACAGTTGGGGGAGGTTCCTCTGTATAGCGTGGGGTCGGCCTGCGTCCGGGGTCCGATGTTCCTTGCCTACCTTCCTGCAGGTTCTTGACAAACTCCTGTAATTTTTTCTGTCTAATCAACTTTTCTTGGCATCGTGGAGGTTCCTACACTCCTCTGTATTGTGCCCGTAAGTCTCATGGAAGCGGCAGTACTTCCCAGTCCGTTTTGCTCCTCTATTGACTCCTTTGGGCGCAGCTTTTTGTATTGGAAAGTATTACAAGTTGACATGTAAATATTCCCCAGAAATGCATTCAAAGGAGTGTATTCGTTGTAAGTGGGAATACTTAACTTCCATTCCCCTGTTTCCCTTTTCTTTCCAAAATTTTCTCCTACGGACCCTTTAGATTGCCCGGGCTAATTCAGAACATTGACTTGAACCTTCCCTGAATTGTCACCGAACTGTTTTATAGCGACATTGCTTTTTACAGTCTCCTGAATAGGCCCTGGTGCCTTATCTCGCCTCATCCATCTGACTTCCTCTCTTCATATGAATTGATGAGCCTTTGAATAGAAGCGCTCCAGTGTAGTTAGAGGCTTTCCTACCAACCAATCTCCAAACTCTGAATCTGTATTCACTCCTCACATTACTGCTATCAGAATTGCATGGTCGTTAGGATTTCTCACTTCAGTAGGCGCAATATGAAATCTTTATAAGTGCTCTTTCAATGACTCCCCCGAAGCCTGAATTACAATAGATAGGGACATCATGTCCTTAGGACGAGTGGCGTGTATCCTGAACTGTTCTACAAATTTCGTCGCCAATTCGTCAAAGCTAGATATAGACCGTGGGGGAAGTCGAGTGAACCACATGGTGGCGATTCCGGATAAATTAATTGGGAAGCATCTACACTTGGTCGCGTCATTTGCTCTAGCCAAATCCATCATCCATTCATACCTCATTACATGTTTTCTGGGATCAGTCTTTCCTTCGTAGGTCGGGATGGTTGGCATGCCAAACTTTCTAGGGTACTCGGCCTGTACAATAGTATCTGTGAATGGAGTATGACTTCTAGATATCCTCCAATCTTAATTGGTCAAGCCTTGATTTTCTCTCATCAACTTCCTGACCATAGCCGATAATTCCGGGGTTTCTATGGAGGATGAAAAGTTGGACTCTATTCTACGGGACCGATCGGGTTGATGTCTCCTCTATTAGCGATCTGCTAAACGTGTATCTTAGGGACCAGCTTCATTGGGATCTTGGTGAGCTGAGCGTCCGTGTCCACATGTGATTCAACTCCTAAATTTCCTGCTCCAGCTTGGATGTGGTCTCCAAGATGAAAGTGATCCCTAGTTGATCGATAGGTAGCATCTGACCGTGTAGTTTCAATTTTGCGGCGTCTACGCCTAGGAGGTTTGTCGGACGAGGTCGAACTATCAGATGAAGAATAAGGGACAGGAATAGTCCAGCATTCCGATGCTGCTGTTGGGTGAACTGAGCCATAAAATTGGCGTTAGCTTGAATCTGTTCAGCAAGTTGTCAACTGCTTCCCGTGAGTTCTCTCATCAGGTCGTTGAACTCCGTCCTAGTAACAACTTCCATCTGGCTATGGGCTCCGGCAGTCCCTACGACAGGATTAACATGCTGATTGCTAGTTCCTATTTGTTGTACGCTAGCAGTCTCGTTGACGTCCGCATTATAAGAGGCTGATCTGGTACGTGGTCTTCCTATAGTAGAGTTATTGATAAGAACTCTGAGTAGAATCATAGGACGTCCTGTAAATGACTTGGATCTCCTTCGAGGGATTATTCAATCCAGTAGCTACAAAGCAGATCCTAGCGGCCTGAGAATTCGATTCTCAGTGAAAGCACCAAAACATTAGCACCAGAATTGGTCACTAACACCCTTGAGAAAGATTATGTAGAGAGATAAATGAAGAAAGTAAATTAAAACAGAGCATTGTATGCTAAATTAAATGCAAAAAACAAGAACACCGGATTTATAGTGGTTCAGCGTAACAACCTATGTCCACTTTAAGTTTTGGTCTTTATTGATTTCACAAATGATTGAATACAGATACAATCTGTACTATATTGATTTGAGTACGAGCGGTAAGTAAAATAGAATAAGTCTTGAATGCAGCAGAGTCTCCCCACCGTTCTTCAAAAAAAGGTCCATTTCTGTAACGACCCGCAAATCCATACCCCTTGAGTCAACTCTATTCTACCAAATCAACTCGAGCTGTACAGAAATACAAACCATTTGGGTTAAAGAAGAAGAGGTAGAAGAAGAAAATAAAAAACAATAACAGAATCTAACCATTGCAGCGGAGTAAAATATAATAGATAATAAATAATCTTTACTCAAGAATCAAATATACCAGTTTATATACTACATCATCAGAGTACATCAATCACAGCTCAATATCAATAACATACAAATGGATACACAGCAACTCAGCACAGCGGAATACATATATAAACAACTATGAGAGTACATATCGTCATCCAGCTCGTCTCCTGAGCTCCACAGCGTCAAAATCCTGTATCCTATAATACTCGGCCTGACCCGAGCATTACAGTTAAATAACACCCGAGTCAGTCGGGAAAACCAGCGTGAGAAAATCATACCCAATTGATTATTAGAGTTTCAAAATCCTTTCAAAACAAAAGCATCTCGTAAGACCACGCCACAAATAAACATGTCGGGTTTTTACCTTACGATAGCTAAAACAATTTTTAAAGAAATCCTCTGATATTATAATAGGGTCTATATACAAATACTTATAAAATAGCCGAAATTGTTACATTATTAAATTCCAGCTACTAGCCACGGAGTGGGTAATACAAACAAAACTCGTACAAGGCTCGTAGGGAGAATGGATTTCCAACTAATGACTAGGCACTGGGGTACCACCTGTCACACTACGTGGCCTAGATCACAGTATCGAGGAGTACGCCCGCTCCCCTGCAACACAAGACCGGGACTACCCCTTACTGGATAATCCCGAGTGAGATCACCCCGCGGTTGGGATCAGCAACCGCCTACTAAGCCGAAATAAAAAGGGACATCTAGGCAGGGATGACCTCACCCTGCTTGGGTGCTACCCACCTAGCCTTGTTGCATAACCCCTGATTTTCAGTCATTCCCATTTGATGAGGCTTGAGGCTAAGCGTTACCTTTTAAGAACATATTCCTTAGAAAGCCCATCGTCCACCTGACGATGTTTCGCAAACATTCGTCCATACAAGTCCGTCCTGGATTCAAACGGAACCGAAGGCACTATTCCTACTACATCCATTTTGGAAATATCCTCAGGATTAGTAGAGACTAGCCCTTGCACTTCACTGCTCCAACTTCGAATCCACACTCTTTTCCACGAAACGTACAAACCAGATTGAAGTGGTTTTCGAGAAATAAATCTCGATCCCGGTCTCTTCGAAACGATCAACGCATTTGTCCAATATTGATGGTTGGTGATTTAACTATCAATTAATATTCACAAACAACCGCCAACCAACAAATAATTTCCCAAATTATTTATTTATCTCAAAATATCTTTACAAGATATATTCTCACGTTCAAATCCTTTTGAAAACAGTTTCCAAACTATCTTCCTTTTCTCAGAATAAACTCCGAGTATTTCCATTTCCACTGGAATCACCAAGCACAAGGTTTTAGATTTTTAAATAATTTCAAAACACCTTATTGTAAAATATGTTTAACATTTAATTTAGAAAATTTAAATTTAGTACTTAACTTAAAATAATACTTTAAACAAAATACCAAATCATTCTTTAAATAATTATTACGATAATAGATTAAACAAAAATACTTACTTTGGAATTTACCTTTAAAAACTTAAGTTAAAACTACTTTAATAATTTACTAAAAATACATACTATATAAACATTTGAAATAAAGTTACTTAATAAAATATAAAACTAGATTTCTACTTTTAAAAACAAAATACTAAGTTACTTCTTAATAATTACTACTAAAATAGATTAAAAGAAAATACTTACGTTAGACTTTAAATATTAGAAATAATAAATTTTACAAAACTTGCTTTCTTTAAAACCAACTTTAAAATATTTAGTTTATATTTAAAAATTTACTTTTAAAAACATGTACTTGGCTATCTAGAGAAAATTCCAACTTCAATCACTTAAATCAATTTCCCCAAATTGATTTTCAATTTATTTTATTTGAAATAAGTTTCTTTAATTACTCAATTCATTTCAAAATTCATTAGTTATGGACTTATTATTAATGTTATTATTTCCCGTTTGTTTTAAACCTTTTTAACTGAAATATATGAATTTCAGCTTTTCCCAACTTCTTCTTTATTCCTTTCAATAATTTAAATATTAAATATTAAATAAATGTTTTGTTCTGTTAAATAATATCATTGAAATTTCAAACTTCATTAACTTTCTGTTTATTCAAAAATTCCTTTCCATATACAGAATTTTATTAATTAGCATTTTGAAACCACTAATATTCTTATCCAATTCACTTTAATTTATATGCATTCTTTATAATTATTTCTTAAGAGTTCACTTCTTTTATTTCCTTTCAAAGTCCAATTCTATATATTTGGATAAACAGAGTACCGAAATATTCAAGCAGACTATAACATCCAACATTCTACTATAATTCATCACAGAATATCAATTAATCACAGCTGTTGGTGTTTAATAATTTAAATAAATGTTGAGGGATCCAGTTGGATCCCTCCAACCTGTTTTCCCTGCATCCACAGACGTTAGCACAATATAATACACCAATTCCAAAATATACCGTACTATGTACATCAACCAATTCAATCATTTAAACAATTATTTAGATTTAATCATTTAAATTTAAATTTAAACTGAGTGAGATTAACTCACCTTTGCTTTTAATTTGCAATCCACATCAAAACGGCTTGTTTCCATTCAAATGTTGACCTTGAATAATAATTTATATGATTTATTAATATTTGACCCACTTGAATAATCAACTACCTTTCAATAAATTTAATTAACTAATTATTTTGTTCATATTCAAATAAATCGAACAAATAATTTCCATTTGCTAAATTTAATTAAATAACAAATAATTTTTATTTAAACTAATTGAATAATCACTTATCATAAATAATTAAATAATACTTTGGGTTTAAAGTAATTTCTCTTTAACCATTTCTAAATTAATTAAACAAGTAAATTACAAAGTTATCTTCCTTTTGAAAATATATTTTATTTTTTGTTCACCTATAAACATATTTTATTAAATTCTAAGAAAATAAAAATTCCATTTCCAGCCTATATATATACCCTTATAAAAATAATTTATATTACCAGTTTTAAAGGTTTTCTACTACCTAAACCTTACCCACAGTATATTTTTTCTGTTAGATTCATCGATTACTGGGTTGAATACATATGTGTAAATTAATTTAAATTAAAACAAAATTTTAAAATATACCTTACTGTCGAGCATTAAGCCCTAGAACAGTCCCCACTAAAACTCGCGCGTGCTCGGAAGCACCGCCACGCTCTCCCAAATCACAACCACGACCTCGCGACCTATTCCTAAACACTAGTTGAGCAACCGCACCGCCTCACCGTGCTACAGAGACCATCGCGCGCCTTTCAACCTCCCCACGAAGCAGCCGCTTCGACCCCTTCTTACCGAACGCGATCGCTGCCGACAACACAACCCAAACGAATCTCCATAAAACACGATAATCCCTAAATCGACTCTACCATCGAATCGACGTTGGCGGCCCCACGCTCACAAGCTCGAGCTTGCCCTGGGTTTCTTCGACTAGGCCAGGGAATTTATAATTGAAGGAAGCAATGATTTCATATTAAACAATTTCGTGAATTATAAAAGGAAAGAGGGAGAACAAAAAGGGTTCTTGATTTTAAGTTATATTATTAGGAGCTGCGATTTTGTTTGATCGGCCATTATTATATTTTTTTTTATAGCATGCGTTCGAACGAAGATTAGAGAAGGGGGACGAGAAAAGAAGGGGGTACGAAGGAGAAACAAGGGTAGTGGGTTGTACTTATTGTCGGATAAAAGAAAAGCAATATATTTTATTTAAATTTAAATTTGTTGCAAAATAAAGTTCAACGCGTTTATATGCCATACTCCCACACAGCTGCTCCAATCGCCACAAAAATTTAAATCCGATAATAATTCAATATTACGGACCCAATGGAACTGGTTTCGTTGAATTCCGAGACTGTGCCTCGGAAGGCTGTTTTTAAATTCAATTTAAACGATATAAATTTCAAAACTTAACAAACCATTTTTAAATTTAATTTCAACACTTCTATTCTCTTCAGAAATATCAATATCACTTTATAAGCCTTCAAATTATTTTTAACAAGCTTAAAACTCCAGATTCAACCTTTTACCCAACTTCAAATTATTTAATTCAATAATTTGATTATCAAATAAATAATGAGATTTTTAATTCAAGTTAAAAATTAACCTTTAAATATTAAAAGTAATTAAATATCCCGATTTTAAAGGCTTAAAAATTCCGGGTCGTCACATTCCTCCCCGCTTAAAAGAATTTCGTCCCCGAAATTACTAGTTAGGAAGAATGATCCAATACCCATTTACTTTTCCTCAAAACCAAACAATTCAACATCTTACCAACGATCTTTTTATAAAAGACCCATTATATTTCTTATTAACTCCTCATCTCTCCCATAGTTTTCCAATAACTTTACTTATTCAACCATTCAATTTAAATTTCAAAACCTAGTTTAAAATTTTCAAAATTTCGCAAAAATTTTCTAACTCTCTAATTTTTCGAAAAATTTCGCCAGCGTCTCCTTTGCGCGGCTAGCTCGGTACAACTACAAAAGGCCTCTACGGGCTCCCAAATCCCAAAAGAAAACAAAAGGGCCAAGTGGCTCGATCAAAACCCAATCAAATTTCACAGAAATTTAAATACATACCTTTTTGGTCGGGCAATTCAAATCTATCCTTTGAAATCAAAACCAATTCTCCTTTCCCTTTATAATACCTGCATATCTTACTTAGCAATCATATCCAATCGTAACATTCCCAAAACATCATATCAACTTTCTTACAAAATGTCAGTATTTATTTATTCAAATATTAACTTAGTTTATATTTGTAGTATCAAATTTTCAATCAAGAATTCACCATTCCCTTCTTAAGTTCGTATAAGCATTTTATATGTTTCTTTATTCATTTTCACCTTACCATTTTAGTTTATATCGTTTTCTATTCAAATTGATTCTTTCATTTTCATATGAATTCAATTATCTTCAACTCTAAATATTGAATTCTATTTTCCATTTGTAACTAACTCATGTCATTATTTTAATTAGTTTTATTCACAAATTTATTTTAATTTTCGATTTGAAAACGTTTGTCGTTAACAAAAATTTTCTAAATCCCAAAATTTCCGAAATTTTTTAGTAGAGTCCCCTTTGTACTCAGGAGCTTTTGCAATTTGACAAAAGACATAAATATATATACATCGACCCGCACGGTCGGAAAAACAAAAAACAGTTCATATTTCCTATTTTTATTGCGTAGGCGTACCTTATTTAGCATTTTAAGCAAGCGTCTTATAATTTTTAGCAAGTAGCGCAACCAAATCCAGCCACACGGCTTCCAAGTACCTGTACTTACTCAATTTAAACATGTAAGTGCCATATATATGAAGTTTAACAACATTTCACTTATTTGCAATAGTTAAACATATGAATTCTAAAAGAAATTCACACCAAACATTTTTCCGTAAGCAACTTATACAGTTTTCATACTACTTCAACTGTTTCCATTAATTTATAACCATTTTCATTCAATTTGAATGGTTTAAACTCAATCGCTTACAATTAATTTATTTTTAGGCAAACCGAACTCATATTTAATTCAATTGCCCTCAAAATCAATTTATTTTACTCCTATCAATATATATAATTTTAATTACTTCCATTTATATCAAATGACAATTTATTCTATGCAATTTGATGAGATCTATGTGAATAAATAAGTATTTATGTTTTATAACCAATTTAAATGGATTTCAACTCAATTTATACTCAATTCTATTCCATTTTTAAATTTATTCACAATCCATATATTCTCATTTTCATTGCATTTTAAATTTGAATACATTCACTTGCATTTCATTTTTCTAACCAAACTAGTTCATTCAAAATCCATTAACAACTTAGGTTCATCTTCATTACCAATTAAATTTCCCTTTTATTTTAATTCATTCACAACCATTTATTTAGCTCGACACATTCCAAGCTTGCATATTACTAACCATTCCCGAATTAATTCAACCCAAGCTTCAGTTACTTTACTCAGTTTATTCCATATTTGTTTATTCCAAACTATTTTATTTAGCTCGGAGGCAATCCAGGCTATTTCATTCAATAACCATTTCAATTTTATTCACGATCTATTCATTTGCGATTCATTTAAAACCATTCTATTTTTCTTATTGTCTCCAAGTTATTTCAATCCTTTAATAATTTAAATAGTTTACAATTATTTATTTAAGAATATCATTCCATTAAATATTATCTATAACTCACCAAAATTTATTTCGATTAAAATTTATTTTCACTTGATTTAAATCCAACCCAATATCATTAAACTTAGTTTAAGTTGAATTAAATTCAACTCTCCTCCATCTATTCAGCTTAAGTCAATTTACTACAATTTATTCACATTATATACTTAAGCTCATTTTCATTTTACAAGTAAAATTTTCTTTTCTATTCAACTTAATTCTATTTCAATTAAATTTCATTTTAAATCTGCAATTTCATTAGATTGGTTATTATAAAATTTAACTTTCCAGACTCAACTCATCCAAATTTATTAAATGGCCATTTCCAATTTATTTCCACTTATTTGGATTTTATTTGCAACTCCTACCATTACTATTTTAATCCATTTACATTTTATTTATTCAACACACATCCAACTATATTTAATCTGTTAACACTTCAAGTTAAATTTTAATTTATAACTTAAGTTCTGATTCCACTATCCATTTTACTTTACCATCCAATTTTATTGACTCACAATTCAATTTCATTAACTTTACTGACAATTCAAATCGAATTAAATTTATAACTTGAGTTTTAATTCCAAACTTCATCCTTAACCCACAATTTAGCTTCTACTTAACTACCTCAGGTTCCCATTATATATTTCATTAATTAATTCAGTATCTAATTAGTTCTTTCCCCATTTAAAATCCAATACTTGATTTTAAATCTCAAAATCTCTTCATTTAATTTTCTTAAGTTCAAATTTATTTTATAATTTAAGTTTGGATATTTTTTTCCTTTTCTTTTTTTTGGTTTCATTTTCCAATTCATCAGATAATGTTTATTTTGGGTTTTCTATTTCACTTTCCAATTTTATAAGTCACAACTTACTATTTACACGATTCCATTCATTATAGGCTTGAATATATTCTTCTTTTATTTTTAATTCGAGTTTTACACTTATTTATAATCCAAGCATATTTTATTCTATGGATTTTTAGTTCTGATTCTTTTATAAGTTATTCTAATTTATTTACTTCAATCCAATCCTTAACCAATTTATTTTCCATTTATTCAGGTAAGAATCTAATTCCATTCAATAACTCAATTGAAATTTTATTCCAATTCAATTTTATTTTAACTCAGATTTAATTAATCTCAATTCGATTTCAAATTAATTTGAAAAACAACTGGATATTATTTTTCAACCTATTCAATTAATTTCAACCCAGTTAAATTTTATTCTCCAATCCAATGTTAATTTCATTTTTAACTTTTCACCTTAAATTTAAATTCCAACATTCAAAGCTTATATTCTTCCTGATTAAAAAAAATCATCTCGATTTATAAGCTTACAACCTATCTCATCAGGATTTTAAACAACCGACTTTTAGTTTCAAATTATTATGAAATCTCCAACATCTCAAATCACGTTTCTCAAACATTTAAACCAATCTCGGTTTTTATTTCCAACAATTTTCCTTTGAAATTTCAAAAACAAACAGGTTTTCGTGAACAAATCAATTTGGCAGCAATTTGTCACTTAGAAACTCGAAAATGAACATCGATGATGCTGCAGTCATCACCGAAGTTATTTTCCAGCGATTGAAGTGAATTCAATGCTATATCCCTTCCCAAAATTTATTTGAAACAATTTCCTTTCAGAAATACTTTTTAAAACCATAATGCTATTATTTGTCTTCAAAATACTTCCAAAATCTCTGGGGTTTAAAGTTTCAAATTCTATTTTAATTCAAATTTTAACTATAATGCATTTGTATAGTTTATGATTATACAAATTCCCATTTAATTATATTTCAATTTATACATTTTATAATTCATATTTATAAGATTCTTTTTATAATGAATTTATTCCCTTAAACTTTGGTTATATTTTCAATTTCTAGTTAAATTTTCCATACAATAAGGATAATAATTTAAATATCATTATTTCCAACATCCAAGCAACCATATAATAGCTAAATAGTTTAAGACAAACTTTTCCTTGTACCAAGATATATTTTTGGGTAAAATTAATTCATTCACCCACATTCAAAACAATACCGTGTCGATTGTTTTATTCAAATGTTTAGAAACCCCTTCGATACAGTTGTAAAGACTGTGTCGACGAAGGTTCATATGCCACTCAATAAACCAATCAACACAATATTAAAACAATTTATATTCACTAACAAATACGCGCTCATATCTATTAATACGCTCAAACTCATTCTAGAGTACTAAGGACTCTATTTGAGAAATTTCCCATCAAAGCCAAGGTTATCACCAACCTACGCTCTGATACCAAGTGTAACGACCCGCAAATTCGTACCCCTTGAGTCAACTCTATTCTACCTAAATCAGCTCAAGTTGTACAGAAAAACGAACCATTTGGGTTAAAGAAGAAGAGATAGAAGAAGAAAATAGAAAACAATAACAGAATCTAACCATCGCAGTAGAGTAAAATAAAATAGATAATAAATAATTTTTACTCAAGAATCAAATATACTAGTTTATGTACTACATCATCAGAGTACATCAATCACAGCTCAATATCAATAACATACAAATGGATACACAGCAACTCAGCACAGTTCATACATAAAAAAGTACGAGAGTACGTATCGTCATCCAGCTCGTCTTCTGAGCTCCACAGCGTCAAAATCCTGTATCCTATAATACTCGGTCTGACCCGAGCATTACAGTTAAATAACACCCGAGTCAGTCTGGAAAACCAGCGTGAGAAAATCACACCCAATTGATTATTTAAGTTTCAAAATCCTTTCAAAACAAAAGCATCTCGTAAGACCATGCCACAAATAAACATGTCGGGTTTTTACCTTACGATAGCTAAAACAATTTTTATAGAAATCCTCTGATATTATAATAGGGTCTATATACAAATACTTATAAAATAGCCGAAATTGTTACATTATTAAATTCCAGCTACTAGCCATGGAGTGGGTAATACAAACAAAACTCGTACAAGGCTCGTAGGGAGAATGGATTTCCAACTAATGACTAGGCACTGGGGTACCATCTGTCACAGTACGTGGCCTAGATCACAGTACCGAGGAGTACGCCCGCTCCCCTGCAACACAAGACTAGGACTACCCCTTACTGGATAATCCCGAGTGAGATCACCCTGCGGTTGGGATCAGCAACCGCCCACTAAGCCGAAATAAAAAGGGACATCTAGACAGGGATGACCTCACCCTGCTTGGGTGCTACCCACCTAGCCTTGCTGCATAACCCCTGATTTTCAGTCATTCCCATTTGATGAGGCTTGAAGCTAAGTGTTACCTTTTAAGAACATATTCCTTAGAATGCCCATCGTTCACCTGACAATGTTTCGCAAGCATTCATCCATACAAGTCCGTCCCAAGTTCGAATGGAACCGAAGGCACTATTCCTACTACATCCATTTTGGAAATAACCTCAGGATTAGTAGCAACTAGCCCTTGCACTTCACTGCTCCAACTTCGAATCCACACTCGTTTCCACGAAATGTATAAACCAGATCGAAGTGGTTTTCGGGAAATAAATCTCGATCCCGGTCTCTTCAAAACGATCAACGCATTTGTCCAATATTGATAATCGGTGATTTAACTATCAATAATATCCACAAACAACCGCCAACCAATAAATAATTTCCCAAATTATTTATTTATCTCAAAATATCTTTACAAAATATATTCTCACTTTCAAATCCTTTTGAAAATAGTTTCCAAACTATCTTCCTTTTCTCAGAATAAATTCCGAGTATTTCCATTTCCACTGGAATCACCAAGCACAAGGTTTTAGATTTTAAAATAATTTCAAAACACCTTATTTAAAATATGTTTAACATTTAATTTAGAAAATTTAACTTTAGTACTTAATTTAAAATAATACTTTAAACAAAATACTAAATCATTCTTTAAATAATTATTACGATAATAGAATAAACAAAAATACTTACTTCGGAATTTACCTTTAAACACTTAAGTTAAAACTACTTTAATAATTTACTAAAAATACATACTATATAAACATTTGAAAATAAAGTTACTTAATAAAATATAAAACTAGATTTCTACTTTAAAAAAAATACATATAAAACTAGATTTCTACTTTAAAAAAAATACTAAATTACTTCTTAATAATTACTACTAAAATAGATTAAAAGAAAATACTTACTTTAGACATTAAATATTAGAAATAATAAATTTTACAAAACTTGCTTTCTTTAAAAACAACTTTAAAACATTTAATTTATATTTAAAAATTTACTTTTAAAAACATGTACTTGGCTATCCAGAGAAAATTCCAACTTCAATCACTTAAATCAATTTCCCCAAATTGATTTCCAATTTATTTTATTTGAAATAAGTTTCTTTAATTACTCAATTCATTTTAAAATTCATAAGTTATGGACTTATTATTAATGTTATTATTTCCCGTTTGTTTTAAACCTTTTTAACTGAAATATATGGATTTCAGCTTTTCCCAACTTCTTCTTTATTCCTTTCAACAATTTAAATATTAAATATTAAATAAATGTTTTGTTTTATTAAATAATATCATTGAAGTTTCAAACTTCATTAACTTTCTGTTTATTCAAAAATTCCTTTCCATATACAGAATTTTATTAATTAGCATTCTGAAACCACTAATATTCTTATCCAATTCACTTTAATTTATATACATTCTTTATAATTATTTCTTAAGAGTTCACTTCTTTTATTTCCTTTCAAAGTCCAATTCTATATATTTGGATAAAACAGAGTACCGAAATATTCAAGCAGACTATAACATTCAATATTCTAATATAATTCATCACAGAATAACAATTAATCAAAGCTGTGGGTGTTTAATAATTTAAATAAATGTTGAGGGATCCAGTTGGATCCCTCCAACCTGTTTTCCCTGCATCCACAGACATTAGCACAATATAATACACCAATTCCAAAATATACCATACTACAGTACATCAACCAATTCAATTATTTAGATTTAATCATTTAAATTTAAATTTAAATTTAAACTGAGAGAGATTAACTCACCTTTGCTTTTAATTTGCAATCCACTTCCAAACGGCTTGTTTCCTTTCAAATGTTGACCTTGAATAATAATTTATATGATTTATTAATATTTGACCCACTTGAATAATCAACTACCATTTAATAAATTTAATTAATTAATTATTTCGTTAATATTCGAATAAATCGAACAAATAATTTCCATTTGCTAAATTTAATTAAATTAACAAATTTTTTTTATTTAAACTAATTGAATAATCACTTATCATAAATAATTAACTAATACTTTGGGTTTAAAGTAATTTCTCTTTAACCATTTCTAAATTAATTAAACAAGTAAATTACAAAGTTATCTTCCTTTTGAAAATATATTTTATTTGATGTTCACCTATAAACATATTTTATTAAATTCTAAGAAAATAAAAATTCCATTTCCAGCCTATATATATACCCTTATAAAGATAATTTATATTACCAGTTTTAAAAGTTTTCTACTACCTAAACCTTACCTACAATATATTTTTTTCTGTTAGATTCATCGATTAGTGGGTTGAATACATATGTATAAATTAATTTAAATTAAAACAAAATTTTAAATTATACCTTACTGTCGAGCAATAAGCCCTAGAACATTCCCCACCAAAACTTGCGCGTGCTCGGAAGCACCGCCACGCTCGCCCAAATCACAACCATGACCTCGCGACCTATTCCCAAACCCTAGTTGAGCAACCGCACCGCCTCACCGTGCTACAGAGACCATCGCGCGCCTTCCAACCTCCCCACTTAGCAGCCGCTTCGACCCCTTCTTACCGAACGTGATCGCTGCCGACGATACAACCCACACGAATCTCCATAAAACACGATAATCCCCAAATTGGCTCTACCATCGAATCGACGTTGGCGGCCTCGCGCTCACGAGCTCGAGCTTGCCCTGGGTTTCTTCGATTAGGTCAGGGAATTTATAATTGAAGGAAGCGATGATTTCATATGAAACAATTTCGCGAATTATAAAAGGAATGGGGGAGAACAAAAAGGGTTTTTGATTTTAAGTTATATTAGAAGGAGCTGCGATTTTGTTTGATCGGCCATTATTATATATATATATATATATATATATATATATATATATATATATATATATATTATAGCATGCGTTAGATTAGAGAAGGGGAAAGAGAAAAGAAGGAGGTACGAAGGAGACACAAGGATAGCGGGTTGTACTTATTGTCGGATAAAAGAAAAGCAATATATTTTATTTAAATTTAAATTTGTTTCAAAACAAAGTTCAACGCGTTTATACACCGTACGCTCACACAACTGCTCCAATCGACACAAAAATTGAAATCCGATAATAATTCAATATTACGGACCCAATGGAACTGGTTTCGTTGAATTCCGAGACTGTGCCTCGGAAGGCTATTTTTAAATTCAATTTTAAACGATATAAATTTCAAAACTTAATAAACCATTTTTAAATTTAATTTCAACACTTCTATTCTCTTCAGTAATATCAATATAACTTTTATAAGCCTTCAAGTTATTTTTAACAGGCTTAAAACTCCAGATTCAACCTTTTACCCACTTTAAATTATTTAATTCAATAATTTAATTATCAAATAAATAATGAGATTTTGAATTCAATTTAAAATTTAACCTTTAAATATTAAAATTAATTAAATATCCCGATTTTAAAGGCTTAAAAATTCCGGGTCGTCACAATTTCACTGTGCCCCTGCCCTTCTATTTATAGACGAAAATGGGTTGGACTCCCTCATAGGCCTAGGAGCAGGTACCTCGGCCCTTGGTAAGTAACTTCTACACGCTGAGCCATAGATGCCGAACAGCAATTGCCGAACCACAAATCTAGGCCGAACGACGTTCGTATGCCGAATGAGGGCGGCGTGCCGAATTGTACTTGTATGCCAAACAAGGCATTGCGCTGAGTGAAGAGTGTAGGCCGAACGAGTCCTATGCCGAGCGAGACTTCATGCCGAATGAGGGAAGATGCCGGATGACTCACTTATGCCGAGCGAGGCCACGTGCCAAGCAAGGCTTCATGCCGAACAGGCTTCGTGCCGAGCGAGGCTTCATGCCGAACAAGGGAAGATGCTAAACGACTCACTTATGCCGAGCGAGGCCTCGTGCCGAACGAGGCTTCGTGTCAAACAACCCTTTAATGCCAAGCGAGGCCTTGTGCCGAGAAAAGATTCATGCCGAACGAGGCTTCACGCCGAACGAGGGAAGATGCCGAACAACTCATTTCTGTCGAGAGAGGCCTCGTGCCGAACGAGGCTTCGTGCCGAACTACCCTTCCATGCCGAGCGAGGCCTGATGCCGAGCGATTCTTCATGCTGAATGACGCTTCATCCCGAACGAGGGAAGATGCCGAACGACTCACTTATGCCGAGCGAGGCCTTATGCCAAGCATCCTTTTTATGCCGAGCGTGGCTTCATGCCGAGCGACCCTTCTATGCCAAAGGAAGCATGTGCCGACCAAGGTATCTATGCGGAGCCTCTTGTTACATGGCCAAACAACCAAGTAACAGGGTGGCGGAGCGAAAAAAACGAATCATGGTAGAAATGGCCAAAAGTATGCTGAAGGTGAAAGGGGTTCCAAATAAGTTTTGGGGAGAAGCAGTTGCAACATCGCTATATATCCTTAATATATTTCCAACAAGGGTAGTTTTAAACCGAACACCATTTGAAGCATACGGAGATAAGAAGCCAGGGGTAAGTCGCTTTAATTTTTTTGTTATGCAGGTTATGCTTTGGTTAATAGCCGTTCTAAATTAGGTGATAAATCTGAAAAATGTGTCTTTGTTGGTTATTGTGTTCAATCCAAAGCATATCGCCTTTATAACCCTGTAAGTGGTAAAGTGATAATCACCAGGAATGTGGTATTTAATGAGGAAGCTCGTTTGAAGGGGAATGTTGACAAGGATGGCATTACTTATTATATTCTAGTAGATGGTGTGAAACTGATGAATAACCGAAACCAGAGTCACTTGCATACTCAATCGCATCCTCACCAGCAAGCACTCCACCATCGACCCCAAGTAGAAACACCATCAAGTCACCAAACTATTCTAGAAGTTTTGATAGCCGTGATACTCTAGTTGGAAGAAGCAGATCCTTGGCAGAATTTTATAGTTTCTGTAACTCTGCTTTGCTAGTCATTGATCCTACTTTATTTGAGGAAGCCGAAGGACAGTCTGAATGGAAGATTGCTATCAGAGAAGAAATGCTAGCTATTGAGAGGAACAACACATGGGAGTTGGTTGATCCTTCTGAAGAAAAGAATGTGATAGGGCTCAAGTGGGTATTCCGAACAAAATACAATGCTGATGGAAGTATTTAAAAGAAAAAGGCTCGGCTCGTGGCAAAGGGATACTTCCAACAGCAAGGTGTCGACATTGATGAGACTTTTTCTCCTGTTGCTCGATTTGTAATGGTGAGAATCATGTTAGATTGGTTGTTCAACTCCTTTTACCAATGCATCAACTTGACATAAAGTCTGCTTTCTTGAATGGAAATTTAGAAGAAGAGGTGTATGTTGCACAACCAGAAGGCTTTGTTGTAAATGGTTCTGAAGAAAAAGTTTATAGATTAAGGGAAGCTTTTTATGGGCTAAAGTATGCACCATGAGCATAGTACAACAGAATTAATTTCTACTTTTGGAATAATGGATTTGCAATAAGTGAAAACGAGCCCACTCTCTACTTCATACGTGAAGGTAATGGTGATTTTCTATTGGTTTGCCTATACGCGGATTATATGATTTATATGGGTACTTCAGAGTAATTATTTGATGACTTTAAATCTAGTACGATGAAGACTTTTAAGATGACAGATTTGGGCTTATTGCAAAAAATTTTGGGTCTTGAAGTAAGGCAAGACATGGATGAAATTTTTGTATGCCAAAAGTAGTATTTTGTAGATTTGCTAAAGAGGTTCAAAATGTTAGGTTGTGAGGTTGCGGTCACAACAATGATTGTCAATGAAAAGCTATAATGTGAAGATGGAACAGAAGTAGCAAATCAAAGGCTCTTTGGAAGTCTAGTGGGTGGTTTAAATAATTTAACACAAACTAGACCAGACATTGCTTTCCTGGTCAGCTTGGTATCAAAATTTTTGCACAATCCTCCTAAGCAACACCTTGGTGCAGTAAAAATGATCATTCTATATGTGGTGGTACAATAGATTTTGGCATTGGTACTCTGAAACTTCGAGTCTCAATTTGATTGGCTTTACTGACAGTGATTGGGCAGGATGCTTAGATGATCGCAAGAGTATTCAGGGAGTCTTTTCAATCTTGGTTCAGGTGCAGTAACATGGAATTCAAAGAATTAAATCTTCATCTAAAGATGAATGTGCAACAGCTGCTTCAGTAGCACGTCATGTTTTATAGCTTAGATAGCTACTTGCAGATCTTGATTTTATGCAAATAGAAGCTACTGAGGTTTTTTGTGACAATCGGTCTGCAATAGCAATTAGTAAAAATCCAGCCTTTCATGCAAGAAACAAGCACATAGATGTTCAACATCATTTCATTCGACAGCTAATGTCAAATGGGAAAGTTATGCTGAAATTCTATGTTACTAGTAAGCAGGTGGTTATCATATTCACAAAGGCACTTCCTCAAGCCAAACATGATTTCTTTAGAATGTAGTTGGGAGTCTGTAACTTTGAATCAAGGGGAGGTATTAAATGATCGATTCAAATTTAGTTTCTATTTTTCAAAAAAATATGCTATTAAAAAAAGTATCTACTTTGTCCTAGTCCATAGGCTTTAGTAATAATACGAATTATTGTGGTAGTTTTTAACATGTTTTTGTTTTATTACCAAGTCTTAAGTTGCCTAGATGATCCCGCTTTTATGTTTATTTTTTGTTTATCTACATGTCTATATAAGAGGCAGCTTCTTCAATAAAAAATTGGTTTTTCTTTCTCTCATATTATACTCTTCTTTTTTTTGCACCAACACTCAAAACTAGATATAATTATTGAAATATGAATCTAGAAGAACGACCAATCACAATGCTCAAAGAAATATAGGTTCCGCAACAGCCATCTCTAAAAGATCTGACACCGCTCAATTGGTAGATTATTTATCTCTTCAACCAGAAAGCTAGTATCAAATCAAGCAATTCAAAATGCAATTAATCTAATAGCAACTTCCTCCATGTCAACAGGTGAAAATAAAAGGAAAAAATGCAGACTGAAAAGTATAAATGACATTATAACTGTTGATGATACAGAGAAAGTAGAAGACAGTGAATTTAAAAGGAAGTACATCATAAAAAATGCTAGATGGGAAGAACACAAAATTCAAGACAACAAAGCATGTAAAAGTAGTGGCAAAAATTTTATGGTGATGGATGATGAAAATAGATGTTATGCTTCATTGTAATAGAAGAAAGTATTCTTTGTGCATCTTTTGTAAAAAAATATTTTTATATTTTATATCATCCCAATAATTTCTTGGAATTTTAGGGGTCTTGGTTCCCCAGAAAAAAGATTGGATTTATCTAATGTGCTTTTCACTATTAAACCTAGTATTTAGTTTTATTAGGACAAAGATTAGATAATTCTAAGATAGAAGATTATCAAGCTAAAAGTTTAATTAAATGGAATACTTTAAACAAAAATCAGATGAGAGGTAATGTTAGAATTATGGTAATTTGGGACCCTAACATATGGCATATAAACCAACATTTTATTAACTTTCATTCTGCACACTATAAATATGTAAGTAAAAGATGGTATCATCTGGACATCACTTTTATTTATGGATCAAATAGTGAGAATGAAAGACTAACATTATTGAATCAACTATAACAAAAAACCTCTAATATAGGTCATCCTTGTTTTGTTATTAGAGATTTTAATACCATCATGCATGCTTATGAAAAAGGAGAGAGGGGAACTCAATTGGTTTTAAGAAATTAGAAAGGTTAAATAACTTTATACTTAAAACTAATTTAGTTGAGCCAGCAATATTTGAAAATAGGTTCACTTGGAAGTCTAGGGAATTCAGAAACATTCATTGTAAATTAGGCAGAATTTTAGTAAATCAAAATTTATAAATACTTTTAAAGATTTTAAATGTTACACTATATCCAAGGCAACTAGAGATCACATACCTATTTAAATTTATCTTCCATAAAATAACTGTTCGAAGAAAAATACCCCTTTCAGATATGTACATGGATGGGTTTATGAGGAAAATTATAAGGAAGTAATTAAAAATAGCTTAGGTAAGTACAAGGCACTGCCCAGTATAAATTTAACAAAATGCTCCAAATAACCAAGGATAACATGAAAAATTGGGGAAAAAATAGAAACAAAAATGAATTAAAACAAATTAGAGAAGAATGTGAGATGTTGCAAAACGAATTAAATAACAATTGCTTGGACATGAGTAAGATCAATAATTTTTTTCATGCTCAAAATAATCTGATTAAGTCACTTCATGTGCAATCTATAAAGATGAAGCAGAAAGAAAAAAGTAATTGGCTTATTAATGAAGATGAAGCAAGCAAATTTTTTTATGCAAAAAAGTCTTGGAGGAAATATAAGAATGACATAGGAAAATCGATAAATGCAAAGGAAGATTTGTAAATGAAGTTTCTTATATTGAAAGGGAAGCAATAAACTATTTTTCAAATTTATATAACTCTATTTCTTACATAGAAAACTTCCCAAAGATTGAGACAAAATTAAGGTTGAATGATACGAGTCAGGATATACTACTTGCTCTTATTAGAATATATAAGAAGTCAAAAACATTGTATTTATGCTAATAGCGATAAAAGTCCAGGGCCTGATGGATTTATTAAAAAAAAATTTTATAAAACACATGGGAGGAAATTAAAAAAAATTGTTTGAATCAATCACTGAATTTTTGAAGATTGAATTTTTTTTAAGAAATCTAAAACATACTTCTACAACTTTAGTACCAAAAGTCAAGATCCCTAATGGTTTAGAAGTATACAGACCAATAACATTCTGCAACTTTATATATAAAATAATTTCTAACATATTATGCAATGAAATGGAAGTATTTTTGAAATATTTATTTTTTGAGAATAAGAGGGCCTTTATACCTAGTAGGCTTTACTTTGCTTGCTCATGAATTGATCAGAAACTTTAATAATAAAAACAAAAATCTCATATGTATCAAACTAGACCTACATAAAGCTTTCGATAAAATAAACAGACAATTAATAACCATATTATGAAAAAAATGGGTTTCTATGAAAATTTTTGTGCTTTAGTAAATGAATGTATAAATAATGTTATATATTCAGTTGGTTAATGGTTGTCCTAAAGGGTTTATCCATGCAATAGGGTAATTAGACAAGAAGTTCTATTATCTCCCTACCTATTCACCATTGTTATGATTTTTTTTTGAATATTAATAGAAGTTGAACAAATAAATGGAAACATTAAACCCGTTAATAGAACTAAACCATCTATTTCACATTACTATATGCTGATGACTTGGTACGGTTTTTAAATGCAGACTCTCAAATTGCAAAGACTATAGTCAAAATATTTGAAAAATTGGGCAATTATGTTGGGTTGAAAGTTAACGAGCATAAATTAAGTCTACTTTAGTAAAGGCTATACAGGGAAAGAAGAAATCTTAAGCATATTAAAATTCAAAAAGGGCACTCTTCAAGTAAAGTATTTGGGATTGCGCCTACATGTAAATCAGAAAAATGACAGAGATTGCACAAGATTATATGAATTAATACATAACAGATTAGATGAGTGGTCATGTAAATTGTTGTCATTAGCTGGTAGACTAGCGCTAACACACAGTCACCACAACAATTATCATATACTGGATTCAATCTCACAACATCCCAGCAAAAGCAATTCATAAAATAGAAAAAAATGTGTGTAAACTTCATTTGGAGAGGAAAACTACACAAAATTGCATGGCAAAAAGTTTGCAAATCAAGTAAAACAGGAGGTCTGGGACTGAGAAACATCAGTGATTTAAGAGAAGCATGTAAACTGAAATTATTTTGGAAATTTCTAGAAGGGAAATCATTATGGGCAATGTGGATAAAAGCAAAATACCTCAAAAGCAAAAAAAAATTGGACAACTAGCATTGGAAACCTTTACTCTTTTACATGGAAAAATATACTTAGTTGTAGAGAAAGTGGTTTCAAATTATTAAAAAGAAAATTCAAGGATGGGAAAAAAACCGGTCTACGTTTCAATCCATGGTTATATGGAAAATCTTTAGTAAATCTTTTAGGATGGAATAACATTATACGTTTGGAGGGGCTAATGAAAAAGATAACAACATTATCTAAAACAATTGTTGGAATGCATATAATCGTTCGGCTACAACAATCTTTAAAGCGGCAAATGATAAAATTATAATTGATCCAAAGCTACAAAAGGACACATGGGATTGGAAACTTTCTTAAAAAATCACATTCTCATTAAAAAAAGGGAGTTTATAAAAGAAAGTGAAAAAGAAGTTGATTGACACAATGTTATTTGGAATAAATAAAACTGCCCAAAAATGTCCTATTGTGTATATTTTGCCATTTTAAATAGATTATCAACAGGAGATGAATGTTTGAAATGGAATAAAAAAGGAAAAACCATCTGTCTTTTTTGCAAAAGTTAATAAAAAAACATAGAACATCTTTTTTTTTTTTATGAATTCTCAAAGCATATTTGGTTTACAGCCAAAACAAAGCTAAAGATAAATCAACATCAAGCAATACAAAATATCAAGGAAAGACATCAGTACATCCAACAATACTTCAACGCAAAATCAAAAGAGTTCGGGAAAACATTTATAATACTAACAACTGCAATCTTTCATCCGTGGAAAGAGAAAATTCAAAGGCTTCATACACAAAGAGAAACATAATGCATGCTGTAACGACCCGTATCTTTAACTACTTTAAATTATTAAATTTAGTGAAATTAATGAAGAAATATGGTTAAAATATTTTTTTTAATGATTTATTAATATAGCTATTGAATATGAACTTGAACAAGATTTTAGAATAAACAAATTTCGAAGATTTGAGTAATAATAAGTATTGAAAGGAAATGTTATATATTGAATGTGTTTACAATCAACAGTTGAATTGAATAATAATTGTGAATTATTAGATAGAAATAAAATGATGTTGATAGCCAAAATTTATTTCAAACTTAATGATTTATTTATATTGATTTATAGGATAATTAAATTGTTAAATTTAATATTGGAAATTGTTTAAACAATTGAACCTTGAATTAATGTGAAAGAAAACAATATCAGAAATTGATTTAAGTTTTATTTAAATACGAATGAAGATCGTTTACTTTTAAAATTGGACTTAAAAATGAATAATTGAAAACTAAAATTTTTATATTATAACCGAAACGTTAAAATAGCGATCCGAGGCATAATCTCGGATTCCGACGAAACCAGTTCCATTGGGTCCGTAATAATGTATTATTATAAAAATTCAAATTTTGTAGCGTTTGGATTTACCGTTAAGTCATACAGGATAGAAACGCGCTAGAATTAATATCGAAAATTTAATTTAATAATTGGATCCAAAATGCTGTCTTCTCCATACAATCAAATTAGGTCTCGAAACTAGTACCATTGCGTTTGAAATAGGGGTATAACATTTTAAACGCCTGGCGGCCTTTGATGGGGGTTCGAAATTAATAGCTAGATATTTTGACTTTTTTTAAATAATTTATTTTCATTGATGGAACTAGGCATCCTACATTCTTTCCTTTCAGCCCATATAATTTCTTTTCGACCGCACCATATGCTTCAGCTACCCTACGTGCACACTTTTACCTTATTTTCTCCCTTTATAAAAACTAAGCTTGCAGTGTAAATCAAAATGAAAGAATCTTCAAAAATGTAATCAACGATACTCTCCTTTTCTTCTAACTATTTTTATTTACAGTGAACAAAATCCACTTTCCCTCAATCAAAAAAAAATCTGCTCAGACCTTCACTTTTAGCCAAAACAATCTAAACAAAAGTTGTTCATATCGATGTTTAGGATTTTTGGAAATTAACCATGTTCAGTTTCGTTGAGAATCGAGCGAGATATCGCCGTTCTATAGTAAAAAGGAAAAATATGAATCAAAGTTCAAAAAATAGAAATCTCTTGATCTGCTTCGAATCGATCGACGCCATCAGCACCATTGAGTTCGTATGGAAGCGTAGTATTTTTAGTAAAGTTTCGGGAAGACGATGATTTACAACGTTCGAAACTAGGGTTTTTTTTGTTTTTCGATTCGGACAGCGAAATGCAAAACAGAGTTCAGATTGGCAATCTAGATGGAAAGGCGAGTAGGAGATGAATTTTTGGAGAAGATTGGCGACAAAAGTTGTCATGGCATCTTTGACCTGGAACGCAACAAGGGTTTGGACGTGTTTCGTACGTGGGGTGCAGAGCTAAGGCAAGGGTGTGCGATCGAACAAGGAGGGGAAGGCGGACATGGCAGTGTCCTCAGAGCAGTGAATGGTGGAACAAATTGGTATGCACATGCACACCCTGCACGTTATCTCTACTGGAATGAAGCAGAGGGGGGAAATTAGGGAAGAAAAAGTGCGGTCAAGGTTTGCAGGGGATGTTGAGCTTTGGGCCTTAGAAATGGTGTGAGGTTTATAATTGTTATTTAGAATAGTCAATTAAATGTTTAAAACTTTGAAAATGAATAACTCCTTCGTACGAGGTCCGATCGAGCGAATTTTTTTGCACTGCAATCGTAGTGACGAAAGCTTCGCAATGAAACTAGTTTGGATGAATTTGGAGACTGTCGGAATTTAGGCTAAAAATTGGACGTCGTCTAGTTTTAGTTCCAAAATGGTACGTCACGGCGTCAACAGAAATTAAAGGTGAGTGTTTTATAATGCTCACGGCATACTAAAATATTGTTATGTTAGTTAAATTGAAATTATGAAGTGATATAAATTTATTGATTGTTGTTTGATAATTTTAATTGACATTTAAGTTGACATCTAATTTAACAGACAGAAATTTAAATTGATGGTCAAATAGAATTTAAATTAAATTGTTTAGTAAAATTTTCGATTATTGATAACTGGGTAATTTTTGTGATTTACAGTCTGTTTGTATGATTAATCGGGATGGATGTAAATTGGTTGATATTTAGATGTTTGGATGTTTATTTGTTTATATATATATATATCCTATTATCACTCTGTATATTATTTACAGTGTATAAAACTGCAAATTGAATTATTTTGAATAAATTAAGAAATTGGTTGAAATGATATATACCTATGACATTATGATTTGGATTGAAATGATATATATCTATCCCTGAAATTAAATTGAAATAACTAATCACTTGGCCATAGGATAGAAAATTATATACGGACACCGGATTGGTTAAATTAAATGATTTTAAAATTTTTGATTTAAAATTATTTAAATGATTTGATTTAAAATAAATAAAAATCAAATTTTTAGAAGTTGGATTATTTTGAAACTTGAGCCCTGAATGTTGAAATTGAAATTTGGTAATTGAAATTTTCTATATAACCGAAGTTGAGATTTTGAAGCTATAATCAAAATATAATTTGAATTTTTGGAAATCAATTTGTTTTAAAAAGATTGAACTTTTATCTGAATTTTGAATATTACGAAGAAGAAGTGACATAAAAACGATATTTTGAAATTAAGCTCGCAATTGAATTATATTTTAAGATTGGGATTTTAAACTGAATATTGAAGGATAATTTTACTCAAATGTTCGAATCGATATTTTGAAAATCGTTCTCAAAACCGATATAAATTGAAATTGAAATTGAATTAATTGGATTTGAAAGTGGAATTGAATTAATTGAAATCAAAGTTGAAATTGATTTGAGTTGAAATCGAAATCGAATCGATTAAAAGAGAATTGGAATTGATTGAATTGAGAAATTGGAATTGAATCGGTTTGACTTCGAAACTATTTTTGAATTAATTATTTAATATAAAACTATTTAAAAGCTATCTTCTTAAATGTACTCATTATTTTGGTTTTCCAACTTATTTCTCTATATATACCATTTTAATACTTAAACTATTTTAACCTTTTAAGCTATTTTTAACTGTTTTAACCATTTACACTATATTTAACTATTTTCATTATTCAAACTATTTTAAACTATTCGACCTATTTTCAAAAATTCAAACCGGTCAAGGATGAAATGTTTATTTTTAAATCATGGATTTAAATACGAATTGGATTAAATTGAAGTTATAGCCCAAATTGAAATTCGAAACAATTTTGGAATCAAATTCGAGATATTAAGACGAATATGATTTTGAATTAAGATGGTATATTTTGAGTAAATGTGATGGGTTCAAAATGAATTTGATTTTGAAGCGAATATGAGATTTTTGGTATCAAGTATGAACTGTTTTTGAAATGTAAAAGGATCAATCGGTGTGTAAAACGGCGTTTGGTCGTTAAAGAGATATGTGCCGGATGTGGGAATACTCTCTTTTGATACCAAAACCACTTTAACAACTGTGTACGTGGAGTGATGATCCAGAACGGAGTGGTTGGATTTGGCGTCGTTTGCTGGATTTGAAGAAAGAGAACGATGATGGATTAACCTGACACTTATGCCGACTTGAAATGACTAAAACAAGAGCCGTACTGGTCAAGTGGGCTAGCTACCTCGAGCGGATGTACTTCTTCGTATTACTATCATTTACATTATGATTGATTAGTGCGCACACTCCGGATCATGGGAGTGTTGGACGCGGTGGGCCATCATGGCTATGATGCGTTACCACCAGCCGGGAAGGATAAACTGCTAGTATCCTACCTTGGGTATTGCCTCACGTACCTTGTCATGCTTTTACCCCTAAACGAGACCCATATAATTTTGGTTTAGTGTTGTCGTATCACGGCGCATCCCTATCCACCGACCGTCTAACCGGTGTTTTTTATGCAAACTGTACGACAATGCTTAAAAATGCATTAAGGGGGATTAATGTAACGCCTTAACGCTATTTTGATATTTATTTTACCGACTAGACATTATATATGTAGCTTATTCTACTACGTATAAATATTTTGACGGATACTTAAGAGATGAAAAATACCGTGACATCTCTTGAGTTATTGCACGTACGTTATACACTGGATAGGAGATGTGAATCCCATAAGCATCTCTGATGCCATTACACTCATGTTATACGCGATATCGGTTTGACTTACTTAAGGATATTTTAGTCCCGACTCGAGTGTTTTCTCTTTTCAATACGCTGGGGTCAGCCCTGAGTTTTTCAGCTTATTAAAGATTCATTCTGGAGGACGAAGACGAAGATTTGGTATAGTATTACTATTAGTATTTCTGCATCATGTTGTATGCTGTATTATTTATTTATCCCTGATGTGTGTGTGTATATATATATATAACTCTGATAAATGCCATATTGAATATAATCAAATGTATTGTATAACAGCTTCATAAACTGTTTATTTGATTATTATATCTTATTGTTCCGCTGCGAGTTTCTGTGTTTGTTTTCTTCTCCCTTTCCTCTTATATTCTTATCCATCCCATTAAAAATCCTCCCTTTTGAATGGTTTGAGTCGACATATGTGGTTTATTGTCGATTTAAACTGTCCTAAAAGGTGGGTTACACATGTGACTATGAAAACAATTGAATCAAAAAGCCAGATACCTCTCAACAAATTTAAAATCAATTCCAATAGTCTGAACCAATACATATGGAAAATAAATAAATATGAAGACATGATGGAAGCTTTAAAGCGGAAAAGCCAATTCTAACTTTTCCCATTGCAGACTATTTCACCACAGTGGCAATCACTGGATGAAAGACGCTAGAAGTTGAGATGGAACCAATCTCTAGAGCTCATCTGCTGGAGGCGGCTGATTCTGTCATCAAATCAAGAGATTCTCCTGCAAGCGTAGTAAACATGCAATTAATAATTATAAATCAAACAATAAATTAATTAAAAATACTAATTAATCCCTTTTCTTACCTGATTTGAGCAGAAAATACAGCTTATGCAGCTTCATTGCAAATGAAATTAGATCACTGCAAATAGAAAGTATTTTGCAAATTAACATCAATAACCAGAGAACTAATGAAAGCTTTTTCAAAAGCAAGCTAAACAATCATATTTGTCACTTATCTGTTTGGGGAAAAGACGAAAGCAACAAACCACGAGATTAAGTGAAGCTTACTACAATCGAACATAACTCATTGGATGACATCGAAGGAAGCTCTTCAGACCAAAGTAGCAAGCTTCGAGAGCAAGGAAAGCTACCTTCAACCGAACATTAATTTTGAGCTTACTTAAGGGATAGTTTAGTATAACTACAAATAAGGGGAAATAGAAACAACAAGGAGAGGAAATTATCATGGAAACCTCCCTTTAGCAAATGATTGACACGAAAGTAGGGATTTAGAAGTAATCGCCCGAAAATTATAAACCCATTTTCATAGGGTCAAGCTCTTTTTTATTAAAGAAGACGAGAGGAGTAAATGAATAAGCGACCAGGGTTCTCAATATTAGACGGGTGTAATTATGTATAACGGGTAGGGTAGTATTACCTTATTTACTCTGTTCTTTTATGTGCTTTGAGCCTAATGTATTTACTACTTTCGAAAAATAAAAATAAATCTTACTAATAATATCTAAGTATTATATCAAAATAGATATTTGAATTTGAGCAGATATATCATCTTTAATTGAAAATTATTTTACCAATTTTTAGTACTTAGAAAATGTAGAAACATAGTCAATTGCATATTCAACCAATGTTTTCATGATCCAACCACAGTCCAATCTCGAATAACCCTGGATCATAGACCATTTCTGTTTGAAACTCAATCAAACAGAAATGGTCTATGATCCTGACCGGAACTTCAAACCAATGGTTCGACAATCCATTTTAGGACCATGGTTCTTTTATTTCTCCACACTCTCACCGTGTCATTCTAATCTAAATTTCAAAATCATCATCGTCTCAAAATCTAAACATCAAACTGCACCACTTCGTTCGTTGCTGCAAGCTCCTCCAAACCACTGCAAGCTTCGTTATGTTTGCCGTCACTAAACTTCTGTCTTTGTGCACTGCTACTGTGTACACAACTACAGATATGTTGATGTGATTGTGCACGTAACAGTATGCAACTTCGATTGCAGACCTTGAATACCTTGTATAGTTCGACTACCAACATTTTTATTTTAAAATCTTTATGCATACATTATATTTAAATGTGTTATTTTTCTAAAAATAAATTCACATTTCCGTTTAATCGGTTGAAACAACAAAAGCTCAAACTTTTAGTCAACACAATTCAGGTTGGTAATGAAAACTATGTATTCAATAATTACTATCATAGGAGGATGAAAATTCAATAAAATAACACATGAACAAAGAATATATGAGCGGTCGAATTTAAATCTAAAATTAAAAGGTTCAAAATAAATTGTTTTAAGAGCATAAAAGCAAGACAAATTAAATATATGGTCAAGCGATGAGGCATTTGAGCGGGGTATTTAAGTTCGGAAGTTGGTTGGAAGAAAAATGCGTTTGTTGATGCCAATGAAGTATTTGAGCATAATATTTTAAATATGATTTTTAATTTAATTGATTTATACTTAATTAATTATTTGTTTTTATTGTGTAATTTATGTTTAATTAAAATGAATAAAAGTAAAAAAATTGAGATACATTCAAATTAGTTAAAATACCTTAAAAAATATAATGATGCAATGCATATAAAATACAACGGAACTATAACATTCGAAAGTCAAATACAATAATTTAAAGATACCGATACAATTGTTATATTTCAGCGTAAACCTTCTGCAATAATTTCATTTCTTATGGTATTGCAAAGTTGTTGTCCTTTCACTGTTTTTGTGTCGTTGTACCTGTTCGGTCACTCTGTTTGCAATAGTTTCCATACTATAATATTTTTCATGGCATTTTCTACAACAAGATCGGGATCATCATCATTAGGCATAAAATAGACAAAATCTGAATCATCATTGTTGTATTTTCGTATAAAATTATGTACCATAATAACGACAATCAAAACTAATGTGAGAGACCGTTGAATGGTCGATAGAGATGGGGCGGAGGCTGCTTAGGTATGGTACAAGCCCTACTTCAATTTTCATATTTATTTTATAAAGAATGATGTTTTAAAATGAATTTTTTTCTTTTTTTACATAAATGACTAATCTGTCGTATCGGTTAGTCATATCCATAAACTTACTACATCTAATTAGCTTCGCCACTGACGAAAGACACGAGTCAAACTAGATGAAATATGGTTGTCCAAAATGCATGACATAGAGGTCGAATTCTGTGTTTAACCAATTTCAGATCTGGTCAAAAATCAATCTATACTATGCCATATACCGAGATACTTTTGGTACAGTTATGTCTAAATAAGTCTCCGTTTTTGCATAAGTATTTTGGTCATATTTCATTAAGAAACTCTACGAGTACACCCGGAAAAAATGACCGTTTGGTTGCATAATTTCAAAAAAAAAATTGAAATGTATTATAAATTTTTATTAATTTTGTTCAAATCAAAACAATGATATATTGGAATCTTTTGTATAAAATTTGGATTTGAATTTGAAAATTATTTTTTAAATTCAAACTGAATTTTGAATCATAAAATTTAAAATTAAAGATTTAAATTTAAAATGCCAAAATGGAACATGTGACTGCTTGTTCCAGTCTGAAATACCAACACCTCATGCTGCTTCTATTCTTAGTCTTATATTTCTGTCAAATTTATATAGTATCAATAATAAATCATGAAACATGAACTATATTGAACAGCTTAATTGCTGGATATAAATTAATATATATAGACAACAAATGCGCAATTATATCATGTTCTTATAGAGCATTAACAAGACTTATAACATATTTATAAAAATTCAAATGTTTAGTGTTCTATCTTAAATAACGAATTTAATATATAATTAGGAATGATACGTTCAACTGAAACATGTGTAACTATGTTTGGATAAAAAAAGATGCATGCTACTGTGATCGGAATCTTAATAATTAGTATTTAGCTGAAGGACCATATAATTAGTTCATGGCATTCCAACATAAATTCTGCAAAAATATAAAAGAGAATTGTTTGCGCCAAAATTGGTCACAAACACCCAATACCGTGAAAGCACCCGCTTATCAACACAGATCAGTTATAATCAACACAGAACTCAGATTTAAGCAATAAATCACAATAATTCTCAGACAACAATCACAAACACAGGATTTATAGTGGTTCGGCGTTCGTGCCTACGTCCACTTTGAAGGTTTTCTCTTTATTGCTTCTCTTGATGATCTTAATCAATTACAACGGGTTAAATCTTTGAACTTGATAATCTTAATCGATTACAATGGATTATAGCTTTGAAATCTGAACTCAACAACAATAGTGATGAATAGGATTGAATTCAGCAGAGTCTGGGCTTGCTCTCTCTCTTCTGAATCTCCCACCCCTTTTTCTGAATGACCAGGGGCTCTATTTATAGGTGTGGAAGGTCAAAATCCCGCCTAAAACCTGGAGAGGCTACTTGGCACGTGATTGGGGGCCCACAGGCCCGCGTTCTTGGAATGCGTGCCCAGTTTGGGATCGATTCGAAGTGAACTTCGAATCGATCAAAAAAATTGTCCAATTGCGATGAAACTTGGCGTGGACGTTCTTCATCATGTAGGCAAACTTCTGTGAAAATTTCATGGGATTTGGATCAGTAGATTGGGAGTTATGATCGGTTCAAAATTGGGCGTTCGTCATGCTGTTTGCTTCGACTCCACTTGTTGACTCATTCGAATCCATATGGTTCGAATCCATATGGTTCGAATCCATACGGTTCGAATCCATGCGGTTCGAATCCATGGGTTCGAATCCATATGGTTCGACTCCATATGGTTCGAATACATGCTTTTGTATGCGAAGGCAGTGACGTGGTGTGCTGTGTGGATGGATTCGAAGCCGATGGATGCGAGGCCGATGGAGTCGAAGTAGGGAGTACTTTAGATGGATTCGAAGTGGAGCATGCACGATGGAGTCGAACCAAGGACATCGATTCGAAGCAAGGATATAGGGAGGCTTCGGTTGAATGGATACGAAGCTAGGTGGGGGTTTACTTGATGGAGTCGAAGCCGATGGAGTCGAAGGTGATGGATGGAGTCGAAGGTGATGGATGGAGTCGAAGGTGATAAATGGATTCGAAGGTGATAGATGGATTCGAAGGAAGATGTTGGCTGACGGGTTCGAAAGTCTCTTCTTCTTATGGGTTCGAAAATGATGGGTTCGAATACGATGGGTTCGAACATGATGGGTTCGAATACGATGGGTTCGAACATGATGGGTTCGAGTATGATGGGTTCGAACATGATGGGTTCGAACCGAGCAATGTGCACCCTCTTAACTTGAATCCATCATAACTTGAGCATACGACCTCGGATTGACTTGAAATTTGAAACGCTGGCTTCTATGGTCTTTCTTGTCGTGTCCTATCAATTGTGGCCCGTTCCGGACTCGGACAAAATTCATCGATATCCATAGTAAAGTGAAGTACGACCGATCTCTGAGGTGAACTGTCTTCTATTTTTGACCAATCCTTTGGTATCACGGCTTTGCCAAAAAGCGGGATAACAAGAATATAACTGCTCAGTTTTCTCCAATCCTAAAAATCTATGAACTTTGATCCAGTCCAACCCATGTAACATTTGGTCAAATGGATTGGGTATTTGGGCTGCTTTTGACTTTGACAGCCCAAAGAATGTTGTCATCTGAAATTATTGTAAATATATTTTATAGGCCTAATCTTGATACAATATTTGCGCACATTCCTTATGCGAATCCAATCATGATTGATAATTTGTATTTACAGTTCAAATAGTTTAAATCAAACAATGAATTTTTATTAATGATAAAGAAATACAATCATTTTTCAATTTCTTTCACTTATGTGTCATACATTATTGAATCATGGATACTACCTTCCATATCAATAATCTCATATCCTATATTATAATCTAGAGCTCATGCAACAATTATATCATTTCCTTTGGATGCCAATATAGACACCATATAGAAGTATAATGATTTTAATAGGTTGTGAAATTCTCTAGATCAGAAAATGACTTTATAATTATGAGTTCCAAGCTATAAAAGCTAAACAACCAATCTAACACAATTCTTTACTCAAGATCACTTGGTAATATAAAAAATACAAGTTTAACCAATCGAACACATTAATGAATCCCAAAACATAACACAAAGCTTGCACCATTTAGTTAGGTTGGTCTTGCCAAGCCCTTGTTTGTAGATTTCATATACCATATGTGCATCGCAATAATTTGCACAAATGGAAACACGGAAAGCTTAATGCAACATGAATTATATCATGTACTATAAGAGTTCAAAGAAAAGCTTATAACGTCAAAATTAGTATAAATAAGAAATGACTAACAAATTTTATGCTAAGAAAACCAATTTAACATCATCTAACCGAGATGAACGAATATTCAGTAACCATAGGCGAGCAAAAATACATTAACCAATGGGCAACAACATGGTTTGAACAATTTATATCAAGGAAGGAATGTCAAAAGAAACAATTTTAATGTCAGATCAAAATATATCCTAGAAAAACAACAATTCGTTTTAAACTCCCAAATCCTAATTTAAAAATTGAATAGATAGGAAATTGCTATAAGTTTTGAAAAATAAGAAATAAAATCAAGAAAACAATACACACGAATCAAGATCGGAGATAAAAATGAACTGCAAAAAAAGTGAGGTGATCTTATTACGGTGAATGGAGTGAGCAAAGGAATAAAGTCCATGGAAGGAGAGCAAGGTCGGCCTTGGAGTAGAGCACTGAATAATCTGGGAAAGTGTTACATGCTGGCATTTCAACAAACACCATACCAGCATCATCTTACAGCTGCATTTCATCAAACAGATTTGAAAAGCTTAATGAATTCAGCTTCCCATCAGTATGAATGCAGTCTGAAGAATTCCGAAGGCTTGATGAATGTTCAGGATCATGAAGACACCTACAATAACAAAAAAAGGCGAAAATTTAAAGATGTGCATGTGTGTGCACGTATCAACGTGCACAGGTAAATTCTATTGCTTATCTGAATTGCTTAAGCTAGGATCAAAATATGATGAGCCGTCTCACCAATGGTTAGTTTGATTAAGTTAGACCTGAGATTGTATAAATATGAATCAATTGATGTACAAATGAGAATGAAGGAAGAAAATCAATAAAAATTCATTTTTATTCTACTGCCGAGTATTTCTTACCTTTCTGTTACCATTTTTTTCTCTACTATCTCTATTGCAATTATTCACCCCATTCTTATAACTGAGTTTACATTATCTCTCTCTCTCTTTAACCCACCATTTGCTTGAAAACTGAAACTACTGCAGCTTGTATATCATGACACAAACCTAAGCACAACATCAAAAGGAAAAGTGTCAACCAGTTTGGTATCGGAGCCTCTTGGTGAGCAAGATTATGACCCTCATCAAACCGATCCTTCCCTACACTCAGATACGAATAAGGATGGCTCTTCTTCCCTTGAATCAGCAAATACTGAGAACCTCTCTGAGTTGTGGGAAAGACAAGATTTGATCGATAATCGAACTCCCTTATCATTGAAAAGAATGGAGAGAACTACTCAAGATTTATCAATCACCACATCAACTCTGACAAAGCAAAGCCAAGAAACCACTGAGAAGCTTGACAACATGCAAGAAATGATGGCAAAACTTTTCTCAAAATTAAAAGAAGTCAAGAACCAAAAGCCATCTGACAAGAACTTTAGATCTGACACTAACAGATCCTCTTCTTTTCCTCAAAATTCTTTCCAAAATCCAAGATCAAATGTTTATGTTCCACCTAATAACAGACCACCAATATTATCCGGACCTAAATCTAATTTTCTTGATCATTCTCCATCAAGACACTCTGATTCTTCCCCTCATCATTCAGAAGACATGACCAAATTTAATATCAAGATGGATTTTCCAACCTTTTCTGCTGAAGAAATAATTATTGATTGGCTTCGACAGGTTGAGTAGTTTTTCAAATACAACCATATTGACATCCAAGAATGGGTACATATATGTTCTTTTCATCTTAAAAAGGAAGCTCTACAATGGTTTTACAGGTACTCTCATACTGTTTTAGATTATGACCAGTGGTTAGTCTTTAGCAAGGCTATTCAGGTACGATTTCTTTCTAATGATTTAGACATGCCATACAATACTTTTTCTTCACTCAAACAAACATCTTCTGTTATGCAATATATAAATCAGTTTGAGCAATTAGAGGAATGATTGAGTATATTACACCTGTACATCTTTTACAAAAAAATTTAGGTGGTTTAAAAGATGAAATTAAGTTTGATGTTATAACAGCTAATCCACCTGATTTTGATTCAGCCGTGGCATTAGCAAAAACATTTGAAACAAAATGGTTATTTGTTAATAGAATTAACAGAAAAAATTCTTCCAAAAATACTTTGCCTTCTTCTCAATTTTTTGAAAGCAATAAAAATTATTCTCAACAAAAATTTACTTCTAATAATTTTGATTAATTTTCTAAGATCAAACAACTAACTCTGAAAGAATTAGTAGAAAATAAAAAAAAGAATACCTGCTATGGTTGCAATGAAAAATATTATTACGGTCATAAATGCAAAACAAAAAAAATTCATGTTATGGAAGGAATTATCGATTTATCTAATCAAGATGAAGTCCCTGATCAAGATATTACCACTGAAAATCCTTTGCAACGTACTTCTAGTGAAAATGCACACACAACAGACAACACTTTATTATCAATTTCTATCAATGCTTTGCTTGGTATTCCCACTTTACATACTATGAAAATTAAAGAGATGATCAATAAAAAAATCATTTATTTTTTAATTGATTCAAGATCAACGCATAGTTTTATTCATAATTCATTAGCCAGCAAATTAAATTTACAAAGAAGCCAAGCTAGACATTTTGAGGTGCATGTAGCTAATGGCCAAAAATTGCAAGGCAATGAAATTTTTCCTCAAGTTTTACTCACTTTCCAAGGATGTAAAATGCCAATTGACTTATTAGTACTTCCAATGGAAGAGTGTCAAGTTGTTTTGGGTGCACAATGGATAAAAGAGTCAGATGAAATTTGTTTTAATTTTACAAAATTGCAGTTTCGATTCTTTCACAAAAATAAAGAATATAAATGGCAAGGACTCATTCAACCTGATACCTATACTATTGATGACAAAAGAGCTACAAGAGAATTTAACTCGGCTCAGCTTAGATTTTTGCTTCTGTCTACTGCTTCAACAACAGTTCCTTCCAAAACTTCAATACATAAGGATATTCATCTTCGTTGGATAAATTCCCTACTGTCATTTCCTCAACACTTCCACTGCCACCTGGAAGACAATGTGACCACAGAATACCTCTATTACAAGGTTCTAAACCAGTTTGTCTAAAACCCTATAGATATTCTCATCATATTAAGAATGAATTAGACAAATTAGTTACAGATATGCTTTCATCTCGTATTATTAGAAATAGTTTTAGTGCATTTTCTGCCCCTGTTGTTGTGGTTAGAAAAAAATATTTTTCATGGAGATTGCGTGTAGATTATAGGGCATTAAACAAATAAAAAATTAAAAATAAATTTCCCATACCATCAATAGATGATTTATTAGATGAATTATATGGTTCTAACTTTTTTACTAAATTGGATTTGAAGTTAGGTTATCATCAAATTCATATGCATGAAGATGATATTCACAAAACAGTTTTTAGAACACATAATGATCATTATGAATTTTTGGCGATGCCCTTTGGTTTGACTAATGCCCCTTATACATTTCAATCTCTCATGAATAGTATTTTTTTAAATATTTGAGAAATCTTATTATACTATTCTTTGATGATATTTTAATCTATAACAGAAATTGGGGTGATCATTTACTTCACTTGGAAACCGCACTTCAAATTCTTCAATATAATCAATTGGCTATTAATCAACCAAAATGCACTTCTGCTGAAGACAATATTAAATAACTTGGGAATATTATATCACATGAAGGCATTGCAGTAGACAAAGAAAAAACAAGAGCTATTATGGAATGGCCACAGCCATAAAATATGAAAGCACTTTGGGGTATTTGGGCCTTACTAGATACTACAAGAAATTCATCAAGGGATATGGTTTGATTTCAAAGCCACTTACTACTATGCTCAAGAAAAATTCTTTTATATGGAAATCAGAAGCAACAGATGCTCTCTATATATTAAAATCATGTCCCATTAGCCCTCCTGTTTTATCGCTACCTGATTTCTCCAAAGACTTTATTATAGAATGTGATGCAAGTGGCTGCGGAATTGGAGCTGTTCTCTTACAAAACAACAAACCTACTGCATTTATTAGTCAACCTCTTTAAGGAAGAAATTTACTCTTATCTACTTATGAGAAAGAACTATTGGCACTAATTTTAGCAACCAAAAAATGGTCTTAATATCTACTAGGCAGAGAGTTTATAATTCACACAGACAATCAGAGCAACATTTATTATCTTAGAAATTAACAACTGGTATTCAAGGAAAATGGCTAGCTAAGATACATGGATATGATTATCAAGTAGAATATAAAAAAGTCAAGGACATATTATTGCTAATAGTGCATCAAGAATTCATGAACAACCACAGCTAACAGCACTGACTACAGTTTAACTTGACTGGATTTTGGTGCTTCGAAGAGAAGCAAGTCAGTCTCCATTTTATGAAATTAAAAAAGAACAAATTCTATAAGGAGGCTTGAACTCAAATAAATATAAGCCGCTTAATGATTTAATCTTTTATAAAGGAAGAGTCCTCTTAGACCCTACCAATGCTTCTCTAATAAATATTATTCTCTTTGAATTTCATTCCTCACCACTAGGAGGTCATTCAGGTGTAAGAAAAACTCTCAAGAAAATTAAGAAAGTATTTTTATGGAGGCATATGAAAAAATCAATTGAGAGATATATTTGAGATTGTGATATTTTTCAAAGGTCAAAAAGTGAAAATATAAAATATCCAAGACTCCTTCAATCGCTGCCAACTCCAGACAAGGTATGGATAGACATCACTATGGACTTTATCACTCATTTACCAAAAAGCAATAATGCCACTGTTATATATATTGTGGTTGATCAGTTATCAAAGTATGCACACTTTTTCTCCCTTACACATCCATATACCGCAAAGCAAGTGGCTAAGATCTTTTTTGATGGGATATTTAAATTATATGGTAGCCTAAATCAATCATTGGTGACAGGGATTCTATATTCTTAAGCAATTTTTGGACTGAATTATTCAGTCTTCAAGGATGCATACTCAAATACAGTTCATCCTATCATCCACAAACAGATGGTCAGTCTGAAGCTACTAACAAGATTTTAGAGACATACCTGCACTGTTTTGTGTCACATCCGCCTAGTGAATAGACAAAGTGGTTAACCCTTGCTGAATTCTAGTTTAATACTTCATGGAAATAATCTACCAATTTAACCCCTTATGAAATCTTGTATGGAAAACCACCACCCACTCTATTATCATATATTCCTCATACTGCCAGAGTCGAGTAAGTTGGAAAGCACCTTTTTTCTAGAGACATTATCATGCAATTCTTAAAAGATAGCCTGGCTCTTGTCAAGAAAGGATGAAAAAATTTGCAAATCAAAAGTGAACAAAAAGATCATTTTCTGTCGATGAGTGGGTCTAACTAAAACTGCAACCATATAGACAAATCTCAATCAATTCTACTAAGACAACTAAATTATCTCCAAAATATTATGGACCATTCAAAATCATTAAACGAATAGGAGAAGTTGCATATAAATTATACCTACCTGCTAACTCATAGATCCATCATGTCTTCCATATATCCCAGCTGAAGAAACATGTTGGCTCACATATCATCCTACAACAAGGAATTCCATCATATACAGATGAAATAGTTGAAGAACCAGAACAAATACTTGATCAAAATTGATACCTAGAAATGATAAACCAATGGCTCAAGCACTTACCAAATGGAGGAACAAACCCACTTCAGATTCCACTTGGGAGGATTATTAGGACGTGATTATGCATTTTCCTACTATGGACCTTGAGGCAAGGTCCATTCTTCAAGGGGAGGGGAGATGTTACATGCTGGAATTTCAAAAAACACCATATCAGTATCATCTTACAACTGCATTTCATCAAACAGATTTGAAAAGCTCAATGAATTCATCTTCCCATCAGTATGAATGCAGTCTAAAGAATTATGAAGGCTTGTTATGTTTAGGATCATGAAGACACTTGCAATAACAAATAAAAGAAGAAAATTTAAAGATGTGCACGTGTGAACATGAACAGCAATGTGCACAAGTAAATTCTACTGCTTATCTGAATTGGTTAACTTAAGATCTAATTTTGATGAGCTGTCTCATCAATGGTTAGTTTGATTAAGTCAGACCTGATATTGTATAAATATGAATCAATTGATGTAAAAATGAAAATGAATGAAGAAAATCAATAAAAATTCATTTTTCTTTTATTGCCGAGTCTATCTTACATTTCAGTTATCATTTTCCTCTCTACTATCTCTGTTGCAATTATTCACCCTATTCTTATGACCGAGTTTACATCATCTCTCTCTTCAACCCACCATTTGCTTGAAAACTTAAACCACTGCAGCTTGTATATCATGACACGAACCCGAGCACAACTTCAAAAGGAAAAAGAGCCAACCAGAAAGTCGTGACATTGATTTTGGAAGAGGCTGGATGGCGATAGGGTTATGATTCTCTGAACTAAAAGTGAGTAAAATTAGGTGTTAGATAATTGAAGACAACGGAAAGAGAGTAAGAAAAGGAAACATGCCAAGAAGAAACCAAGAGGAAAGGCAGGAACAAAATAAAATTAAATCGGGCTTAAGGGTCTTTGATAATGACCCGTTACAGTTGAGAAACTTCCGTATAGTGGGTTTGATTGATACTCACTTAAGCAATGAACAAAGGAAGATCAAAATTTTTATATTGCAAAATGTATATACTCTCATTTTTTAGAAAGCTATACAATATCATTCAATTGCTTAACAAATCCACAAAAAAAGGGCAAGAAAGTTCACTAAGATGCATTAACAAGCAAATATGAAAAATTTGGTGTCTTTTATTTACATATTAATACTTACTTTTCTTCATTTTGATTGTATGTAGGTATATAGTTTTTCTTCGCATTCGAATTTGCAATAATTTTCTTTGAGTCTCAAATAAACTTTCTTCAAAATAAATCATAGGATCATACTTCATGGCAAAAGGTCTCAAAAACAAATGCAAGCACCGGTGTGGCCACACCATAGACGAATGGGTGCTTTCATTGAGATTGATTAAGTACTCTTAATGTATTATTAAAGTTTAGTTTTGATGTACGAAAATTAATTTATATAAATGTTCTTTTTCTAAAAGGTATGCTAGGCATGCTATCATCATTCTGTCCAGATGGTGTACAACAGAGGCAAACAGTCCTCTTTGTTGAGCCATAAAAATATGACAATATCCAGTTTGAAATATGCTTTAGACTCCCTTGCCAAAAAAAGTCGATCAAAGAGAAACTTTGTAGGCATTTTTGGGAAATTTTTGGTGAAACTCAACTTTTGATAGAGATGAGAGAAAAGAAAATGGAGGAAATTTTGGCAAGAGAAGTGGTCAAAATGGACAAGTTTCAAGGGATGATTAGGACAATCAAATTGAACAACCTTGACTTCAAGTCTAATTTAAACCTTATAGCATACTAATACAATCACATAATGGTAGAAACCAACCGTACAATTACATAATTTAAAAAAAATATAATTGTTAATTTATTTTAATTAACTATCAAATTATAATTTGTTGAAAAATAATTTAGAATTGAAAAGATTTAAGGAAATATATTTTGGGAGAACAAAGTAATTAGTACTTGAAAGATCTAACGAGACACGTTATATATATGTTTCATTTTTTCCCTTCACACAATTTAATTTTGCAAGCCTACAGCAGGTGAATATCCATGGCGGTCAATTTGATAAAAACGTGCTTAGAGCTCATATTGCGTGATCGTTTGAATATTACCACGTTCGCTCAAAATGGCGATGGTAGAATGAAGAAGGAAGGGCTCATAGTCAAGAAAAGGATCTTTGCCACGATGAAAGCAAAACCAATTGGGATATTCTCGGCCAAAATAGTCAAAATCTCTTATTTTATATCAATGACGATTGATAAATTACCATCATCGCTTGAATTCGACCAACTTATAGCGATTAAAACATGCATTCTGAGGTGGCCAAAGGCAATTTGATGAAGACATTCAAAGTAGAAAACGAGAAGCTTATCCAACTATTCTCATAAGATGTGATAGTTCAAAAATATGAATTAGAAAAGATCGGTAATATGTTATGGAAAAGGAACTCAGTTTGCACAGAGCTAGCTGTAGACAAAGACGGTTAGTATGCGAAATAGGAAGCATCAACTATGTAAAATGATTAAGATGGTCAACAGGGATTCGAAAAGAAGTGAATAAGGAACTGAATCACAAAGATGGCACCACCTATATTTGAGCAATATATTGAGTGAGACGGTTAGAGATATGCCCTACGATCAATTCTATAATTTATTATAGATTATTAACTCTATAACAAAATATTGTTTGAAATAAATGTGCTTATTTCTATTATATATTTTTATATTATGATATAATAATTAAAAATTAATTTAAATATATTTAATAGAAAATTCTTAAATAAAATGTTATGTGATAATAATTAAAAGGATTTGTAATTATGAGAAACTTGTCACAATAAAATAACATGTTATTTTAAGTATTCATGGTTAAGATGTTTCGAGAAAGGATATCAATAGATCTGTTGAGACTATAGTACGTAACACTCTTTAAATATCGGACAGTGTATTGCTCGTGACTATTGGTGGGACTAAAATGTTACGTATAGATGCTTATTGGATAACTATAAAAGGACTTGATCGATCTAGTTGGTCACTAACAACTAGGTCAGACGAAAAATCTCCAAGTGATGATGTAAGGACCCGGGTTTTCAGACCAGTCAAAATTGCCGAAAACCCGATCGTTCTAATACTATGAATGAAAACTACCAACTTGATACATAATGTTATTTGATAAAAATTAAACACAATTGTATAGATACAATTTTGATTGTACAAGTTATCTGAGAAATCAATTTAATCTACTAGTGTTCTTTAATACAAACCCAAAATCAAATACTACAAATGACTGTAAATCTACTATTGTGCAACTCTGATGAGAAACAGCAATATCCTTACTTGTGAACTCAATAAACAGTGTAAATGCGGAATAAAATAGTAAGAATGAAAGATACAATAACACAAAACAAATAACAACCAATAAACAGAAAAATGTTATGTTATTATTGAGGCTGCATCACTACCGCTTGTGACTGCGTACGCGCCCCTATCTAATTGGGTACCCAATTATATAATAGGATCAAGCTAATGTAGTTCTCTTACCATAAATAGGACTCATGGAGCCTATGATGCATAAACAATATGCAATTCCCAAAATCTACCGACTTACGCTTAATCTTCAATTTTAGATTTTTAAAATCTAATTAACTTTACGAAAATGATCTCTTTGGACTTTATTCCCTAATTCTTATTTCAATACTTTTGAAATAAAGACACACACACACACATCTTTTATAATCAAACTAGTCCATTACTTCGAGATCTGAGAACAAATCACCTTTTTGAAACGATACTAATACACAAGCATACAAAACTATATACTACCAATCTCGGGAGGTTTCTAGCCATAACCAGTCCTCTTGGTCTAGCCTTCCAAATAAAAAATAGAATAGTGCATCCATCTATTCCAAGAGCAGACTACATCGAGGCTACAGAACATTTGCACCTCCTTTGACCATGTGTTTCGTAGATTATGAGTTACCCGAATCTATAGTAACATAACAAATCACTTTATATCCCAAGTGGCAAAATCATTTACACAAATAATTACAAATGCTTCTAATCTATAATAATTTCCATTTCCAAATCCTTTCAAAAATTAACTTAAAAGCATCGGGTTTAGTACTCAAATTTCTTTCCATTTTATAAAACACTTTTATAAAATCATTCTTTACGTAAACCACTTTTGTATAAAATCATTTCAAAATATTCATTTCCAAATATTTCTATTTCTTTAAACATTTCATAAACTTTCATTTATGAAAACCAACTTTGAAAACCATTCCATTGACGTCAAATTATTATACTACTTATAACAATTAAATGAATCAATATAATCGCTAAACATCTTTTAGTCAAATCGTGAATAAATCACAAGATGTTAGCCGACAATTATTTTCTACCCATCCCATGCATATGGACAATTAATTGCTCATAAACTGGTCGAGCAAAGTCAACAATCAATAAATAATAATCTGCGTTCATAAACTGGTCGAGCGAAATTCAAACAACCAAACAATCAATCAACAACAAAATAAATAGCAATGTATCTACTTATTAAATAATTAACAATAAGTATCAAATAGACTAATTATCAATTAATAATAAATTTACATAGTTTATAATAGCAGAATGAGGATTTGTTCTACTAATATTTTATCAATATTTTATAGTTCTCTAAATGGGTCAATAAACTATACCGGTGTATTCTATTCGTTAATACAAATCTAGCGGTAAAGACCGTGGGTTAAACGGACTTCGTACGGAAGAGATAATTTTTTTTTAGGTTTAGATATTTACTTAACTAAATCAAATTAATTAAATAATATTAATTAAATAATATAACTGAAATCATTCTTTATCCCTAACCTTTACGGCAAAATCCCACAACAAACAAAACATTACAACTCTCAATTTTGTGCGCTTGCTGCACACCCAAAGCCATCCACCAACCCAGTTTCCTCCCCTCCAATGCCTGCATACTTCTTCACTCATGGTCAAGCACGCAACTTTCGCAGCCACACACACACTGCCACGTACAGTCTCCGGTTTTAGCTTTTAGTTTCTAAAATAAACTTGTACTTAGTTTTCAAGTTTTAGTATATGAATAAAAACTCTTTCGTTTCTGTTTAGCTTTTGTACAAAATTGTTTTATTGTTCGAGCTATTATGTTTTCCATCAATGTATTTGTAACTAATCGCACATCGTTCAAGTTGAAATGTCTTTTAGTCACTCGTTTGCTTTAGGCATTGATTTGACAAATACATCTCCAGGCCTCCTTTTGGTCGTGGCCTTAGGTCATATCAAACACTAGGCGTTAGTCCCAATATTACGCTGTTGTGTTTAGTGGTTAAGCGATTATACTCCTCCCTCGGTCTTGGGTTGGCGGAGTTGATTCATGGACGGTCAAGCCTCATCCATGATGAATTTATACTCCTCCTATTAGGTTCAGGCCAGAGTTGGAGAATGAAAGGTCGAATTACACTCATTCATTTTGTTTATATCTTATCCTCACTCTGGGGATCAGAGTTAGTCGATGGGTGGTCAACCACATCCGTTTGATGTTCATAATCTAGCCCATACTCTGGGGACTAAAATTGTTTTGGGAAATGGTCGAGTCACTTTTGATTAATTCCCTTGCCTTCAAGTCTGTGGAAAAAGTTAAAGAGCGGTCGATCATATCATGACCACTTTCACTTTACATTTTCCCATCAAATCAGGAGATAGAATTATTTAATGGATGGTCGAGTCAACACCCGCTCTCTACTTTATAATCGGCCTATCGGATTGCAAGCGAGAGTTAATGGATGAATGGTCGAGTAACGCTCATTTTTTTTAGTTCAATTATAGACCTGAGTACTTGGTTGGCACCAAACTTTGGGTACTTGTTGGTTTATATTAGGCATTTGTAGATGTACGTTAGTTGCATATTTCAACTATTATATTTTGCACAAACAGTTCACAAATATAGAGCAAACTTCAAATTTTATTGTAAATGGAAAAAGAAGTGACAAAGTTTGTCTTTTTACATATTTTTGAATTCAAATGCAAATGAAAATTCTAAATGAAATACAAATGAATGAATCAAAACTAAGTGCAATAGCATCGTACATGCTCGATATTCCATGCTCTAGGGAGTATGATGCCATCGACAATCGCTTGAAAGTTCCTTCTCCAAGCTTCTGATTGACGACATACGGTTCTTCCCATCTCTGCCCATGCTTCGGAGGCTAGGAAATATCTGTTTCAAAACAAGGTCGCTAATTTTAAAGGTCTCATGTTGGACTTTAACATTGTAGTAGCGAGAGACTCGGTGTTAGTGTGCTGCTGCCCTTAAGTCACATTCTTTGCGCTTCTCATCAACCATGTGTAGGGATTCCAAAAGGAGATCCTTGTTAGTTATGGAGTCATAGTTTGTAACTCGATGAGAAGGGAATTCAAGTTCTACGTGAACAACGGCTTCAGAACCATAAGGCAGGCGAATTGGAGTGTGGCAAGTCGCAGACTTGCGAGTGGTTATATGTGCCCATAATGTTGACATGAGTTCATCGACCCACTTGCCTCTAGCCTTTTCCAAACGCTTCTTTAAAATGGGCTTTATGCTTTTATTAACAACTTCGACCTATTAATTAGCTTGAGGGTGAGCAATTGCCACAAATCCTTTCTCAATATAATGCCGACAACAAATGTCTTCAAATTTAGCATTGTCAAATTGGGTCTTGCTATTAGTTACGATTGCTCGAGGGAGACCAAAATGACAAAAGACGTTTAAAACCACAAATTCTTCATTTTGATCATGGCCAAAGGTTTAGCTTCAGCATATTTAGTGAAGCAATCGACCGTTACGATGACATATGTAACATTCCTGAAAATTCATCAAGTTTAATTTGGCAATGAAATTAATTTTTGAAAATAAATTGTGATTTAATTAGAAAATTTTCTAGAATAAATAAATAATTTTGATTTTAAATAGAAATTTATATTTGAAATTTAAGAATAAGTGATTTATAAAACAAGTATTGAACTTCAAAATAAAATGTATTAAAAATATAATGAAAATTAAAAGCCTGAGATTAATAAAAAGAGAATGAAAGTTGTTTTCTAAAATATTAAATATATTTGGTAGATGTAACAAATTTCAAAAAGATTTATTTTAAGATTTTAATTCTCTTATATAAATAAATATAACAATTGTTAATATGAAATCAAAGTGTTTAAATCCATTCTTTTATTTTTATAAAGTTGTAAAAAATAAATAATAAAAAAATATATGAATGTAAATTGTGTAAAATATAGTTATAAAATGGTAAATAAAAGGAAAATGTATTTAATTAAATAGGAAGCACAAAATAAAGTTATATTTGATTGTTATTAACATGAAAATGTAAAAATGCAAATTTATATACATGAAATACTTAAGTGAATGTGGTATAAAATTTATTTAATAAATTCTTGTACTTTGAAAATTTTAAATGTGAACATATACATAAGGAAGTAAACATACATTGAGATTCCATAATAATTCCTTTTTACAAATGGCATTCCTTATGATTGCTTAAATAAAATAATAGAATTTAAAATTATAAAGACATTCCATCTCCCTATGTACAATCATAAAACAACTTAGCAAGATCTGAAAAATCAGTAGCCAAAGATTTGGCATCTCATATCTCAACTCCCAAAGTAGGAAGAAAAGGTGTAAACCGAGTGATCTTCAACTAGAAAAAAAAAAGTAAAGTACAAAATCAAGTTTGAGTTCAAAGCCACCCGAAGAAAAAAAAAGAAGGAAACCAAGAAAAAAAAATGAAAAGCATCTTTATTTCTCAACCTGGAAAACTGTCTGGAACCAAACAGGTTATCAATGTTTGGATTCATCATCACCTTGTTCCAGTTAAGCAATCAAGTACCAAGCTTTCCAGTCTTCAAGTTTCAAGCAATACAAATTTCAGAAGTCAAAAGCAACAATAGTTTTCAAATTTTCAAAAAGGGGCTTCAGTTTTCATTTCCAGTCTCATGCTCTACCTATTTAAACACATGCATGCAGTAATCCTCTGGAAAATCTATAGGCAAGTGGATTTTCCTTTTTAAGATTTTAAGTTAAATTTGTTAAACATGAATAAAACAAAGATTCAAAATCTCAAACCTGTAGACAGTAAAGATCAAAGCTTCAACTTGAAAGCAAACCTGGAAGAAAACAAATTTTCTGGAAAGAACAATTGAAGGCAAGTAAATTTCCTTTTTAAAAGAATTTGAGTCTAATGTTGAAATCAGAAATAAGCAAAGATTTAAACAACTTTATTTAATAAGTTGCAGGAAAACAAACTTTCTTCAAATTTGAATCTGGAGTTCCAAAAACCTGAAGCGATCAAACTCAGGTAATTCAGAAGAAAACCCCATAATTAAAAAAAAAAAAGATTTGAGTTTTATGTTGTTGATCAGTAGTAAAATAAGGATCTGATCAATTAATTTAACAAATTGCAGGAAGAAATCAAGATCAAAGAAGTTTAAAACCCTTTCTGGTTTTAACTGCAGAGAAGCTTTCTCTGTTGTATAAAAATTTAAACTGTAAGTAAAATCAAATATGTTTGTAATTGTTGAAGTAAGTAAGTAAATACAATAGAAAGTAAGCAAAGTTTCTTCTTACAATTTACAGATATAAAACTCCAAGATTTAAAGAAGGAAAAAAAATGTTCAGGCTCAAAAATTCTTCTCTGCCTTCCTCTATTCTCTGCTGCAAATCACCAGGTGAGCAAACACACTCGAACCCATTCATATGCTTTGATATTTGATTTGATGCTTGAAGTATGTGTTTAGTTGATAACCATGTCAGTATGTTTGCCTGTCTGTGAATTTGCTTGTGCATGCTTGTTTTTCATCTGAAATATTTCTGTCTTAGTTTCCAGCCTCAAGTTTATTTCAAAATTCATTAGCTTTTGAATTAAATCACTGTTAGGTTCTAGAATGTAAATAAAATTTGTTTGTTAATTGGTAAAGTAAGTTTTAAAATTTATTTAAGATGAAATAAAATTTGAAACCTCGCTGGAAAACCACAAAGGACAGTGCATGTTTAATATAAGTGAAATTCAACTATCCTAATTCATTGATCCAGGGATGTAAATTGAATTCCCAAACAAAATTTTGATTTTTGGAGGTGGAACCACAACTTTTAGTTTCGAATTAAGAGGACAGTTTGAGTTTTATCAAAAATGATATTTTTGGCAATTTCTGGTGATCTGAGTGGTCGTGGTGGATGCGATCATCACTGGAGCTTGTTGAATGATCGTAGATTAGGGGAAAAATACCAAGAACATTAATCAAACCATTTTGGGGAAGTGCGAAGTGGATTTAGGTTTGTAACCCTAGTTTTCACTGGGTTGAATATCTCGATTTGTTCTCTCCCCCTGATGGATCGAGTTGCATGGGAATTTGGGTAATGCTGGCTTGGGTGTTGACGAGGACTTTGCCGAAGTGTCAGAGGTAGCGGTGGTCGGAGCTTCGAGAAAAAGGCGTTGACAGGTTTTGGTGGAGGGGGTCTTCAGTGGTTCCAGGTTTGATGATGAACATGCAAATTCGAATTCGTGATAGTATCGATCTATTTGATGATCAGTATGGGATGCGGGGGTGCTCGCCGACCTGAGGAGATCATCGATGATGATCGGAGCTCGCTGCGATGATGGGGCACGTGCATAGGGTATTGGGTTGTGTCAGTGTATGGGTTGAAGCAGAGGGCAAATGCTTAAGTTTTTTTTTTCTAGGGTCAATTTCGTGAGTGACTCGAAGTTGTGGGATGTTTTACTCGAAGCAAAGAGGTTCTGACTCGAAGTAAATTAAAAAAAAAATTCCCAAGTATTAAGTTCAGGATTTAAACAGAAGACCTGTTCTGTTTTCAAAGTATTAAAGCAAGTTTTAAAATATGAACTAAAAATTTAAACTAATTTTAAAACCTGAAATTGAATTTGAATTCAAGAAGTTTGAATCTAAATTTGAAATAATTTAAATTTTGAAATTTAGATTTGGTTTTAAACAACTTTCAAAGTATAAAGAATATTGGTTTTATAATTAAACTGAAAGTTTAAATTATAAAATAGAAAAAAAAATAGTTTAAATCTGAGTTTTGAAATCTGGACTTGGGTTTAAACTTTAATTTTTAAAATAAAATAAAGTTTTAGATTTTATTTGTTTAGCTACTTTAAAAATGGTTAAATGTTAAGTTAAATGTAAGTAAGTCTTTGGATGTATGTAGCCTGAAATCAAAAATTTAAATATGTATTCCAGTTTTAGAATAAAAGGAAGTTTTTAAATTTAAAAATAATTCAAACAACTTTGAATGTTATAGTGTATTCTTAATTGATTTGAATTTAAAAAAATGAATTTGGTTTAAAATTCTTTTAAACCACTTTTATAAAATGAATATTTCTTTAACTTATGAGATAAAAAGGTTTTTGAATTGTTTTTAAAACTTTGTTTAAGTTAAATTCGTGTTCATTTTAAATCCTAAATTTAGAATGAAATTTAAATTAAAATTTGAAAGCAAATTGTTTTTAAATGCTTTATTTAAGTAAGAGATGTTTTATCTTAAAAATAAATAAATAGAATTTAATGATTTGGATTCATTAAATTATTAAGTAAATTAATCAAGTAATTAATGAATGATCAAAATGAAAATAGTAATTACTTAGTGAAAGTAATTAAGAGAAGATAATTAAAGATTAGGAATTGATTAATCAAATATTTTAGGTTGATTACTTTAAAGTAAAATTAATTAATGTGGTTAATTAATTAAGATAATTGAATCAAGAATAATAAATTAAGGTTAATTAACTTAAAGTGATTAAGAAATCATTATTAATTAAGGAAAAATAAATCTATTGGTTAATCAATTAAGGGCAATTAATTATAACTAAGATAAATAAATTAATATATAAGGGTCTACCAATTAAAGTAATTAATTGAGGAATAATCAATTAATAAAAGTAATTAAGGTTTAATTAATTACAATTAAAGGTTAATTAATTAATATAATTAATTAAAGAGATGATTAATAAATGAAGGTGGTTAAGGCTTAATTAATTATAGTTAATGATAGTTAATCATTGATTTAAAGATTTCAAATAGAAGTAATTATGTGGGTAATAAATTTATAACCACATAATTTATTCATCTTAATTTAAGATGTTTGATTGCTATTGAATGATTTGTGATGGATTGATATATTTGATATGTGATGTGATGCTATGTGATGCTTTGTGCTAAGTTGTTATATCTTGTGGTGTATATATTGTTATGCAAACCCTTGACCCGTTGAACGACATCTAAATTTCGATGCGACAGGGAGTCGGATTCCGGTTGGTTGTCCGAAACCCACATCGAATCATAATGGTAAACCTCTGTGATTGGTAATTTATTTTATCTATGAATATGTGAATTAAGATAAGCGTTATGGGTCATACCGCTTATCGATATGATTGAATCTGTGTTGATTGATGATGTGGCACTTTTATTGTGTAAAACCCCTGGACCACACTTTTACACACACAAATATGGATTGCACGTGGAAATCGGTTAAGTCACAGATTTTTTTAAAATAGTTTTGAATTTGAATTTTAAAATTCAAATGGTTTTGGAAATGAACTGGATTTTAAGTGAAAAGTTTTTGAAAAGGTGTTTTAAAAATGAAAGTTATTTTGAATAACTTAATAAAAAATTTGAAATTTAAATTTGAATTCAATATTTGAAATTGAATTCTATAATTTGGGAACTAGGGTTTAAAAAGTTATTCGACTTATTAATGGGTTTATATGGGTTTTTAAAACCATTTTAAAGGTGATGTTTTGGAATTTAAATTCAACCCACGATTTCAACTTGTACAAAATGGATTTTTCTGAAACGAGAACTATTTGTTTTCAAATGATTGAAGCTTTCACATAAGAATGAATTTCCAATTTGTGTTAAAGGATTTCAAGTCTAAAATGAAGATAGTTTTCCAAATTATAGATAAATCTTTGGAAACGTGTTTTGAAAGCTATAAATCTTTAATTTAAAGATTTAATTGGGTTAACCCAAATTGAATGGGAATTGTTTTGAAATCCATGAATAAATCTTTGTGAAACTGGGTGAACTTTATGAAATAAAAATCTTTTTGTGTAAAGATTTAAAATGGTGATTTGTTTAACCATTTGAAAATAAAAGCTTTGGATTTTTAAGTTGTGACTTAACTAAAATCCCATATCCATATGTTTTTAAATATTGCGCTCACTATTCGGTTTAGCCGAGAGAGGACCTTTGTGTCATATAGCCCATTCCGAATATGTGATACGTCGTTATGGATAGCATTGAAGACCGGTGGTGAAGACCGGGTATTTGCGAGAACGATAGGATGACCTATCGATTGTCTCTGCACTGAGTCGCGCCGGTATAGAGATTCCCTAAGTGATGGGAAGTCCGATCGGGATTGTGAATACCCGGATTTGCAAGGGCTTCTTCGGAAGTGCCTTCGGTTCTGTTCGAGCCCGGAACAGCCTTGTATGGTCGTGTGTCTGACACTACACTTTGAGATATAAAGCCGATTCCTTTCAAATACATATCTGTTGGTGGCGGAGAATTTATTCTCTTAGCTTAACACCCTTCTCTGAGACGTACGAGCTCAGAGGTTATGTAGTTGAAGGTTATTAGCGATATACTCCCAATTTGGTAGTGTGGCATGCTAAGTGCTGCTGTGTGTTGATGATCATTTGTTGATCAAAGCATGGCTTTGTGGAAAAGCGTAGCTTTGTGGTCGAGACCTCATCGAGCCTCACAAACCGGTAATGGTCGAAACAGGAAAGATGCGGCAAGGTTTCAGGGGTAGCTCCCCTAGGGTATGACCATTCCTTCTGGAAAAGGGTAGTATCATGGTATGGAGCCCAGATACTTACTCATGTGGACACACTATATTATTACTGTGTGATGTTGTTGTTGGAGAGCTCTCGGATAAAGGTCCCAAAGGACCGGGGGTGGCATATCTCAGGTTTTATTCCCCGGGAAGGGAGTAGCCGGCCTTGTGACAGCAGAGAACAGATTGGTTCTCGGGGCGTCCCGCCAGAGGCGTTCCCATGTGGCAATAGGAAGTTCCTTAGCCTGACCACTTGTTGGAAATTCATTCAATCCAATACGAGCCTTGTACGGTTTTAGTTGTATTACCTGCCATCTACTTATGGTGGCGCCCTGAAAGTCGGGGGTAATTGATAGGATCGTGTAATATGGAATAACTATATGGTTAATGTATATATGGTAAGTAAAAATCGCACCAAGATTTTATACTGGTTCGGATCACTTATCCTACGTCCAGTCCCTAAGCTTCACTTAGGTATTCACTAACTACAAAACCCTCTCTTAACCCGGAGGAATAGGTTCACAACTTACCCGAACAACCGAACGGGATTTCTTTGCCTCAAACTACCTAAGAGGACTTCAAACCTCAATGCTAAACAAGTTTTGACTAGTTATGTTCTTTATAACACGAATGAGTCTAATGTAGTACAATGTTCCTATAATCTTATCCTCAAGAATATGAAATATGTTTGTGAAGATTAAGGAATTATGAATTTGCTATGAATCAAATATATTAAATATAAACAGTGATTCAAGCAAAGAGAGTAGTGATTGCTTTGATAATGTTTAGAAAATATGATCAAGAAATAGATAGATTAGAGTAAGAGAATTCGATGATTTGAATGATGTTTGAATCATGTATTTATAGTTGTAAAAAGGATGCATGTATTGCCAAGGGTTGTAGATAAGAGAAGCTTCCATTTCTATTGAGGAATGGTCGCAACTCTTGAGAAGAAGAAGGTGTCCTTTCATGCAAAATTCTCAGGTTCAAATTCAGTCGACTGTGCAGGAATTTCAGTCGACTGAAATTATAGTAGGAATCTTTCTGGAAAATTTTCAGTCGACTGTGCAGAAAATTTAGTCGACTGAAACTGTGCATATTTGTACATGTTTGCTAGTTCAGTCGACTGGTAAATTTAGTTCAGTCGACTGACATATGAATTTATGCATTATGAAGAATTGAAGTATGCTCAGTAAAAAATTAAAGTATAATGAATGTGTTCTTGTGTTTGTGCAACTCTTGAGGATAGATTTTAACAAATAAACCTATATATATAAAAATCATACTCAAGTTTATATTTTATCGATCTTCCTCTATCTTGCATATATTTCTTCCTTTATACATTGTCATTGATCAAAAATCTTCGTGTATCAACATTCTCCCCCTTTTTGATTGATGACAATACTTATTTAAACTTTCTCCCCCTGAATGTGTACACCTATCTTTCCTACAAAAACAAAGTTAGTACCATAGATTTTCTCCCCCTTTGTCATCGACAAAAAGGAAGTAATAACCGCAGTTGCATGGAATTAAAACAATCAGTTTAAGCAAGAATGAATCTTAGGATTGCATAAAAAAATGCATAAAATATAATAGTTCAAATGTCATAGTTGCAAGAAACATAATAGAACAATAACTCAAATAAATTACTGATCCTTATCCCAATCATAAGAACCTTCTCTGTCTCCTGGTTCTCTAATGACTGGTCCTCCTGATGATGGTCGATAAGGTCTTCCTCCTTGTCCACCACTAGCTCCGCTTGTGCTGCTACTGGTATGCTCCTCGGATGACGTCCATGTAAATGTTGGTGCAGGACGCTTGCCACGAGATGTTGAAGCGGTAGTTGTGCTTGAGCATGAGATAGCGTCCCAAAGCTTATTAAAAAATCCTTTGATTTTGTCAAGCTTTTTATCCACCTTTTTAAGACGATTATCAAGAATTTGTTGATTTCTTGATAATATTCCTAAGGATTGGTTGGTGGAGTAGGTCGGGTCAACAAGACGAATTTCATCTTCTTGTTCAAAATGTTCTTCGGGTTGAGGTGGTGGAGGTTGTTGTTGTTGTTGCTCTTGACGCCTAGCTTCCCATTCGGCAAGTGATATAAATCGAGGAGGTCGAGTAGGGAGTTGCATAAGGCTTATGGTCCGATGGTTTATTTGATGGACCATTGTGTTTTCTGAATCCGGTAATGGTGTATCAACATTGAGGAGAAGGCGCATGATATATTCTCCAAAGTAAATTGTGCGCATTTTACCATTATGAAACGAGAGAAACTCATCAAGGATTAGTTGTACCCAATTGACTTTAATATTGCCAAAGATGGCATATATAGCTCGATAGTTAATTGGGTAAACGATTTCATATGAGCCCGTGCGAGGAGTGATCGTTCTCATTAGAGTTTTATGTAGAATTCTTGCTCGAGGACGAAGAGAAGTAGTTTTCAAATCTTGGAAATTTATATTATCATCCATAAATTGGTGATTTATGTTATCACGAATTTGTGGATTGAATTCTATTTCTTCTAGTTTCCTTCCGATATTAGTTGACCTAAAATGTGAGCTATTCGATCCAAAGAAAACCAAACCTTCTTTCCGCAGACCATGCTCCAAACACTGTCGTTTGGATTCCTTGGAGTTTGGTGTCCAAGATTGAGATTTGCGTAGAACAATTTGACCATAATATGATTTATGGCAATGTCATTCCGTTTCAAATCAAGAAGAGGAGTTAAGCCTGCTCGATCAGTGAGCTCTTGGAAATTGTAGGTGTGAAGACTTTGGAAATCTACAAATGAATGCTCGAAAATTCTTGAGTTCTTCATCTTGTTCCATCGGGTTATCGCGACTTCATCATATAGCCATTGAGCAATTTGAGCATCAATGGGCTCGGAGGATGAAGAGGATGAAGCTCTAGATCGTTTTGGTGCCATTTGCTTTTGATTTGAGGGAGATTGGAAGTATTTGAGATCTAGGGTTTTGGGGAAATTTGGGGAAGAAGATGTAAAAAGTGATTTTGGAAGTGAAAAATTGATGTAAATAAAGGGAATTTTACGTGGAAAAGGCCGTTCAGTCGACTGAAAATGTCTGTTCAGTCGACTGAATTGTAGACCGAAAGTTTGTGGGTTTGAATTCAGTCGACTGAACAGAGATTTTAGTCGACTGAATATTTTCCCGAGAGTTTCTGTTAAGTTTCAGTCGACTGTGCAGAAATATTTAGTCGACTGAAAATATGGAAAGAATGTTTTCTGTTTACATTCAGTCGACTGGGCTTATAAGTTCAGTCGACTGAGTCATGTACTTTTGTTGTTTCAAGTTCTTTTTGAATTTAAACAATTTATTTGAAGAAAAATAGTTACAAATAATATATTTCAAATTGAATTATTTCTTTTGAGAAGGACTTGGATTCTTCTTTCCTTCATTCTTCATGTAATTTCTATCCCATGAATTCGGACTATATTGTGGTGTCTTAGGAGACATCCATGGATTGATGGGATCGTTTGGTGTACGATAAGATGAAGATGGATCAAATGAACTGACGGGTCGAGGCAGGGGCTCAGCCACTTCATTCTTATTTGATCCACAGAAACGTAAGCCAATTTGCTCTAGAAAGTTCAAACGTCTAGCTGTAACCTTTTGCTCGAAGTATAGTTCTCGTTGAAGGTCAATCTGTTGTTGTTGAAAGTGATGAATCTCATCAATCTTTCTTTTCGTGTCCGGAGAAATAAAAAGTCCACGCTTAGCCTTCTTGGTTTCTGGAGTGTAACCAGTATGATAATTTTTTCAATTATACATTGGCTCATGTGGTGGTGTTGGTGTGGGAAATTTTGGTGATGTTGGAGAGTTTTTGCTTGACGATGTGATGTTGATTGGAGAGTAGGAGTTGTTAGATGACATTTTGAGTTTGTTAAAATTTTAATTGTAAAAATTAGATGTTTTAAAAACTAAATTTTTTTAAGAATTTATAATAGAATTTGAGTAAACAATTAATGGTTATTGTTTAGCTAAGATTTTTAACCACATAAAAATTTAATGATTAAGCAAAACTTTGTTAAAAATGTAAGGATGTTATTAATAAATCAGTTAAAAATGTGAGGATTATAATATAGCTGAAAATAACTCTTGATTTATGTTCAGTCGACTGAAAAAATAATTTAGTCGACTGAAATATGTATATATCTATTGTAAATTTAATTGATATCTTTAATGGATATTATCCCTAATTCTCGTCGAAGTTTTATGAAGGAATTTTCTAATAAGGGTTTAGTAAATATATCGGCAATTTGATTTTCGGTAGAAATATGTTCTAGATTAATTATACCTTTCTCGATATTGTCACGTAAAAAATGGTGATGAATATCTATATGTTTTGTACGAGAGTGATTAACTGGATTTTTAGATAAGTTTATTGTACTAGTGTTATCACAATATATTGTAGAATTTGTTAAATTTATATTAAAATCTTTGAGTGTTTGTTGCATGTATATAACTTGAGTACAAGCTAATGCGGTTGATATATATTCTGCTTCGCAGGTGGAAAGAGAGACGCAATTTTGTTTCTTACTAAACCATGATACAAGTGATTTTCCAATAAAATGACATGTACCACTTGTACTTTTTCTATCTGTTCGAGATCCACCAAAATCAGCATCACTGAATGATACTAATTCAAATGTACACTCTTTTGGATAAAAAAGTCCAAATTCTTTAGTGTAGTTAAGATATCGTATAATTCGTTTAACTGCTCTTAAATGTGATTCTTTAGGATTAGATTGAAAACGTGCACATAAGCATACACTCATCATTATGTCTGGTCTACTTGCGGTTAAGTAAAGTAAGGTGCCTATCATACTTCTATATAATTTTTGATCTACACTTTTGCCATTGTCATCTCGATCGAGATGAGTAGTAGTACTCATAGGAGTAGGTTTAGCTGAAGTGTTTTCCATTCCAAAACGTTTAATTAAGTTTGTACAATATTTCTCTTGGTTTATAAAAATTCCATTTGATAATTGTTTTATTTGAAGTCCAAGAAAGTATGATAATTCTCCCATATGAGACATCTCAAACTCTTTAGTCATTATATTTGAAAATTCTTTACATAAATTTTCATTTGTTGATCCAAATATAATATCATCTACATATATTTGAATTATTAAAATGTCTTTTGAAGTATCTTTAATAAAGAGTGTTTGATCGACTTTTCCAATTTTAAATCCCGAATTTAATAAATAACTTTTAAGTCTTTCATACCAAGCACGAGGTGCTTGTTTAAGACCATATAGTGCTTTCTTTAATTTATAGACATGATCTGGATATTTTTCGTGTATAAATAAAGGAGGTTGTTCTACATATACATTTTCTTTGATAAAACCATTTAAAAATGCACTTTTCACATCCATCTGATAGAGTTTGAAATTGTGAAAACACGCAAAAGCTAAAAGTATACGAATTGCTTCAAGTCTTGCGACGGGAGCAAATGTTTCTTCAAAATCAATACCTTCCTCTTGATTATATCCTTGTGCTACTAGTCTAGCTTTATTTCTTGTTATATTACCTAATTCATCTACTTTATTTTTGTAAATCCATTTTGTTCCTATTACTGATTGATTATTAGGACGAGGAACTAATTTCCAAACGTCGTTACGTTCGAATTGATTTAATTCTTGTTGCATAGCAATAATCCAATAATCGTCTGTTGATGCTTCTTTAGGATTTTTAGGTTCTATTGAAGAAATGAACGCTACATGACCCATTTGATTTAGTTGATTTCTTGTTCTAACTTGAGAATTCATTTCTCCTATAATATTTTGAGTTGGATGATCCGTAATATTCTAGGAGGGGATCTTAAATTATTATTTTCAAGATTTGTTTCTTCTATATTTATTAATTCTTCATCATCTTTTATACTTAAATTTCTATTAAAATTTTCATCAAAAGATATATGTAAGGTTTCTTCAATTATGTTTGTATGTTTATTAAATACTCGATATGCTTTACTTCGTTCTGAGTATCCTACGAAAATTCCTTCGTTAGCTTTTGGATCGAATTTTCCTAATTGATCTTTTGTATTTAAAATGAAACATTTTGATCCAAATACTTTAAAATACGATATATTTGGCTTTTTGTTATTAAATAGTTCATAAGAAGTATTTTTAGTTAGTGGTCTAATTGATATTCTATTTAATACGTAACATGCAGTAGCAACGGCTTCTGCCCAAAAATGTTTTGGTAAGGAAGATCCATTTAATAATGTTCTTGCGCATTCTTGTAATGTTCTATTCTTTCTTTCTACAACTCCATTTTGTTGAGGAGTTCTAGGAAATGAAAAATTATGATTTATTCCTTTCTTTTTACAAAAAGTTTCAAAATCCTCGTTTTCGAATTCTCCTCCATGATCGCTTCGAATATTTTTAATTTTTAAGTCTTTAGCATTTTGAATTCTTTTGACAAATGTTTTAAAATTTTCAAAAGTATCACTTTTATTTTTCATAAAAATAGTCCATGTATATCTTGAGAAATCATCAACTATTACAAATACGTATCGATTATGATTAATGGATTGAACTTGTGTTGGTCCAAATAAATCCATATGCAGTAATTCTAATGGTTGTGTAGTCGAAATAATTTTCTTAGATTTGAAAGATGATTTTGTTAATTTACCTTTTTGGCAATCATCACAAAGATTATTTATTTTAAAGTTTATCTTGGGTAGACCTCTTACTAAATCATTTTTAGAGAGTTTTCTAATAGTTTTAAAATTTATATGACAAAATCTTTTGTGCCATAACCAAGGATCATTGTCTTTGGCAAGTAAACACATACTTGTATTATGATTAATATTCATATTTAAAATGTAAATATTTCTATCTCTATTTCCTTCAAAAACAAGATTTTGGTTTTGATCAAAAATACTACATTTATTATCCGAAAAAATTATTTTAAAGCCTTTGTCACGTAGTTGACTTATGCTAAGTAGGTTATGTTTTAAATTTTCAACTAATGAAACATTTGTTATAAAAGGTAATTTTGATGTACCGTAATTGTTCACATCTCCTTTGCCAATGATATAGCCTTTTGAATTGTCTCCGAAGGTAACCGAGCCACCATCAAAGTATGTTATGTTTGTAAGCATATCTTTGTCTCCGGTCATGTGTTTTGAACAACCACTATCTAATATCCATTTTTTCTTTTTGAGTGGGACCTGAAAATAGATATAAAATTATTGGTACCCACTTTTTAATAGGGTCCTAAAGAAAAATTAGAGTTTAGGAAACCAAACCCAATTTGGTTTAGTATCCTTTTTATAGATATAGTTTTTATTATGGTGAACATTATCTATAAATGTTTTAATATATTTATTCCTAATTAAAATATTGTTAGTCTTTGGAATCCAAATTTTGACTATCTTGGTTTCTTCTTTTGTTTGAATAGATTCTTGAAGTAATATTTGTTGTTTTGAATTTTTAAAATTTTTATTTTTAGAAATTTTTACTTCCTTTTTATATCCTAATCCATGTTTGTTTGAAGAGGATTGAGAATTTTCTAAAATTTTAGATAAATTTTCTCTTCCTTTATTAAAGTTAGAAACATTTTTAGTAATGTTATCTAATCTAGCTTGAAGACCATTGTTTTCTAACTCAACTTGTCTAATTTTTGTTTTTAACTCATGATTTTCAGAAGCAATTATATCATTCTTAGTCTTTTGAGTTTCAATTTCTTGACTTGAAAGTGATAATTGAGTTTCTGAGTTTGAATAAGATTCTTGAACTTTTTCAAGTTCTTCTTCAAGAATTTTCTTTTCATCATGTAACATATCTCTTTCAAACTCAGCTTTATTTTGATTTTCACGAATTTCCTTAATTTTCTTTTTAAGACTTTTTATTGTGCTTAAAAGTTCAGTGTTTACTTCAATTAAATCATCGAAAGTTAAATTGCTTACCTCAGACTCTTGAGCCATGAAGCATACATTTGCTTGTTCATTGTCGCTATCACTATCACTTTCAGATGAAGATGAATCTGAATCGTCCCATGTTACAGAGAATGCCTTCTTTTTGAATTTATCCTTTTTGTTTTTGATGTTGAAACTTTTCTGATTTTCCTTCTTTTGTTCTTGGCAATCCTTTTGCATGTGTCCTTTCTTGTGACAATTAAAGCATTCTATATTTGAGGAAGGAGGTTTACTCATGAAATTCTTTTTGAATCCGTTTTTGTTTCCTTTTCTAAATTTTAAGAATTTTTTGAAATTCTTGGCTATGAATGCTAAATCCTCATCTTCCGATTTTGAATCTTCTTTTTCCGCGTGAAAAGCAACATTCTTTCTTCCTTGAGCTTGATCTTTCTTAGCTTGCATATTAACTTCATATGACATGAGATTTCCAATTAATTCTTCTGGTTTCATTGAAGATAGATCGTTTGCTTCCTCGATTGCTAGCACCTTTCTTTCCCATTCATCAGTGAGTGAATTTAGAACTTTAGATACAATATCGAAATCCGTAAACTTTTCTCCCAATCCGATTAAGGCATGATGAATGTCTTGAAATCTTGAATACATGTCATTGATGGATTCATTTTGTCGCATTCTAAAGTTTTGGAATTGATTCTTTAGCATGGAGATCTTTGTTTGTTTGACCTTGTTAGTGCCTTCGTGTATGGTTCTAAGTGTCTCCCATATCTGATGTGCAGTAGTACATATGCTAACTCGGTTGAATTCATTTCTATCCAAGGCGCAAAATAGCATATTCATTGCTTTGGCATTTGCACTAGCTTCATTCTTCTGAGTTTGTGTCCATGTAGGATAGTCGGTAGTGGGTACAACGAACTCTACTTGAGTGGCGTTCCATGCTTCGAAGCTAGTTGCTTGCATATAAATCCTCATCCTTGTAGCCCAATAGTTATAGTTAAGTCCATTGAAAAGAGGTGGTCTTTGAGTAGATTGTCCTTCGGCAAATGTAGAGTTATAGGCAGAAGTTGTACTTGTACTTGCGTTATTTTCCATATTATCAATATGTCTAATAACGGTGTTATGGTTATAGGACGACCAGGCTCTGATACCAATTGAAAGTCGGGGTAATTGATAGGATCGTGTAATATGGAATAGCTATATGGTTAATGTATATATGGTAAGTAAAAATCGCACCAAGATTTTATACTGGTTCGGATCACTTATCCTACGTCCAGTCCCTAAGCTTCACTTAGGTATTCACTAACTACAAAACCCTCTCTTAACCCGGAGGAATAGGTCCACAACTTACCCGAACAACCGAACGGGATTTCTTTGCCTCAAACTACCTAAGAGGACTTCAAACCTCAATGCTAAACAAGTTTTGACTAGTTGTGTTCTTTATAACACGAATGAGTCTAATGTAGTACAATGTTCCTATAATCTTATCCTCAAGAATATGAAATATGTTTGTGAAGATTAAGGAATTATGAATTTGCTATGAATCAAATATATTAAATATAAACAGTGATTCAAGCAAAGAGAGTAGTGATTGCTTTGATAATGTTTAGAAAATATGATCAAGAAATAGATAGATTAGAGTAAGAGAATTCGATGATTTGAATGATGTTTGAATCATGTATTTATAGTTGTAAAAAGGATGCATGTATTGCCAAGGGTTGTAGATAAGAGAAGCTTCCATTTCTATTGAGGAATGGTCGCAACTCTTGAGAAGAAGAAGGTGTCCTTTCATGCAAAATTCTCAGGTTCAAATTCAGTCGACTGTGCAGGAATTTCAGTCGACTGAAATTATAGTAGGAATCTTTCTGGAAAATTTTCAGTCGACTGTGCAGAAAATTTAGTCGACTGAAACTGTGCATATTTGTACATGTTTGCTAGTTCAGTCGACTGGTAAATTTAGTTCAGTCGACTGACATATGAATTTATGCATTATGAAGAACTGAAGTATGCTCAGTAAAAAATTAAAGTATAATGAATGTGTTCTTGTGTTTGTGCAACTCTTGAGGATAGATTTTAACAAATAAACCTATATATATAAAAATCATACTCAAGTTTATATTTTATCGATCTTCCTCTATCTTGCATATATTTCTTCCTTTATACATTGTCATTGATCAAAAATCTTCGTGTATCAACACGCCCCACTGTTTGGATGGTAGCTATAGTAGGCATAGTTCGAAATGTCTATGCTGGCTATGATTAATATTATACTTTCGAAATAGTTTTCCACTGTGCACTTATAATAATAATATCAAATGATTTTCGCGTATCAAGCATTTTTTACTATCATAAGGAGAAATCTCCTCCAATTCTGCGTTTGTATTGTGTGTGTGGCGGCAGGCCTTATGGTAGTTTCATTTTCTAAAAAGCATTGCGGATTTAAACTTTAAATTCTTTTGTTTGTTTTAAAAGACCAAATTGTTTTTTGTTTGCTCACACCAGTCCCACGACTGACCTGGAGTTTATTGTTCCTTTCCTAAACTCTGGATGCCCACTATTTTCCGCACGGGCAGTCTAGAGTTGGGTTTTTCAGATAATCTATAGTAGGTGTAGATTCGATAGCTTCCAGCCTTTTGGATTTGTGGATCGCATTTGTACGAGCTAGCTTTGGATTGGAGAAGGAGTCCTTGGAGTTTGGCATTTGAAGGCATTATCTTTCCGCTGCTATTCTTTGTATCTCTGATAGTGTTGATATCTACTGTATCTTTCTATTGTAAATTCTATTGTACCATTCATGTTGTATCAGTTATTGTATCCAACATTGTATATGATATCTGTTATTTCATTTTTCTTCCGTTGTGTTGTACTTAATGTGTTATTAGCTCCAGCGAACCAGATTCGACGTTTGGATCTGCGGCATTTGAATACGAGTGTCATATTCGGTGCCGATTTTCGAAGGTCGAGTCAGGGTCGTTACAGTGGTATCAGAGCTGAAGGTTAAAACTATAGCTCAGGAGTATAACACATTAAGTAGCTCATTAGAGATAGGGTGAAGTATACCCTAGAATGAGTATATCCCTAAGATATCCGTTCGAATGCCTCAGTAAATTCTCTTACTATCCACTGATAGTAAGTATGAGTGCGAGAAGAGGACGAGATAGGGGACAAGGGAATACCACTACCAATGGTCAATACCCCGCAATGGCGGAAACAACTTTTCTCTATCAATCTCCTTTGATTCGATTTCGTATTCTTTTGATTGCTTCGTAGCTGCTCCAGAAAGAAGTTTAGGTGTGATGATGGCCCTACGAATCGTTGCAGGAAAATTCTTACTTCGTTTCTTCATCGGTTTCTTATCAGCTTTCCGTTCTAAACTCTAATGAATTTGAAGATTTAAATTAAATAAATTGAAAATTTTAAATTGAGTTAAATTGGTTAATAGAATGTAAAGCTAAATTTGAATTGTATAAATAAAACGATATCGGTTAAAACCAAATTTAAAATTGTAATTTCGTGTGTATATCAAAGTCTATATACTTTGGAGTATTCTGGCTTGAATTTGGTATCTGTATCTAGCATTTGGGAATTGTTGAAAATTAAGCCCATCTATCTATTCTCTGGGATCCGATATATTCTACGAACGATTAGTTATCCCTTCGAACTAATCAATGCCCTTGCATATTCGTAGACCGGTGAGCCTGAATATCTTGTGTAATAACTATATGAGTTTGTTCTCATATTGTCGATATTCTGATTTGGTAAGCCGAATGCAGAATAAATATTTCGATCTGATCTGATCAATCATTTCTTTATCTATTATCTTTTCTTTCCCGTCTTCCTTGCAATTTCGAGGACGAAATTCTTTTAAGGGGGGAAATCTGTAACATTCCTGAAAATTCATCAAGTTTAATTTGGCAATGAAATTAATTTTTGGAAATAAATTGTGATTTAATTAGAAATTTTCTAGAATAAATAAATAATTTTGATTTTAAATAGAAATTTATATTTGAAATTTAAGAATAAGTGATTTATAAAACAAGTATTGAACTTCAAAATAAAATGTATTAAAAATATAATGGAAATTAAAAGCCTGAGATTAATAAAAAGAGAATGATAGTTGTTTTCTAAAATATTAAATATATTTGGTAGATGTAACAAATTTCAAAAAGATTTATTTTAAGATTTTAATTCTCTTATATAAATAAATATAACAATTGTTAATATGAAATCAAAGTGTTTAAATCCATTCTTTTCTTTTTATAAAGTTGTACAAAATAAATAATAAAAAAATATATGAATGTAAATTGTGTAAAATATAGTTATAAAAGGGTGAATAAAAGGAAAATGTATTTAATTAAATAGGAGGCACAAAATAAAGTTATATTTGAGTGTTATTAACATGAAAATGTAAAAATGCAAATTTATATACATGAAAGACTTAAGTGAATGTGGTATAAAATTTATTTAATAAATTCTTGTACTTTGAAAATTTTAAATGTGAACATATACATAAGGAAGTAAACATACATTGAGATTCCATAATCATTCCTTTTTACAAATGGCATTCCTTATGATTGCTTAAATAAAATAATAGAATTTAAAATTATAAAGACATTCCATCTCCCTATGTACAATCATAAAACAACTTAGCAAGATCTGAAAAATCAGTAGCCAAAGATTTGGCATCTCATATCACAACTCCCAAAGTAGGAAGAAAAGGTGTAAACCGAGTTATCTTCAGTTAGAAAAAAAAATAAAGTACAAAATCAAGTTTGAGTTCAAAGCCACCTGAAGAAAAAAAAAAGGAAACCAAGAAAAAAAAATGAAAAGCATCTTTATTTCTCAACCTGGAAAACTGTCTGGAACCAAACAGGTTATCAATGTTTGGATTCATCATCACCTTGTTCCAGTTAAGCAATCAAGTACCAAGCTTTCCAGTCTTCAAGTTTCAAGCAATACAAGTTTCAGAAGTCAAAAGCAACAATAGTTTTCAAATTTTCAAAAAGGGGCTTCAGTTTTTCATTTCCAGTCTCATGCTCTACCTATTTAAACACATGCATGCAGTAATCCTTTGGAAAATCTATAGGCAAGTGGATTTTCCTTTTTAAGATTTTAAGTTAAATTTGTTAAACATGAATGAAAACAAAGATTCAAAATCTCAAACCTGTAGACAGTAAAGATCAAAGCTTCAACTTGAAAGCAAACCTGGAAGAAAACAAATTTTCTGGAAAGAACAATTGAAGGCAAGTAAATTTCCTTTTTAAAAGAATTTGAGTTTAATGTTGAAATCAGCAAATAAGCAAAGATTTAAACAACTTTATTTAATAAGTTGTAGGAAAACAAACTTTCTTCAAATTTGAATCTGGAGTTCCAAAAACCTGAAGTGATCAAACTCAGGTAATTCAGAAGAAAACCCCATAATTTTTTTAAAAAAAAAAGATTTGAGTTTTATGTTGTTGATCGGTATTAAAATAAGGATCTGATCAATTAATTTAACAAATTGCAGGAAGAAATCAAGATCAAAGAAGTTTAAAACCCTTTCTGGTTTTAACTGTAGAGAAGCTTTCTCTCTTGTATAAAAATTTAAACTGTAAGTAAAATCAAATATGTTTGTAATTGTTGAAGTAAGTAAGTAAATACAATAGAAAGTAAGCAAAGTTTCTTCTTACAATTTACAGATATAAAACTCCAAGATTTAAAGAAGGAAAAAAAAATGTTCAGGCTCAAAAATTCTTCTCTGCCTTCCTCTATTCTCTGCTGCAAATCACCAGGTGAGCAAACACACTCGAACCCATTCATATGCTTTGATATTTGAGTTGATGCTTGAAGTATGTGTTTAGTTGATAACCATGTCAGTATGTTTGCCTGTCTGTGAATTTGCTTGTGCATGCTTGTTTTTCATCTGAAATATTTCTGTCTTAGTTTCCAGCCTCAAGTTTATTTCAAAATTCATTAGCTTTTGAATTAAATCACTGTTAGGTTCTAGAATGTAAATAAAATTTGTTTGTTAATTGGTAAAGTAAGTTTTAAAATTTATTTAAGATGAAATAAAATTTGAAACCTCACTGGAAAACCACAAAGGACAGTGCATGTTTAATATAAGTGAAATTCAACTATCCTAATTCATTGATCCATGGATGTAAATTGAATTCCCAAACAAAATTTTGATTTTTGGAGGTGGAACCACAACTTTTAGTTTCGAATTAAGAGGACAGTTTGAGTTTTATCAAAATTGATATTTTTGGCAATTTCTGGTGATCTGAGTGGCCGTGGTGGATGCGATCATCACTGGAGCTTGTTGAATGATCGTAGATTAGGGGAAAAATACCAAGAACAATAATCAAACCATTTTGGGAAAGTGCGAAGTGGATTTAGGTTTGTAACCCTAGTTTTCACTGGGTTGAATATCTCGATTTGTTCTCTCCCCCTGATGGATCGAGTTGCATGAGAATTTGGGTAATGCTGGCTTGGGTGTTGACGAGGACTTTGCCGAAGTGTCAGAGGTAGCGGTGGTCGGAGCTTCGAGAAAAAGGCGTTGACAGGTTTTGGTGGAGGGGGTCTTCAGTGGTTCCAGGTTTGATGATGAACATGCAAATTCGAATTCGTGATAGTATCGATCTATTTGATGATCAGTATGGGATGCGGGGGTGCTCGCCGACCTGAGGAGATCATCGATGATGATCGGAGCTCGCTGCGATGATGGGGCATGTGCACAGGGTAGTGGGTTGTGTCAGTGTATGGGTTGAAGCAGAGGGCAAATGCTTAAGTTTTTTTTTCTAGGGTCAATTTCGTGAGTGACTCAAAGTTGTGGGATGTTTTACTCGAAGCAAAGAGGTTCTGACTCGAAGTAAATAAAAAAAAAATTCCCAAGTATTAAGTTTAGGATTTAAACAGAAGACCTGTTCTGTTTTCAAAGTATTAAAGCAAGTTTTAAAATATGAACTAAAAATTTAAACTAATTTTAAAACCTGAAATTGAATTTGAATTCAAGAAGTTTGAATCTAAATTTGAAATAATTTAAATTTGAAATTTAGATTTGGTTTTAAACAACTTTCAAAGTATAAAGAATATTGGTTTTAAAATTAAACTGAAAGTTTAAATTATAAAATAGAAAAAAAATATAGTTTAAATCTGAGTTTTGAAATCTGGACTTGGGTTTAAACTTTAATTTTTAAAATAAAATAAAGTTTTAGATTTTATTTGTTTAGCTACTTTAAAAATGGTTAAATGTTAAGTTAAATGTAAGTAAGACTTTGAATGTATGTAGCCTGAAATCAAAAATTTAAATATGTATTCCAGTTTTAGAATAAAAGGAAGTTTTTAAATTTAAAAATAATTCAAACAACTTTGAATGTTATAGTGTATTCTTAATTGATTTGAATTTAAAAAAATGAATTTGGTTTAAAATTCTTTTAAACCACTTTTATAAAATGAATATTTCTTTAACTTATGAGATAAAAAGGTTTTTGAATTGTTTTTAGAACTTTGTTTGAGTTAAATTCGTGTTCATTTTAAATCCTAAATTTAAAATGAAATTTAAATTAAAATTTGAAAGCAAATTGTTTTTAAATGATTTATTTAAGTAAGAGATGTTTTATCTTAAAAATAAATAGATAGAATTTAATGATTTGGATTCATTAAATTATTAAGTAAATTAATCAAGTAATTAATGAATGATCAAAATGAAAATAGTAATTACTTAGGGAAAGTAATTAAGAGAAGATAATTAAAGGTTAGGAATTGATTAATCAAATATTTGAGGTTAATTACTTTAAAGTAAAATTAATTAATGTGGTTAATTAATTAAGATAATTGAATCAAGAATAATAAATTAAGGAAAATTAACTTAAAGTGATTAAGAAATCATTATTAATTAAGGAAAAATAAATCTATTGGTTAATCAATTAAGGGCAATTAATTATAACTAAGATAAATAAATTAATAATTAAGGGTATACCAATTAAAGTAATTAATTGAGGAATAATCAATTAATAAAAGTAATTAAGGTTTAATTAATTACAATTAAAGGTTAATTAATTAATATAATTAATTAAAGAGATGATTAATAAATGAAGGTGGTTAAGGCTTAATTAATTATAGTTAATGATAGTTAATCATTGATTTAAAGATTTCAAATAGAAGTAATTATGTGGGTAATAAATTTATAACCACATAATTTATTCATCTTAATTTAAGATGTTTGATTGCTATTGAATGATCTGTGATGGATTGATATATTTGATATGTGATGTGATGCTTTGTGATGCTTTGTGCTAAGTTGTTATATCTGTGGTGTATATATTGTTATGCAAACCCTTGACCCGTAGAACGACATCTAAATTTCGATGCGACAGGGAGTCGGATTCCGGTTGGTTGTCCGAAACCCACATCGAATCATAATGGTAAACCTCTGTGATTGGTAATTTATTTTATCTATGAATCTGTGAATTAAGCTAAGCGTTATGGGTCATACCGCTTATCGATATGATTGAATCTGTGTTGATTGATGATGTGGCACTTTTATTGTGTAAAACCCCTGGACCACACTTTTACACACACAAATATGGATTGCACGTGGAAATCGGTTAAGTCACAGATTTTTTTAAAATATTTTTGAATTTGAATTTTAAAATTCAAATGGTTTTGGAAATGAACTGGATTTTAAGTGAAAAGTTTTTGAAAAGGTGTTTTAAAAATGAAAGTTATTTTGAATAACTTAATAAAAAATTTGAAATTTAAATTTGAATTCAATATTTGAAATTGAATTCTATAATTTAGGAACTAGGGTTTAAAAAGTTATTCGACTTATTAATGGGTTTATATGGGTTTTTAAAACCATTTTAAAGGTGATGTTTTGGAATTTAAATTCAACCCAAGATTTCAACTTGTACAAATTGGATTTTTCTGAAACGAAAACTATTTGTTTTCAAATGATTGAAGCTTTCACATAAGAATGAATTTCCAATTTGTGTTAAAGGATTTCAAGTCTAAAATGAAGATAGTTTTCCAAATTATAGATAAATCTTTGGAAACGTTTTTTGAAAGCTATAAATCTTTAATTTAAAGATTTAATTGGGTTAACCCAAATTGAATGGGAATTGTTTTGAAATCCATGAATAAATCTTTGTGAAACTGGGTGAACTTTATGAAATAAAAATCTTTTTGTGTAAAGATTTAAAATGGTGATTTGTTTAACCATTTGAAAATAAAAGCTTTGGATTTTTAAGTTGTGACTTAACTAAAATCCCATATCCATATGTTTTTAAATATTGCGCTCACTATTCGGTTTAGCCGTGAGAGGACCTTTGTGTCATATAGCCCATTCCGAATATGTGATACGTCGTTATGGATAGCATTGAAGACCGGTGGTGAAGACCGGGTATTTGCGAGAACGATAGGATGACCTATCGATTGTCTCTGCACTGAGTCGCGCCGGTATAGAGATTCCCTAAGTGATGGGAAGTCCGATCGGGATTGTGAATACCCGGATTTGCAAGGGCTTCTTCGGAAGTGCCATCGGTTCTGTTCGAGCCCAGAACAGACTTGTATGGTCGTGTGTCTGACACTACACTTTGAGATATAAAGCCGATTCCTTTCAAATACATATCTGTTGGTGGCGGAGAATTTATTCTCTTAGCTTAACACCCTTCTCTGAGACGTACGAGCTCAGAGGTTATGTAGTTGAAGGTTATCAGCGATATACTCCCAATTTGGTAGTGTGGCATGCTAAGTGCTGCTGTGTGTTGATGATCATTTGTTGATCATTTTTTGATCAAAGCATGGCTTTGTGGAAAAGCGTTGCTTTGTGGTCGAGACCTCATCGAGCCTCACAAACCGGTAATGGTCGAAACAGGAAAGGTGCGGCAAGGTTTCAGGGGTAGCTCCCCTAGGGTATGACCATTCCTTCTGGAAAAGGGTAGTATCCTGGTATGGAGCCCAGATACTTACTCATGTGGACACACTATATTATTACTGTGTGATGTTGTTGTTGGAGAGCTCTCGGATAAAGGTCCCAAAGGACCGGGGGTGGCATATCTCAGGTTTTATTCCTCGGGAAGAGGGTAGCCGGCCTTGTGACAGCAGAGAACAGGTTGGTTCTCGGGGCGTCCCGCCAGAGGCGTTCCCATGTGGCAATAGGAAATTCCTTAGCCTGACCATTTGTTGGAAATCCATTCAATCCAATACGAGCCTTGTACAGTTTTAGTTGTATTACCTGCCATCTACTTATGGTGGCGCCCCACTGTTTGGATGGTAGCTATAGTAGGCATAGTTCGAAATGTCTATGCTGGCTATGATTAATATTATACTTACAAAATAGTTTTCCACTGTGCACTTATAATAATAATATCAAATGATTTTCGCGTATCAAGCATTTTTGACTATCATAAGGAGAAATCTCCTCCAATTCTGCGTTTGCATTGTGTGTGTGGCGGGAGGCCTTATGGTAGTTTCATTTTCTAAAAAGCATTGCGGATTTAAACTTTAAATTCTTTTGTTTGTTTTAAAAGACCAAATTGTTTTTTGTTTGCTCACACCAGGCCCGCGACTGACCTGGAGTTTATTGTTCCTTTCCTAAACTCTGGGTGCCCACTATTTTCCACACGGGCAGTCTAGAGTTGGGTTTTTCAGATAATCTATAGTAGGTGTAGATTCGATAGTTTCCAGCCTTTTGGATTTTTGGATCACATTTGTACGAGCTAGCTTTGGATTGGAGATGGAGTCCTTGGAGTTTGGCATTTGAAGGCATTATCTTTCCGCTGCTATTCTTTGTATCTCTGATAGTGTTGATGTCTACTGTATCTTTCTATTGTAACATTCTGTTGTACCATTCATGTTGTATCAGTTATTGTATCCAATATTGTATATGATATCTGTTATTTCATTTTTCTTCCGCTGTGTTGTACTTAATGTGTTATAAGCTCTGGCGAACCATATTCGACCTTTGGATCTGCGGCATTTGAATACAAGTGTCATATTCGGTGCCGATTTTCGAAGGTCGAGTCAGGGTCGTTACAGCATACTTCACACTATCTTTGGAAATCGATAAGGAGCCGATAAGGTCAATACCCCAAGTAGAAAACGAACATGGACTGACCATTTGAGTGATTTTCGTCGGCGGGGCTCTTGAAATATTTGCAAACATCTGATGCTTGTCGCATAATCAACTACATCTCGATTGGTAGTTTACCAGAAATAACCATAGCGGGATATCTTCCTCATCAGTGTTTTTCGCCAGTGTGATCGCCATATTCTCCTTCATGGACTTCTCTAATACTCGCTTGATTTCATTATTGGCGGTACACCGAAGCAGGGGCACAGAGAAACCCTTCATGTACATGACTCCTTCTTGAAGGATGTATCATGAAGCTTTACGAAGGATCTGCTCTTATTTATTCCTCTATTCAGGAAGGATTCCCCTTTGCAAATATTCTTTAATCGGAGTCATCCACGACTCCTTCTCAGGCTCTGTCTCTAAGACCAAATCAATCTCCATCTGATTAATGCTCGAAGAATTATGTATTTCAACTAGGACCAAGCCATTTTCCATGCATCCCTGGAACTAGCCAGCTTGGCCAATGAGTTAGCTTTCTCATTCTGTTCTCTAGGGCTATGTGTAATGGTGTAATGCTTGAAATCAGTTAGCAACTCTTGGGCCCAATAGAGGTAAGGAGCAAGTCGCACTCCTTTAGCCTGATATTCTCCATTGACTTGGTTCATTGCTAACTAGGAATCATAGAAAATTTGTAATGCCTTTACTCTCAACTCTCTAGCGACTTTAAGTCCAATTATCAGGACTTTATATTCCGTTTCGTTATTCGTCGTAGGAAAGTCAAGTTTTAGGGTGTAGCATAGCAAGCATTCCTCAGGAGTTACTAGTATGACCCTAACCTTATAACACTAATCGTTGGTTGCTTCATCCATGTACATCTTCCATCAGATGGTAGGTTCTCCATTTCTCTCTGGAGAGTCGTCCCGTGCAGCAAATTCAGCTGTGAAATCTGCCGGTGCTTGTCCCTGGATGGCCCTCCTGGTTGATAAATGACACCGAACTTCTTAATTTGATGTTCCATTTAAGTAATCTTCTAGATGTCTCAGGTTGCGATAGGACCTGCCATAATAACTGGTTAAGATATTGATGGGATAAGCCTGAAAATAAGGGTGGAGCTTTCTTGATGCAATCAACAAGGAGTATGCAAGCTTCTTCAAATTTAGATAGTTCCTTTTAAAACCTGTCAATCACTTGCTAACACAATACATTGACATCTAGATTCGATCCTCTTTTTGTAGCAGTGTGGAACTTATAGCCTATACTAACACTACCAAGTAAATATATAAGTCTTCATGATCCAGTGGCTTGGATAAGATGGGGGGTCTCTCTAAGTAATGTACCAAAACTTGAAACACATCAATACAATCCTACATTCATTCAAAGTTCTTGTTCCCTCTCCCGATCAAGTCGAAGAAAGGTATGCACTTATAGGTGGCCTTGGAGATGAATCGACTTAGGGCGACAACTTTCCCATTTAGGCGCTGCACCTTCGGTACTTGAATATCACCGTTTGCCTGAATCTTCTTGGGATTAGCTTCAATTCCATGAGAGTTGATGATGAAACCCAAGAATTTCCCTGATGCAACATCAAAAAAGCATTTCAAGGAGTTAAGTTTCATTCCATATTTCGACAGAACATTGAACATCTCCATCAAGTCGTCGATGTGGTCGTTTGATCACTATGACTTCATGAGCATATCATCTACATGTACTTCCATTAATCGCCCGATCTAGTCTTTGAACATTCGGTTAGCCGGTCTCTAATATGTAGCTCCAGCATTCTTTAGTCTAAAAGGCATTACAACTAGCAGTATAATCTCACTTCGGTAATGAAGCTGATGTATTCCTGGTGACATGTATTAGGATCTAATTATATCCAGAGTACCCATCTATGAATGAAAGCGGCTCATGTCTAGTGGTTGAGCCTACTAGTTGGTCAATTCTTGGAAGGGTAAAGCTATCTTTTGGGAGTGCCATGCTTAGGTCTAAGTAGTCGACACATCTCCACCACTTTCCATTAGTTTTCTCACAACGACTTTATTGGGTACCCATTTCGGGTAGATAACATCGCAGATAAACCCATTGTTTTTGAGTTTATCCATCTCCTCTTTAAGTGCAGCAGATCTTTCCGAATCCATGCCACGTCCTTTTGGTTTCACCGGAACATGCCTCGGGTCTATATTCAATGCATGGCTCATGATGGTCAGTGAGATCCTACACATGACAGAATGGGTCCAAGTGTAACACATCAGGATTCGCTTGGAGAAAGCTAGCTAATTCCTTCATCATCGTTGCATTGAGCCATGATCCACTCTTCAAGACCTATGATGGGTCATCGCGGTTGACCGTAATGTCAATCGCCAACTCAACTGGTGTAGCCGTGGTTTCTTTGGGCTTTCCTTCTTCTTCTCTCAAATCTATATGATTATAGAACTGACTGTGGTGATTGAGCCAAGGTTTGAATGTAAATTGAAAATTTTCATTTGTTTTGATGCAAATAGGCTTCTTCATATCCTTCCCTTTCTCCTTTCGCTGAGCGTCTCTCAACTCAGCCACATAATAGGCACGTCCAGTCAACTGATATCCATAGATAATTCCCAAACAATTCTCCGTTGGGAATTTAAGTGTCAGATACCAAGGGGAGATCGCTAATCTAAATTCTGCAAGGGTCAGTCGGCCTAAAAAAGCATTGTATGAAGAGTTTACATCCATCACAACAAATAGCAGCACCCGCACTCTCCTTTGGTTGCTGTCTCTTAATTTCATTGGTAGCTTAATATAGCCTACCGCTTTAATTGTAGTATCGTTAAACCCGTGAATACGGGTTATACACAATTTCAAATCTTTAGCTTCCAGTAACATCTGATCATATGCTTTCTTGAAAATGATATTCATGGAACTTCCGCAATCAATCAGAATTAACGACTTCTGTAATAGCTCTACTAAACCTTTTTATAAATTCTTTCAATGACTTCCCCGGTGCCTAGACCGAGTTGGAGAGTGACATCACATCCTTGGGGCGAGTTCTATGCAGTGGAACTGCTTCGGGAGCTGCTTTGCTAACTCATCAGATGAAGAGATTGACCATAGTGGTAGCTTGGTGCACGACATGGTTGCAACATCTTCCAAAAAATGGAAAAACGCCTGCACTTGACTGCATCAGCGGCTCGGTGGGTTCGTACTTTAAGAGATACTGCATGGGGTCGATTTTTCCCGTATAGGCAGGCATAGTAGGCATATGGAACCTCTGCAGATATTCTGCCTGTAGAATGTTGTCGGTAAATGGAGTATGACTTCTGGAGAGTCCACAATCATCGTTGGTCAAGCCTTGACTTTCATTCACTAGCCGTCTCACCAAAGTTGTTAAGTCTGGTGTTTGGAGAGTTGGTGTCAGATGGTAGTCATGAGCGGCCCGATCCATGCCCTCGGATAGTGCCATGTTGCCTTGGCTCCTCTTGCTCTTGATCCATTTCTAGAGAAGTAGTTCCATCGTCGTCTCTCAACTTTGCTACATCCACATTCACCTGAGCTCCAATACCTTGATCGATCATAACACCTCTAAGGTGAGCTCCTCCACCTACATGTTGACTTTCCCCATGTTTGGTGCTGATTCCCAAGGGGTTTGGTACCAATCGGTGATGATCGGCCATAGCCAATCGTTTGATTCCGTTTTGAGTTCTAACTGCATATGCATCCATTTTGTGACGTCTTATTTTGTGATATCATCAGATAAGGAGGAGTTCTTCGATCCTGAGTATGGAGTGGGCTCCCTTCTTGTCCTTCCATGACGATCTTTCATCTGGTTCATCAGGACGATGTTAGCTTAGATTTGATGGTTGAGCTACTGATGGCTATCCATTAGTTCCTTCATTAGGACTTCAGTCTACTTTGGTGATGTACTCAGCTGTGTTCTAGTGATTGGCAACAGTTGGTTGTATGCTCCGATCAACTTCTGTCATTGTCTTCAATAGAAGCATGGGATGTAGTAGACTTTCCTTTAACCATGGCTAATAGCTTCCTTTTAGATCTTTTTCAAATCTAAGAAGAGACAAAAATTTATCACTAGAACTTAGATCTTTCTCGCGAATATGGGAATCCACAAGTAGATGATGAGATCCAATCAACCTGAGACTTCATTCTCAATGAAAGCGCCAAAATGTTTGTACCAAAAATCGACACAAACACCTAAGAGAATGAATATAGATAAATAAATAAAGAAATCTAAATTAAAATAAAGGAAATAGGCAGAAAACAAGTAAAAACAATAACAAATAGATTTATGGTGGTTCGGTGTTGGTTGCCTACATCTACTTTGATAAAAAGCTTTATTGATCACTTGAATTTATGCGTATAAGAGGGATTGAATCAAAATCCATAAATACAATGGGGCATAAGCAAAATAGCAGCGTCAACCCTCCTAAAATGAACTATGAACTCCATATTTATGGGGGCAGACGATCAAATATCTTTTTGAAAATTCGTCGAAAGAATCTCTTGATGTAGACGAGGTTACCCAGAAAATTTCATAGTCTAACTCCCAATATCGAGGGATCGACATCGATCGGTTAAGGGTTTCCACATGGCAGCTTGTGATCGCCATGGTGGGTCCCCCTCTATGCTAGCTTTATGTTTCCTTAGTTGTTTGCATCATTTCCTTCATGTTTTTAGAGATATCTATCGATGTTCGTTGATTCAAACTGTTGGTTGATGTTGTTCATGACTACTGTGATGCGATTCGATCCCTTGCCTAGGGGAAGGGATAGGCACCGACACCTTCCACAGGGATGCACAAATCTATAGATAGAGAATTCCGAAGAGTAAATCTTTTGGTCTCCCTTGATTGGTACTTCATATCTTCGTCTGTGCTTGATCTCTGATCTCTGTGATCACCTCTCTAGACTGCTTTCCTTGTCTATCATCAAGTCCAACTTGTCCAATGAGTATGGATATAGCCAGGTCAAAAGGCCGGATAACATATGTATCAAATGTTAATAAACAAATTTCGTATACACATTTATATATTTTAAGATTTATCTTTCATGATTTGAAATTCAAATTTGGAATAGATTTTTCTTAGATATAAACATGATTTAGATTTAAGATTATCTAAGATATTTGAAATATGAATTTAAAATTTAAATATAGTCAACATGGTAAAATTTAAATTATAAATGTTTTGTACAATACGCACAGACATATGTATTTATAAATATATATATATACATAATATTAAATTGATGTATAAAACAATTATTGAAAGCAAACACGTATACAAAGGGGCTAATGTGTTAGCTGTCGTGAAAATTCCAACGCTTGGATACGAGCATGTTAAACCATTTACACTTTATACGTAGCATGTGCATGCACACATATATATTTGATACACTGTACACATTATATATCAATTATATAAACTAATACAATCTTTATATTAATCAATTAAGTAGAATAATGATTTTACTAAAAATTTATTTAGATTAGATCTAAATTAATTTACACCTCATACGCCCAATAAGATCCAAAATGGTAAATTTTATTGAAATTCACCTTTTTTAACCTATTAATATAAGGTCACACATAAGATTACTATATAAGTTAATTAAATGGTAATATGTTATATAATAGAAAACTAACATAATATGAATGTATAATAAAAGGTGGAACTATAAGAAACCATAATTAGATTTAACAAATACATATATAAGTATAGTAAGTATACCATGAGTTTAGATGTGTCTGACACTTGAGTCACAAGGGTCTTTCATAAGAAATACATTATTACATAAATTGATATCACTCAAATAAATATATTAAAAATTATGAACCATACTCTACCATTTATATATTAGTAAATTACTTGCATACCTTCTGGTTGTTAAGCAAACTCAAGTTAGGGATGTTATGTGTAGTAATATTAATATATAGACTAGACAAGGTAAGATAGACATATGTATTTGTTGAGAAAACTCAAGGCACATATATTACACTTAGTTGGTCACGAAATGGTTTGTATGAGTGAACAATCTTTTTCAGTGTGTTAAGAAAATTCAAGGTTGAAATGAGATTAGGACAAAAATCACAGGTTAGGTGTTGTATATGAGACAGCCGATAAAGTGTTATCCATCGTTTGTTGGCCTATAGTTTATTGAGCAAACTCAAGGAAAGAATCCTAAGACAAATGGGTCCTAACACCCAATGGAGAAGTTGAAATACTTCTATGTTTCATCTTAGGGTTTTGAGAAACATACAAGTATAGTGGGAGCTTAAGAGTAAAATGAAATGCAATATTTAAACCTGCTAATGTTCTAGGTTATCTACTATGAATTGATGTCCTAATCTACTAAACTAAATTTATAAAAAATGTCCACAACAATTTTTCTCTAAAAGAAACAAATTCGTCGGAGCTACCCATAATAAATTGGTAAAGAGTAATCAAGATAGCACTAGTATACGAACGTTTATGGTCGTCGATAACTGAACCTCCAAGGAAAAACTTACTGATAGTGCAGACTCATACTAATATTGGCCTATAATAAATAGGTTGTTGATCTAGAAATCACCCAAGTTTACGTATTTTCTATTTAGACAAATTATTGTAGAGACATCATGAAAACATGAGTTCTATGGTAGCCTCGAAGCATTGTACGGAGAACAGTCTGGTTTCGCAATGTACAATTATGGAACGAACTTACAAATAAACTATTTAACATAAAGGTGTAAATGGGCACTAAAGTGGACGATTACGTCTTAATGATGAAAGCCTATATTGATATACTTTGTTGATTGGACGTTATAATATGGTACGAGCTGCAAGTGGATCTGATTCTAGAGTCTCTTACTCCATAGTACGGGATATTCATATTAAACTATAATATGAATCTATTGAATGTAAGTCTCGAAGGCTACCCAATATGTTGAGGTAGTCGAGTCTTCATCCAAGGATCAGTGTGCAATGCTCGTAATTATGGGTAAGACACCACCTTCAAATGGTTGGAAGATGCAAAAGGGTTAATAAGATGACTGATCTAGTTGACAATGGTGGGCGCCATCATTGTCATAAGGAGGATCATTGGAAATGGAACGGTCCGGAGTACTTAAAAATTATCGAAGAGAAGATACAGAATAGTTCTGCTACTTTTACATGTATATTTATATTCAAAATTGTTTTGCAATCAATAAATTATATTGGGTTTTATAAACTGGATCTGGAACTCGCATTTATGATTTATTATAGGGAATTAGGAACATATGTCATGTGACAAAGGTAGAAACTAGACTTCAAGTTGCTATGGATCTTAGGTTGATGCAATGAAAATTAGAGATTACCATTTAGCTTATCCAAATGGATTAGATTCAATTTTAATAAGTTTCTAATATATGAAAAACTTTATTTGTCGAGTAATTTCTGTTTCTAGATTATTCGAGATAAGATATATTTCTCATTCTGTTGATAATGTTATGAACTTATGTTGAATGGAAATAAAGTCTGCAACGATGTTTGGATAATTATATTTACGTGATTAATACTAATTACGTCTGTACTTTGAATAACTCCTCTAATGTTGACATAAATAATAGCTATCTTTGGCATTGTAGACTATGTCATATAACTGAAAAAAGACTACACAAATTGAAAACCTAACGTTTATAACCATGATTTAATTTTGAATCATTTGATACGTTTGAATTGTGTCTTAAATAAAAAAATGACCAAGCACCCCTTTAGTGGGAGCAATGAAAGAGTTAATGAACTCTTGAGTCTCAAACATACTGATGTATGTAGCCCAACATCTATAGTTAATAAACATAATTCTTCTTATTTTGTAGCCTTTAAGCATGATTTCTCAAGACTAGATGTGTATCTTATGAAGAAAACGTCCGATGTCTGCGAGAAATTAACTAAATATACAAATTAGGTTTACCACTTACAATTGTGATAAATACAATTTATGAATGTATTAAAAGAATCATCTCTTAATTATCCCGACTGCTCAAATTTCTTGTTTTTTGAGTTCCAAGTTGCAGCTTTCACATCTGCACCTATTTAATCCTTTCATGAATAGAGAACACAAATGAATCCAATTCATCTTCTAAAAAAATTCTTTTAAAATTCCTAAGCATTGTTTTTCTACACTCCTTCAAATTCTTTAACCTTGAGTGCAAGATTTTCAAAATGTGATTCAAATCTTAAATCATAAAATTCAAACTCTAAATCGAAATGAGATTTAAATTGTAAATCGTAGATTAAAATTAAAGTTTGTACACACTTTAAAGTAGATTTTAATGTTTGAAATTCTACATCTAAAGACTAATACTCAATTTTATCTCTTATTCCATCTTTATTTAGTTTTTAAAAACATTAGAACAAAAATTCTTGATCCAAATAAATATATTGAATATAGCAATATGAATTAAATGGTTTCAATTATTGCTTTAATAGAGTTTGAATCAGAATATATATCGAATCATAAAGGGAGAGATTTGATCTAAAACGGGATTTAAATCGTAAGACTTTAAGATTTTTGATAATAATGCTTGAGTGCATAAGTTTAAAGTTTGTTGTGTGAATCATGGATTGCGAATAATAATCAATAATTACACATTAATCATGCAAGAATGCGCTTTCAGGTAGCGGCCGGCCCATGACACAACCTCTTTTTCATACTCTTTGCTAACTATCTTTTGTTATGTTGAAAACTACAATAATCTTTTCATCAAATTAAAGTTCAAAAGGTACAAAGTATAAAAAATTGATTTCTAGAAAATAATTTATATTTGTAAATCGAAATAGAACAATTAGAAAACCAACCATTGGTTTTCTTTTTCAAACTGAGAGGAAAATTGATGATAATGAAAAAGGCAGTATATGAAAATGTGAAATGTCAAATTGGGTTTCAAAGGAAAATTAGAAGCAATATCTACATTTTTACTTCTTTACTACATATTTTAAGTAACAGATTAATCAAAAATTATAAGGGGGTTGTTGAAAATCAGTTTCCACTATATTATAATTTTTATTATTTTCATATATGAACATTTCTATGTTCTTTTCAATCATTTTGGGAAAGACTACCATACTTGTCCGGTTAAGCTCATAAGAAATTAAATGAATTTCGCCAACAAGCATTCTATGTAACATCAAATACATAATCAACTTTGGTATGTCTTTTGATATTTGTTCATATTTGCGTATATAGTTGATTCGAATATACAAGAAAAAAACTAAGCTTATTAATCAATATTGATAACCTATGTTGCTTGAACTATCATAAATATGTTATATCAAAATCAATAATAAACTCAAAATTCTCATTGCAATCAAATCTAGAGAATAAAACTAGAAGTAGAATTGAAAGGGATGGTTCATGCTATTAAAACACAAATCGTAAAAAATCATACTTAAAGAATATTTGTTTTCATTCTCTAAGATTTCATAAGTTGGTTTAGTTTGATTAATTAAATTTGATAGTTTATGTAACCTAATTCAGTAGTCCATAATAATTTCTTCAAATACATACATCAATGAATTTTAATTTATGTTCAAAAGAGAAAAAATATATTATATGTTGTTTATATGAATATGGGTCTTTATTTACACAATGTTGAGCTTCAGTTTCTTACCTTCATTTAATAATTAAACTTTATCCCGTAATTTATGTACGATTATTTTTTGTTTTCACGATTCAATACCAGTTTTGGGCACCATTCTATTCTTTGTGACAACACATTGGAACTTGAGAAGGTTGGAGACGTATATAGCAGCAAATTTGGAAGTTCAAGTAGATGCGAAAAGTTATGCACTAAATTAACAGATATAGTAAGATTTCTTTTCTCTAATGCACATCAAGAAAATTTTGTTTATTTTATTTTAACTTTTTAACTCCTTTATTTCCAAGCATCCATGGTACGACAAGGTTTAGTGTCCAGCAAAAGCAGCTGAAAGATTCTTGACTAAAAATAAAAAAGGCAACAAAGTAGAAATATTATTTGTAGGTTTTCGATTTAAGGTTTATAGTAAGTACATAATTTTGAAAAAAATTTCCAACTAAGTACAATATAGAACATTTCAACAATCAATTAATCAATAACTAAATCCGAATTAAAATAAAATAATAAGACACATGCTAATATATGTTAAGATTCTAATGAACCAAGATGATTTTTAATAAAAAAAATGAAATGTGTAATGTGATGTAATAAAATAAAAAATTGAAATCTCTTATCTATATACAATCAATTCATTGTAACGACCCGTTAAATTTGATAATGTTAAATGAATTAAATTAATATAATTTTTAATCTAATTTAGAATAAAATAAAAGCCTTAATATTTTATTTGAGAAAAACGTAGTAATTTGTTATAGTAATTGGAATTTAATGTAACAATAAAATTTTATGATAATAGATTTGGATAATGTAATTTGTCACATTTTGTTAAAAGATTTAATTTTAAGAAACCAATATAATGCAACACAAAGGTGTTTGAAACGACTGTTGGGTTTTAAATGGAGTGTATATAAATAGTGAAAATCATTATAACCTCTTAATTTAATACGATTGTTTAATTAATACTAAAAGAATAAAATTTGAAATAGTATTAATGTAATAATAACTGAATTTAAGTGCAACCATATTTATGGAAGTGAATTGGATTTTTGTGGATGTTAACATTGAATAAATTTATTTAGAGTAAAAAGGATTTAAAAGCATGTTTTGGATAGAATGTAAAATTCATGGATTTAGTGTAAGTAACTAGAATTTAATCCTATAAGATTTGGAACTGAATGTATGAAGATAATTTTGTAGAAATAGTTAATTAACAACTTAATTGTGCATACCTAATATAATATAAATAACAAAAGGACTAGAACTTGATTTGCCTAGGTATGTATATATATTGATAAACTATAACCAAGTGAGAAATTTGGTAGTAAATAGGGAATAAGTTGACTAAGGCAATTAGTAATTTAATAAATGAATGCATAGTAAGTAAGTGGAAATTTATGCATAAAAATATTTTCATATATAGCATAATTACAAAAGTTTACCCATTTATCTCATGTATATAATTGAATCTAAATTTAGGGCAACATTTTTGTTATTGATGGTGTAGGTGAATTTGAATAAAAGGGTAACAATTATTTTGATTTAACATTTATTGAGTATATAGTTAAGAAGGGCACTCGACGTAAATGAATCTAAATAAATTATTTTGGGTATTGATGTGTCTAGTCAATAAAGGAGAACGTTAAGGAAATAAAATATAAATGAATGTATTTGGGAATAGAGTCCTTTTATATGTGAATAGTATAATGTTGTTATTAAGAATGAACGTTACTTTAGTAATTATTCATATGGTAACGGAAGAGTGTATAAATTTTATAGTAACGTAAAAACGTATTGTAAGATAATAATTAAGTGTAGACTTATAAAATATATTTATGACAACAAATTTTGTAAGTTATTTATTCTATTAGTGTTAAGTTTTATTTATGTGTAAGTTAACAATATTACAATTCAATTGAATACAGTAAAACTATGCAAACAAAAGATGAACATTTGGAAGTATTACTGTAGTGATATATATATAAGAAACGGTAACTTTATAGTTGGGGAATAATTGATTTAGTTGTGAGTTGTAATCCAATAGAGTCAATTTATTAGAATTTATTGCAATTTATGGGATTAATTGCAGTAATCTTTGAAGATTTATTTACTAAAATAATTGACGATGAAAATTATATGTAAATCTGCTTTTAGTTAATTTAAAATATTCAAAGGGCTAGAAATGACACAAATCTGCTAGTTTAGAAATTTACAATAAAAAATGGTAAGTAATTTTTCTAAATATTTAGATAGTGGGAAGATGTAGATTTAGATGGAATTTATTATTTAACTATTTCACATGTTGAAGATCTAAGGTTAGAATTGAGATTTTTAATGTATAGATATTGAGTCAATGTTAGTTTCATTAAATTGACATCAATAACTTTGAATAATAGAAAGAAAGTGAATTTAATAAATTTAATCAAACGTATAATGTTGAATTTATTAAAAATTGGAATTTAACCTTTAAGTAAGGATTAACATCTAAATTGATGAATAGAACAACTATTTATTGACAATTGAATTGTTTAGAATTGGAGTAAATAAGTAAGAAAATTTAAAGGGAGAAATTTGGTCAATTTTTGAATTTAGATGTAAAAATTGGATTTTTATAATTTATTTAATTTATTTAATGAATATTGAAAATAGCCATTTTGGTCACGGACTCGGATTTCGATGAAACCAGTTTCATCGGATCCGTATCGGTGAATTATTATAGGGTTTCAAGTTTCGTATCGATCAGACCTGTCGTTTGATCGTACGGACGCGAAACGCCTTGAAAATCAATTTTATTAAAATCAATTTGAAATCAATTTGGAAATCTTGTTTTCAGCATAACTTCTTCATACGATCAAATTTGGACGTGAAACTTTTTCCATCGCGTTCAGAATATTTTAAAATACCTATCTGGATATATGGGTTTGACAAATTTCGTTCCGGGGTCAGAACGGGCTTTTTGGCCTTAGTTTGTTCCGTACGTTCATTTATCTAGTCTATCTACTCTAACCCAACCCTACCTATAAATATACAGTTATAAACCCTAGCTCCATTCTATTGTCTATTTGCTGTACGTTCATCTTCTTCAAGCTTCTCTTCTTCTTCAATGGGGGCTAACCCTAGATCCAGTCAGTTCAAAAAAAAAAAAATTCAATTTCAAAAAAAAAAAAAAAAAAAATTTTGCGGATCTGCAGCAGCTTCTGGTCGCGCTTCGGGTTTCAGGGGAGAAAACCCTAGAGCAACTTCGGGTCAGGAAGAAAATGACTCGGGTCGCACCGGGTCGTTTTGGCGAAAACTCCAAGCAAGCACCGGGGAATTGAGGCGGCGCACCAAAGTCGAACCCGAAGTCGACCCAGGACCAGAATTTTCCATTTTTTAAATTTTCATAACTTTTGCATACGAGCTCGGATTCGCGCGCGGTTTGTTTTGATGGGATCGTATCGGAATTTATGATGTTTTGGCGCTGGTTTGGACAAATTTGGAGACCGTCAAATTTTTGGGTTTAAATCGAATTTAAATTCGATTTAAATTCCAAAGGTGAGTGTTTAAACCCACTCACAACTACTAGAAGCTTTTATGTTTGTTAAGTTAATTTTAGAAATGAATAGAAATTAATTTATGAGTATTTGGCATGTTTATTTCACTCATATTTGTTGAATTGCATTTATTAAATTTAACTGTTAATTTAATTTATTTATTGCGTATTAATTGATAGTTAGAATTTATTTGTTTGCCTATAAACTGCTAGTTAACAGTTATATAGATTATTACTGAATATAAACTGTTAGATTAATAGTTGTTAAATTTAATCTGAATAAAATTGCCAGTTATTACCTGTTATATATTATCAAATATAAATTGTTATTGATTGATATTGCTTGATGATTGTGATTGGATGATGGGTGATGTTGATGGATGTTTTATTGTATATCATTAAATTGCAAATTATCATGCATATTTCCTTTCATTCGGGATTGTGGTTTGAAATGATATACAACCGCAAAATTTTATATCTTTTAAATTGCGGATTGAAATGATAAATATCCGTATCACTTGACCATAGGATAGAAAATTATATACAGGCACCGCGGTCTATATATAACTATTTTAATGTGATTTCTATGGTTTGGATGGAATACGGTTTATAATAATCTTAAATTTTATATTGTATAAATATTTTTCTTCCATATATATATACATATGAAGTTGAAAATTTTGAAATTAAAAGGTGTATAAATCTCTTTATTAAAAATGGAATTTTTTTTTAAGAAAATGGAGTTTGATAATTTATATCATATGTTTAAATGTTAAGTTTGGAAATTTTAAGATATGATATTTATAATTGGATTTTTCCCAAAATAAATTGAAATGAATATTCTAGTATAATTTGAATTGGGAAAATATATATATTTTATTACTAGAAATTGAAGTCTTATTATTTATGGATTTTATGTGAATATTCAAGACTAATTAATAGAACAATTGATCTGTTGAAAGAATAAAATCCAATTTTAGTTTGAAATATTGTTACTCAAAATGGATATACGTATATATAAGTAAATTGAAGTGGTTTTGGAAATTGAGAGAGATAATATAAATTTTGGTTTAGACTTTAATAAAGAAATGTATTTGTAAAGCCATGAGAACTATTTTCTTTACAAAGTAACATTTAAGTTAAACCATTTAATTCATATACCGTTGAATGTCCAAACCATTCAAGTTTTTTTTAGAAGTTATGGTTTTAAATTATGATTTTCAAAATATTATGCTTTGAAAATATTTGATTTTTAGACGTTATGAAGTTAAAGCATTATGATTTTGGAAAAGGTTTATATTTGGGATAAGTGATAAAATATGGTTTTGGGTTTTGAATGATATCGTATTCATGGTTATGAAATGGAATGTTTATTCCGATTTTTAAGGTATAACCTATTTTTAAATGACCGCGGTGTTATAATAACGATGGGTTGGCAAAGAGACCGGGATCGGATATGGACATACTCTCTGTCGATACCGAAAACCACTTTGACTAACCGTGTACGCGGTGGAGATTCCAGAATGAAGTAGGTGGTGGCGACGTTTCCTGTAAGGTAAATACGTGGACCCGACTCCCGTGAGTTGGCATAAGGTGGCTAAAATAGGAGCGATTCTCAGGCCAATGAGGTCATTCCTCTGATCGGACCCTCCTCTTCGATATTATACTTTGACTTGGATTGATTCAGTGGCCACTTCTATATTTTGATTTTGGGGAGTTAGTCCGAGGTGGGCGGTAACTGCGGCTACGCGTTTCCACCAGCCTGGATAGCAATTGGTATATCTACCCTGGCATTGCCTAGTTGTGCCGTGTCACCTACCATACCGAGCCTTTACTACGAGTTTCTATTTGTGTCGTACCTATGGAGTATCCTCTGGTAGCCTCCCGATCAGGAGGTATTACGGTACTGTATAGACTATTGGCATTTTACGTGTTAAGGTGGAAAATGTAAAGCCTTAACGCTATTTGAAAGTAAGTTTATTTTATAAATAGACACTATTATAATAGCGCAATATACTACATAGTAAATAGTTTAACGGATCCTTAGGAGATGTAAATCCCGAACATCTCTTGAGTTACTGTACTCATATTTATTTCTGTTAATTTAACTCACATAAGATCTTTTAGTCTGACTCGAGTGTTTTTGTCTTTTCAAATTCGCTCAGGCCAGTCCGAGCGTTTCAGGATCGAAGACTTTATCTTTGAAGGACGAAGACGAAGGAGTCGTATTATTATTATCTATAGTATTGCACCACACTCATACTGTTCCGCTGCATTGTTTGTATTGGTATGTGTAACTCTGATATTTATTGTACAAAGAAGAATTAACTGTTTTGTAACCGTTTATGAACTGTATATTTATTATTATATTTTATCCTTCCGCTGTGAGATTCTATTTTGTTTTATTTCTTCTCTGTTTTTCTTATTTACCCCATAACAATCCGCCCTTGCGTATGCTTTTAATTGGCACGTATGTCGGTTTAAAGTGTGCGAAAAGGCGGTATGTTACAGTTGGTATCAGAGCTTTGGTTTAGCGATAAACCTTGGCTTTGTGGGGTTCGACTCTTTGTTAATAGGGTAGTAATACCCTATGGGAGTCGCCGAGTGTATATATATGAGAGAGCGTATTTGTTAGTGTTAATAAAGATTTTGATATTGTGTTAATCTGTTCCGCTTTGTATTTATAAATTCTGGTTGATGCATGGGACGCTATGACATCAATAGGGATTTCTAAACACTTAATAGGACAGACCGACATAATATTTGTTTTTAACATGGGTGAATGAAATAATTTTGCCTATTATATTTTCTATATATAAAAATATTTTTATAAAGATATATATATATATCTGGTTGCTATAGATTGGGTGTTAGGTAATATAAAAATATTTGTAATAAATTGAAGCTAAGTTGAAATTATAATAAATCAAATTGGAGATTTTAGAACTTAAGTCCGGGATTTTTGAAAATCTTCTTTCAAAGGATTTGTGAAATATAATGATTTGGTTTATAGGTAATTTCTTATATAAATATTTAGTATAATTCGGAAGAATTGTTTAAAAGAGGATTTTGGAGAAAATAAATTTTGTACTTTCCCCTCTGTCGCTGGAAAATAATTTCGGTGATGACGGCCGCATCATCGACATTCATTTTCGAGTTTCGAAGGGAAAGGCCACTGTAGTAAATTCTATTGCAGATTTGCTTTGAAATTATTTAAAATTTTAATTGTTTAAAGGTAATTAGAGATATAAAAGTTGTAAGAAATTAATTATCTATTATTTTAAAGAAATTTTGGAATTTGACCCGGTATTAATTCTTGAATTTCCATTAATTAATTGTAAAAATTTAGGTTAGTGAAATAAAAGAAGTAATCATTGAATTAAAAGAGTTGAGATTAAACTTGCATAAGTTCTTTTGCTTTTTCTTTAACATAAATAACTTACCAAGTATAAAAAGTTGAAATGTAAATTAAGAGTGGAATAGAATATTATGCAAGTAGAATTTTGGAAAAAAATGAAGTATTCAATAAATTACTGTTATAAATAAGAATTTAATGGTATTAACTTAAGTGATGATTGGAATTTTACTAAAATTAAAGGTTGTATTATTAATGGGTGATTTTAACCTTAAGAAAGTAAAAATGAAATTCCTTAATTTATAAAGTTTGATTGTAGGGTTGTTAACTTAAGTATGCTTTAATTCCCCCTATTCTAATATAATAGAAATAAGTAATATATAAATGACTGTAAACCCTAAGTAATTAATTAATAAAATTCCTTATTTTTAAGAATGAAGGTTAAAGGGTTAATAATTTAAGTGTAATTAAAAAGGGTTACTGTAATTAAATATTATAGAAAGTGGGTAATTAAACTGTTACTACTATTAAATATAATGGAAACTTCCACATTAAATAAATAAATGAGATTAAAGGTAAGTTGAAATTGTAGGTTATAAAACAAATATATATTAATTAAAGGAATAAAAAGAAACTTGTAAATTTTCACTTACATTCTTAAAATATATATAACTTACCATAAAATAAAAGTTGCAATTGCTAAAGTGTAAAGGGAAATCTTACAAGTGAAGCTTGAGGTAATTAAAGTATTCAATTAATTGCTGTTAAAACTTAAGCTAAATCGGAAATTTTACTATATAAGAAAGGTAAGTAGAATAAATGGGTGATATAAACTTTAGTCAATAAATTGGAACACAAATATGATAATTTTGTAATAAATGAAAATGAAAATTGTAAGAAGTAAAGGGATCACTCCATAAATGAAAGAAAGAAAATCAAACCACTGAAGCATGAAAAAAATGTATGATAAGTAATTTGGTTGTTGGGTTGAATTGTTATTGTTTGATTTATGTTGTTGGGTAAGGAATTTGAATTTGTCGGATGAATAAGTATCTATCTTTGTTCCATCTAAGACTGTTGAGTAAAGGATGCACTTGATAGTTAATTTCATTTCATACAAATTTCAAGTTTGAACCCAAACAACTATCTGTTTGATGGATTAAATGGTTGCTTCGTTTGTGTATGTATGTTGTTTGTAAGGTTGATGGTTGTTGAATTGATTGGTTGATTAATGATTTAATCCACTTAAATATTTCACTTTAATATAAATATTTAACCCTTTTAGATTTTATAAGTGAAATGCAGGCTATGGAAGCCACTGCTACTGCTCTGGTTCCATAATAATAAGCGTATTGCCCGACAAATAGGTACGTTTTCGGATTACGTTTTAGCGCTATTTTATATAATTTTTCCCGTGTTGGGATAATATTTTGATAATATATGTAATATATTTGTATATTTTGATATTATATTTTCTCCAGAGTCTCTCCGTACAAAGGAGACTCTGCCAAAATTTTCCGTAAATTTTGGACTTAGAATTTTGTGAAAATGTTTCCAGCTTTAATAATCTAAGTATAAAAGAATATAATGATTATAAACAGGTATATTTTATTTAAGAAAATAAATTTAGTAAATTATTGTTTATAAATAATATTTGAAATAAGATGTACTGTTTTATTCTTCCTTCTCCCTTCTTTTTCCTTTTCGGGGACGAAAAGTTTTGAGTGGGGGAGATTGTAACGACCCGTTAAATTTGATAATGTTAAATGAATTAAATTAATATAATTTTTAATCTAATTTAGAATAAAATAAAAGCCTTAATATTTTATTTGAGAAAAACGTAGTAATTTGTTATAGTAATTGGAATTTAATGTAACAATAAAATTTTATGATAATAGATTTGGATAATGTAGTTTGTCACATTTTGTTAAAAGATTTAATTTTAAGAAACCAATATAATGCAATACAAAGGTGTTTGAAACGACTGTTGGGTTTTAAATGGAGTGTATATAAATAGTGAAAATCATTATAACCTCTTAATTTAATACGATTGTTTAATTAATACTAAAAGAATAAAATTTGAAATAGTATTAATGTAATAATAACTGAATTTAAGTGCAACCATATTTATGGAAGTGAATTGGATTTTTGTGGATGTTAACATTGAATAAATTTATTTAGAGTAAAAAGGATTTAAAAGCATGTTTTGGATAGAATGTAAAATTCATGGATTTAGTGTAAGTAACTAGAATTTAATCCTATAAGATTTGGAACTGAATGTATGAAGATAATTTTGTAGAAATAGTTAATTAACAACTTAATTGTGCATACCTAATATAATATAAATAACAAAAGGACTAGAACTTGATTTGCCTAGGTATGTATATATATATTGATAAACTAAAACCAAGTGAGAAATTTGGTAGTAAATAGGGAATAAGTTGACTAAGGCAATTAGTAATTTAATAAATGAATGCATAGTAAGTAAATGGAAATTTATGCATAAAAATATTTTCATATATAGTGTAATTACAAAAGTTTACCCATTTATCTAATGTATATAATTGAATCTAAATTTAGGGCAACATTTTTGTTATTGATGGTGTAGGTGAATTTGAATAAAAGGGTAACAATTATTTTGATTTAACATTTATTGAGTATATAGTTAAGAAGGGCACTCGACGTAAATGAATCTAAATAAATTATTTTGGGTATTGATGTGTCTAGTCAATAAAGGAGAACTTTAAGGAAATAAAATATAAATGAATGTATTTGGGAATAGAGTCCTTTTATATATGAATAGTATAATGTTGTTATTAAGAATGAACGTTACTTTAGTAATTATTAATATGGTAACGGAAGAGTGTATAAATTTTATAGTAACGTAAAAACGTATTGTAAGATAATAATTAAGTGTAGACTTATAAAATATATTTATGACAACAAATTTTGTAAGTTATTTATTCTATTAGTGTTAAGTTTTATTTATGTGTAAGTTAACAATATTACAATTCAATTGAATACAGTAAACTATGCAAACAAAAGATGAACATTTGGAAGTATTACTGTAGTGATATATATATAAGAAACGGTAACTTTGTAGTTGGGGAATAATTGATTTAGTTGTGAGTTGTAATCCAATAGAGTCAATTTATTAGAATTTATTGCAATTTATGGGATTAATTGCAGTAACCTTTGAAGATTTATTTACTAAAATAATTGACGATGAAAATTATATGTAAATCTGCTTTTAGTTAATTTAAAATATCCAAAGGGCTAGAAATGACACAAATCTGCTAGTTTAGAAATTTACAATAAAAAGTGGTAAGTAATTTTTCTAAATATTTAGATAGTGGGAAGATGTAGATTTAGATGGAATTTATTATTTAACTATTTCACATGTTGAAGATCTAAGGTTAGAATTGAGATTTTTAATGTATAGATATTGAGTCAATGTTAGTTTCATTAAATTGACATCAATAACTTTGAATAATAGAAAGAAAGTGAATTTAATAAATTTAATCAAACGTATAATGTTGAATTTATTAAAAATTGGAATTTAACCTTTAAGTAAGGATTAACATCTAAATTGATGAATAGAACAACTATGTATTGACACTTGAATTGTTTAGAATTGGAGTAAATAATTAAGAAAATTTAAAGGGAGAAATTTGGTCAATTTTTGAATTTAGATGTAAAAATTGGATTTTTATAATTTATTTAATTTATTTAATGAATATTGAAAATAGCCATTTTGGTCACGGACTCGGATTTCGATGAAACCAATTTCATCGGATCCGTATCGGTGAATTATTATAGGGTTTCAAGTTTCGTATCGATCGGACCTGTCATTTGATCGTACGGACGCGAAACGCCTTGAAAATCAATTTTATTAAAATCAATTTGAAATCAATTTGGAAATTTTGTTTTCAGCATAACTTCTTCATACGATCAAATTTGGACGTGAAACTTTTTCCATCACGTTCAGAATATTTTAAAATACCTATCTGGATATATGGGTTTGACAAATTTCGTTCCGGGGTCAGAACGGGCTTTTTGGCCTTAGTTTGTTCCGTACGTTCATCTATCTAGTCTATCTACTCTAACCCAACCCTATCTATAAATATACAGTTATAAACCCTAGCTTCATTCTATTGTCTATTTGCTGTACGTTCATCTTCTTCAAGCTTCTCTTCTTCTTCAATGGGGGCTAACCCTAGATCCAGTCAGTTCAAAAAAAAAAAAAAAAATTCAATTTCAAAAAAAAAAAAAAAAAAAATTTTGCGGATCTGCAGCAGCTTCTGGTCGCGCTTCGGGTTTCAGGGGAGAAAACCCTAGAGCAACTTCGGGTCAGGAAGAAAATGACTCGGGTCGCTCCGGGTCGTTTTGGCGAAAACTCCAAGCATGCACCGGGGAATTGAGGCGGCGCACCGAAGTCGAACCCGAAGTCGACCCAGGACCAGAATTTTCCATTTTTCAAATTTTCATAACTTTTGCATACGAGCTCGGATTCACGCGCGGTTTGTTTTGATGGGATCGTATCGGAATTTCTGACGTTTTGGCGCTAGTTTGGACAAATTTGGAGACCGTCAAATTTTTGGGTTTAAATCGAATTTAAATTCGATTTAAATTCCAAAATTGAGTGTTTAAACCCACTCACAACTACTAGAAGCTTTTATGTTTGTTAAGTTAATTTTAGAAATGAATAGAAATTTATTTATGAGTATTTGGCATGTTTATTTCACTCATATTTGTTGAATTGCATTTATTAAATTTAACTGTTAATTTAATTTATTTATTGCGTATTAATTGATAGTTAGAATTTATTTGTTTGCCTATAAACTGCTAGTTAACAGTTATATAGATTATTACTGAATATAAACTGTTAGATTAATAGTTGTTAAATTTAATCTGAATAAAATTGCCAGTTATTACCTGTTATATATTATCAAATATAAATTGTTATTGATTGATATTCTTGATGATTGTGATTGGATGATGGGTGATGTTGATGGATGTTTTATTGTATATCATTAAATTGCAAATTATCATGCATATTTCCTTTCATTCGGGATTGTGGTTTGAAATGATATACAACCGCAAAATTTTATATCTTTTAAATTGCGGATTGAAATGATAAATATCCGTATCACTTGACCATAGGATAGAAAATTATATACAGGCACCGCGGTCTATATATAACTATTTTAATGTGATTTCTATGGTTTGGATGGAATACGGTTTATAATAATCTTAAATTTTATATTGTATAAATATTTTTCTTCCATATATATATACATATGAAGTTGAAAATTTTGAAATTAAAAGGTGTATAAATCTCTTTATTAAAAATGGAATTTTTTTTTAAGAAAATGGAGTTTGATAATTTATGTCATATGTTTAAATGTTAAGTTTGGAAATTTTAAGATATGATATTTATAATTGGATTTTTCCCAAAATAAATTGAAATGAATATTCTAGTATAATTTGAATTGGGAAAATATATATATTTTATTACTAGAAATTGAAGTCTTATTATTTATGGATTTTATGTGAATATTCAAGACTAATTAATAGAACAATTGATCTGTTGAAAGAATAAAATCCAATTTTAGTTTGAAATATTGTTACTCAAAATGGATATACGTATATATAAGTAAATTGAAGTGGTTTTGGAAATTGAGAGAGATAATATAAATTTTGGTTTAGACTTTAATAAAGAAATGTATTTGTAAAGCCATGAGAACTATTTTCTTTACAAAGTAACATTTAAGTTAAACCATTTAATTCATATACCGTTGAATGTCCAAACCATTCAAGTTTTTTTTAGAAGTTATGGTTTTAAATTATGATTTTCAAAATATTATGCTTTGAAAATATTTGATTTTTAGACGTTATGAAGTTAAAGCATTATGATTTTGGAAAAGGTTTATATTTGGGATAAGTGATAAAATATGGTTTTGGGTTTTGAATGATATCGTATTCATGGTTATGAAATGGAATGTTTATTCCGATTTTTAAGGTATAACCTATTTTTAAATGACCGTGGTGTTATAATAACGATGGGTTGGCAAAGAGACCGGGATCGGATATGGACATACTCTCTGTCGATACCGAAAACCACTTTGACTAACCGTGTACGCGGTGGAGATTCCAGAATGAAGTAGGTGGTGGCGACGTTTCCTGTAAGGTAAATACGTGGACCCGACTCCCGTGAGTTGGCATAAGGTGGCTAAAACAGGAGCGATTCTCAGGCCAATGAGGTCATTCCTCTGATCGGACCCTCCTCTTCGATATTATACTTTGACTTGGATTGGTTCAGTGGCCACTTCTATATTTTGATTTTGGGGAGTTAGTCCGAGGTGGGTGGTAACTGCGGCTACGCGTTTCCACCAGCGTGGATAGCAATTGGTATATCTACCCTGGCATTGCCTAGTTGTGCCGTGTCACCTACCATACCGAGCCTTTTACTACGAGTTTCTATTTGTATCGTACCTATGGAGTATCCTCTGGTAGCCTCCCGATCAGGAGGTATTACGGTACTGTATAGACTATTGGCATTTTACGTGTTAAGGTGGAAAATGTAAAGCCTTAACGCTATTTAAAAGTAAGTTTATTTTATAAATAGACACTATTATAATAGCGCAATATACTACATAGTAAATAGTTTAACGGATCCTTAGGAGATGTAAATCCCGAACATCTCTTGAGTTACTGTACTCATATTTATTTCTGTTAATTTAACTCACATAAGATCTTTTAGTCTGACTCGATTGTTTTTGTCTTTTCAAATTCGCTCAGGTCAGTCCGAGCGTTTCAGGATCGAAGACTTTAGCTTTGAAGGACGAAGACGAAGGAGTCGTATTATTATTATCTATAGTATTGCACCACACTCATACTGTTCCTCTGCATTGTTTGTATTGGTATGTGTAACTCTGATATTTATTGTATAAAGAAGAATTAACTATTTTGTAACCGTTTATGAACTGTATATTTATTATTATATTTTATCCTTCCGCTGTGAGATTCTATTTTTTTTTATTTCTTCTCTGTTTTTCTTATTTACCCCATAACAATCCGCCCTTGCGTATGCTTTTAATTGGCACGCATGTCGGTTTAAAGTGTGCGAAAAGGCGGTATGTTACATTCATCATACTATATTTTGCAAAATATAAGATTTGTTGTTGCATTCAAATTTCAATAGAATGTTTATATACTTATTAATGTGTTCATATTCCTATATGCGACAGATAAGTGTGCTAGACTTTCAATTTTTTTGTTGTATATGAACCTTTTGATAAAGAACTTATCATATTTAGTTTTACTAAATTATATTAATTACTTTTTTTTAATACTTAAGTTTTTCAAAACTTTGTATTACTTTTTATTAATTATATAGTCTCTACTCATGTTTATAAGTATCTAGGTGGGATGTGTCACATCGATTAACTATCAGTTAATAATAAATTATATTACTACAATACAAGAAATCTGATGATATCATAAGTAAATTGTATGCAACTATTTGTGTAACGACCTAGATTTTTGGCACCTGTTATTAAGATAATTAACTAATTTTAAACATTGAAATATTGAATTTTATCAGTCAATAATAAATTTCTGATATATGAAATATATGTGTGTATATATATATATATATGTTCTAGGATTTTTGGTTTAAAATTTTAAAAATCTAAATCCTGAGAAAAATTATATAAGCTTCACGTTTCAAATTTTGGGAAATATTACATATATATATATATATATTTGTATATGAAAAACTTGTGATATAAAATAAAATAAATTCTTGTAAGTAGCTATTTATGTGTATATGCTAAAATACAATGTATATGTAATAAATTATACAAGAAGTATTAAACTTAGGCATGCTATATATATTTGTTAGTAGGCTAAACATGTTCATATGGTCAAAGTGAGTTATGGGCAAAAGCAAATCTCTCTCTCTCCCACTATATATATATATATATGTATGTATGTATGTATGTATGTATGTATGTATGTATGTATGTATGTTATGCATATGTATACTCATAAGGAGACATCATCATGAAACATATCTAGTCAAGCATAGAATAAATCAAATCTTTCACTCAAGTTTTCAAATCAACACAATTTTCAAATCAAGTCAAAAGAAATCAAATCAGCCAGTATATGTAAATAAATAACTGAGATAAAGAAGCCTGCACAAGCCCCTTTGTGTCAAACTGTTTCCCTCCCCTCCTCTATAAATACCCTGCATTGTAACTTGCCCCTTTGATTTACGTATCATAAAAAAAACTAAACAAAGATCTGACACTTATGACTAAAGGAAGAAAACCAACATGATCAAGGTTTGGAGAAAGAAGGTTTAATACAGCAGTGGGTTCATCAGATCTCAAACTGTGAGTAGAACACTTTAACATCTTCAACTAGTTAAGATATATATACATATAACGGTGTTTTTGAATCAATTACCGGTCCGGACTAAATGTTTATATGTTTGCTATGTATATACGTGTATGTATACATGTTTAGACATGAGTAAACTTCATCTGCACATCAAAAGAGTCCTGTACATCTTCTAGGAAAATACTCTCTGTTCATGTTTATTTGATAAAACAGCAAGCTTTTAACTTTAAAAATCAAGATCTCGTCAACTATCAAGTTTTCACCCGTGACTCCAAAACAAAAATTGTTTGTTTATGAATGAAGAACATTTCAAATTTTATTTCATTGAATTTAATCGAGTAAAGAGTAAGAAAGCAACACATAACCGTGAGTAGGTCAACGATGGATGAAAAACCAAACATCATAATTTAGTCAATGGAGTATATAAATAAGTTGGTCATTGAAAAAGATGATTTTTAAAAGTGTTTTCGTAATTTTTAGAGTTGTGTGGAGGTAGAATTTTAGGAATGATCATATTTGGGCTAATACCAAAACTCCGACGACGTGATTGATTTGGAGGACAGGCAGTTGGCATAGAGGAGGCTTGGGTGGAGGCGTATCAGGGAAAAATGATGGATAATTTTTCTATAGCATGGGTAGGCATGGCAAGGTAGAGGTAGGGTTTTAGGATAAGTTGTGTTTGGGTTTGGTTTTGGAGTCATGGCGGTAGTGAGTGGTATTTGTAAGGGTGCGGTATGGGGGGAAAAAGGTAGAGGAGCACGTAGCGGTCTTGGTGGCAAGATTTGGCGGTGATCGGTGATGTGTGGTGGTTAGGAAAAGCAGTGTAGTGGCGATGGGTGTGCATTCTAGTTTGGTCTGGTGGTCCTTTTTTGAACGTGGGTATATCGTGGACTTCTGGGTGGAGAAACGAGAAGATGGGGTCGGCGGCCTGACCCGAGTGTACTATGATAATTTATACGCTGGTTTATAGCCTGACTCGAGTGTTACTTTATTGTAATGCTCGGGTCTGACCGAGTATTACAATTATATTTAGGTACTTTGGAGCTTAGGAGAAGAGCTGGATGACAGAGACGTATTGCGCGTATTTGATTATATTCCATTGTGTATTATACGGTGCATACTTATCATTTTGAGGAAAAGTTATTATAACTGTCTAGATTTATATGTTGATGATTGTACTCCGATAATTTATATGGATATCAATAGTTATAGTTTTTCTTTTTGATAAAAAGCTATTATTGTATATTGTATTTTGTTATGTTGCGTTTGTGAGATTCTGTGTGCTGTTATTTCTGCCTTCGTCTTCTTCTTCTATCCTTTTCTTCTTAACCCTAACAACCTGGTATTTCCGGCACTCTATATAGTGAACGTATTAGTGTCGATTTTTGGGGATCAAAAATCACCCAGTCATCACATGTAGTATCAGAGTTGAAGGTTAAGCGAGAACCTCGGCTTTGGTGGGGATTACTCATTAGAGATAGGGTCAATAGTACCCTAGAATGAGTTGAGTGTATTATATATGACTATATGAGGGAATACTTGTTATTTTCTTATATAATAATTTTAAAGGATAAATGATTTAAAAATAATTTTATATAAGACTATATTTTGATGTAAAAAGAAATAATTTTTCTAAATTTTTTTGTAATATGTTGAGGTGATTGGTTGTAATTATTATAATCAAATAAGATTATAAAATTTAAGTGGCTGTGTGTGTGTGTATAACCAAATAGAAATTTGATAAAATTGAACTATACAAATGGGTTAAGCTAAAAATAGAATCAAACTAGAATTTAAATCCCGGAAATTTCGGAAGAGTTTTTCAAAGTGATTTGAAATGGAATAAGCTTACCCTGATTATATTTTATATATAGAAATAATTTTTCAGGAAATTATTATGGAATATAAAGTGTGTTTGGTTTCTAGATATGATAATATTAATTATCATCATCAATTGGTTGTTGGTTCTTAATAAAGGATGTTTATTACACATTAAACAATGATAAGACAAGGTGAAATATTTTAAGGAGGTGGAATTATATAAGCATAATTCATAAATGTGACATATAAATTAAAATGAATTTAAATCGAGAAGTTTTGGATCTAAGTCTCGAAAATTTTGAAATGTGTTTCAAGTGTTTTGAAGAAATAATAAGTAAGATTATTTAAAATACTTTGATACGAAATTTTTGTTTGAAAACAAGGTTTGTTTTGAAAATTCCGAAGGGGTCTGTTTAGATAAAAACCAAGGTTGGTTTAAATTTAAAAGTGTGATTTGGTATATAAGTGGGATATATATGTGTAATGTATATATGATTTCAAAGTTGATTTGAAATAAATACTGGCATTTGAATTCTGGGATTCCCATTGAAATGAGAAGTGTAACCCATGGAAAATAAGTTTTTGGACTTATAAGTGGAAAATGATGTTAATAAGAAAAGAAGTGTGGAAATTTAAATTTGGATGATAAAAAATTAAATTGAGTAATTTTAAATGGATTGAACGAATGGGGAATTAATCAGGCCAAGTTAAATAAGTTTTGAACTTATAATCTGAAATTGGAAATTTCAAGATGAAATTAAAATTTAACTTATGGAAGTTAAATAAATTAAACTGTAAAAGGAAAGGTATAGATTTGATAAGAGTTTCAAAAGAAGTTATGTGTGTATGAATGATTTCAAAACGATTTTTGAAATAAAACGGGTTTCGATTCTGAAACTTTGTGATGGATGTTATTGATTGATGTTTTAGATGATTTGGATGTTTATTTATTTTGATATATCTTGCTATCGTTCTTATATTATTTACAGTATATAAAACTGTAAATGGAATTATTTCGAATAAATTGAGAAATAGGTTGGAATGATATATACCTATGACATTTCTTCTGGATTGAAATGATATATATCCATCCTAAAAATTAAATTGAAATAATGGATTCACTTGGCCATAGGATAGAAAATTATATACGGACACCGGATGGGTTAAATTAAATGATTTTATAAAATATATAAAAAACGTTGATTTGAAATTATTTAAATGATTTCGATTTTAAGAAATAAAATTGAATTTATGGAAATGGAATCATTTTTGAACTCGAGATACAAATGTTAAAAATGAACTTGTCAACCGAAATTGTTTGATATGTTGAAGTTAAAATTGAGAAATCGATTGAATTCCAAAAAAAATTGAATTTAAAAAAAAGATTTGAACTCTTACTCAAACCTTGAAATAAATCCAAGTGAAAGTAATTTAAGAGGATTCGAAATTAAGGCTCGACATTGGGTTATTTTTAAAGATTTGGATTGCTAAATTGAATATTGCAGGTAAATTTGATTTAAGTGATTTAAATCGATCGAACTCGAAATTATATAAGTCAAAATGGTTTAAAGTGGAGATTTGAATTGAAACTGATTCAAATTGGAATTGAATTGAATTAATTGGAATTGAAATCTAAATTGAAATTAATTTGAATTAAAATTGGAATCGAAGTTAATTCGAATTGAAATTGGAATTGAATCGCTTTAAATGGAAATGGAAATTTAAATTGATTTGAATCGGTAGATTGGCAATCGAATTAGTTTGACTTTGAAACTATTTTCAAATAAATTATTAATATAAAATGTTTAAAAACTATCTTCTTAAATATCCAAATTATTTTGATTTTCCAAGCTATTTCACTATATAAACCATTTTTAAAACTCAAACTATCTTATATTAACTATTTAACTATTTTTAAACTATTTAAGCTATTTTCTAAATTCAAACTGATCAGAGTGGGAATTGATTATATTTAAATCATGGATTTAAATAAAAATTGGTTAAATTGAAGTTATAACCCAAATGGAAATTCGAAGCAATGTTGAATTGGAACCGAAATCGAGATACTAAGGAAAAAATGATTTTGAAGTGAAATAGTATATTTTGAGTAAAAAAGATGATTTTAATATGAATATTTAGTAGTTACTATAATTGAAACTTACTTCATAAGAGCTAAGAAATGTTACCAATAACTTTGTAAGTAATCGAACTTTGAAATTTTTGATTGGCACTAATGAGATTATATATATTAGTTATATATTCAAACTCCCCTTGTTGAATTTATAACCAGAAAGAAATGATCTTTGAAAGATATCTGAAATACTAAATGGAGTTTATATAAGTATGAAGCGGACATAGAAATTATTGTTCCTAGAATTTTTCGAGTTGGAAAGAATAATCTTATATATATATGGGAATGAAATTAAAATAGTTTTGAAACCTGTTGATATTTAGAGACACTGATTATGGGAAAAAAATCAATTTTGGAAATTGGGTAAACCGAATTAAAAAACTATTGATTTTAAGGATATCGATTTTATATAGATAAAATTTATATGTAATACACATGAAGTGTATGATTTGAAAGGTACTATATATATAGTATGATATGTTTTGAAACTAAAAGTATGGAAAGGCACCCCCACAAAATTCGAAACTTGGAGTAGGAGATCCACTGGGTGGTTCTACCTAGAAATCCACAGGGTGGGTTCAATAAGAATTGGGATCCTAGAGGACGTCTGGACTAACCTCATGAGTTCCTAGTGATTATTTGTTTCTATAGCACAATTGAGGGGTATTATACCTACGGCTACATTTGGTTTTGCTGTGATAGCAACGGACCCTTTGTGTAACTACGATCTATCGTGATTCCATAGCGTAATTTGAGAGGCAGTGACTGCCTACAATCTACGTTCGATTTCGCTGTGATAGCGACGTAACATCGCTAGATTGTGATCTATGTAGTTGGTTCCATAGCGTCATTCGAAAGGCATCGATTTCCTATAGTCTATGTTTGGTTTCACTGGATAGTGACGCAACCTTTGCGTACCTACGATCTATGTGGTTTAGTCTTGTTCGATAGCGTAATTTAGGGGTAGAGATTGCCTACAGACTACTTAGATTTTGCTGTGATAGCAACGAAACCTTTGTGTAGCTGCGGACTATCGTGTTCCCATGGCTTAAGTCGAGAGGTGTAGATGCCTACAGTTTACTTATGATTTCGCCGAGATGGCAACACAACCATCATGTTAACTATGATCCATGGTGGTAAGAAGGAAAGGGTGTTGATACTTTCCATATTATTTGAAAGGTATTTCAAGTATTTTCACTGGGTATTGAAATAGATGTACTAAGTATTTAGATATTTTCAGTCCTACGCCTGATCAACATATGACTAAAATTTTATAAGAACATGGTGGACTTGTTAAGACATCGAATTACAAAAAATGTATTAATATAAAACTAGCTGGGTAATACTATGTACTTTAATGTGCATGTACTATAAATTGTATAGTAAAGGAGTAAGAGGTTTGAAATGTTTAAAGAATGATTTATTTGATAATATGAATCAAATTCTTGTTTTTGCTTCTTTCCTTTTCGTGGATGAAAAGTTCTAAGGGGAGAAGAATGCAACGATCCGGATTTTTGGCACCTATTATTAAGATAATTAACTGATTTTAAATATTGAAATATTGTATTTTATCAGTCAATAATAAATTCATGATACATGAAATATCTATATTTGTATATGTATGTTCTAGGATTTTGGTTTAAAAGTTTAAAAATCTAATTTTTTAGAAAAATTAAACAAGCTTCACATTTCAAAAATTAGGAAAAATTACACACCGATATATATTATATATATATATATATATATATTATATATATTATATATATTATATATATATATATTATATATATATCATATATATATATATATATGTTTGTATATGAAAAACTTATAAAATAAAATAAAATACTATAAAATAAAATAAATTCTTGTAAGTAGCTATTTGTGTGTATATGCTAAAATACAATGTATATGTAATAAATTATACAAGAAGTAATAAACTTAGGCATGTTATATATATTTGTTAGTAAGCTAAACATGTTCATATGGTCAAAGTGAGTCATGGCCAAAAGCAAATCTATATATGTATATATTCATATTATGCATATGTATACGCACAAGGTGACATCATCAAGAAACATATCCAGTCAAGCATATAATAAATCAAATATTTCGCTCAAGTTTTCAAATCAACACAAGTTTTCAAATCAAGTCAAAGAAAAAAAATTAAATCATCCAAAATAAATAAATAAATGAGATAAAGAAGCCTGTATAAGCCCCCTTTCTGTCAAACTGTTTCCCTTCCCTCCTCTATAAATACCCTACTTTATAACTTGCCCCTTTGATTCACGTATCACAAAAAAAAACTAAACAAAGATCTTCCATTTATGACTAAAGGAATAAAATCAAGATGATCAAGGTTTGGAGAAAGAAGGTTTAACACAATAGTGGATTCATCAGATCTTAGACTGTGAGTAGAACACTCTAACATCTTCAACTAGTTAAGATATATATACATATAACATTGTTTTTGAATCAATTACTAATCTGAACTATATGTTTATGCGCTTGATATGTATATATGTGTATGTATATATGTTTAGACATGAATAATTTTCACCTGCACATCAAAAGAGTCCTTTAAATCTTCCAAGAAAATACTCTCTATTCAAGTTTTATTTGATAAAACAGTAAGCTTTTAACTTTAAAAGTCAACATCTCGTCAACCATCTAGTTTTAATCCATGACTCCAAAACAAAAATTGTTTTTTATGAATGAAGAACATTTTAAATTTTATTTCATTGAATTTAATTGAGCAGAGAGGAAGAAAACAACACATAAACGTGAGTAGGTCGGTGATGGACGAAAAATCAAACATCATACTTTAATCAATGGAGTAAATAGATGTGTTAGCCACTAAAAAGGATGATTGTTAAAAGTGTTTTGGTAATTTTTAAAGTAATGTGGAGGTATAATTTTGGGAATGATCGTATTTGGGCAAATAGTCAAATTCCGGTGACGTGGTTGATTTGGAGGCAAGGTGGTTGGCGTGGAGGAGGCTTGGGTACACTACAAGAAAATCCACGAACGTTGACAAAGGATGATGACGTTTGGAGTGACCTTGCAATTATAAATCGTGCAGGCTTTAAAAAGATTGATGTGGCATGCTATTGTTCACCTCGTCTAATAAAATGAAATATAGAGCGGCAATTTTTTTTGCATCCCGTGCATTGCTCTTGCTCCGACTTAACATCGAAGCAACTCTCCTCATCGCGTTCGCCTCCAAAACCCTATTTTTTGTGTTTTTCTACCGATCTAACCTCCAGTCATCGCATACTCGCCTCTTCTAAATATCATCGCGTCTCCGTCAGACTGTAGGTAAATTCTTCTAGCTCAATGTGAGTTAATAATTGAAAGGAAGTATATTGATAATTCCACGATAATTTTGAGGAACTGATGAATTTGTCTTTCTTATTTCATTGCTTGATGAAGTTTTTTTAAATGAAATAAATAATTAATTCATTGAGTGGTTATAGGACTTTAGGCTTGCTTAGCTTCTTTTTTTAAATCAGTCAATAGTTCTTTAGTTTCGTTATCTTATTTTGGTGAAGTAATTATAGAATTTAATTCTTACCATAGTTCCAAAAAAAAATGAAATATCCTTACTGTCGATCTTTTTTGGCAGTGACTCATGTGGAACCTAGAGTTATGGCATGGCTAATAATGGACCTAATACCAACGGAAGCCAGTATTTTATTTGCACTATTAAGGTGACATTTTTACTTGAGGCAATATATCAACTTATTTAGCTTAAAATCATTCTATGGGGTTTAAAATTTTCTGGGTTTGTTTATGTAAGTAAGCTTTCATATTAGGACTTACGACACATTACAATTCAATGTAGATAAATTTTATATTGGATTAATAATACACATGCAGAGACTAAAATTGAAATGATCATAATAAAATTAAGGTAAGAAATTTGGAATAAATGTGTGCAAAGGGGTAGAAATATATAAGAGACTAAGTATTAGGCGGCTTTGAATGAAAATAAGACTGTGTTATAGGTGAAGATAACGAAGACTTGGACTTATCTTATATGAATTATATTATGTATTTTTTAGGGAATCTGACTAGAGTTAATAACACTAAATTATTTTTGACATTTACATGTCAAGAATGTTGTTATCATAGTAATTATCTACATGGTTATGAAAAGGACAAATATAATAAAACAATCTATTCGTGAGATACTCTCTAAGTTGGCAACTGGCTGCATGGGCATAAAAAATGAAAAGTCTAAGGATCTAGTTAAAATAATTTTAGTAATTTATGTTCTTGAGTTTAAATTAGCTGGTTTATATTTATATGTAGTACGTTATGTGGTAATAGATACAGATATTGACACTGTACTTGAAGCTGAAGTATGACACACTCTCTACTGGTGATAGCTTGGGTTCAAACTTCAAACCCTATTAAAATTGTTCATAGGCCATTTTTTGGTATTTTTATAAATAATGGCAACTAGCTCTAGCAAAAATAATATCTTGATCTACCAAAACAAAAATTAACTAATTTGATTTGTTTAGCTATTCCTGTAACCTATTTTACAGCCATTGGCAATGCCTATCCCCATGTATTTCTCATAATCTTTTAAGTAAACATTTGCATATGTTCGGATTAACATCTCCACTGTAATTCAAGTAATTTTCTCATGGCTATGTATTATTATTACTATAGTTGTTGAAAATGACATCAAAAATAGTGGTAATGCAATTGATGAGGGCTGTTGTTGGTGGGGATGAGGGCTGTTGTTGGTGGGTATAAGGCCAGCTACAGTTGGTATGTGATGCGCAATTTTTCTCATCTGGTCTCACAAAACTTTGTCATTGAATGTGGTGATATTTTTTACTTCAATATGGATGGTCTTTTGTGATATTGAACTATTTTCATATTTAATCTTCCTAAGTGAATGTGGTGATTTTGGAACCGTTGGATTTGGTGCTAATTTAAAATCATATAATGTTAACTGTTGGATGGGCTTTATTGGTATATAATCGCATTAAGCTTGAGTATATTTGGTATATAATCCCTTTGCAGAACAGTACATAAAGCCAGAAATATAAATTCAAACTAAGTCAACAGTTCTTTGCAAAGGTTGATATCATAATATTCTGCTCTTGCAGAACACAAAATATAAAAATTATTTCAATAAGAACAAAAAATAGCACAAGGAAATCACCCTAAATTGGGCACAAACAATATAATTGTGCGTTTTCCAAATTATCTCAATTATTAAACACTATAAATCATTTTAAATAGTATCGAGAAAACTTCATGGTTTATCAATACTATGTTACAAAAGCTTGATACAAATTGGCTCAACGAATCCAATAATGTTAATGATTTACAGAAAGCATTTATTGAACAATTCACACTTTGCTCATTAATAGTATATCAAGTTAATGTCAAAATAATTCACACCTACTCCTTAATAGAATTTATAGAAAGCTTGATACAAACTATATACTCTCACTTGTATTACCTTGACATCTATATGGTACTAATATATCACAAATTGTCAATGAAATTTGCTGGGATCATATATTACCTTGACATATGTACAATTGTTTTGAAAATGTAGTTGTAGGCCTGATTTAGGGGGCAGGTAGCTAGGAAATCCCTTAGGGGAATCATCCTCAACAGCGAAGGCTAAGATGCAGGCACAATTTAGTTACATGGATACGCAAGTGTACACGTATGAAGCTACCTCTTTTTAAATGCATGATTCGTTTCAAGTACCATTTGGCAGCAAACTGATGTGTACGTAAATGTGCATATTTTTACCACCATATTTATTCTATTTAAATTAAATAAATGATCATATTGAGTATATTAACTTGTTTTAACCAAAATTCATATTAATTCCAAATTTTCACATATTCGTCTTCATATAGGGGCAAAATGGTCATTTAAGTGCATATATTTCTTTGAGAAAAATTGATTGGAAATTTATATATATTTTTGTAGGAAAATGGTCTCAAATAGGAGTGGTTTAATGAAGGAATATGCATGCACAAAGAACATAAAGGAATGAAGATGGAAATAATTCAAAGTGAAGATCATGGAGGACCCCACCTACCCACCTACCTTAATGTACAAATTAAAGGCTAATGCACATGCTTTTGGAGTTAATGGTTTCATGTACACTTAATGGGGGATTAAGACATGTTAATGATTACTTGGCCTCCACACTTCCTAAGGGGCATTTTGGGCATTCCCCAAAAATATGAATTAGGGTTTCATACATGTATAAATACCCATATGTTTCATGTAATCACATCTCTTCTCTTAGTCTCTCTTAAGCCTCCTTCTCTTTAGTTTAGATCAAAAATAAAATGAAAGCTCCTCTTTCTCTTTTCATGGCTACCTAGCCATTTTTATTTTATGTAATCTTTTTTTTTATGCAATTTAATACATGTTCTTTCATTTTCATGTTCATTTACTTTCATGCTGTAGTGTAGATCTCTTCTCTTTTATGTAAGTAGAATAATTTTTCCTTTCATTTTGCTCTCTTTTTCTTATTCAATGTTGCTTGCTACATTTGTTAATATGATGACAAATATGAGAGGCTAAACCCCTTCAATTTATGGGGTAACGAAGCTCCCTAATTATGTAGCTTCAACTACATGTTAATTCATGCTCTCTTTCTGTGCTTAATGAATGATCAATGAAGTGGTTTAATTGCTGTTTTTGCTTTGAATTTGATAGCCTATATTGTTGACACCAAATAGGCTATGCTTAAACAATCACTAACACTAATTGCCTTTTCATCAAAATATGACTATGGCAAAAGAAAGTGATTTGAAATTAAAATTTGATGGTCTATGTTTCTAATCAATAGTTAATAGGCCATACTTAAAATAGATTTCATTTTCATTTTCTTTGTCAAGTTTCATGAAAGTTAGTAAGTGTTTTAAGGGGTGTGTTATAGTTTGATGGCTTATGTTGGCTAATCGATAGCTCAAATATGTCATACTTATGATAAACACATCAATTAAAACATTAATGGCCATAAAAGAGAGATCATGATTTCATGTGTTGAACTCCATGATCTAGAGAGTGGATTCATTCTCTAAATTGTCATTTAACTTTCATATTTGCATTTCTTTTCTTTTTGTTAGTTAGTTCATTTTCTCATTTTCTAGCTTAAACACACTCTCGACTTTGGTATAATTTGATTGAGTAGGAAATTTAAATCAACAATTCCCTGTGGATCGATCCGTATTCGCCACGTGCTACATTCGTACACCGTGCGCTTGCGGTTATTTTTAATTTAAATTCGTTCGACGGTTTTCTAAACCGATAGAACTTCCGTCGACGAATAAGTTTTTTGCGCCGTTGCCGGGGAGTTGTTTTGATTTTGATTTTATGTTCTTCGAATTGTTTTTCTTTTGATTTTTAGCGTGTCTTTATTTTCTGTGTTTGTGTTGCAATTAGAAGGAAAAAAAATTGTGTTTGTGTGTGATTTTTGTTTGCCGTGTGTGTGCTTGTTTCTTGTTTCTTGTTTTCTTGTTATCTAGTTGCTTTGCATCTCTCTCTCTCTCTCTCTATATATATATATATATATATATATATATATATAACATACAATTTCATAACCAAAAAAAAGAATATTTTATTCTTTTCTTTTACAATGTTGCATTTACATTTTTTTTCACTATTGCATTTTTTCTTTTTTTCTGTTTACACTCAAAAAAGAAAAAAAACTCCTCACTGAATTTCTTCATATCCACTGCCTAATACAGTCTCTTCCCTTCAATACTTCTGTGCCTCCTCTACAAGCCTCAAACCTCTTCCACCATTCACTTCCATACAACCCCACAGTCACAAACATACACATCGACCTCCCTTCTGTTACATCAGTTCAAACAACAGATTTCACTTTCCTGTCACAACAACATTACTGCCCTCGGTCCACTTACCAGTTCAACCACCTCGCCCGATTCCCCTCCTCTACTGCATACAAACCCTACCATCCTTCAAATAGCCTCTGTTCCAACCTCTACTTCATCACGCAACATTGCATTTGCATCTTCTACTGTCAACTTCACTTACCTTCTCCCTGTCACATTCCTCTTTGACCACAAATAGTAACAGTCCAATCCAATACAATCATCACTGTGCTGACCATCTCAACATCACCGTATAACCACCCTGTTCATTCATACCACAGCCACCTTCTCAAATTCAACATACCACGGCAACTCCATCAATAGTCAACCACTAGACCACGTCAACACATACAATCCCATCACTACCAGTGTGCATCTCCACTTTTCTCTACCACTTCGCAAACTGCCTCCAACTTTGCTTCATTCCTTCCTACTTCATTACCACCATCATACCACTTACACCTGACATTGCTACAACTCCTCTCTTTGCTCTGCAACTTCATTTTGCACATTCGACAGCCTCTGAACAGTTCAGACTAAACTCCTCAAAAAAAAACCCTCACTCTACAACCACAACACTCATCCATCAAGCACCATCCCACCATCCACTTACAACTGCCATTGTCGACACAGTTCATCGTCGACCATCAACATCCACTGCCTTTTGCTCCTTACATCAGCACATCACTACACTACTAACGAGCACAAACCCACAACAGCAAACCATAAAAAAATTGGTAGCAGTTCACTCACCTTTGCTTCAGCTATCAACCCATTTCGCTGTTGCACTACATCTGATAGCATCACTTCATCAATTACCATACTTGCATCAGCCACCTCCCACCCATTTGCTGCTTCCAATCTTCCATTCCCTTATCACTCGCGACTACCACCAGCAGCTGCTTTCCACTGCGATTTGCATTCGCCTCCGCCACTCCAAATCGCCTTGCCCAAATCGAACTCATCAAACCTCACCGCAACTTCATCAAGAAACCCACACGCCTCCTCCAACCGCAAACAATCGCGACAATCATAGAGACTTCGATCGCCCCTTCAATCTCCCAAAGCCACGACATAACCAATTACGTCAGCCTTCTTTGGAATATTTGGACAATAAAATTTTGATTTCGGCTAGTGCGTTGAAACGAGATTTTGGTTTGGGGATTCTCGTTGCCATTTTGATTTTGGGGATTTTGATTCTGATTTTGTTTGGAACATGTTATGTGTTTTGTGTTGATAATTTTTTTTTTTAGTTTGAAACGAGATTCTCAGTAGTAAGTTGAATTTCTTTTGGCCGGTTAAAAGTTGAGTTTGTTTTCATTTCTTTTATTATTATTATTTTTAACCTTTTTTTCCTTTTTATTTTGTCTTCTTTTTGTTGTTTTAGTTTAAGTGAAAATAAAAAAATTCAAACTTTGTTTCAGTTTGAGTTTTAGTTATAGTTTAAGTTATAAAAAAAACTTTAAAAAAAACATAGAGAGGTCGTTTTGGCTTCATCTTTTTCTCAGTTTCTTCCTTAATAAAAAAAACTGTATAAATCTTGTTTTATTTTAGGTTGCCAAAGCAGAATTGCAGAAGGAGCAGAAGTGCTTGCTAAAATAATTGCTTGCTTTGCTGAGCTTGCCAAAAAAAATAATTGCTTGCTTATTTATAATTTGCTTTTTATTTTCCTTGCATTGTATATATCTATTGTTTCTTGTCTTGCGTTGTTGGTTGTTTGCATTTTTATTTTAAAAAAAACAAAAATTCAAAAACAAAAACGAAAATCCATTCGTAGTTGCATTGTTAATACACGTTTAATTTCTGCTTTGCATTTCATTCTATAATTTTGTTTAGTAATAACGGTTAGACATCGATAGCTCTTAATTGTATATTGACAATCTGTCTTTTTTGAACAATTTAATTTCTTGGTGTCTAGGCTACGGCAGAGTAATAACCATTTACAATTATTACAGTGATTCATAAATATTATAGTGCTTGTTCCTCTGAAGGTACTTAAACCTTCGGCTGCATTGCTACGGTGATTCATGGTGCAACGATAAATCCTGTCCGTTACCTGGCTAAGAACTATCTTGTTTATCTAAGACAATGTGTAAGTATACAATTTTGGGTTAACTTAGGATAAATCATTTGTAATTAGACCCTTGCATTCATTTAGTTGCATTAGTTCATGCATATTTAAAAAAAACAAAAAATCCAAAATCCAAAACTATAAAAATAATATTCCTTTTCCTTTGAAATTTTAAAATCCTTTTCTTTGAAATTTCAAAAAATCTAAAAAAAAAAATTAGAAAAACCAAAATTCAAAAAAAAAACTTGAAAAATAAAAACAAAACAAAAATCAATTTCCCTTTCAAAAATAAATTTTCTTTGTAAATATTTTTCGTTTATAAAAAAAAGCCAAAAAAACATTCTTGAAAATGTCTGAATTTCCATATTCACTTGAATTTTACAATAGTTGTGAAAATCAATATAATCCATACGATTTCAATCCAAATTCGTATGAGTATTTTAACAACAGCTATTGTATAAATAATTCAAATTTCGAACAACAAAATTTTCAAAACGATGACCAACCTTCGACTCTTGAAAATAGCATTGAAATGATTTCATCATTACTCGAACTTTCTATACGACAAAATCAAGAGATAAATGATTTATGTAATTCTTATTTGTGTAATAACTTGGGTCAAGGATTTGAAAATTTGAATTCAATTCAAAATTCGAACGATTTCAATTATCACCCACGCCAACTCAATTTCGAACTTCAAAATGAATTTCAAAATCAAAACGAAAGTGGATGTAACTTTTCAAATAATTTTGGAAGTGGAAATAATCTCGATTACAATGCGATTGATAAATTTTGTTCTCAACAAATCCAAATCGAAAATTCTCAAGTTAATAACTATAAATTGAATTTTGTTGAGCAAATGAACGAAATTTACGATTATCACACGAATTTGTTGTTTGAAACATATATGAAACAACGTGATAAACAAAATCAAATTCCAACGTGTGATGAGTCAAGCGATAATCCATCTTTTACCAAAATTGACGATTTTAGAACAACAACTTTTGAAATTGAAAATAACAATCTTAATGAAGTTGTTGAAAACACGGTAATTGAGTTGGATTTCAATTCTTTTGAGGGTGAGAAACTCGATTTAAATTTCGTTCTTCATTTTTTTGAAAATTTGAATACAACTTTGGATTTTGAAATGGATATACGAGATGAAGTTGTTGATAATTCAACAAAGGAAGATGAATTCAACGAACACGAGTTTTATGGACTTTTCGAAAATGAGTCATCAAATTATGATAGTGAAGATTTCGATCACCATTTTGACTTTGAAATCGATAATTTGGAAGAAGTTTTCAATGATAAGTTTGAACTTCAACTTGGTGAAAATAAACTTGAATTTCAATCAATTTTTTAACAAACCCAAAAATCATCGAAAACAAAACAACCCATTCAATTTTCAATAAACAACATTCGTTTTTCCAAATCAACATTTAACTTCGAAATCTTTTATGGTTTGGTTTTTCGAGCTTAAGCCGTGTCTCGCATACTTGACGAGACAAATGAATTGGTCTTTGGAAGACCGTTTCATTTATTTTTTGACGATATACTTTATGATCTCGTGTAAATACATTTCATTTTCATGTAAATAGTAATAAACGTTCCTTCTACTTGCGTTGACTGTGGGGACACAGTCAAAATCAAGTGTGGGGGGAGACTCATCTTCAATTTTTTTAATTTTTCATGGTTTATTTTTGCTTTAAAATTTCAAAAAAAAAATCACAAAAACAAATTTTCTTTTGATTTATTTTTAAAATAAACACTAAGATAAATATATGGTTTTGGTTTATTAAATTGAAATTTTTGAAAATTTATTTGTCTTAAAAAAAATAAAAATGAAGTTGATTACAAATAATAATGGTTTAACTAGTATATAGGAAGATTCACACGTGTCAATTATGAAATACATCCTAATTGAAAATCTTTGTTTTAAAAGTGGTGAATTTAAAGTAAAGGATATAATATATTTTTTGTCTTCTAAGTTAAATGGTACTAAGATGATTTTGCAAAACTCTCTCTCTCTTAAAAAAATACAAAAAAATAACATCCAAAGTATTCACTCTCATTTAAAAGTCCTCACGGTTATGCGTGGGTGAATTACTTGGAATCTTTGCGCTTTCATACTCATTTAAAAGTCCTCACGGTTATGCATGTATGTAACACATGTAAAAAAATAAACTTAATAAAAACCACCTACGGTTGATAGGTGCATGCACGAAAGTGTGTGCACTCGCCATGCTCTGTACTCCCCTCACATAAGCCCGAAAGGCAGTGCATGGGTGGTATATCTGGCCTCAGTTTACCTGAGCTAGGTGTGTAATTTTTCTTACAAATAAAGTGAGAGCAAGCAATTGAAATCTAGCACTGTTTTTACTTATTTGATTTGAATTGTTATTGAAAAGAAATGAAAATACCACTTTGATAAACTTTGATAGTCAACTACGGATCCATTTCATAGATACACTTTGTTATCAACTGAAACAACGAGTTAAACTATTGTCTATTTGTTATGATAACTTGATTTTTGTTGGAAATTTTGACAAGTAAATGACATAAATTTTCAAGATAATAACCAAAACCTATATTTAACATATTCATGTCAATTTAAAAATAAATCCTTCATTTGTAAATATTTTCAAAAACTCGCATTCATCTCTTTGTAAATAAATCTTGCATTTTTGTAAATATTTTCACTTTACATTTTTTATTTTGCATTTGGATTTTGTGGGTAGTATCCGCTGAAAACCCTCACGAGACTACACTCGTCCTATTGGGGACACCCAGAGGTTTAACGGCTTGTTGCATATGCTCAGTGCAATCGTACTCCCTACGAAAACGGATTTATCTTAGTTTTTCTTTATTCGAGGACGAATAAAAAGATAAGTGTGGGGTATTTGATGTGCACGTAAATGTGCATATTTTTACCACCATATTTATTCTATTTAAATTAAATAAATGATCATATTGAGTATTTTAACTTGTTTTAACCAAAATTCATATTAATTCCAAATTTTCACATATTCATCTTCATATAGGGGCAAAACGGTCATTTAAGTGCATATATTTCTTTGAGAAAAATTGATTGGAAATTTATATATATTTTTGTAGGAAAATGGTCTCAAATATGAGTGGTTTCATGAAGGAATATGCATGCACAAAGAATATAAAGGAATGAAGATGGAAATAATTCAAAGTGAAGATCATGGAGGACCCCACCTACCCACCTACCTTAATGTACAAATTAAAGGCTAATGCACATGCTTTTGGAGTTAATGGTTTCATGTACACTTAATGGGGGATTAAGACATGTTAATGATTACTTGGCCTCCACACTTCCTAAGGGGCATTTTGGGCATTCCCCAAAAATATGAATTAGGGTTTCATACATGTATAAATACCCATATGTTTCATGTAATCACATCTCTTCTCTTAGTCTCTCTTAGGCCTCCTTCTCTTTAGTTTAGATCAAAAATAAAATGAAAGCTCCTCTTTCTCTTTTCATGGCTACCTAGCCATTTTTATTTTATGTAATCTTTTTTTTATGCAATTTAATACATGTTCTTTCCTTTTCATGTTCATTTACTTTCATGTTGTAGTGTAGATCTCTTCTCTTTTATGTAAGTAGAATAATTTTTCCTTTCATTTTGCTCTCTTTTTCCTCTTCTTTTTATTCAATGTTGCTTGCTACATTTGTTAATATGATGACAAATATGAGAGGCTAAACCCCTTCAATTTATGGGGTAATGAAGCTCCCTAATTATGTAGCTTCAACTACATGTTAATTCATGCTCTCTTTCTGTGCTTAATGAATGATCAATGAAGTGGTTTAATTATTGTTTTTGCTTTGAATTTGATAGCCTATATTGTTGACACCAAATAGGCTATGCTTAAACAATCACTAACATTAATTGCCTCTTCATCAAAATATGACTATAGCAAAAGAAAGTGATTTGAAATTAAAATTTGATGGTCTATGTTTCTAATCAATAGTCAATAGGCCATACTTAAAATAGATTTCATTTTCATTTTCTTTGTCAAGTTTCATGAAAGTTAGTAAGTGTTTTAAGGGGTGTGTTATAGTTTGATGGCTTATGTTGGCTAATCGATAGCTCAAATATGTCATACTTATGATAAACACATCAATTAAAACATTAATGACCATAAAAGAGAGATTATGATTTCATGTGTTGAACTCCATGATCTAGAGAGTGGATTCATTCTCTAAATTGTCATTTAACTTTCATATTTGCATTTCTTTTCTTTTTGTTAGTTAGTTCATTTTCTCATTTTCTAGCTTAAACACACTCTCGACTTTGGTATAATTTGATTGAGTAGGAAATTTAAATCAACAATTCCCTGTGGATCGACCCGTATTCACCACGTGCTACATTCGTACACCGTGCGCTTGCGGTTATTTTTAATTTAAATTCGTTCGACGATTTTCTAAACCGATAGAACTTCCGTCGACGACAAGTTTTTGGCGCCGTTGCCGGGGAGTTGTTTTGATTTTGATTTTATATTCTTCGAATTGTTTTTCTTTTGATTTTTAACGTGTCTTTATTTTGTGTGTTTGTGTTGCAATTAGAAGAAGAAAAAATTTGTGTGTGTGTGATTTTTGTTTGCCGTGTGTGTGCTTGTTTCTTGTTTCTTGTTTTCTAGTTGCTTTGCATCTATATATATATATATATATATATAACATACAATTTCATAACAAAAAAAAAGAATATTTTATTTCTTTTCTTTTACAATATTGCATTTACATTTTTTTTTCACTATTACATTTTTTCTTTTTTTCTGTTTACATTCAAAAAGAAAGAAAAAACTCCTCACTGAATTTCTTCATATCCACTGCCTACTACAGTCTCTTCCCTTCTCTTCCCTTCAATACTTTTGTGCCTCCTCTACAAGCCTCAAACCTCTTCCACCATTCACTTCCATACAACCCCACAGTCACAAACATACACATCAACCTCCCTTCTGTTACATCAGTTCAAACAACAGATTTCACTTTCCAGTCACAACAACATTACTGCCCCTCGGTCCACTTACCAGTTCAACCACCTCGCCCGATTCCCCTCCTCTACTGCATACAAACCCCACCATCCTTCAAATAGCCTCTGTTCCAACCTCTACTTCATCACGCAACATTGCATTTGCATCTGCTACTGTCAACTTCACTTACCTTCTCCCTGTCACATTCCTCTTTGACCACAAATAGTAACAGTCCAATCCAATACAATCATCACTGTGCTGACCATCTCAACATCACCGTATAACCACCCTGTTCATTCATACCACAGCCACCTTCTCAAATTCAACATACCACGGCAACTCCATCAATAGTCAACCACTAGACCACGTCAACACATACAATCCCATCACTACCAGTGTGCATCTCCACTTTTCTATGCCACTTCGCAAACTGCCTCCAACTTTGCTTCATTCCTTCCTACTTCATTACCACCATCATACCACTTACACCTGACATTGCTACAACTCCTCTCTTTGCTCTGCAACTTCATTTTGCACATTCGACAGCCTCTGAACAGTTCAGACTAAACTCCTCAAAAAAAAAAACCCTCACTCTACAACCACAACACTCATCCATCAAGCACCATCCCACCATCCTCTTACAACTGCCATTGTCGACACAGTTCATCGTCGACCATCAACATCCACTGCCTTTTGCTCCTCACATCAGCACATCACTACACTACTAACGACCACAAACCCACAACAGCAAACCATAAAAAAATTGGCAGCAGTTCACTCACCTTTGCTTCAGCTATCAACCCATTTCGCTGTTGCACTACATCTGATAGCAACACTTCATCAATTACCATACTTTCATCAGCCATCTCCCACCCATTTGCTGCTTCCAATCTTCCATTTCCTCATCACTCGCGACTACCACCAGTAGCTGCTTTCCACCGCGATTTGCATTCGCCTCCGCCACTCCAAACCGCCTTGCCCAAATCGAACACATCAAACCTCACCGCAACTCCATCAAGAAACCCACTCGCCTCCTCCAATCGCAAACAAACGCGGCAATCATAGTGACTTCGATCGCCCCTTCAATCTCCCAAAGCCACGACATAACCAATTACGTCAGCCTTCTTTGGAATATTTGGACAATGAAATTTTGATTTCGGCTAGTGCGTTGAAACGAGATTTTGGTTTGGGGATTCTCGTTGCCATTTTGATTTTGGGGATTTTGATTCTGATTTTGTTTGGAACATGTCATGTGTTTTGTGTTGGTATTTTTTTTTTTTAGTTTGAAACGAGATTCTCAATAGCAAGTTGAATTTGTTTTGGCCGGTTAAAAGTTGAGTTTGTTTTCATTTCTTTTATTATTATTATTATTTAACTTTTTTTCCTTTTTATTTTGTCTTCTTTTTGTTGTTTTAGTTTAAGTGAAAATAAAAAAATTCAAACTTTGTTTCAGTTTGAGTTTTAGTTATAGTTTAAGTTATAAAAAAAACTTAAAAAAAAACAGAGAGAGGTCGTTTTGGCTTCATCTTTTTCTCAGTTTCTCCCTTAATAAAAAAAAACTGTATACATCTTGTTTTATTTTAGGTTGCCAAAGCAGAATTGCAGAAGGAGCAGAAGTGCTTGCTAAAATAATTGCTCGCTTTGCTGAGCTTGCCAAAAAAAAAATAACTGCTTGCTTATTTATAATTTGCTTTTTATTTTCCTTGCATTGTATATATCTATTGTTTCTTGTCTTGCGTTGTTGGTTGTTTGCATTTTTATTTAAAAAAAAATTCAAAAACAAAAACAAAAATCCATTCGTAGTTGCATTGTTAATACACGTTTAATTTCTGCTTTGCATTTCATTCTATAATTTTGTTTAGTAATAACGGTTAGACATCGATAGCTCTTAATTGTATATTGACAATCTGTCTTTTTTGAAAAATTTAATTTCTTGGTGTCTAGGCTACGGCAGAGTAATAACCATTTACAATTATTACGGTGATTCATAAATATTATAGTGGTTGTTCCTCTGAAGGTACTTAAACCTTCGACTGCATTGCTACGGTGATTCGTGGTGCACCGATAGATCATGTCCGTTACCTGGCTAAGAACTATCTTGTTTATCTAAGACAATGTGTAAGTATACAATTTTGGGTTAACTTAGGATAAATCATTTGTAATTAGACCCTTGCATTCATTTAGTTGCATTAGTTCATGCATATTTAAAAAAAAACAAAAAATTCAAAATCCAAAACTATAAAAATAATATTCCTTTTCCTTTGAAATTTTAAAATCCTTTTCTTTGAAATTTCAAAAAATCCAAAAAAAAATAGAAAAACTAAAATTCGAAAAAAAAAATTGAAAAATAAAAACAAAACAAAAATCAATTTCCCTTTTCAAAAATCAATTTTCTTTGTAATATTTTTCGTTTATAAAAAAAAACCAAAAAAACATTCTTGAAAATGTCTGAATTTCCATATTCACTTGAATTTTACAATAGTTGTGAAAATCAATATAATCCATACGATTTCAGTCCAAATTCGTATGAGTATTTTAACAACAGCTGTTGTATAAATAATTCAAATTTCGAACAACAAAATTTTCAAAACGATGACCAACCTTCGACTCTTGAAAATAGCATTGAAATGATTTCATCTTTACTCGAACTTTCTATACAATGAAATCAAGAGATAAATGATTTATGTAATTCTTATTTGTGTAATAACTCGGGTCAAGGATTTGAAAATTTGAATTCAATTCAAAATTCGAACGATTTCAATTATCACCCATGCCAACTCAATTTCGAACTTCAAAATGAATTTCAAAATCAAAACGAAAGTGGAAATAACTTTTAAAATAATTTTGGCAATGGAAATAATCTCGATTACAATGCGATTGATAATTTTTGTTCTCAACAAATCCAAATCGAAAATTCTCAAGTTAATAACTATAAATTGGATTTTGTTGAGCAAATGAACGAAATTTACGATGATCACACGAATTTGTTGTTTGAAACATATATGAAACAACGTGATAAACAAAATCAAATTCCAACGTGTGATGAGTCAAGCGATAATCCATCTTTTACCACAATTGATGATTTTCAAGCAACAACTTTTGAAATTGAAAATAACAATCTTAATGAAGTTGTTGAAAACACGGTAATTGAGTTGGATTTCAATTCTTTTGAGGGTGCGAAACTCGATTTAAATTTCGTTCTTCATTTTTTTGAAAATTTGAATACAACTTTGGATTTTGAAATGGATATACGCGATGAAGTTGTTGATAATTCAACAAAGGAAGATGAATTCAACGAACACGAGTTTTATGGTCTTTTCGAAAATGAGTCATCAAATTATGATAGGGAAGATTTTGATCACCATTTTGACTTTGAAATCGATAATTTGGATGAAGTTTTCAATGATAAGTTTGAACTTCAACTTGGTGAAAATAAACTTGAATTTCAATCAATTGTTTTAACAACCCCAAAATCATCGAAAACAAAACAACCCATTCAATTTTCAATAAAACAACATTCTTTTTTCCAAATCAACATTCAACTTCGAAATCTTTTATGGTTTGGTTTTTCGAGCTTAAGCCGTGTCTGCATACTTGACGAGACAAATGAATTGGTCTTTGGAAGACCGTTTCATTTATTTTTTGACGATATACTTTATGATCTCGTGTAAATACATTTCATTTTCATGTAAATAATAATAGACGTTCCTTTTACTTGGGTTGACTGTGGGGACACAGTCAAAATCAAGTGTGGGAGGAGACTCATCTTCAATTTTTTTAATTTTTCATGGTTTATTTTTGCTTTAAAATTTCAAAAAAAATCACAAAAACAAATTTTCTTTTGATTTATTTTTAAAAGAAACACTAAGATAAATATATGGTTTTGGTTTATTAAATTGAAATTTTTGAAAATTTATTTGTATTAAAAAAAATAAAAATGAAGTTTGATCACAAATAATAATGGTTTAACTAGTATATAGGAAGATTCACACGTGTCAATTATGAAATACATCCTAATTGAAAATCTTTGTTTTAAAAGTGGTGAATTTAAAGTAAAGAATATAATATATTTTTTTGTCTTCTAAGTTAAATGGTGCTAAGATGATTTTGCAAAACTCTCTCTCTCTCTCTTAAAAAAAAATAACATCCAAAGTATTCACTCTCATTTAAAAGTCCTCACGGTTATGCATGGGTGAATTACTTGGAATCTTTTCGCTTTCATACTCATTTAAAAGTCCTCACGGTTATGCATGTATGTAACACATGTAAAAAAATAGACTTAATAAAAACCACCTACGGTTGATAGGTGCATGCACGAAAGTGTGTGCACTCGCCATGCTCTGTACTCCCCTCACATAAGCCCGAAAGGCAGTGCATGAGTGGTATATCTGGCCTCAGTTTACCTGAGCTAGGTGTGTAATTTTTCTTAAAAATAAAGAGAGAGCAAGCAATTGAAATCTAGCACTGTTTTTACTTATTTGATTTGAATTGTTATTGAAAAGAAATGAAAATACCACTTTGATAAACTTTGATAGTCAACTACGGATCCATTTCATAGATACACTTTGTTATCAACTGAAACAACGAGTTAAACTATTGTCTATTTGTTATGATAACTTGATTTTTGTTGGAAATTTTGACAAGTAAATGACATAAATTTTCAAGATAATAACCAAAACCTATATTTAACTTATTCATGTCAATTTAAAAATAAATCCTTCATTTGTAAATATTTTCAAAAACTCGCATTCATCTCTTTGTAAATAAATCTTGCATTTTTGTAAATATTTTCACTTTACATTTTTTATTTTGCATTTGGATTTTGTGGGCAGTATCCGCTGAAAACCCTCACGAGACTACACTCGTCCTACTGGGGACACCCAGAGGTTTAACGGCTTATTGCATATGCTCAATGCAATCGTACTCCCTACGAAAACGGATTTATCTTAATTTTTCTTTATTCGAGGACGAATAAAAAGATAAGTGTGGGGTATTTGATGTGCACGTAAATGTGCATATTTTTACCACCATGTTTATTCTATTTAAATTAAATAAATGATCATATTGAGTATTTTAACTTGTTTTAACCAAAATTCATATTAATTCCAAATTTTCACATATTCATCTTCATATAGGGGCAAAACGGTCGTTTAAGTGCATATATTTCTTTGAGAAAAATTGATTAGAAATTTATATATATTTTTGTAGGAAAATGGTCTCAAATAGGAGTGGTTTCATGAAGGAATATGCATGCACAAAGAATATAAAGGAATGAAGATGGAAATAATTCAAAGTGAAGATCATGGAGGACCCAACCTACCCACCTACCTTAATGTACAAATTAAAGGCTAATGCACATGCTTTTGGAGTTAATGGTTTCATGTACACTTAATGGGGGATTAAGACATGTTAATGATTACTTGGCCTCCACACTTCCTAAGGGGCATTTTGGGCATTCCCCAAAAATATGAATTAGGGTTTCATACATGTATAAATACACATATGTTTCATGTAATCACATCTCTTCTCTTAGTCTCTCTTAGGCCTCCTTCTCTTTAGTTTAGATCAAAAATAAAATGAAAGCTCCTCTTTCTCTTTTCATGGCTAGTTAGCCATTTTTATTTTATGTAATCTTTTTTTTATGCAATTTAATACATGTTATTTCCTTTTCATGTTCATTTACTTTCATGTTGTAGTGTAGATCTCTTCTCTTTTATGTAAGTAGAATAATTTTTCCTTTCATTTTGCTCTCTTTTTCCTCTTCTTTTTATTCAATGTTGCTTGCTACATTTGTTAATATGATGACAAATATGATAGGCTAAACCCCTTCAATTTAGGGGGTAATGAAGCACTCTAATTATGTAGCTTCAACTATATGTTAATTCATGCTCTCTTTTTGTGCTTAATGAATGATCAATGAAGTGGTTTAATTATTGTTTTTGCTTTGAATTTGATAGCCTATATTGTTAACACCAAATAGGCTATGCTTAAACAATCACTAACATTAATTGCCTCTTCATCAAAATATGACTATGGCAAAAGAAAGTGGTTTGAAATTAAAATTTGATGATCTATGTTTCTAATCAATAGTTAATAGGTCATACTTAAAATAGATTTCTTTTTCATTTTCTTTGTCAAGTTTCATGAAAGTTAGTAAGTGTTTTAAGGGGTGTATTATAGTTGGCGGCTTATGTTGGCTAATCAATAGCTCAAATATGCCATACTTATGATAAACACATCAATTAAAACACTAATGACCATAAAAGAGAGATCATGATTTCATGTGTTGAACTCCATGATCTAGAGAGTGGATATATTCTCTAAATTGTCATTTAACTTTCATATTTGCATTTCTTTTCTTTTTGTTAGTTAGTTCATTTTCTCATTTTCTAGCTTAAACACACTCTCGACTTTGGTATAATTTGATTGAGTAGGAAATTTAAATTAATGATTCTCTGTGGATCGACCCGTATTCGCCACATGCTACATTCGTACACCGTGCGCTTGCGGTTATTTTTAATTTAAATTCGTTCGACGGTTTTCTAAACCGATAGAACTTCCATCGACGAACACAAACGTTGTAGTTTTACTTACAATTCTATTTTCTTTGAACAGGTGTAAAAAAACTCATGCATGTAAGAATAGAAGCTCAAGTAAAATACTTGCAATCAATCACTATGAAAGCTCAAGAAACTTTAGAACAAAGTACTTTAATTGCTAAGAAGTTATTTAATAATTATTGTTTTATAGGTCAATTTTTTTTTTTGAAATGGTACTTTATATACAACAAATCATTGGAACAACATATCTAATATCAATAAATATTCGAAAGCAAGTTTCGAACTTGTGATCTCTCGCACCAAAGCCGAATCAATTAACCACTTGGACAATGGTGCTTGTCTTATAGGTCAAATTTTAGTATTATGTGTAGAGTCAAATGCTCAAGATAGCGCGAAAGTATAAATGATATCCAAACAAAATTGCAACAAAGTGAGTAATTTTCAAGCCTATAATTTTCTAGTTTCTTATCGAACATCTATTCTTTTATTGAATGACGGTTTTTATGCTGTTGGAACTTAAAATATTATATGATCTTTTTTCTACTAATAAAATTGATCAGCTATGCAAGTTTAGAATCAACATATGCATTGTAATTACAGATGAAACAAAGTAGGCTATGGTTTACTAATATAAACTATCTGTTGAATTTTATTTTTCTTCCGTAGTCGATGACCTCCTCAAGTATATTAATGCCTTTGCAACCGAGAGGACACATTAGATTTTTCTATATAATTTGTAGAATATAATTTATATTGCATACATCGAATATATTAGAATTTATCTAACATAACAAAATTTATGAAATTTAACTAAGCCAATTAAATTATATAGAAACCGACTAGTTTTTGTAAAATTAATCAAGTTAACTTGGTTTTGTAAATATTTATAGAATAACCAAGTTTTATAAAATTTAGCAAGTTTGATAAAATTTATTGAAGTGCACTAAGTTTTATAAAAGCTAGATAAGTGAAAACTAATTAAAATTATAAAATTCAATTAAGCGTTTTATGAAATTCACTTATGTTTTGCAAAAATTAAATAAGTTTTAAAAATTAATAAGTTCTATAAAAACTAACTGAATTTATTTAAATTAACTAATTTTTTCAAATGTTAACTAAGTTTGTTAAATGTTAACCACACTGTATATGCCTCATCACGAAACTTCCTTTTAGATATGTTGCATATGTACCACCTGAAAAGCAGAGCAGTGACTCATCGTTATATCTGATCTTTAGATTGAAACATTGGTTTACATGCACTTTGGCTTGGTGAAATAATACTAGATCCTCTCCACTAGTAAAATATAAGAGCAGGGACTCATCCATCAATGTAGATCCTTATGTTTATTAACTAAAACCTACTTCATTCAATTCATTAGGGTAAAGAATCTTATTCAGTAGAAATCACAATGCGAAGTTATTTTAAAACACAAATTTCATTATGACAGGTAAAACATACATATTTAGAATATCAAATGTTGGAGCCAAAACCTGCTTAAATATACATGTTTTAAGTCCCATACCGTGAAACTAGTGGAAGTCGAAGGCTCCCATATTGTGCAGAACACGTATTTGTCCCTCAACGTATGCCTCGTTTAACCTCTTTCTGTTCTTGTAACCGCCGACCAACCCCCACTCGACTACTTCATAACCACCGGGAGGGCCTACTATCCGAATCGACTGGGGGTTTGAGCAGTCCGGGTCCTTGCGATGGAACTTTACGGCCAAGGGGTCGGGGTCCAACCACCGAGGCTCCTACCATTACGGGTTGATCAATGCATAGGCCTGAGGGTAGCAGTACATCAAGCAAAAAAATTCACCACAATGGAGGCTTGAGTTTAAGCACAATGGGTGCACGATGAGCGACGCAAGTCTGAGAGTTGGTCTAAAGCGGGCACAGCTTGCTGAAAACTGATGAGCTACAGAAAGGCTAGACGAGTCTGAGAAGATAGGATGTGTAGGGATACTGCTGAAATATAGGGCAGTGTACGGGTTTGATGGTAATATAGAGGTATGAGGAGAGGTAAATGAGATTGTTGATAAGCATTGGGAAAAGCACTACTGATCGGTGCGTGCGAGCATGAAGGCAAGAATTAAAATTCCCATGACCCTTAGAACCTTGGTTTAAAGCGTCATACGACTTGTAACTAGAGTTAGTGGTCCTTGAAATATTTATGACATTTGATAATCCTACAAATTTTATTATGTTGGATTAAATATATTTTAGCAGACAGGAATTAAAATTACCCCCTTCAAACATAAATGCCTATCTAGATTATGTTTCCCTTTGAGGCCAATGTAACTTCCATTTCAGTTGATGGGAACAAATCTAAGCGTGTAATTGGTAAACAGTTAGGCAGAACCACGTGGAAGGGTACCATAGACTATCAACAAAAACGTACATATTTCTCAACAGCATTAGCAATGTAGATATGCCTCATAAACTAATACTTCATGCTATGACCACCTTATTTTGCGTGATTTACAAACTGCATCTTACTCTATAAGTTGTGTTTATATATGTGCATCTCCCTAATAATACAGCCAAGTATTTCATTAAATGGAATTTCTTTTTGTCTATATACTTTAAAATTCTAAGCTTTTCTGTTTATTTAGTTTAATTTTCTTTTAAATATTTGTGTCTAATATTCAAGCACGTTAAGCTGTTCAAGTTTACAACAAATTTATTGACTAAACCAGGGTTTCAACTTCCGGATGGCACATCAGAATCTCCCGTTTCAGATCCGGTACCGATCGAACCGGAATTCGATGAAATTTCCGTGCTCAGACATTGCTGTGAGGAAAATCACTGAGAAAAAAAATCAAAAGCTAAAAATACTGAGTTATCACCTTCAATTTTTTTTCCTTTTTCGATGAGACCTATTTCCAATTCAGTGTGTTCTTGACATTCTTTGATATGAATAGGATGCTAAACTTAGGGCTTTGTCCATTTGAAATGAGAAAGCAGTGAAGAACAATGATGTATTTGTTGGAATCTGGAATTAGCCTTGGTTCATTTTAAGGAAAGAGTGAAAATTTGATTTAATTTGGAAGATGGGCACTGCACTTTGTAAATAAGCGAATTAGTAATACAGTACAAGCACAGTACAATTGGCTTTGCGATGTGAAAATGAGATTTTTTTTTAACCCAACAAAGTATGGGCTATATTAATTAGCATTGAGTTTTTTTATATAGAATATAATGATAAATGAATTCAAATTAATAATTCAATTAAAATATTTCTATAAATAAATTTAGTTTATAATAGCATGTAACTTAAAGAATGCAGTACAATTTAAGTTAGCATTTTTTTTTCTTTACATATTTAACCATTTATGTAGAAAACAATAACGGAATTTGAAAACCGAAATTAAAACGAAAATAGCGGAATTTTCGAAACGGAAACAAAATCTTGTAAGTTACCAATGAGCAGAATGAAAACAAAAAACAGAAATTTGAATCTTGGATTAAACTTAAAAATAGGAACTTCCGTCATCTGACTTAGCATAAAAATTCTACTTTCATTTCAAAAGAATGTAACCTGGTTCTTCCTCACTTTTGTTTTAACTCCCCTACCCAAATGCTATATGTCAACAGAACATATATCACGATAAAAGTAGGTAACCCACTAATTTTTCTTTTTAATTCTACTTTCTAATTTTAACTTCCATCATCTAACTTGGTTTCAATTTTTCTTTTTGATTCTACTTTCTAGTTTTATACATTTTAGTAGTTTGCAAACTAGCAATAAAATTTTTGCATTCTTTTTAACACATTCATGTACCCAGTATCGATTTCGAGCTTTTCTTAACGTGTTGTTGATACGAACCAACATGGGCTAACAAATATGTATTCGTATGCGTATGAGGTGTAAGGTAGCCATGTGCATCACAATGTTGATTTGGTCTTGTGTCAGAGGCGCACTGTATCAAATGTATTATGGTGTACCTGACGATATGAATCTATGTTTTCAATCTAAGTACATCGGTCATCTCTTTATACTCAAATATGTAATTATCCTGAAATAAGCTTTTATATTTCATAGTTCTACCCCCGTCTTATCCTATAATTAATATAGTATGCGATGTTAGTGCTTGTGGGGTTTATTTTTTTTTATGAATTTGCTTGATTTTTCTATCTTTGCTCATGGTTTCTTTCTCGGATACAGCTTGGGTCATAACATGAAACATGTGATTAATTTGAACAGTAGACTCTTCATACATTGCCTATCTCTTAGACTACCAGTTTTGAAAGCTAATTGGTAGCTTATAGATTAGGTCCTTATAACACATCGGAAATTCAAAATGCCAAGTAGATCTCACAATGTTGCTTCATCAAGCAAGCGCGAGCTCTCCTCTTCATTGTCCACCACATAACATTTACACTTTAACATAATAGGTGCACTTACTATGTTGTTGGTCGATGATGATGTGCACGTGAGCATCGGTCCGTCAGTCAGTTGCCTTCCCTAATAACTGTTTGCTCCAACTAAATTTGAAATGTTTATATAACCAATTGTATTTTTATTTATTTTTCTTCAATGCAGCTACTTATCACACCACACTTCAAAACCTTGTGTTTATACTGGGTGCATGAAGTCAAGACCAGTTCCTTCAAAACAGTACGATCTTAAAAACTTCACACGTTATTTTCTTCTTATACACAACAATACTTTACAAATCACTGTTCTTTTCTTTTCTTTTTTTAAATGCAGCAGCGTCAAATATTGCGAACCAGAACATTGGAAATTCAGACAAGTAGGAAATAGATATTTCAGACATGCAACAGGACAACTGTATGCGATATCCATAGATTTGGCTACACATATATCAGTAAATAGGTTAGTGTTTTGTAGAATATGGTTCTTCTATTCTAGCTTCTTTTTTTCAAAAAAAATACATAAACAAAAATAAACTGTAGATTGATGTTCTAATAGTTGACAATAATTTTTGTAGGTTTAGACAGTCCAAAAAACCACCAAAAAGCATTCCTAAATTCCATTAAAAAAAGTCTATGTAAAGGTCAAAAGTAATCGATAGAATTCTGTTTTGGTCTTTAACCACAACTTGGTCCAATACATGCCTCAAATCCACACTATGTTTGTATGATTTTTTTGTCAATTAAGTTTACTTTATTTTGTTATGCAGAAATTTACTGCACAAGTATGCTAATGAGGATGTATCTTTAATTCCTGGTTCATAGGTCTCGATGTTGAGGACATCAATGAGAAGAGCCTATGCTGTGGGACACCACCAGGTAATATTTGCTTACATTCCTGAATTCCTGAATTCCATTAAAAAAGTCCATGTAAAGGTCAAAAATAATCGATAAACTTCTGTTCCAGTCTTTCACCACAACTTGGTCCAATGTGAATATGGCTTTCAATTATGAAGCATGCTTTTTGTTCATATGAAGAGAAGTTCAATGCTTTGTACAACAACATACACAAATAAATACATTAAATAAAATATGACTGTTAGCATGTTTCTTATTATCAAAGGAACCTATCTTCTAATTATACTAGTTTCATCACAAAAACTGTCATATTTATGTTTCCGTAAGGAAGAATAATTATATATATATGTGTGTGTGTGTGTGTGTGTGTGTGTGTGTGTGCGTGTGTTGTTTTCACCGAACGAGTTCCTGAATCTTGACTTGTTTTGAGTAAATAATTATATAATATATATAATCAATTTGACCGAGTCTCGGTTTCAAGTACCGAGTCCAACTTAAAAATCGAATCTAGTTTTTGAAAATTGACTACACCTATATTGGTATACTGAGAGGACCACTTAGTTAACAACATCGACAACTAGTCATGTGATTTGTAAATAGACCACTTCATACGTTGATAATATGCAGCTTTGATTTTACTCCAAGTTAATTACCGAGTTCGTTTATTATTTTTTACTCCATTTCACTTGTAAATGCTACTTGATTTTATGGCATGTTGTATACTTTGTATTAGTCAATCGCCTAATGAAATAATATGATGAATATTTAGTATTTGCATTATGAATCTGATTTAACTTTGGGTATACTTTTTTGATGAATTGATTCTCAAACATTAATTTTTCTTTACAGGTTGATAGATGACTGTGATGCAAGAAAGGTTGCAACGAGTTATGAATCGAAGTTATTTTTGCTGCTAGAACTACTTTTTGGTTTTAACATATATACTACTTGCTTTTGTTTTCCTATTGCTACTTATTCTATATTTTGTTTATGAACTATTGATGATGAACTATTTATATTTGGTGTAAGAATATTGTGTATTTTGATTATGAAATTTCATACGTTGGTTATCAAATATGTGTCCAAAATGTTGTAGTGATACAATATATTGATTTTGAAATGTGATATTGATATAATATGCTGATATTGAAATGTGGTATATATACACATTGTGACAGATGTTAACTGAAATTGAATTTACAGAAAAGTAGAAAATGCCTAATTGACTTAGTTTTGTATACAATTTGAAGTGAAACGTTGTTACAACATTCCACGGCGTTTTCTAAACGCCGTTGAATGTTTTAACAGCATTTTAATAATGCTATTAAATTGTATCTAAACGCATAACCAAATACAATTTAACGGCGTTTTAAAAACATCGTTGAATTTTTTAACAGTGTTTTTAAAAAATGCCATTAAATTAGACCAAACGCTGTTAAATGATTTCATAACACCAGAGAAACGCTGTAAAAAAGGACATTTAACAACGTTTATTCCTTGTCATTGTATATCTCTGATATATAACTACATGTCGATATACAGCGTATGTAAAAACGCTATTAATACTTTTATAGCGTTTTTAAAAACGATGTTAAAGGTCCTGTTTGTTGTAGTGGGTAGAGGCGCATCAAGGAAAAGTGGTGGATAATTTTTCTATAGCATAGGTAGGCATGGCGAGGTCGAGGTAGGGTTTTAGGGTAGGTTGTGTTTGGTTTCGGTTTTGGAGTCACGGCGTTGGCGGGAGGTGTTTGTAGGGGTGTGGTATGAGGGTAAAAGATAGAGGAGGACGTGGCGGTCTTGGTGACAAGATTTGGCGGTGATCGGTGATGTGTGGCAGCTAGGCGAAGCGGTGGAGTGGTCATGGGTGTGCGTTCCAATTTGGTCTGGTGGTCCTTTTTTTGAACGTGGGTATATCATGGACTTCTAGGTGGAGGAACGAGATGATGCAGTCGGTGGTGACTCATGGGGATGATCGAAGGCTAGAGGCGATGGCCGAAGGTGGCGTGTACATGCACATGCATGGTGTACTGGAGTGAAAGAAAAAAAGGAGAAGGAAAACAAGAGAAGAAGAAAAAGGTTTTGGCTTGAAAATTTTTTAGGCCGATCGGTTTTGTATTTGGCTGGAGATTTTTTTAAAAAAGAAATTGAATAAATTTTATGTTAAAAGAATATTTAAATTTAAAAAATATTTCTCCCTTTATTTAAACATACAACAATGCGAATGTTTTTGTATTGTGATCCTATCACCCAATATTTCAAATCTTAATTAATGTTATTAATTTTCCGTATTTTAAAATTAATTATATTATAATAATTAAAATGTGTAATTAATTAAATTCTTATTTGACTTAATCTTATGTTAATTAATAAAATTAGTTATTAATTTGGTTTTTTAATCCTAATTAACTGATAATAAATTATTCTATAATTTCTTAAATTTAATATTAATTTGGATTAAAAATATAAGTAGATTCGGTTTGATTTAAGTTGATTAAATTTTTACTATGAATTGTTTTAATATGAGTTATAAATCGTTAATTTGGTTAATAGTTTATGTTTTGGCTTATTGCTCTTAAATATTATTTCAATTGTTTTTGTCTGTGTCATTTAGTAGCCAAACCAGTTAAAATGTTAGAATAAAAGGTTGACACATTTTATTTTGAATAAACATATGTAATAATTCCTATATATGATAATGACACCTTGAATATGAATTATTTGTTTAAAACAACCTGCCCTTTTAAAAGTTTATCGATAGATTTGAAGAGACCAGGATCGGATATCAGTGTTATCCGGAAATACTTCGATTTAATAATCACTACTAACCTCTGTGATTTTGATTATAGAGTCCTATATTCTGGGATTGGAAAAATTTAACAAATTTGACCATTTTAATAAGTAATTGTAATTAGACATTATTGTAGTATCAGCGGATTTTCTGAAAAAGTGTTTTGGTTATCATAAGATAAGAACCCGTCGTGTTATATGTGAAGTGGTCTTATGAGTTATCTTGGTTTTCGAAGGGTTTTGAAAACTTTAGTAGTTCAATTTAAGTGTGTTTACTCACGTTGGTTACCAGCCTGACTCGGGTGTTACATTATTGTAATTCTCGAGTCAGACCGAGTATTACAGATTCAAGTAAGGATGCTTTGAAGCTTAGGAGACGAGCTGGGTGGCGGAGACGAATTGCGCGTACTTGATTATATTCTGCTGTGTATTGTAAGCTGCATATTCAGCATTTTGAGGACAAGTTATTGTAACTGTCCAAACTTATATGCGGACGATTGTACTTTGATAATTTGTATGGATATCAAGATATAGTTTTTCTTTTGTATAAAAATCTGTTATTGTATATTATATTTTGTTCCGTGCGTTTGTGAGATTCTATGTGTTGTTATTTCTGCATTTTTCTTCTTCTATCTATTTATTCTTAACCCTAACAACCTGATATTTCCGGCACTCGATTGCGCGACACTCTATACAGTGAACGTATTAGTGTCGATTTTCGGGGGTCGAAAATCATCCGGTCGTCATAGTTTACATACTAAATGAAGGTAAACACTTAAACAATGATTAAACCTTTAACAAGGTTTTATGTCAATTTATGTTTTCGAATCATTTTACAACAAGTTAAGTATTTTCTAAATTAAACGAGTCATGTACTATGCGCAATGAAAATATAGTTTTCATATCCAATTTTGATTGTACTCTAAAGTCTTGTAATCACTTGATATTTTCTGTTCGACTAAATGTAACTACCTAGTAACAAATCAGTTCGTTGTACTATGTTTGATCTTTAACAAACACATGTGTCTAACATCATGGGAATGCGTACATACATCACTGATACCCTACCTGTTATAAGAAGAGTATAACCGAACTCGTTTATCATTATGGCAATATCCCTTCTACAAGAACTTACGATTAAGGATAATTTATAGAACAAAGCATGTAAAAATATTGCATATTGAATGTTTTGTTTGTTCGAACTCAACAATTTAGATAAAAAGCAAATATGAGTTCTGAGAATAAATATAGTAATTAATATCTCTAACAAATGGAACATTTTGAAATATTTCACTTATAATATGCACTAGATTTGTTACACAAGTCAATAAAAAAGCTATCAGGCAAGTTTAGTAGTAGAGATGATTTTTTGCTTGGTAAGAGTATTTTAAAGTGTACGGTTTAACTCGTCACCCAGAAGTGGGTGGGGAGGTAAGTAGGCATATTTATACTACTATCGTGTATTCATTTTACTATTTGGTAGTAAAAGGGTTTTCTTAAAACCCTTTATGAAAAACCCTTTATGTTATTAGATGGAATTGTTTAAGGGACTCCCATTTAGCTCAGGGGAATGGATGGTAAAGGATATTTTTAAACACAGCTTAAATTTATAAAAGATAATAATATAATCATTACATATATTTTTATCCAATATTATTTACCCTTCCCAACCTACGCCTCTAAATGTCTCATCTTTTTCCTTCTTCTCTTTAACACATAACAAATCCTAATTGCACGTGACCCCGTCCGCATCGTCGCTCGGTGTTGACCACCTACTCAATTTGGATCTGTTCCAAACTAAATAAAATCATAATATTTATAATTATCATCTTTGAAACTAAAAAAATATCTTTACCCAATTTTGAAATTATATTACTGTTATTTGGGTTTTTAACTCAGCAGAATCTTATGTTCGTGATGGTTCAGGGCTTAACCTGAAAAGCTAAGACAAGGGACCGACAAGGGTCGAGCCATACGACTGAGACAACGACCAGGATCAACGAAGCTAAGAGATTGGCACTCCTTTAGTCCAATCAGTAGATGAACGTAAGTAGTTGGTGACTTGCCATAAAAATGTGACAACAAAGATAAAAGGGTATAGAAACATCTCAAATTCTAGACTCCAGAAAATTCCTAAGTGGTCGGATCATCAGTGACCCATGCCTCTCTTCAACCCTTCAAACAAACCAGCTATAAAACACTACATGAAAGCCAAGACGTTGTCCCGCAAAACGAACCAAGTCTATGGGTTGTCAGCGACCCATAGGGCATGGTTCGCCAGCGACCCATGGTTTGGGCTTGTTTTACGAGCCAAAATCCCTCTAGTTCGTCTATTACCAACCTACAAGCTGATGAAGACAAGCCTGACCCAAAAGCTCTTCGATATCTATAAATAGCATCCTACCTGCAACATAAAGAGGATCTTCTTCAGATTGGTTGCTGGAGCTCTGCTGGAATTATTCTTCACTCTCTACCTCTCTCACAACAATCTCCAAAGGTATACACTGTGATTCTCCAGTGAATTCCAACTCTAGAGATTCGATCTAGCTAGAAAACAATCAAAGCCTTGTAATCAAACTACTCTTATAACAACAATCGGTCCATAGTAAAGCTACAAAGTAGACATATGCTTCATTAACAGTCGAACCACTATAAGAATTCTCTGTCTACTTTCTTTTACTGTTCTTTCTTTATATCCGTTATCTGTGGTATTGCTCTTCAGAACAGGGTTGGTGCTTTCAAACTCTAACTAGGGTGTTAGTCCATTTTTTGGGTCAACATTTTGGTGCTTTCACTGAGAGACCAACTCAGTATCCAGATCTAGCTATCTACTTTGAATTCCATAGGTCCAGAAGTTAAATCCCCAATCCTTACTTGAAGAATTCACCGTTTGGAATCAATGGCTCCTGGAAGAAGAATAACTGCCTGTGGAAGGCCTATAGGGACAGTAGCAGCTGGAGAAGATGTTAATCCCCAACATACCAAAGTGAATGGCGCTAACTTAGGGAATCAGGCACCTGCCTCCTCCAGTCAGCAAGACGTTTTTTCCAAGGATGGGTTAAATAAGATGGTTGATGAGATCAACCATAAAATGGAGCGTAGCCAAAAGGATCTAGTGGATAAGCTTAACGCTCTTCTAACCCTACAGTCAAATCCCGCTCCAAGGACTATGCCCGAACCCGCGGTTGCTATGGAACAAAAGAATTCCTCCGTTTCGGGTCTACATAGAAGAAAGGGAAAACAACCAAAAAAAAGAGTGACAACAGGACTTAACGTGGATGGAAATGCAAGTACTCTGTATGCCACAAGGCAACCTATTCTGAGTTTGAGTCAGGGGGCAAAGACCCCCGTAAAAGACATAACTATGGATCTTTCCAACTCAAAGAATGGAGACCCAGACGAAAAACTGGAAGAAGATGCCAATGCATTTGATAATGCAAGGAATGCCCAAACTGCTCCAACGAGACCAACCGCAAGCCAACGGGATCCTGCAGGAGTGGTTCTCTTGAAGACAGGAGAGCCTAGACCTCAGCCCACTCACGAAGACCGTTTGCAAGTCAAACACTTGGCGCAATGACTAACCGCCGTCCTCAGGACTACCAGACATTAGAGGCATACATAGTAGACATGGTTAAATGATTAATGGAAGAGAGTAAAGATAGAAGAGATGATGAATGGAGATCTACGCTAAGACGGACTCCCTTCAACGTTGAAATCCTGAACGAGAGATATCCAAAAAAGTTCACAATGCCAACTATTCCATCCTACGACGGAACGAAGAACCCAAAGCCTCACTTGTACAAATACAATTGGTATATGGACGAAGCGAATGCCTCTTAAGCTATTCGATGTAGTTGCTTCCCTTTCTCGAAGGGGTTGTGTCAGTATGGTTTACTAGGCTTCCACCAAGATCTATCTCTACTTTTGACCAATGAGCGACAAGGTTCCTTGATCAGTTCAGACTCCATACTATGCAGCCAAAAAGATGTTATGTCCTAATCCAAGTTGTTCTAAGGGCGTAAAAAATCACTGAAGTTTTTCATGAATAGGTTTAATGCCGCGGTGATAGAAGTAAGCAAACCCAACAAAGACATGGTTTTCATGGCCTTAGTTCGTGTCATTCACCTGAAAACTGAATTTCAAAAGTATATTAAAATGAAGCAACCCACTACCAGGAAAGATTCTAATCGGAAAGCAAGTCAGTACCGAAGGTTAGAGGAAGCATAGGAATTAGAAGGGAAGCCTACTAGTGTGCAACTAGAAAATGCCAGGAAAAGCAATGTATCAATGAATCAAAATGCGCACACTTCTCGAACTGCTAAAGGAACCACTGGGAAAGACGGGAATTCAAAGAGAAAAGGTCAAAACTCCAATAAGAAGAATGGTAATGGCAACAATAAAAAGCTCAAAAGGCGTAGGCCCAAAGGCTACACTCCCCTAAGCAACCCATTGGAAAACATTGTTCTCACAACTTAAGGAACCGAGGAATGCAAAAACCCACCTAAAATGAGGTGACCGAGCAAAAGAAGCGCTCAGGAAAGTTCTGCCACTTCCATGAGACACACGACCACAATACGAACGAATGTTGCCACCTAATGAATCTCATTAAGGAACTGATCCAGAACAACAAACTCTAGCAGTACGTAAGACAACCACAAAATCTTGGTCAATTTGCAACTCCTCAATCTCCAAGAGAACGGAGGAATCAACTAGGAACCGGCAAAGAAGGATCGAAACGAACAGACCAGAGACTCATCATTGGAACAGTATCTGGGGGACCACATCCCACATAAAGAAGTTGAGGAGAAATGGAGCGATATGCGAGCTCGTTGAAGCATGCTCCGAAGGAATCATGTTTGGCTGCGGAAGACGAAACTCCAGCTAAGATGCAAAGGATCTTGAATGATGATATTGTGTTCTAAAATCGAGACACGGAAGGGATCGAAGCTCCAACTCTCGATTCGATGGTGGTGACGGTAGGAATTGGACCTGCGGTAGTTCGACGGGTGTTGGTTGATAGTGGCAGCTCCGTTAACATTCTCTTTAAATGCACTCTCGATCAAATGAAGATTGGCATGGAATGTTTGTCCGCATGCGAAACAAAGATTCAGGGGTTTACCAGAGAACCCAAATAACCCGGGGGAACAATAGACCTGTCGGTAGAGCTTGGGGAGGGCGAGCGAACAGTCACCCTCGTTCAGACCTTTGTAATCATGGATAAAATGTCAGCATACAAATGCATTCTTGGGAAGACCCACACTAGCTGACTTTATAATAGAATTAGACCAATGGTGCCTTACAATGAAGTTCCCTACCGAGCATGGTGTTGGAGTTGTGAAAGGAGACCAAAGCGTTGCCCGGGAATGCTACATCGCAGCCTGCGGGAGCCCATAAGAAAGGAAAAAGGAAAGGATGCGAGGAGAACCCTCAATATCCGTGAACCCTCTGAATAGTAACACAGAACTACCCCTAGATTAGGGACCGTAATCGATTCGCCAAGGCTTTAGACTCTAGAAAGGAGAGCTCAGGGGAGTATCGAGCAACAGCTGCCGAATTGACGGTGTCTATTCAAGACTGTATGGATGACCCAATATGGGTCCTGAAACTTGGGTCGTAACTTGGAAACAAGATACGGTCAGAACTAACCAAATTCCTTCGTGCCAATTTGGATGTGTTTGCTTGGACACACTCCGATACGTGTGGGGTATCACTTGAGATTACCTTCCATGCTCTCAATATTGATCCCAAATACACACGAGTGAAGCAAAAAAGGCGCAGCATAGGCCCCAAACGTTCCAAGGCATTGAGAGAGGAAGTAGACAAATTATGGCTAACGACTTCATTCGAGATGCAACCTACCCTAAATGAGTGTCGAACCCAGTCCTAATCAAGAAGTCCAATGGAAAATGGAGAACTTGCATTGATTTCTCGGACCACAACATGGCATATCTGAAGGACAGCTTCTCACTCCTTAGGATTGATCAACCGTTAGATCGAACAATGGGACACAAACTGCTGTCATTTATGGATGCATATTCAGGCTATAACCAGATCCTGGTGCATGAACTAGAACAAGAGAACACCAGCTTCATCACCGATTTGGGACTTTATTGCAATCGGGTAATGCCATTTGGTTTGAAAAATGCAGGGGGAAAGTACCAAAGTCAAGTGAATACTATGTTTAAACGCTATATTGGGAAGACTATGGGGGTTTACGTGGACGATATGTTAGTCAAATCCTGAGTAGCTACTAATCATCTAGATAATCTCGTTGAAATGTTCGAAATACTCCACAAATACGGAATGAAGCTCAACCCTTTTAAAAGTCACTTCAGAGTAGCCTATGGAAATTCCTGGGATTAATAGTAAGTGCCCGAGGCATCAAACAAACCTAGAGCAAATAATAGCATTATAGGAAGTCCAAGCCCCTAAAAATAAGCGAGAACTTCAAAACTTGAATGGAAAGGTCGTAGCACTCAATCGGTCCATCTCTAAAGCTATAGACAAGTGCATACCGTTCTTTGATGCACTGAAGAAAGGAAAGAAAAACTTTTAATGGTGCGAGGCTTGTCAAACAGCTTTCGAGGAATTGCTATGACACATAGAAACTCCCCAATCTTATCAAAACCAATGGATGGAGAAGACCTATCCATCTGTTTAGAGATTTCCCCGCACACACTGAGCGCGGCTCTCGTATGAGAAGAAGCGAGAATCTAGCGACTTGTGTACTACATCAGCAAATGATTCACCGGAGCAGAGAAGAATTACCCAAAGCTGGAAAAGCTAGCGTATTGCCTTTTGATTGCATCCTAGAAATTACGACCATCCTTCCAGGCCCATTCGATTAAAGTATTGACTGACCAACCCTTGAAGCAAGTTTTATGCCGGCCAGAAACTTCCGGACGACTACTCAAGTGGAATATAGAGTTGAGCCAATACAACATCACATACCATCCAAGGAAAGCAATCAATGGGCAAGCATTGGTCGATTTCATTATTGAATTTACCATAAGAGACGACAGTGAGGAAGTTCAGTTGGAAACGGACGCACAATGGAAGCTCATCATCGATGGCGCATCAAACAACTTCTTTTTGGGCATTGGGATAGTACTCGAAACCCTTGAAGGATGAGCCATTCGCTATGCTTTGCCTTAGAGTTTCCAGCTACAAATAACGAAGCAGATTACGAAGCACTGATCGTAGGATGAAATGTTGTGAAGGAACTCAAAATAAAGTCTGTCCACATATATAGCGATTCTCGGCTGGTCATATGTCAGGTGAAAGGAGAGTATCGGGAACATGGAGAAAATCTCACCCCGTACCTGTCCAAAGTACAAGAGATGTTAAGCGATATCAAGCACTACACCATAACTCACATACCACAAGAGCAAAACACCAAGATAGACTATTTGGCCAAGCTGGCAAGCTTTGGAGAAGCCCAATTATTGGGATTGGTTCCAGTTGAACGCTAACTAACCCAAATAAAGATGAAATGGATGTGGACTGGATTCTAGAGATCGCCGTCGAGCCAGATACAAGGATGACACCGATAAAGGGCTATCTACTTACAGGAACCCTACCAATCGACCGAAATCAACAGAAGAAGCCCCTCCGCAAGGCTCCAAGGTTCATGATACAGGATGGGATACTCTATCGAAGGGAATTCTCGATCCCTCTCCTTAGTTGCGTGACCGATGATGAAGCATGACAAATCCTGAAGGAAGTACATGAAGGTGAATGCGGGGACAACACTAGGGGGCAGATGCTGGCAAAGAAAGTCCTTCGATATAGATATTTTTGGCCAACAATAAATCTCCACGCTGCAGATCGCGACAGAAGGTGTGATCGCTGTCAAAGATTCCACAAGTTTAAGAGAATTCCTTTAACGGAACTGACACAAGTGGTCAGCCCATGGCCATTACGATATGGGGGATCGATTTGATTGGTGTCCTTCTAATAGCTAAAGGAGGAGCCAAATATGCTATAGTTGCCGTAGACTATTTCACAAAATGGGCCGAAAAGAAACTACTGGCCACCATAACCATAAAGAAAGTTACTAAATCTGTCACTAAAAACAACATTTGTAGGTTTGGTGTACCGTAAAAAATCATCACTGACAATGGAACCCAATTTAAAAAGTGCCGAGTTCAAAGACTTCTACAGGCGTTTCCGAATCGAAAAGAGCTTTTTGGCAGTGGCACATCCACAAGCAAATGGGAAAGTTGAAGCAATAAACAAGATCACCAAATCCACCATCAAAAATTGATTAACAAAAGCAAAGGGAAATTGGATTGACGAACTTCCACTCACACTATGGGCATATAGGACCACACATAAAGCGGCAACTGGCCACAATCCGTTCGCATTAGCATGTGGTTCAGAAGCAACGATTCCTATTAAATTGGAAGTCCCCTCACATTGAAGGAAGAATTTTAATAAAGCACAAAATGAGAAAATCCTACTCGAATCGCTAGACATAGTCGATGAAAAAAGAGAAGAAGTAGAGTTGAGAATGGCTGCCCATCAAAAAAGGGTTGCACGGTACTTCAACTCCAAAGTTCATAGTCAGACATTTGAAGTTGGAGACCTTGTGCACAAGCGAGTTTACCCTGTACTGGGACCCTTTAGACCAAACTGGAAAGGACCGTATGTTGTTAGCCAAAAGCTCAATGTTGGAACTTTCAAGTTGACAACCATGGACGTGGTAGTAGTTCCTAGAGCTTAGAATAGCGAATCGCTTCGCCATTATTTCATCTAAAAAATTATTTTACGTATTTTCTATTTCTTTGGCAAATAAACCATCTCGAAAATGCCTATGGCATTGTAAATAGGCAAAGAATCTACCATGGTTTCCTTAATAAAGTTTTCTTCTTGAACCAACCATACCGTGTTCATAATAATTACCCACCGAGTCGACGGAAGCAAATCGACTCAAACCATTGAATCGACCAAACCCAATCTTTGCCCTCTAACAATTGGACTGCTCTGACAGCATCGAGAGGGCTAAAAAAACTAAAACTCCTCATGTTGCTCGAAGATGGAAACATCGAGGAGCCCCTAAATAAAATAAAATCCACGAGTTGCCCGAAAATAGGCAACATCGAGGAGCACTAAAATCAAAACTCCTCGTTTTGCCCAAAGATAGGAAATGTCGAGGAGCCCTAAAATAAAAACTTCTTATGTTGCCCGAAGATAGGCAATGTCGAGGAGGCATAAAATAAACACTACTCGTGTTACCCGAAGATAGGCAACATCAAGCAAAGTCAAAACTCCTTGTGTTGCCTAAAGATAGGCAACACCAAGGAGCACCAAAAATAAAACTCCTTATGTTACCCGAAAATAGGCAACATAGAAGTGCCTCAAAATAATAACTCCTCATGTTGCCCGAAGATAGGTGAATCGAGGAGAACCAAAATGAAAACTCCCCGTTTGCCTGAAGATAGGCAACACTGAGGAAAAATAGAAGCTGCGCATCTTATGAGCCGCACACAGAAATTCTAAATCCTCAAGTTTTTCGAAGATAGGCAGCGCTAAGGGGTGTGAGAACCAAACACATGTAGTCAGGAATAATGAGTACAGCCCGGACAAAATTAGTGCTAGAAGGGGGAACTCAATGGTCGAAAACCCATACCCATGCACAAATTGCATATTCACCTGATTGTCGCCAAAAAATGAGATTACATGCTAAAATCACAATATCTCCAGAGAAGTAGAGTCGAGTTGTAACTTAGCCAAATTTTAAAGAAAGATTAGTTGAACCAAAAGATATCAGCAACTTGAAAATGGTTTGAAGTGAATTTCCCTATGAAATTAGGGGGGAGGGGCATACAGCTGTATTGAGATAGAACCAAACAAATACAATGTTAGCGCCAAAAATGGTCACTAACACCCAAATGTAAATGAAAGCACCAACCAATAATCACAGATAACAGATAGAATATATGTAGAGAGTAATAATAAGAAGAATAGTTAGAATTAAAATAAAAGCAGTAAAGAACACAGATTTTATAGTGGTTCGGCTAACTCCGGCCTACGTCCACTCCAGAAGTTTCCTTTTTATTGATGTTCAAATCAATTACAGTTACAAACTGAAAGAGTTACCTTTAGCCTTAGAAAATAGAAAGTTAGGGAGCAGAGAGAAGAAGATCCCTTAAAAAACCAGGTTGTTGGGTCTCCTGAGTTGTTTGGGCCTACCAAGGCCATAACCGAACCCTACTTCATTATGCCGACCGAGCGTGAGCAGTTGGTACGCCGAACGAGGCGAGGCACGCCGAGCGAGGCGAGGTATGCCGAGCGAGGTAAGGTAAGCTGAACGAGGTGAATTTTCCAGACCGAGCCGTGTAACCCCCCATTTCTTGACCAAATGACATGTCCAAGTGAACTTCATTCTTTTAAACCGAATCCATCCTATTCCAGCCTCGACAATCGTGAAGTTGCTTGGGTTGAATCCGCCCGTTCATGGCCTTGACTAAAGGCGGGTTAACACTTTGCCCCCCAAAACATGCCTTGCTATTGGAAGGTGTGTTTTGTAGCTCAATAAGCTGGATGTTCGTATCTTGTTAACGACCTGCAAAGAAATTAATAGTCTTATCTGACCGCGAATGATGATCGTTCGCGATCGTATGTCATTCGGGGTAGTATGTGACCGTTCGAGGTTGGGTGCCATTTGCGTTGAATGGTGATCTCGCGATCGGGTGCCGTTCGAGGTGATTTGTGATCGTTCGCGGTCGAGTGCCGTTCAAGGCGAGTTAGGACCGTTTGTGGTCGGATGCCATTCGAGGCGATTTTTGATCGTTCGCGATTAGGTGCTGTTTGAGGTAAGTTGTGACCGTTCACGGTCGGGTGCCGTTCGAGGCGAATTGTGATCGTTCGCGATATATTGTTGTTTAAGGCAAGTTGTGACCGTTTGTGGTCGGGTGCCGTTCGAGGTGATTTTTGATCGTTCGCGATCGGGTGAGGATGCTTTGAAGCTTAGGAGACGAGCTGGGAGGCGGAGATGTATTGCACGTACTTGATTATATTCCGCTGTGTATTGTAAGCTGCATATTCACCATTTTGAGGACAAGTTATTAAACTGTCCAAACTTATATGCTGACGATTGTACTTTGATAATTTGTATGGATATCAATAGTTACAGTTTTTCTTTTGTATAAAAATCTGTTATTGTATATTATATTTTGTTCCGCTGCATTTGTGAGATTCTATATGTTGTTATTTTTGCATTTTTCTTCTTCTATCTATTTCTTCTTAACCCTAACAACCTGATATTTTCGGCACTTGATTGCGCGACACTCTATAAAGTGAACGTATTAGTGCCGATTTTCGGGGGTCGAAAATCACCCGGTCGTCATAGTTTACATACTAAATGAAGGTAAACACTTATATAATGATTAAACCTTTAACAAGGTTTTATGTCAGTTTATGTTTTTGAATCATTTTACAACAAGTTAAGTATTTTCTAAATTAAACGAGTCATGTACTATGCGCAATCAAAATATAGTTTTCATATGCAATTTCGATTGTACTCTAAAGTCTTGTAATCACTTGATATTTTCTGTTCGACTAAATGTAATTACCTAGTAACATATCATTTTGTTGTTCTATGTTTGATCTTTAACAAACACATGTGTGTAACATCATGGGAATGCGTACACTCATCACTAATACCCTACCTGTCATAAGAGGAGTATAACCGAACTCGTTTATCATTATGGCAATATCCATTCTACAAGAACTTACTATTAAGGATAATCTATAGAACAAAGCATGTAAAAATATTGCGTATTGAATGTTTTGTTTGTTCGAACTCAACAATTTAGATAAAAAGCAAACATTAGTTCCGAGAATAAATATAGTAATTAATATCTCTAACAAAAGGAACATTTTGAAATATTTCACTTATAATATGCACTAGATTTGTTACACAAGTCAATAAAAAAGCTATCAGGCAAGTTTAGTAGTGGAGATGATTTTTTGCTTGGTAAGAGTATTTTAAAGTGTACGGTTTAACTCGTCACCCAGAAGTGGGTGGGGAGGTAAGTAGGCATACTTATACTACTATCGTGTATTCATTTTACTATTTGGTAGTAAAAAGGTTTTCTTAAAACCCTTTATGTTATTAGATGGATTGTTTAAAGGACTCCTATTTAGCTCAGGGGAATGGATGGTAAAGGATATTTTTAAATACAGCTTAAATTTATAAAAGATAATAATATAATCATTACATATATTTTTATCCAATATTATTTACCCTTCCCAACCTACGCCTCTAAACGTCTCATCATTTTCCTTCTTCTCTTTAACACATAAGAGATCCTAATTGCACGTGACCCCATCCACATCGTCACTTGGTGTTGACCACCTACTCAATTTGGATCTGTTCCAAACTAAATAAAATCATAATATTTATAATTATCATCTTTGAAACTACAAAAATATCTTTACCTAACTTTGAAATTATATTACTGTTATCTGGGTTTTTAACTCAGCAGAACCTTATGTACGTGATGGTTAAGGCTTAACCTGAAAAGCTAAGACAAGGGATCGATAAGGGTCAAGCCATATGACTGAGACACCGACCAGGATCAACGAAGCTAAGAGATTGGCACTCCTTTAGTCCAATCTGTAGCTGAACGTAAGTAGCTGGTGACTTGCCATAAAAACATGACAACAAAGATAAAAGGCTATAGAAACATCTCAAATTCTAGACTCCAGAAAATTACTAAGTGGTCGGATCATCAGTGACCCATGCCTCTCTTCAACCCTTCAAACAAACCAGCTATAAAACACTACATGAAAGGCAAGACGTTGTCCAGCAAAACGAACCAAGTCTATGGGTTGTCAGCGACCTATAGGCCAGGGGTCGCCAGCGATCCATGGTTTGAGCTCGTTTTACGAGCCAAAATCCCTCTAGTTCGTCTATTACCAGCCTGCAAGCTGATGAAGACAAGCTTGACCCAAAAGCTCTTCGATCTCTATAAATAGCATCCTACCTGCAACATAAAGAGGATCTTCTTCAGACTGGTTGCTGGAGCTCTACTGGAATAATTCTTCAGTCTCTACCTCTCTCACAACAATCTCTAAAGGAATACACTATGATTTTCCAGTGAATTCCAACTCTAGAGATTCGATCTAGCTAGAAAACAATCAAAGCCTTGTAATCAAACAACTGTTATAACAACAATCAGTCCATAGTAAAGCTATAAAGTAGACATATGCCTCATTAACAGCCGAACCACTATAAGAATTCTCTGTCTACTTTCTTTTACTGTTCTTTCTTTATATCCATGATCTGTGGTATTGCTCTTCAGAACAGGGCTGGTGCTTTCAAACTCTAACCGAAATCAACAGAAGAAGCCCCTCCGCAAGGCGCCAAGGTTCATGATACAGGATGGGATACTCTGTCGAAGGGAATTCTCGATCCCTCTCCTTCGTTGCGTGACCGATGATGAAGCATGACGAATCCTGAAGGAAGTACATGAAGGTGAATGCGGGGACAACACTAGGGGGCAGATGCTGGCAAAGAAAGTCCTTCGATATAGTTATTTTTGGCCAACAATAAATCTCCACGCTGCAGATCGCGACAGAAGGTGTGATCGCTGTCAAAGATTCCACAAGTTTAAGAGAATTCCTTCAACGGAACTGACACAAGTGGTCAGCCCATGGCCATTACGATATGGGGGATCGATTTGATTGGTGTCCTTCCAATAGCTAAAGGAGGAGCCAAATATGCTATAGTTGTCGTAAACTATTTCACAAAATGGGCCGAAAAGAAACTACTGGCCACCATAACCACAAAGAAAGTTACTAAATCTGTCACTAAAAACAACATTTGCAGGTTTGGTGTACCGTAAAAAATCATCACTGACAATGGAACCCAATTTAAAAAGTGCCGAGTTCAAAGACTTCTACAGGCGTTTCCGAATCGAAAAGAGCTTTTTGGAAGTGGCACATCCACAAGCAAATGGGAAAGTGGAAGCAATAAACAAGATCACCAAATCCACCATCAAAAATTGATTAACAAAAGCAAAGGGAAATTGGGCTGACGAACTTCCACTCACACTATGGGCATATAGGACCACCCATAAAGCGACAACTGGCCACAATCCATTCGCGTTAGCTTGTGGTTCAGAAGCAATGATTCCTATTAAATTGGAAGTCCCCTCACATTGAAGGAAGAATTTTAATCAAGCACAAAATGAGAAAATCCTACTCGAATCGCTAGACATAGTCGATGAAAAAAGAGAAGAAGTAGAGTCGAGAATGGTTGCCCATCAAAAAAGGGTTGCACGGTACTTCAACTCCAAAGTTCATAGTCAGACCTTTGAAGTTGGAGACCTTGTGCACAAGCGAGTTTACCCTGTACTGGGACCCTTTAGACCAAACTGGAAAGGACCGTATGTTGTTAGCTAAAAGCTCAATGTTGGAACTTTCAAGTTGACAACCATGGACGTGGTAGTAGTTCCCAGAGCTTAGAATAGCGAATCGCTTCACCATTATTTCATCTAAAAAATTATTTTACGTATTTTCTATTTCTTCTGCAAATAAACCATCTCGGAAATGCCTATGGCATTGTAAATAGGCAAAGAATCTACCATGGTTTGCTTAATAAAGTTTGCTTCTTGAACCAACCATACCGTGTTCATAATAATTACCCACCGAGTAGACGGAAGCAAATCGACTCAAACCATTGAATCGACCAAACCCAATCTTTGCCCTCTAACAATTGGACTGCTCCGACAGCATCAAGAGGGCTAAAAAAACTAAAACTCAGCATGTTGCTCGAAGATGGAAACATCGAGGAGCCCCAAAATAAAAAAATCCACGAGTTGCCCGAAAATAGGCAACATCGAGGAGCACTAAAATCAAAACTCCTCGTTTTGCCCGAAGATAGGAAATGTCGAGGAGCCCTAAAATAAAAACTTCTTATGTTGCCCGAAGATAGGCAATGTCGAGGAGGCATAAAATAAACACTACTCGTGTTACCCGAAGATAGGCAACATCAAGCAAAGTCAAAACTCCTTGTGTTGCCTAAAGATAGGCAACACCAAGGAGCACCAAAAATAAAACTCCTTATGTTACCCGAAGATAGGCAACATAGAAGTGCCTCAAAATAATAACTCCTCATGTTGCCCGAAGATAGGTGAATCGAGGAGAACAAAAATGAAAACTCCCCGTTTGCCCGAAGATAGGCAACACTGAGGAAAAATAGAAGCTGCGCATCTTATGAGCCGCACACAGAAATTCTAAATCCTCAAGTTTTTCGAAGATAGGCAGCGCTAAGGGGCGTGAGAACCAAACACATGTAGTCAGGAATAATGAGTACAGCCCGGACAAAATTAGCGCTAGAAGGGGGGAACTCAGTGGTCGAAAACCCATACACATGCACAAATTGCATATTCACCTGGTTGTCGCCAAAAAATGAGATTACATGCTAAAATCACAATATCTCCAGAGAAGTAGAGTCGGGTTGTAACTTAGCCAAATTTTAAATAAAGATTAGTTGAACCCAAAGATATCAGCAACTTGAAAATGGTTTGAAGTGAATTTCCCTATGAAATTAGGGGGGAGGGGCATACAGCTGTATTGAGATAGAACCAAACAAATACAATGTTAGCGCCAAAAATGGTCACTAACACCCAAATGTAAATGAAAGCACCAACCAACAATCACAGATAACAGATAGAATATATGTAGAGAGTAATAATATGAAGAATAGTCAAAATTAAAATAAAAGCAGCAAAGAACACAGATTTTATAGTGGTTCGGCTAACTCCGGCCTGCGTCCACTCCAGAAGTTTCCTTTTTATTGATGTTCAAATCAATTACAGTTACAAACTGAAAGAGTTACCTTTAGCCTTAGAAAATAGAAAGTTAGGGAGCAGAGAGAAGAAGATCCCTTAAAAAACCAGGTTGTTGGGTCTCCTGAGTTGTTTGGGCCTACCAAGGCCATAACCGAACCCTACTTCATTATGCCGACCGAGCGTGAGCAGTTGGTACGCTGAACGAGGCGAGGTATGCCGAGCGAGGTAAGGTAAGCTGAACGAGGTGAATTTTCCAGACCGAGCCGTGCAACCCCCCCTTTCTTGACCAAATGACATGTCCAAGTGAACTTCATTCTTTTAAACCGATTCCATCCTATTCCAGCCTCGACAATCGTGAAGTTGCTTGGGTTGAATCCGCCCGTTCATGGCCTTGACTAAAGGCGGGTTAACACTTTGCCCCCTAAAGCATGCCTTGCTATTGGAAGGTGTATTTTGTAGCTCAATAAGCTGGATGTTCGTATCTTGTTAACGACCCACAAAGAAATTAATAGTCTTATCTGACCGCGAATGATGATCGCTCGCGATCGTATGTCATTCGGGGTAGTATGTGACCGTTCGAGGTTGGGTGCCATTTGCGTTGAATGGTGATCTCGCGATCGGGTGCCGTTCGAGGTGATTTGTGATCGTTCGCGGTCGAGTGCCGTTCAAGGCGAGTTAGGACCGTTTGTGATCGGATGCCGTTCGAGGCGATTTTTGATCGTTCGCGATCAGGTGCTGTTTGAGGTAAGTTGTGACCGTTCGCGGTCGGGTGCCGTTCGAGGCGAATTGTGATCGTTCGCGATATGTTGTCGTTCAAGGCAAGTTGTGACCGTTTGCGGTCGGGTGCCGTTCGAGGTGATTTTTGATCGTTCGCGATCGGGTGAGGATACTTTGAAGCTCAGGAGACGAGCTGGGTGGCGGAGATGTATTGCACGTACTTGATTATATTCCGCTGTGTATTGTAAGCTGCATATTCAGCATTTTGAGGACAAGTTATTATAACTGTCCAAACTTATATGCTGACGATTGTACTTTGATAATTTGTATGGATATCAATAGTTACAGTTTTTCTTTTGTATAAAAATCTGTTATTGTATATTATATTTTGTTCCGCTGCATTTGTGAGATTCTATATGTTGTTATTTTTGCATTTTTCTTCTTCTATCTATTTCTTCTTAACCCTAACAACATGATATTTTCGGCACTTGATTGCGCGACACTCTATAAAGTGAACGTATTAGTGCCGATTTTCGGGGGTCGAAAATCACCCGGTCGTCATAGTTTACATACTAAATGAAGGTAAACACTTATATAATGATTAAACCTTCAACAAGGTTTTATGTCAGTTTATGTTTTCGAATCATTTTACAACAAGTTAAGTATTTTCTAAATTAAACGAGTCATGTACTATGCGCAATCAAAATATAGTTTTCATATCCAATTTCGATTGTACTCTAAAGTCTTGTAATCACTTGATATTTTCTGTTCGACTAAATGTAATTACCTAGTAACATATCATTTCGTTGTTCTATGTTTGATCTTTAACAAACACATGTGTGTAACATCATGGGAATGCGCACACTCATCACTGATACCCTACCTGTCATAAGAGGAGTATAACCGAACTCGTTTATCATTATGGCAATATCCCTTCTACAAGAACTTACTATTAGGGATAATTTATAGAACAAAGCATGTAAAAATATTGCGTATTGAATGTTTTGTTTGTTCGAACTCAACAATTTAGATAAAAAGCAAACATTAGTTCCGAGAATAAATATAGTAATTAATATCTCTAACAAAAGGAACATTTTGAAATATTTCACTTATAATATGCACTAGATTTGTTACACAAGTCAATAAAAAAGCTATCAGGCAAGATTAGTAGTGGAGATGATTTTTTGCTTGGTAAGAGTATTTTAAAGTGTACGGTTTAACTCGTCACCCAGAAGTGGGTGGGGAGGTAAGTAGGCATACTTATACTACTATCGTGTATTCATTTTACTATTTGGTAGTAAAAAGGTTTTCTTAAAACCCTTTATGTTATTAAATGGATTGTTTAAAGGACTCCCATTTAGCTCAGGGGAATGGATGGTAAAGGATATATTTAAATACAGCTTAAATTTATAAAAGATAATAATATAATCATTACATATATTTTTATCCAATATTATTTACCCTTCCCAACCTACGCCTCTAAACGTCTCATCATTTTCCTTCTTCTCTTTAACACATAAGAGATCCTAATTGCACGTGACCCCATCCGCATCGTCACTTGGTGTTGACCACCTACTCAATTTGGATCTGTTCCAAACTAAATAAAATCATAATATTTATAATTATCATCTTTGAAACTACAAAATATCTTTACCTAACTTTGAAATTATATTACTGTTATCTGGGTTTTTAACTCAGCAGAACCTTATGTACGTGATGGTTCAGGGCTTAACCTGAAAAGCTAAGACAAGGGATCGATAAGGGTCAAGCCATACGACTGAGACAACGACCAGGATCAACGAAGCTAAGAGATTGGCACTCCTTTAGTCCAATCTGTAGCTGAACGTAAGTAGCTGGTGACTTGCCATAAAAACATGACAACAAAGATAAAAAGGCTATAGAAACATCTCAAATTCTAGACTCCAGAAAATTCCTAAGTGGTCGGATCATCAGTGACCCATGCCTCTCTTCAACCCTTCAAACAAACCAGCTATAAAACACTACATGAAAGGCAAGACGTTGTCCAGCAAAACGAACCAAGTCTATGGGTTGTCAGCGACCTATATTCCAGGGGTCGCCAGCGATCCATGGTTTGAGCTCGTTTTACGAGCCAAAATCCCTCTAGTTCGTCTATTACCAACCTACAAGCTGATGAAGACAAGCCTGACCCAAAAGCTCTTCGATCTCTATAAATAGCATCCTACCTGCAACATAAAGAGGATCTTCTTCAGACTGGTTGCTGGAGCTCTACTGGAATTATTCTTCAGTCTCTACCTCTCTCACAACAATCTCTAAAGGAATACACTATGATTTTCCAGTGAATTCCAACTCTAGAGATTCGATCTAGCTAGAAAACAATCAAAGCCTTGTAATCAAACAACTCTTATAACAACAATCAGTCCAGAGTAAAGCTATAAAGTAGACATATGCCTCATTAACAGCCGAACCACTATAAGAATTCTCTGTCTACTTTCTTTTACTGTTCTTTCTTTATATCCATAATCTGTGGTATTGCTCTTCAGAACAGGGCTGGTGCTTTCAAACTCTAACCGAAATCAACAGAAGAAGCCCCTCCGCAAGGCGCCAAGGTTCATGATACAGGATGGGATACTCTGTCGAAGGGAATTCTCGATCCCTCTCCTTCGTTGCGTGACCGATGATGAAGCATGACAAATCCTGAAGGAAGTACATGAAGGTGAATGCGGGGACAACACTAGGGGGCAGATGCTGGCAAAGAAAGTCCTTCGATATAGATATTTTTGGCCAACAATAAATCTCCACGCTGCAGATCGCGACAGAAGGTGTGATCGCTGTCAAAGATTCCACAAGTTTAAGAGAATTCCTTCAACGGAACTGACACAAGTGGTCAGCCCATGGCCATTACGATATGGGGGATCGATTTGATTGGTGTCCTTCCAATAGCTAAAGGAGGAGCCAAATATGCTATAGTTGCCGTAGACTATTTCACAAAATGGGCCGAAAAGAAACTACTGGCCACCATAACCATAAAGAAAGTTACTAAATCTGTCACTAAAAACAACATTTGCAGGTTTGGTGTACCGTAAAAAATCATCAATGACAATGGAACCCAATTTAAAAAGTGCCGAGTTCAAAGACTTCTACAGGCGTTTCCGAATCGAAAAGAGCTTTTTGGCAGTGGCACATCCACAAGCAAATGGGAAAGTGGAAGAAATAAACAAGATCACCAAATCCACCATCAAAAATTGATTAACAAAAGCAAAGGGAAATTGGGCTGACGAACTTCCACTCACACTATGGGCATATAGGACCACCCATAAAGCGACAACTGGCCACAATCCATTCGCGTTAGCATGTGGTTCAGAAGCAACGATTCCTATTAAATTGGAAGTCCCCTCACATTGAAGGAAGAATTTTAATCAAGCACAAAATGAGAAAATCCTACTCGAATCGCTAGACATAGTCGATGAAAAAAGAGAAGAAGTAGAGTTGAGAATGGCTGCCCATCAAAAAAGGGTTGCACGGTACTTCAACTCCAAAGTTCATAGTCAGACCTTTGAAGTTGGAGACCTTGTGCACAAGCGAGTTTACCCTGTACTGGAACCCTTTAGACCAAACTGGAAATGACCGTATGTTGTTAGCCAAAAGCTCAATGTTGGAACTTTCAAGTTGACAACCATGGACGTGGTAGTAGTTCCTAGAGCTTAGAATAGCGAATCGCTTCGCCATTATTTCATCTAAAAAATTATTTTACGTATTTTCTATTTCTTCGGCAAATAAACCATCTCGGAAATGCCTATGGCATTGTAAATAGGAAAAGAATCTACCATGGTTTGCTTAATAAAGTTTGCTTCTTGAACCAACCATACCGTGTTCATAATAATTACCCACCGAGTCGACGGAAGCAAATCGACTCAAACCATTGAATCGACCAAACCCAATCTTTGCCCTCTAACAATTGGACTGCTCCGACAGCATCGAGAGGGCTAAAAAAACTAAAACTCCTCATGTTGCTCTAAGATGGAAACATCGAGGAGCCCCAAAATAAAAAAAATCCACGAGTTGCCCGAAAATAGGCAACATCGAGGAGCACTAAAATCAAAACTCCTCGTTTTGCCCGAAGATAGGAAATGTCGAGGAGCCCTAAAATAAAAACTTCTTATGTTGCCCGAAGATAGGCAATGTCGAGGAGCCATAAAATAAACACTACTCGTGTTACCCGAAGATAGGCAACATCAAGTAAAGTCAAAACTCCTTGTGTTGCCTAAAGATAGGCAACACCAAGGAGCACCAAAAATAAAACTCCTTATGTTACCCGAAGATAGGCAACATAGAAGTGCCTCAAAATAATCACTCCTCATGTTGCCCGAAGATAGGTGAATCGAGGAGAACCAAAATGAAAACTCCCCGTTTGCCCGAAGATAGGCAACACTGAGGAAAAATAGAAGCTGCGCATCTTATGAGCCGCACACAGAAATTCTAAATCCTCAAGTTTTTCGAAGATAGGCAGCGCTAAGGGGCGTGAGAACCAAACACATGTAGTCAGGAATAATGAGTACAACCCGGACAAAATTAGTGCTAGAAGGGGGGAACTCAATGGTCGAAAACCCATACCCATGCACAAATTGCATATTCACCTGATTGTCGCCAAAAAATGAGATTACATGCTAAAATCACAATATCTCCAGAGAAGTAGAGTCGAGTTTTAACTTAGCCAAATTTTAAATAAAGATTAGTTGAACCAAAAGATATGAGCAGCTTGAAAATGGTTTGAAGTGAATTTCCCTATGAAATTAGGGGGGAGGGGCATGCAGCTGTATTGAGATAGAACCAAACAAATACAATGTTAGCGCCAAAAATGGTCACTAACACCCAAATGTAAATGAAAGCACCAACCAACAATCACAGATAACAGATAGAATATATGTAGAGAGTAATAATATGAAGAATAGTCAAAATTAAAATAAAAGCAGCAAAGAACACAGATTTTATAGTGGTTCGGCTAACTCCGGCCTACGTCCCAGAAGTTTCCTTTTTATTGATGTTCAAATCAATTACAGTTACAAACTTAAAGAGTTACCTTTAGCCTTAGAAAATAGAAAGTTAAGGAGCAGAGAGAAGAAGATCCCTTAAAAAACCAGGTTGTTGGGTCTCCTGAGTTGTTTGGGCCTACCAAGGCCATAACCGAACCCTACTTCATTATGCCGACCGACCGTGAGCAGTTGGTACGCCGAACGAGGCGAGGCACGCCGAGCGAGGCGAAGTATGCCGAGCGAGGTAAGGTAAGCTGAACGAGGTGAATTTTCCAGACCGAGCCGTGCAACCCCCCATTTCTTGACCAAATGACATGTCCAAGTGAACTTCATTCTTTTAAACCGAATCCATCCTATTCCAGCCTCGACAATCGTGAAGTTTCTTGGGTTGAATCCGCCCTTTCATGGCCTTGACTAAAGGCGGGTTAACACTTTGCCCCCCAAAGCATGCCTTGCTATTGGAAGGTGTGTTTTGTAGCTCAATAAGCTGGATGTTCGTATCTTGTTAACGACCCGCAAAGAAATTAATAGTCTTATCTGACCGCGAATGATGATCGTTCGCGATCGTATGTCATTCGGGGTAATATGTGACCGTTCGAGGCTGGGTGCCATTTGCGTTGAATGGTGATCTCGCGATCGGGTGCCGTTCGAGGTGATTTGTGATCGTTCGCGGTCGAGTGCCGTTCAAGGCGAGTTGGGACCGTTTGTGATCGGATGCCGTTCGAGGCGATTTTTGATCTTTCGCGATCAGGTGCTGTTTGAGGTAAATTGTGACCGTTCGCGGTCGGGTGCCGTTCGAGGCGAATTGTGATCGTTCGCGATATGTTGTCGTTCAAGGCAAGTTGTGACCGTTTGCGGTCGGGTGCCGTTCGAGGTGATTTTTGATCGTTCGCGATCGGGTGAGGATGCTTTGAAGCTCAGGAGACGAGCTGGGTGGCGGAGATGTATTGCACGTACTTGATTATATTCCGCTGTGTATTGTAAGCTGCATATTCAGCATTTTGAGAACAAGTTATTATAACTGTCCAAACTTATATGCTGACGATTGTACTTTGATAATTTGTATGGATATCAATAGTTACAGTTTTTCTTTTGTATAAAAATCTGTTATTGTATATTATATTTTGTTCCGCTGCATTTGTGAGATTCTATATGTTGTTATTTTTGCATTTTTCTTCTTCTATCTATTTCTTCTTAACCCTAACAACCTGATATTTTCGGCACTTGATTGCGCGACACTCTATAAAGTGAACGTATTAGTGCCGATTTTCGGGGGTCGAAAATCACCCGGTCGTCATAGTTTACATACTAAATGAAGGTAAACACTTATATAATGATTAAACCTTCAACAAGGTTTTATGTCAGTTTATGTTTTCGAATCATTTTACAACAAGTTAAGTATTTTCTAAATTAAACGAGTCATGTACTATGCGCAATCAAAATATAGTTTTCATATCCAATTTCGATTGTACTCTAAAGTCTTGTAATCACTTGATATTTTCTGTTCGACTAAATGTAATTACCTAGTAACATATCATTTCGTTGTTCTATGTTTGATCTTTAACAAACACATGTGTGTAACATCATGGGAATGCGTACACTCATCACTGATACCCTACCTGTCATAAGAGGAGTATAACCGAACTCGTTTATCATTATGGCAATATCCCTTCTACAAGAACTTACTATTAGGGATAATTTATAGAACAAAGCATGTAAAAATATTGCGTATTGAATGTTTTGTTTGTTCGAACTCAACAATTTAGATAAAAAGCAAACATTAGTTCCGAGAATAAATATAGTAATTAATATCTCTAACAAAAGGAACATTTTGAAATATTTCACTTATAATATGCACTAGATTTGTTACACAAGTCAATAAAAAAGCTATCAGGCAAGATTAGTAGTGGAGATGATTTTTTGCTTGGTAAGAGTATTTTAAAGTGTACGGTTTAACTCGTCACCCAGAAGTGGGTGGGGAGGTAAGTAGGCATACTTATACTACTATCGTGTATTCATTTTACTATTTGGTAGTAAAAAGGTTTTCTTAAAACCCTTTATGTTATTAGATGGATTGTTTAAAGGACTCCCATTTAGCCCAGGGGAATGGATGGTAAAGGATATTTTTAAATACAGCTTAAATTTATAAAAGATAATAATATAATCATTACATATATTTTTATCCAATATTATTTACCCTTCCCAACCTACGCCTCTAAATGTCTCATCATTTTCCTTCTTCTCTTTAACACATAAAAGATCCTAATTGCACCTGACCCCATCCGCATTGTAACGACCCAGAATTTTTAATAATTAAAATTTGAATATTTAATTTTTTTTAAATATTAAAAGTGAATTTATAAGTCAAATAAATTTTTATTTGAATTATTGGATTTAATTGGATAATTAAATCGATAATTTAATATGTTAAATTATGAAAATAATTGAAAATTGGGTTAAATATGATTAAAAATGATTTGTAAAATTTTATTTTATCATGTTGAAGTTAGAACGATATTTTAGAACTGTTAAAATCGAATTAAAAGTTAATTTGTGAAAATTGAATATTTTAATATTTAATCGACTAGTGAAAATAGCCAATTTTTGAACAGTCTCAGAATTGAACGAAACTAGTTCCATTGGATCCGTAATAGTTAGTTATTACCGGATTTCAATTTTCGTGTCAATCGGAGTTATCGTTTGATCGTGGCAGCTCGAAACGCATCGATTTATTTTTAATTTTAATTTGACGAGTTAAAATAGCCATTTTTCAAAAAGTCTCGGATTTCGACGAACCAGTTTCATCGGATCCGTAATGTGATATTATTGTAAGGTTTCAAACTTCAAGTCAATTGGATTTACCATTTGTCCGGTATGAATTAAAACGCCTAGAAATCGGTTTAAATCGGTTTAATTCAAATTGAGCGTTTATAGCCATAACTCGCACAGATGTCCGAATTAGCTTTCGAAACCTGTTCCATTGTGTCCGGAACGCGGGATAAACCCCAGGAACGTCAGTTTCGGCGCGTAAATCGGAGTTCGGAATTTCCGAGATGAATAGTGTTTCGTCGGTTCCTTATAAATAGCCCTTCACTCTAAAAAAATAAAAAAAAATTACAAAACCCTAATTTCATAACCCTAGCCGCCGTTCACCCCTTCAATGGCCAGAAACGCTCGACCTTCCTCTCTCAATCACTCACGATCCATCAACAATTAGAAGAAATCACCAACTAAGAAGTTGTAGAGGGGAGTGTGTTCTTCAGATCCATACGGTTGAGATCTGAAACGACGTCGCGTAGGAGGAGAAAAAGGGGCCGACAGGGGGGGACTTGCGCACGCAACACGAGGAGGAGGGGACAACCGAGTTTCATGGCCTTCAGGCCGAGCATGGAGGGGGTCAAGAGCTTCCTATTGCAAGTGGTTTGATCGAGTTTCGTCGAGAAATGAGATTGCAAATTGAAACCCTAGTTTCTATGTTCATGGGTTAGTGTTGCGTGTGTTAACCTGGAAGGAGTTGCGTGAGGGAGGGGAGATGAAGGTAGGGACGGCCAGATCTGCTCAATCAAGAAATGGATGGCCTAGGTTAGTTTAGGTTATAAAAAAATTAAATTAAGTTGTAATTGTTTATATTTAAATCGTGAAACTTCAAAAAATCATAACTTTTTCATACGAGGTCGAAAACGCGCGAAACCAGTTGCGTTGAAATCGTATGGACGAGCACTACGCGATGGAGTTGGTTTGGAGTCGTTTGGAGTTAGTGAGAATTTTGGGTAAAATTAAACGTCCGTTTAATTTTATTCGAAATAAATCGCTAAAACGGAATTTAAAATCAAGGTGAGAACTTCTCACTCAATCGAATTAGTTTCAATTTTATTTTAAATAGTTAGATTTAAAATATTTGAATGCATGTTTGAATGATGATTGATATCTATTGATTGTTAAAATAGACATTATGCGCCGTTATTAAGCGGATGTTATTTAATAAAAACATATACCGCGAATATTTCATAAACAGTGAAATTGGTATTATATATAATAGGAATATATATATATATTGGCATATGTATATATTGGAGTTATTGATTTCCCGCATTTTTTGTTTAGCGGATGAGACCCTATTGCGCCGTTATTAAGCGGATAATATTTAAATCCCATATACCGCGATAATTTCGTACTGGAGCGAAATTGGTATTGTGCTAATGTTTGTGGATGCAGGAAAACAGGTTGGAGGGATCCAACTGGATTCCTCAACAGTTTTTATTTGATTTCAGATATTTTGATATTTGATGGATTTTCATATTGATATATGATATCGTTGTAGTCGTGATTGACTATTTGGTGTGTAGCATCATTGGACCCAATTTTGGGATTTTAAAATGATTTTTAAAGTGATTTTTTTGAGAATATACTATATTTTGGAATTGATCCATCATAAATAAATAAACGTTATAATTTTTAAGGTTATAAAAATTATGATTTTTAAGAAATATAGTTAAAAGCTGATTTTTGAAAATAAGGAATTAATGACTTTATAAAATAGTTAAATTGGGATTTCTGAAATAATTGTGAAAAGTTTAAATATAGGATTTATAAAATTTGATTATTTTATAAATCAAAATGATGAAATTATAAAGGAGTTTAAAGACGTTTTTAAAATATTAATATGAATTGATTTATATAAGAGATTTATAAATGGATATTTATAAATTGAGATATTGAAATTATAAAACGAGTTTTTATAAGTGTTTGAATGAAGTGAAAATGAATTTCATTAAAGAATGAAATTTATAAAATTATAAACGGTGAAGTTATAAATGAAATTTATAAATAGTAAGAATTATAAATTTGCGAAGTTATTTGAAAGAATAGATTTGGTTAAATAAATGAATCTTATAAGTTATAAGATTTATGGTTTGGAAAGTCTTTAGAGGAACGATTTTGTAAAATAATCGTTTTATAAGTATTTAACTTATAATATGAACTTTTAGTTTATAATTGAGTTATAAACTGGAATAGGTTAATAAAAGAATTTATAAAAAGGAAGTTTTTATAAATAAATAGAAATGGAATTTATAAACGTTGTTTTATAAATTCGCAAATGACTTATTTTGACAAGAAAATTTGTTGAAACCTATAAGTGGAGTTATATTCACATTTTTGAATAGTGAATAATCCTTTGAATTAAAATGAATAAAAGGATGAAATTGTTAACGTAGTATATTCACGTTTTTGAATAGTGAATAAGATGTTAAAGAAATTGTTTTGATTGTGATATTGAAATAGAATTAAAACGATCTAACGAAGTTTTAATTGTGTTGAGATTCGAAACCATAGATTTCAACATTAATTGTTGAAATAGACGTTTTCGAGAAATAAAAGGAGATGATGGACTATAACACTGTTGTTATAGTAAATGATTTCCGAAAGGAAATGTTTTGTATAGTATTGGGATTTATATATCTATTTAATTTCGAATCCCTATACTAGTGATTTTGGGTTGTCGTAACGATGTTTTACGCAACATTCGTTTTGGCCCAAATAAATATGTTTAAGAGAATGATTTCCTTAAAGAATGAAATATATACTTAATCTCGATTTAAGTATATTGAATATTTTCCAAGTGTTGAAAATAAATAAAATTTGTGAATTACTTATTAAATAAGTATGGAATTGTTTTCCAATATGAAGTGATATTTAGAATTTATCTTTTTGAAGATAAATTGAAAATGGATAATTGAAAACGTATATCAATAGATATTGTGAAATATAAATTCACTATTGAATTTATAAAGGAAAGGAGAATTTGTTTAAAAGTAAATATTGATTTATTTTTGAAGTGTGAAATTATATATCTTGTAAAGATATTTTGTGAAATAAATAATTTGGAAAATTATTTGGAAACTGGTGATGTGTGCATATCCAGTGATAGTTCAATAATCGACTATCAATATTTCCCTTTGAATGGGTAATTGATGTGATTTGTTGAATGTGAATGCTACACTTATTTTTTGAATAAGCGCTCACTATTCGGGTTAACCGGGAAAGGACCATGGGGTCGTATAACCCATTCCGAATATGTGATACGTCGTTGTGAATTGCATTGAAGATCGGTGTTGAAGACCCGGTATTTGCGAGAGCGATAGGATGACCTGTCGATTTACTCTGCACCGAGTTGCTCCGATATAGAGTTCTCCATATGTGATGGTGAATCCGATCAGGATTGTGAATATCCGGATTGCAAGGACTTCTTTGTAAGTGCCTTCGGTTTTGTTCGATCCCGGAACAGACTTGTATGGATAGTATGTCTGACATTACAAGTTGAGATATAAAGCCGATTTCATTCAAATATATTTCTGTTGGTGGCGGAGAATTTATTCTTTTAGCTTAACACCCTTCTCTAAGACGTACGAGCTCAGAGGTTATATAGTTGAAGTTATCAGCGATATATTCCCAATTTGGTAATGTGACATGCTGAGTGATGCTGTAAATGATCATTGTGTTGATTATTGTGATAGGATCGTTTATTTGATCGTCTATCTTGGTGATCATTGTGTTGATCATTTGTTGACCCAAAGCATGGCTTTTGTATAAAGTATGTTTTTGTGGACGTGACTTCGTCGAGCCTCACACCCCGAAAATGGTCAAAACAGGAAAGATGCGGCAAGGTTATGAGGGGTAGCTCCCTTTAGGGTATGTACATTTCCTTCTGGATAGAGGTGGTATCATGGTATGGAGCCCAGATATTTAACCTATGTGGTTACTGCGAATTTATTACTTTGTGGTTGTTGGTTATCGGGATCCCGTGAGAAAGGTCGTTTACGATCGGGGAATGGCGTGCTCGTGTCAGTAGTTACCCAGTTAGGGGTAACCCGGCCTTGTGTTGGCAGAGTTCCGGTTTGGTTCTCGGGGATGTCTTTCCAGAGGCATTCTCATGTGGCAATGGGAAGTTCCTTGGCCTGACCATTTGTTGGAAATCCAAAGAAACAATACGAAACTTGTACGGTTTTAGTTGTAGAACCTGCCATCTAATATGGTAGCTATTAGTAGGCATAATATAATGGTACCTATGCTGGCTAAGATTTATATTCTACTTTCGAAATGAATTTTTCTCTACACTATGCACTAGTAATAATATCAAATGTTATTTTTAAATGCGTATCAAGCATCTTTGACTATCATAAGGAGAAATCTCCTCCGATTCTGCGTTTGCATTGTGTGTGTGTGCGGGAGGCCTTATGGTAGTCTCATTTTTAAAAGCATTGCGAATTGAATTTAAAAATATTCCTCTATTTTGATTTTAAAGATAAATAAACTATTTTGAGTTCTCACACCAGTCACATGACTGACTTGGAGTTTATTGTTTTCCTTCCTAAACTCTGGGTGCCCACCAATTTCTACACGGGCAGTCAAGAGTTAAGGTTTATTAGGATATTCTGGATATTCTGGAGTTGCTGGAGGCAAGATGGATGGCATGGCGTATTACTAGTTATATAGTATTTCTTTTTCCGCTGCACTGTTTGATGTTGTATATTGTTGTTGTACACTCTGATGATATGATGTAATGTAATGTATAAAATGTAATAACTGATATAGTTCTTTGTTTAAAGATTATTCATTTATTATTATATGTTGTTCCGCTGCGAATTGTGAGATTCTGTTGTTGTTCTGTTGTTTCCTATTCCGTTCTGTTTTCTGTTCTGTTTCCTTTCTCTTCTCTTTTCTTTCTATTTTAAAATTTTCTATCTTCTTTTCCCTATCTAAATTTTCTATCTCCTTTCTTTTTCTTTTCTTAAATTCTTTTTAAAACCCTCAGTGTTAGGTTTTCCGTCGTTCGATTTCTCGGCAGTAGATAAAGTGAGTGTCGATGTCGAATTTTCGAAAGTCGAAGAATCATGTCCTGACAATTTGGTATCGGAGCATATGGTTAAGCGACAACCATGGTTCTGTTGGGTATTTCTCATTAGAGATAGAGTCAGTAGTGCTCTAGAATGAGTTTGAGAGTAATAATAGCTATGAGAGCGTATTTGTTAGTGAATATATAAAATTGTTTTATATTGTGATGATTGGTTTGTTGAGTGGTATATAGATTCTGGTTAATACGAGTAATTAACGTTGTTGATAGGGATCTCTAAACACTTGAATAGAACAATTCGACATAATATTGTTTTAAATTGGGTAAATGAAATAATTTTACCTTGATTATATTTTATATATAAAGAAATAATTTTTCAGAATTATTAAAGGGTATATAAGTTGATTGTTTAGTTGTTTGAATAATCTAAATTGAAGAATAATTGTATAAGCAAAAAGAATTATAAGAATTGAATTATAATTAAAGTGATTTACAATTGTGAATAAACTTATATATATAAGAAGTGAAACTATATGAATATATTTATGAATATGAGTTGTAAGAAAAAAGTGAATTTAAAGATTAAATGGAAATTTACTTTAGAATTGGAATCTGAATTGATTTATAAGTTGGAATTTAAGTTAAGTAAAAACAAGTGATGTTTGTAAATGAAGTATAACTTAAGAGATCAAAGTAAATTAATGAAGTGGAGTAAATGAATATGAACTTGAGTTTTATAAATGAAATTCAACTTTAGAATTGAATTGAATGAATGAATTGGATGTTAATCAACTGAATGTAAATTAAGTTGATATGAAATAATGAATATAAGTGTTAAATTCATTAAAATCTAATGTTATTGGAAGTTGAATAAAAATCAATTAATTAAACCAATTGAAAGTGATGGTGTTGAAACTAAATTGAATGAATATAAGCAAAGGAATTTGGTTGTAATTAATATATATACTTTGGTTGTTATATGATTGTTAGTTGAGTGATTGTATATAATTCATTAAGTGTTAATGAAAGTGAATTAGCGAAATTGAAAGCTAAAGTAATTGAAATTCAATTAGAAGTTAAGTGAATCTTAAATAAAATTGAATTTGAATTGGAAGTGAACCAACTTGAATATGAATTAGTGAATATAAGCAAATTGAAAATGAATGTTGGTAAACCCAATGTTAATGAATCAAATGTGATTAAATTGAAAACCAATTCATTGAATATTAATGAGAATATAAATGAATATTTATTGGTTATGGATGTTAGTTGGTTGATGGTGGAATATATTGCTTTTCATACATTTGCTATGTTGGCATATATAATTATTATGTTGCTATATGTTGTATATTGATACTATTGCATATATACATGATTCTCATGTTGTTTGTTGAGTAATTAGTAGGTGCGGATCGCGTTTGCTTCGCATTTGGAGCTCGCTTTTGCGCTATATTAGCCGTATATGCTCGCTAATAAAATATAAGGTACATATCTCGGATTACATACCGTACTTTTATACTTTTTCCCTGCGGGATGCCTCATTACTTGATGAGATGTATATTTGTGATATATATACTGTCATTTTTTTTGCGGATCGAGCCGCGCAAAGGAGACTATGGCGAATTTTTCCGAAAATTTAAGGCGTTAGAAAAAAAATTGAGAAAATTGGAAAATTTTGAAAACTTTAACTTTGATTTTGGAATTGAAAGTTAAACAATAGTAGTTGTTTTTGAAAGGATAACTAAGTATGATTTGGAAAACTTAGTAAGTTATTGTAAGAAGTTTGACTATGGATTTTTGAAAATTAATAAATTCTATAACTTTTCTTACTTTATAATTTCGAGGACGAAATTCTGTTAAGGGGGGAAGATTGTAACGACCCAGAATTCTTAATAATTAAAATTTGAATATTTAATTTTTTTTAAATATTAAAAAGTGAATTTATAAGTAAAATAAATTTTTATTTGAATTATTGGATTTAATTGGATAATTAAATCGATAATTTAATATGTTAAATTATGAAAATAATTGAAAATTGGGTTAAATATGATTAAAAATGATTTGTAAAATTTTATTTTATCATGTTGAAGTTAGAACGATATTTTAGAACTGTTAAAATCGAATTAAAAGTTAATTTGTGAAAATTGAATATTTTAATATTTAATCGACTAGTGAAAATAGCCAATTTTTGAACAGTCTCAGAATTGAACGAAACCAGTTCCATTGGATCCGTAATAATTAGTTATTACCGGATTTCAATTTTCGTGTCAATCGGAGTTATCGTTTGATCGTGGCAGCTCGAAACGCATCGATTTATTTTTAATTTTAATTTGACGAGTTAAAATAGCCATTTTTCAAAAAGTCTCGGATTTCGACGAAACTAGTTTCATCGGATCCGTAATGTGATATTATTGTAAGGTTTCAAATTTCAAGTCAATTGGATTTACCGTTTGTCCGGTATGAATTAAAACGCCTAGAAATCGGTTTAAATCGGTTTAATTCAAATTGAGCGTTTATAGCCATAACTCGCACAGATGTCCGAATTAGCTTTCGAAACCTGTTCCATTGTGTCCGGAACGCGGGATAAACCCCAGGAACGTCAGTTTCGGCGCGTAAATCGGAGTTCGGAATTTCCGGGATGAATAGTGTTTCGTCGGTTCCTTATAAATAGCCCTTCACTCTAAAAAAATAAAAAAAAATTACAAAACCCTAATTTCATAACCCTAGCCGCCGTTCACCCCTTCAATGGCCAGAAACGCTCGACCTTCCTCTCTCAATCACTCACGATCCATCAACAATTAGAAGAAATCACCAACTAAGAAGTTGTAGAGGGGAGTGTGTTCTTCAGATCCATACGGTTGAGATCTGAAACGACGTCGCGTAGGAGGAGAAAAAGGGGCCGACGGGGGGGACTTGCGCACGCAACACGAGGAGGAGGGGACAACCGAGTTTCATGGCCTTCAGGCCGAGCATGGAGGGGGTCAAGAGCTTCCTTTTGCAAGTGGTTTGATCGAGTTTCGTCGAGAAATGAGATTGCAAATTGAAACCTTAGTTTCTATGTTCATGGGTTAGTGTTGCGTGTGTTAACCTGGAAGGAGTTGCGTGAGGGAGGGGAGATGAAGGTAGGGACGGCCAGATCTGCTCAATCAAGAAATGGATGGCCTAGGTTAGTTTAGGTTATAAAAAAATTAAATTAAGTTGTAATTGTTTATATTTAAATCGTGAAACTTCAAAAAATCATAACTTTTTCATACGAGGTCGAAAACGCGCGAAACCAGTTGCGTTGGAATCGTATGGACGAGCACTACGCGATGGAGTTTGTTTGGAGTCGTTTGGAGTTAGTGAGAATTTTGGGTAAAATTAAACGTCCGTTTAATTTTATTCGAAATAAATCGCTAAAACGGAATTTAAAATCAAGGTGAGAACTTCTCACTCAATCCAATTAGTTTCGATTTTATTTTAAATAGTTAGATTTAAAATATTTGAATGCATGTTTGAATGATGATTGATATCTATTGATTGTTAAAATAGACATTATGCGCCGTTATTAAGCGGATGTTATTTAATAAAAACATATACCGCGAATATTTCATAAACAGTGAAATTGGTATTATATATAATAGCAATATATATATATTGGCATATGTATATATTGGAGTTATTGATTTCCCGCATTTTTTGTTTAGCAGATGAGACCCTATTGCGCCGTTATTAAGCGGATAATATTTAAATCCCATATACCGCGATAATTTCGTACTGGAGCGAAATTTGTATTGTGCTAATGTTTGTGGATGCACGAAAACAGGTTGGAGGGATCCAACTGGATTCCTCAACAGTTTTTATTTGATTTCAGATATTTTGATATTTGATGGATTTTCATATTGATATATGATATCGTTGTAGTCGTGATTGACTATTTGGTGTGTAGCATCATTGGACCCAATTTTGGGATTTTAAAATGATTTTTAAAGTGATTTTTTTGAGAATATACTATATTTTGGAATTGATCCATCATAAATAAATAAACGTTATAATTTTTAAGGTTATAAAAATTATGATTTTTAAGAAATATAGTTAAAAGCTGATTTTTGAAAATAAGGAATTAATGACTTTATAAAATAGTTAAATTGGGATTTCTGAAATAATTGTGAAAAGTTTAAATATAGGATTTATAAAATTTGATTATTTTATAAATCAAAATGATGAAATTATAAAGGAGTTTAAAGACGTTTTTAAAATATTAATATGAATTGATTTATATAAGAGATTTATAAATGGATATTTATAAATTGAGATATTGAAATTATAAAACGAGTTTTTATAAGTGTTTGAATGAAGTGAAAATGAATTTCATTAAAGAATGAAATTTATAAAATTATAAACGGTGAAGTTATAAATGAAATTAATAAATAGTAAGAATTATAAATTTGTGAAGTTATTTGAAAGAATAGATTTGGTTAAATAAATGAATCTTATAAGTTATAAGGTTTATGGTTTGGAAAGTCTTTAGAGGAACGATTTTGTAAAATAATCGTTTTATAAGTATTTAACTTATAATATGAACTTTTAGTTTATAATTGAGTTATAAACTGGAATAGGTTAATAAAAGAATTTATAAAAAGGAAGATTTTATAAATAAATAGAAATGGAATTTATAAACGTTGTTTTATAAATTCGCAAATGACTTATTTTGACAAGAAAATTTGTTGAAACCTATAAGTGGAGTTATATTCACATTTTTGAATAGTGAATAATCCTTTGAATTAAAATGAATAAAAGGATGAAATTGTTAACGTAGTATATTCACGTTTTTGAATAGTGAATAAGATGTTAAAGAAATTGTTTTGAATGTGATATTGAAATAGAATTAAAACGATCTAACGAATTTTTAATTGTGTTGAGATTCGAAACCATAGATTTCAACATTAATTGTTGAAATAGACGTTTTCGAGAAATAAAAGGAGATGATGGACTATAACACTGTTGTTATAGTAAATGATTTCCGAAAGGAAATGTTTTGTATAGTATTGGGATTTATATATCTATTTAATTTCGAATCCCTATACTAGTGATTTTGGGTTGTCGTAACGATGTTTTACGCAACATTCGTTTTGGCCCAAATAAATATGTTTAAGAGAATGATTTCCTTAAAGAATGAAATATATACTTAATCTCGATTTAAGTATATTGAATATTTTCCAAGTGTTGAAAATAAATAAAATTTGTGAATTACTTATTAAATAAGTATGGAATTGTTTTCCAATATGAAGTGATATTTAGAATTTATCTTTTTGAAGATAAATTGAAAATGGATAATTGAAAACGTATATCAATAGATATTGTGAAATATAAATTCACTATTGAATTTATAAAGGAAAGGAGAATTTGTTTAAAAGTAAATATTGATTTATTTTTGAAGTGTGAAATTATATATCTTGTAAAGATATTTTTTGAAATAAATAATTTGGAAAATTATTTGGAAACTGGTGATGTGTGCATATCCAGTGATAGTTCAATAATCGACTATCAATATTTCCCTTTGAATGGGTAATTGATGTGATTTGTTGAATGTGAATGCTACACTTATTTTTTGAATAAGCGCTCACTATTCGGGTTAACCGGGAAAGGACCATGGGGTCGTATAACCCATTCCGAATATGTGATACGTCGTTGTGAATTGCATTGAAGATCGGTGTTGAAGACCCGGTATTTGCGAGAGCGATAGGATGACCTGTCGATTTACTCTGCACCGAGTTGCTCCGATATAGAGTTCTCCATATGTGATGGTGAATCCGATCAGGATTGTGAATATCCGGATTGCAAGGACTTCTTTGTAAGTGCCTTCGGTTTTGTTCGATCCCGGAACAGACTTGTATGGATAGTATGTCTGACATTACAAGTTGAGATATAAAGCCGATTTCATTCAAATATATTTCTGTTGGTGGCGGAGAATTTATTCTTTTAGCTTAACACCCTTCTCTGAGACGTACGAGCTCAGAGGTTATATAGTTGAAGTTATCAGCGATATATTCCCAATTTGGTAATGTGACATGCTGAGTGATGCTGTAAATGATCATTGTGTTGATTATTGTGATAGGATCGTTTATTTGATCGTCTATCTTGGTGATCATTGTGTTGATCATTTGTTGACCCAAAGCATGGCTTTTGTATAAAGTATGTTTTTGTGGACGTGACTTCGTCGAGCCTCACACCCCGGAAATGGTCAAAACAGGAAAGATGCGGCAAGGTTATGAGGGGTAGCTCCATTTAGGGTATGTACATTTCCTTCTGGATAGAGGTGGTATCATGGTATGGAGCCCAGATATTTAACCTATGTGGTTACTGCGAATTTATTACTTTGTGGTTGTTGGTTATCGGGATCCCGTGAGAAAGGTCGTTTACGATCGGGGAATGGCGTGCTCGTGTCAGTAGTTACCCAGTTAGGGGTAACCCGGCCTTGTGTTGGCAGAGTTCCGGTTTGGTTCTCGGGGATGTCTTTCCAGAGGCATTCTCATGTGGCAATGGGAAGTTCCTTGGCCTGACCATTTGTTGGAAATCCAAAGAAACAATACGAAACTTGTACGGTTTTAGTTGTAGAACCTGCCATCTAATATGGTAGCTATTAGTAGGCATAATATAATGGTACCTATGCTGGCTAAGATTTATATTCTACTTTCGAAATGAATTTTTCTCTACACTATGCACTAGTAATAATATCAAATGTTATTTTTAAATGCGTATCAAGCATCTTTGACTATCATAAGGAGAAATCTCCTCCGATTCTGCGTTTGCATTGTGTGTGTATGCGGGAGGCCTTATGGTAGTCTCATTTTTAAAAGCATTGCGAATTGAATTTAAAAATGTTCCTCTATTTTGATTTTAAAGATAAATAAACTATTTTGAGTTCTCACACCAGTCACATGACTGACTTGGAGTTTATTGTTTTCCTTCCTAAACTCTGGGTGCCCACCAATTTCTACACGGGCAGTCAAGAGTTAAGGTTTATCAGGATATTCTGGAGTTGCTGGAGGCAAGATGGATGGCATGGCGTATTACTAGTTATATAGTATTTCTTTTTCCGCTGCACTGTTTGATGTTGTATATTGTTGTTGTACACTCTGATGATATGATGTAATGTAATGTATAAAATGTAATAACTGATATAGTTCTTTGTTTAAAGATTATTCATTTATTATTATATGTTGTTCCGCTGCGAATTGTGAGATTCTGTTGTTGTTCTGTTGTTTCCTATTCCGTTCTGTTTCCTTTCTCTTCTCTTTTCTTTCTATTTTAAAATTTTCTATCTTCTTTTCCCTATCTAAATTTTCTATCTCCTTTCTTTTTCTTTTCTTAAATTCTTTTTAAAACCCTCAGTGTTCGGTTTTCCGTCGTTCGATTTCTCGGCAGTCGATAAAGTGAGTGTCGATGTCGAATTTTCGAAAGTCGAAGAATCGTGTCCTGACACGCATCGTCACTCGGTGTTGACCACCTACTCAATTTGGATCTGTTCCAAACTAAGTAAAATCATAATATTTATAATTATCATCTTTGAAACTACAAAAATATCTTTACCTAACTTTGAAATTATATTGCTGTTATCTGGGTTTTTAACTCAGCAGAACCTTATGTACGTGATGGTTCAGGGCTTAACCTGAAAAGCTAAGACAAGGGATCGACAAGGGTCAAGCCATACGACCGAGACAACGACCAGGATCAACGCAGCTAAGAGATTGGCACTCCTTTAGTCCAATCTGTAGCTGAACGTAAGTAGCTGGCGACTTGCCGTAAAAACATGACAACAAAGATAAAAGGCTATAGAAACATCTCAAATTCTAGACTCCAGAAAATTCCTAAGTGGTCGGATCATCAGTGACCCATGCCTCTCTTCAACCCTTCAAACAAACCAGCTATAAAACACTACATGAAAGGCAAGACGTTGTCCAGCAAAACGAACCAAGTCTATGGGTTGTCAGCGACCTATATTCCAGGGGTCGCCAGCGATCCATGGTTTGAGCTCGTTTTACGAGCCAAAATCCCTCTAGTTCGTCTATTACCAACCTACAAGCTGATGAAGGCAAGCCTAACCCAAAAGCTCTTCGATCTCTATAAATAGCATCCTACCTGCAACATAAAGAGGATCTTCTTCAGACTGGTTGCTGGAGCTCTACTGGAATTATTCTTCAGTCTCTACCTCTCTCACAATAATCTCTAAAGGAATACACTATGATTTTCCAGTGAATTCCAACTCTAGAGATTCGATCTAGCTAGAAAACAATCAAAGCCTTGTAATCAAACAACTCTTATAACAACAATCAGTCCATAGTAAAGCTATAAAGTAGACATATGCCTCATTAACAGCCGAACCACTATAAGAATTCTCTGTCTACTTTCTTTTACTGTTCTTTCTTTATATCCATGATCTGTGGTATTGCTCTTCAGAACAGGGCTGGTGCTTTCAAACTCTAACCGAAATCAACAGAAGAAGCCCCTCCGCAAGGCGCCAAGGTTCATGATACAGGATGGGATACTCTGTCGAAGGGAATTCTCGATCCCTCTCCTTCGTTGCGTGACCGATGATGAAGCATGACAAATCCTGAACGAAGTGCATGAAGGTGAATGCGGGGACAACACTAGGGTGCAGATGCTGGCAAAGAAAGTCCTTCGATACAGATATTTTTGGCCAACAATAAATCTCCACGCTACAGATCGCGACAGAAGGTGTGGTCGCTGTCAAAGATTCCACAAGTTTAAGAGAATTCCTTCAACAGAACTGACACAAGTGGTCAGCCCATGGCCATTAGGATATGGGGGATTGATTTGATGGGTTTCTTTCCAATAGCTAAAGGAGGAGCCAAATATGCTATAGTTGCCGTAGACTATTTCACAAAATGAGCCGAAAAGAAACTGCTGGCCACCATAACCACGAAGAAATTACTAAATTTGTCACTAAAAAAAAATTTGCAGGTTTGGCGTGCCGCAAAAAATCATCACTGACAAAGGAATCCAATTCAAAAAGTGCCGAGTTCAAAGACTTCTTCATTCGCTTCCGAATCGAAATGAGCTTTTTGGCTGTGGCACAACCACAGGCAAATGTGAAAGTGGAAGCAATAAACAAGATCACCAAATCCACCATCAAAAATTGATTAACAAAAGAAAAGGGAAATTGGGTTGATGAACTTCCACTCACACTATGGGCATACAGGACCACACATAAAGCGGCAACTGGCCACACTCCGTTCGCATTAGCATGTGGCTCAGAAGTAATGATTCCTATTGAATTGGAAGTCCCCTCACATTGAAGGAAGATTTTTAATCAAGCACAAAATGAGCAACTCCTACTCGAATCGCTAGACATAGTCGATTAAAAAAGAGAAGAAGTAGAGTTGAGAATGGCCCATCAAAAAAGGGTTGCACGGTACTTCAACTCCAAAGTTCATAGTCAGACCTTTGAAGTTGGAGACTTTGTGCACAAGCGAGTTTACCCTGTAATGGGACCCTTCAGACCAAACTGGAAAGGACCGTATGTCGTTAGCCAAAAGCTCAATGTCGGAACTTTCAAGTTGACAACCATGGATGTGGTCGTAGTTCCCAGAGCTTAGAATAGCGAATCGCTTCGCCATTATTTCTTCTAAAAACTATTTTACGTATTTTCTATTTATTCGGCAAATAAACCATCTCGGAAATGCCTATGGCATTGTAAATAGGCAAAGAATCTACCGTGCTTTCCTTAATAAAGTTTGCTTCTTGAACCAACCATACCGTGTTCATAATAATTACACACTGAGTCGACGGAAGCAAATCGACTCAAACCATTGAATCGACAAAACCCAATCTTTGCCCTCCATCAATTGGACTGCTCTGACAACATCGAGAGGGCTAAAAAACTAAAACTCCTCATGTTGCTCGAAGATGGAAACATCGAGGAGCCCCACAATAAAAAACTCCTCGGGTTCCCCGAAAATAGGCAACATCAAGGAGCACTAAAATCAAAACTCCTTGTTTTTCCCGAAGATAGGCAATGTCGAGGAGCCCTAAAATAAAAACTCCTTATGTTGCCCAATGATAGGCAATGTCGAGGAGCCATAAAATAAACACTACTCGTGGTGCCCGATGATAGACAACATCAAGCAAAGTCAAAACTCCTTGTGTTGCCTGAAGATAGGCAACACCAAGGAGCACCAAAAATAAAACTCCTCATGTTGTCCGAAGATAGGCAACATCGAAGAGCCTCAAAATAATAACTCCTCATGTTTCCCGAAGATAGGTGAACCGAGGAGCACCAAAATGAAAACTCCCCGTGTTGCCCGAAGATAGGCAACACTGAGGAAAAATATAAGCTGCGCATCTTGATGAGCCGAACACAAAAATTCTAAATCCTCACGTTTCCCGAAGATAGGCAGCGCTGAGGGGCATGAGAAACCACACACATGTAGTCAGGAATAATTAGTGCAACCCGGACAAAATTAGCGCTAGAAGGGGCATTCAATGGTCGAAAACCCATGCCCAAACGCAAATTGCATATTCACCTGATTGTCGCCAAAAAATGAGATTACATACTAAAATCACAATATTTCCAGAGAAGTAGAGTCGAGTTTTAACTTAGCCAAATTTTAAATAAAGATTAGTTGAACCAAAAGATATCAGCAACTTGAAAATGGTTTGAATTGAATTGCCCTATAAAGTTGGGGGGAGGGGCATACAACTGTACTGAGATAGAACCAAACAAATACAATGTTAGCACCAAAAATGGTCACTTGCACCCAAATGTAAATGAAAGCACCAACCAACAGTCACAGAAGATAGAATATATGTAGAGAGTAATAATATGAAGAACAATCAAAATTAAAATAAAAGCAGCAAAGAACACATATTTTATAGTGGTTCGGCTAACTCCGGCCTACGTCCACTCTAGAAGTTTCCTTTTTATTGATGTTCAAATCAATTACAGTTACAAACTGATAGAGTAACCTTTAGCCTTAGAAAATAGAAAGTTAGGGAGCATAGAGAAGAAGAACCCCAAAAAACCAGGTTGTTGGGCCTCTTGTTTAGGCCTACCAAGGCCATAACCGAACCCTACTTTATTATGCCGACCGAGCGTGAGCAGTTGGTATGCCGAACGAGGTAAGGTACGCCGAGCGAGGCGAGGTACGCCGAGCGAGGTATGGTAAGCTGAACGAGATGAATCTTCCAGACCGAGCCATGCAAACCCCCATTTCTTGACCAAATGACATGTCCAAGTGAACTTCATTCTTTTAAACCGAATCCATCCTATTCCAGCCTCGACAATCGTGAAGTTGGTTGGGTTGAATCCGCTTGTTCATGGCCTTGACTAAAGGTGGGTTAACACTTTGCCCCCCAAAACATGCCTTTCTATTAGAAGGTGTGTTTTGTAGCTCAATAAGCTGGATGTTCGTATCTTGTTAACGACCTATAAAGAAATTGATAGTCTTATCTGACCGCGAACGATGATCGTTCGCGATCATATGTCATTCGGGGTAGTATGTGACCGTTCGTGGTTGGGTGCCATTTGCGTTAAATGGTGATCTCGCGATCGGGTGCCGTTCGAGGCGATTTTTGATCGTTCGCGATCAAGTGCCGTTTGAGGTGAGTTGTGACCGTTCACAGTCAGGTGCCGTTCGAGGTGAATTGTGATTGTTCTCAATCTGTTGTTGTTCAAGGCAAGTTGTCACCGTTCGCGATCGGGTGCCGTTCGAGGTGATTTTTGACCGTTCGCGATCGGGTGCCGTTCGAGGCAAGTTGTGACCATTCGCGGTCGAGTGCCGTTCGAGGCGAATTTTGATCGTTCGCGATCTGGCGCCATTCGAGGCGAGTTGTGATCGTTCGTGGTCGGGTGCCTTTCGAGGCGAGTTGTGACCCTTTACGGTCGGGCGTCGTTCGTGCCGAGTTGTGACCCTACGCGGTCGGGTGCCGTTCGAGGCGAGTTGTGAGTGCCCGGGGGGAGGGAGGACTTTGTATCATTAGTGTCAGATTTCACGTTCGAATGAGTTTCTAAACTATTTACTGTGGCTGTTTATCGCCATCTCAGAGCATGTCTAAGGACCGTTCGCGACCCCGTACATGTGTAAATGGCTTAGCCGTCATGGATTCACAAATAGCAGATTTTCATTCAAGATGATTCTTTCAACGGAAATGTCAAACTAAATCAAGTCCAAACACGAGAAATGGAAAATAAAAGAAAAACAGGGACGTCCAAGTGCAAACACCTACATTGATGCGATTTATAGTCGTATCAAAGCATGCCCGAGGATCGTCCGCGGTCTTGTACATGTGTAATTGACTTAATTGCGTTGCTGTGGAGTTTGCCACTTATTCATCATTATTTCAATCAATTGATGACAAGCTGACGCCCCGATCCCAAGCCGTCCCCAGTAGAGGCATGTGGTGGTCGTTCTTGTTCCACCGTCGTGGCCTTCCTTCTCACATATTGACATAGCAGACCATTCCGGATATGCCCCTCAACTTCATCCTTCAAGTGCCTACAATCATTTGTGCTATGACCGTTCAGTTCATGGAACAAAGAATACTTGTCCGATCTTCTTTCATTGCTGGTCGGATCCCTTCTCATTGGCCTTCGATAGGGAATCTGCCCCCTAGTGTCTTGGTAAATTCGTTCCAAAGTCTCGTTGAGCTCTAAATAAGAGGTGAACCTCGGTTCCCTTAGCGGCCGCATTGGTTCATCATCGTTATCCATGGCCTTCCATTTCCCTTTATCAGTTCTTGAATCTTTTTTAGAAGGATTTTCACCCTTGATTACATAAACATCATCTCCTTCTCTTTCCTCTCTCTCAGCATTTGCATCCTCTAACCGTAGAAAACCTTCAGCTTCATGATAAAACTCCCCTAGATCCATAGGTGGATCCCTTGTCAGTGAATTTTTGAACTCTGTTCCATTAGCTATGCCAGATACAGCTGCCATTAAGAACTTGGATGGATCTGGTCGATCCACTGATGTTGCCGCTGCATTAAATCGCGTCAGAAAGCTTCTCAAAGATTCCCCGGTCCTTTTCTTTAGCGCGGCCAAACTCATCACATTTTAGGTCTCGAAATGTGAACTCTGAACTGCCTCATAAACTTCCCAGTCAACTCGGTCCACGTTCTAATGGAACCGCTCTCCAATTGTCTAAACCATAGTGCTGCTATGCCTGTCAGATACAATGGGAAGCATCAGGCCATGACTTCCTATGATTCCCCCAGTACTTCCATATGCCTCATATACTTTGTTAGATGAACTGTAGGATCCGTCCTTCCATTATACATCTCCAATGATGGCAGCTTACATTCCGGTGGGTTCCTAGCTCGCTTGATAGTAGGAGTGAAGGTACTTCTATTCACATCCTCCAAGTCTTTGTTTACCAATCCACCTCTCATGGCTCATCTAACCATTGCCGCTAGTCTACCGTTGTCGCCAAGCTGTAATCCTTGTCCGTTGCCTTCGGTCTGCCCCTTGAGTTCATAAGGAAATTCAGGCACATACTCCTCATCTCGTACTCCTGCACTCCTATTGGTGTTGGGTTGCACAGCGTCATCTGGTATCCCTCCATGGATTGGTCCAACATTTCCTAGTGGCGTGCCCGCTAGTCTAGGTCCATCTAGATTGTTAGTCGTCTGTTGATTGGGGGCTGCCCTTTACTGAGCCATTCCCTCTGCTTGCTGTTTGAGCGCTTCTGAGCCAACTCCACGGATCTGAGGCCCTGCATTTCCTGCTTGTGCAAATTATCTGAGAAGAGCCTACACATCTCCTCTTGTCTTTTCAACATCAGTTCCATCTCATCTCTAGTAATGTAGATGGATGCTTGACCTGCTCCAGCTCCAGAGGAAGCCTCTTAACTTCCCCCTTGATTGCTCCTTTCCGCCGCTTGCTTCCTTGTTGATGGTCTAGCCATTGCTTTTCGAAATCCGAGTTCCTAAGTTTTTCAATCCAAAATCCAAGCTCCAAAATTCCCGAGTGTTAGTGTTCTCAGTGAAAGCACCAAAATGTTAGCGCAAAAAATGGTCACTAACACCCAAATGTAAATGAAAGCACCAACCAGTGGTCACAGATAGCAGATAGAATATATGTAGAGAGTAATAATATAAAGAATAGTCAAAATTAAAATAAAAGCAGTAAAGAACACAGATTTTATAGTGGTTCGGATAACTCCGGCCTACGTCCACTATAGAAGTTTCCTTTTTATTGATGTTCGAATCAATTATAGTTACAAACTGATAGAGTAACCTTTAGCCTTAGAAAATAGAAAGTTAGGGAGTGGAGAGAAGAAGATCCCCCATCTGGAGACCCACATGATATATTTATAGGCAAAACCAGGTTGTTGGGCCTCCTGAGTAGTTTGCGCCCACCAAGGCCATAGCTGAACCCTACTTCATTATGCCGACCGACCGTGAGCAGTTGGCACGCCGGGCGAGGTTAGGCACGCCGGGCGAGGTGAGGCACGCCGGGCAAGGTGAGGTATGCCGGACGAAGGTATGCCGAGCCTGCGAAGGTAGGCCGAGCGAGGCGAGGAATGCCGAGCGAGGCGAGGTTGGCCGAGCGAGGTGAGGTATGCCGAGCGCGGCGAGGTATGCCGAGCGAGGTGAGGTATGCTGAACAAGGTGAATCTTCGAGACCGAGCCATGCAACCCCCCATTTCTTGACCAAATGACATATCCAAGTGAACTTCATTCTTTTAAACCGAATCTATCCTATTCCAGCCTCGATAATCGTGAAGTTGGTTGGGTTGAATCCACCTGTTCATGGCCTTGACTAAAGGCGGGTTAACATACAATAAGTTCATGGGTTCTGTCACTCCAAAGGATACCAAGTTCACAAGTTTTATCAACTCCCAAAAAAAAATTCCAAACAAAAGTTTCTAAGTTTTAGATTTTTTTTAAAGTTTTATGAATTTCTAAAGTTTTGTGAATTTCTAAAACTTAGAAATTTCTAAACCAAAGTTAATTCCAAACAAAATTTCTAAAACCTAGAATTTTCCTAAAGTTTTGTGAATTTCCAAACAAAAACTCTCCAAGTGCTGTTAGTCTCTAAGTTCTATTATTTCGAATGAAGGACTTTGGCTATAATCACAGAATTAGCAAAGTATGAAATGAAACAAGCACAAGTACACAGAGCATATGTGAATAGATAGATAAAAATATAGTCAAAAAAATCTGTATTACTTATGCTGTACATAGGATCAAAATGTAGGCGCTGTACCCACACACCAACGACCAATAAAGAGAAAATACAAACTCTACAGTACGGATGCAAAGTGCAGACTTTGCATTTGAATAGAATAATTCAAAAAGAAAAAAATTCAAAGACAAGTCAGTCTTCTTGCAAGCCACTGGCCAAAATCAAGTCCATCCTCGTACCAGCCACTCAATGCTTCTTGCCACCACTTCCCTTTCCACCTCTGGTTGGCAGCTTTTGGTTCTATTCAGGAGAGGTTTCGCTGCCAGTAATGTCAACATGCACTTCAGTGGCAATTTCTTCCTCCTCCTATGAAAGTTTTTCAGAAGAGCTTCCCTTTCCTTTGCGTTTTATTTACCTCCGAGAGATCTTCGAAGCATTGATGGCCTCCACCTTTTCCTTCTTAATGGTAAGTAAATCGTGATGAGTTTTCTGTAGCTGCTCCATTTGTGTTTCATGCTCCTTGGCCACTGCCACAGTTATGTCTCCTTCAAAAGAGGCTGAAGGGTCATCCAGCCCGTGGAGCACAACCATCTTCTCGACTTCAGGTCCTGATTACAAACTAGTCACGGATGCGTGAGCTGGGGCAGGATTTGATACAATCTCATATGTTCTGAAAAAGGCAGTAGGAGTGGACGCTGAGATAGTTGGTGCATCAACGGGAAAAGTGGATGGACCTACAAGATTAATGAGAAAAGCATTAAACTCCTCTTGCTCCTGTGGCATAAGATGGAGACTCCCGAATTCGGGAGAAGCATGGACATTACCTACACCAAAGCAAGGGTCATGAATAACGACTTCAAACTCACTGCCGTAACCTTCTTTTAAGGGCTCCATCATACGAGGAATGATAGCGAGTCCTAAACTCCTTGGCAGGCCGTGGAGCTTCCCCGATAGTTCACCCATGCCGAAAATAGAAGGCCTGGCAGGTACGTCGATGGCATTCATCAAGGCAGTATTAGCGGCCTCCTTCTCTCATTTGACTTAGATAATCTCCTGGCCCTCAAGTAGCTCTTTCTTGGATTCATCATCAAGATTGGAATCTCGTAACTCTTGGTTGGAATAGACATTGCCGCTATCGGCGAAACGAGATAGGATTTCCTCCCAAACAAGGGCAAGAGTGCGCGAAAACTTCGGGCCAAGGTAGTTAAGACTTCCTTGATGCAACAAGGAGTTGATGTAGAAATTCAAAATAGTTCAATCTAGCTTCTCCGTCTTATTCTCAAAGGCATTTAGAAGTCTAAGTAGTTTGCTGTAATGGACCGCCTTTTTGTACGTTTTAAATCGACGATAAACCACACACATCAGACTCAAACCTACAGAAGGGCGGATTGTTATTGGCGTGAATAAGAAAAAGCAGAGAAAGAAAAAAAAAACAGAATCTTGCAGTGGAACGATAAAATATAATAATCAAATAAACAGTTCATGAAGCTGTTTTACAAAACATTTGATTATACTTATACAACACAGAATCAGAGTTACACAAACCCAAGAATAATAAATAACAATGCAGCGGAACAATGTGATGTAGTGGAACACTAGAGTAAATAATAGTAATAATACAATCTTCGTCTTCGTCCTCTAGAAATAAGGTCTTCAGACCCTGAAATGCTCAGGCTGACCCGAGTGAATTGAAAAGACAAAACACTTGAGTCAGAACTAAAATATCTTATGTGAGTTAAATCAATAGAAATAAATATGTGTGGAACGGTGTCAAAGATGTTTACAGGATTTGACGTCTCCTATCCAGTGTCTAACGTGAGTGCAGTAACTTAAGAGACGTTCGAGATTTACATCTCCTAAGGATCCTTTAAACTATTTACTATATAGTAATATTTCGCTATTATAATAATGTTTATAGTAAAATAAACTTACTTTTAAATAGCGTTAAGACTTTACATTTTCCACCTTAACACGTAATAGTCCCAGTAGTCCATCCAGTATCAGCGTACCTCCATATCAGGAGACTATCCTAAATACTCTACGGGCTACGGGAGAAAACCAAACTCGTACAAGGCGCAGTAGGGTAGGTGACACGGCACAACGAGACAATGCTAGGGTAGATATACCAATTACGCTTCCAGACCGATGGTAACGCATAGCAGCTACTACCGCCCACCTCAAGCCACGCCCCCAAAATCAAAGGCCCCAAATCAATCACATGGTAATAGAATGACATCGAAGGAGTGTGTCCGATAAAAGGTGCTACCTTCTTAGCGCGTCGATCGCTCCTGTTTTAGCCACCTTATGCCAACTCACAGGAGTTGGGTCCACGAATATACCTCAAAGGAAAGCCGCCGCCATCCTACTTTATTCTGAAATCTCCACCGCGTACACGTGTTAAAGTGGTTTTCGGAGTTGGTAGAGAGTATGACAACTTCCGATCCCGGTCTCTTTAACAACCAAACGTTATTATAACACCGCGGTCATTTTCAAAATAGTTCATACTTTAAAACCAAATATCATTGCCCTTTCAAAACCAAATCAATACGATATCATTTTCATTTCAAATATATCCTTTTCTAAAATCATAACACTTTCAAAATTATAACATTTCGAAATCAAAACACTTGAATATAACACTTTCAAATTTTAATACCTTGAAACTCATAACTTTGAAACATAACTTCCACCACTTAAATGGTTTAAATATTTGGAAATACTTTGTATAATAAAATAGCTTCTCCAATTTCAAAAATCAAATCCAACACAACTCAAATTTCTACATTTTTATATTTAACCAAATCCCAAATCATAAATTTCAATTCAATTCAGTTTCCAAAACCTATTCCAAATTTATCAATTTCAAAATAGTTTTGATCCACAGAATAAACCATTTCGAATTCAATATATTTCATACTTTAAGTATTCAACAATTTCAAAACTAAATTTGGTAATTACGATTCAACAATTCAATTTCCTATTATTAGTTTTGAAATAATTTACATAATAAATCCATTATCATTCAAATAAAACTCAAATTACAAATTACTAAAATTTTCCTTCAATTTATTTATACTTGAAATATTCATTTAATTCACCTTGAACCAAAATCAAGTTATAAAATCATACCCTCTAAAATTTCAAATTTAATAAATTTCACATTACCTTATTTGAGTTTAATTCTTAAATAAATTCAATTTCAAATAAATCTCAAATTTATCTTCCAACCTTAATTTATTTAAATCAATATAAATTCTATATTGAAATACAATTTAAATACTTAACCATATTTTCTTCAATAAAATCAAACTTATTATTAAGCTTATTCTATATTAAAAAAATTATACATAGCTTAAAATCAAGGATAAAATAACAATTATATAATATCACAAATCAATATTTATCTAAAACCATATATTTCTTTACAAAACCATAGAAATCATTCAAAATATTTTTATATATAGACCACGGTGTATGTATATAATTTTCTATCCTATGGTCAAGTGATACGGATATTTTTCATTTTTTTAAGAAAAATGTGCGATCCTCTACGCATAGAGAAGAGCACATAAGGAGCTGCCAACATGCCTGGCAGGTAACAAGAGCAAAAATACATATAACCAATCTCAGGTACTCCTAAGATGAGTTCCGGCAAGGCCACCACCCATCGCACCTCAATATCAAGCTCCGGCATAGCCACCGCCCAATATTAAGATGTTAGAAGTACCAGAAAGACTAAAGAGAAAAAGCAAAACACTGAGTGATGACTCAAACTAATAAGAAATCTCCAAAAGTCAGAAATCAGAAGAAGTGAAATAAGCATCTACTCTGAAGAGGATCTGCTGAATAGATAGTCCGCACTGAAGGCTCTTAGGGGATAACTGCGAGACGTCTTGGATGAAGAAACTCTGCTCTGATGACCTCTCTATAAACTGATATCCAGCAATCTGAAGATAAGAGAAACCTGCAAAATGAACCTGATACCCTAACTCCCAAACCTGTATGTGAAACAAGACTAGGGAAAAATTAGAAAGATACATACATATATATATATTTATATAATAAATATACATATATATATATATTTATAAGGAATGAAATAAAAACATAAATAAAACTATCAGGACAAAAACACAAGGAATGAATAAACTATAAACAATACATAATAGAGACTAGAACGAAAATTAAGACAGATTATACTTATTTATCTTCAATCAAAAGTAAGCTATGATTTAAAGTGAGATCATCATATAAAATTGGAAAAAATTAATAATACTATTATTAGTGCTATAAAAGTTATTGTCATATTTAAAAAAGTTAATATTATAACTAACCTTTTTAGGATACTGATTGAAAATGATATTTTTAGCTAATTTATATGTGGGATTAGATATCCAATTAAAACAAAATGTAGGAATTGAAAAAATCAAATTATTAAGATGACTATTATTATTATTAAAAATTCTTTGATTTCCCTAACCAAATAAACCAACTAATAATAATAAATAAAGTGTCTAGTGAAAATATAATATTTTTATTGAATTTGAATCTATAATTTTTCCAGTAGAATTCACAATCCAAAATTTTAGTTATTATATTAAAGTTAAAAATTTAAGAGTATTAATTAGGATGTAATTAGTATCCAAACAATCATAATATATATGATTTATGTCCTCAAGATGTAGATTGCAAAAATAACATTTATTATCATTTTGAATGTTTGTTCTATTTAAAAATTCTATTGTATTAAGTTTTCCATGAAGAATTAACCACATTTGAATTTTGGATTTAGGAGGAGCATTAGATTTCCACATGTATTTAAAAGAGTTAATTATAGTACCTGAAAAATTAATAAATCTATGAAAAGAATTTGGAGTATATTTCTTACTCTTATCCCATTCCCAACTAATAAAATCATTATCATTATCAATATTATAAAGATTTAATCTGGCATGAAGCAAAGAAAGTTGCCTAAGGGTAGATCCTATTAAAATTCTGTTAAAGCTGAAATTCCAAGAAGGATCATTTTTCGGAGAATAAACTTCATTAATTAAAGCATACTTAAAGTTGCAAATATCATACAATTCCTTAAATTCAAACTTAAGAGGCAAAATCGAAATCCAACAATCATGCCAAAAAGAAGTACAATTTCCTGAACGTACTATCGTCTTAGTTCCTAAGTTAAAAATTTCATAACATTTTAAAACGTTTTTCCAAAAATTTGAAAATTTATGAGAGAATGAATAATCAATTTGGTAAATTGATATTATCGTTATAGTAATTTTTAGAAATGATCCCTTTCCAAATAGCATTATCATTTATATCTTCAAACTTCCAAAGCCATTTACCTAAAAGAGACAAATTCATGCTGTGCAAATTTATAACTCCAAAACCACCCTCCTTTTTAGCTTTACAAACAGTTTTCCAGTTTACTAGACATTTTATACTGTTATTAATATTATCCCCACTCTATAAGAAATCTCTTCTAATTTTATTGATTTTATCAATAACCCAATCTGGAAATAGATGCATAGACATCCAATAGATCGGTAAGGCTGATAAAACTAAGTTTATTAAAACTAGCCTACCTGCTCTAATAGAAATCTCACATTCGAATTAGATATCTTATTTTTAGTTTTATCAATAATAATACGCCAATCATCATGCTTGAGTTTGGAAGGCCTAATCACAAACCCAAGATATTCAAAAGGAAAATTCATACTTTTGCAATTTAGAGTATTAGCTACTAAGTTTTCTACCTTTTCAAAATCATTTAAAACTAGAACTGAACCTTTGTCAAAATTAATTGTTAAAGCAGATAAAAACCTCAAAACTATAAAGAATAAACTTGAGAGTAATAATGTGTCTAGGAAGATGATAAGAAAAGGTAAGGTATCATCCGCAAATTGTAGCACCGATATACCATTACTCGATATGTCATTTCCAACACTTCCTAGAGATCCATTATCCACTGCTCTCTTAATAATTTTAGCTAAAACATCAGCGGCTAAGTTAAACAACAAAGGTGATAATGGATCCCCTTTCCTTAAGCCTCTCTTTGATTGAATTTTATTACCTAGAATACCGTTAACCATAATACTAGAGTTTCCCGTTTTAAGCTAAGTCAAAATCCAACTAATCCATCTATGTCCAAATCCTCTAGCATGAAAAATATCTACAAGAAAATCCCAATCCACTGAATCAAAAGCTTTAGCAAAATCAAGTTTTAAAATCGCACAGGTTATGTTGTTCTTACAACAGTAATTAATATATTCTTGAACAACAGCCACTCCATCAGTAATATTTCTCCCTTTAATAAAAGCCGATTGAGAAAAATGAATTAAATCATTCATTCTTGTACTAAGTCTATTAGCTAGAACTTTACAAAAGATTTTTTCTAAAAAGTTAATCAAAGAAATAGGTCTAAAATCTTTTAAGTTGTTAGCTCCTACTTTTTTATGCAGTAAAATAACATTTGAGGAATTAAATCTCCCTAATTGCAAATTACCACTATAAAAATCATTAAACAAATTAACTAAGTCAAATTTTAAAACATCCCAAAAAGTTTTATAAACTAAAATAGGAAACCCATCAGGACCCAGAGATTTATCACTTGGCATACCATTAATAGCTTTCCTAATTTCATCTTCTGTAAAAGAATTATCTAACTTAGATAAATCAACAATAGAATCCGATGGATACAAATCAATCCATCTAACATTGATTTTAGAACCAAAATATCCTTATAGTAGTCAGTTAAAGCCTTATTGAGGTCATCTTGATCAACTAACTCTATATTGTTAACAAATATAGAGTTAATTGTATTAGAACATTTTGTACCATTAGCAATGTTACGAAATTTTTTGGTATTATTATCACCTTCGTTGATCCATTGAATTCTGGATCGCTGCTTCCACATCACCTCCTCTTTTTCTAAAATAGAATTTAGTTCATCTTTTAAATTAGAAAGAACATCACGTTCACCTAGATTTAGAGGTCTAGATTCTTCTATCTTGTTTATTTTAAGCATTTCATTAAGAATATTATCTTTTTTAATTTCTAAATTGCCAAAAACATTTTTGTTCCAATTTTTAAGAAAAATCCTAAGATCTATAAGTTTAGAAATAAAAGATTTTGCAGAATTTCCTTATTTCTGAAACTATGAAAACTCAAAGAATTCCATTTACATGTAACTAAGTTCACAAGGTTAGATTCCAAAAGCCACATCGTTTCAAATTTAAAATAATTAACAATAACTCTATGATATTCGTAAGAAAGGATAATAGGACAATGGTCGGAGAAGGTATACGGTAAGCCGTTGACTTTACAGATTGGAAATTTGTCCTCAATCTCATCACTAACAAAAAATATATCGAGAAGAGCCATGGAAGGAGACTCTATACAGTTACTCCAAGTAAACTCTCTATTAGAAAGAGGAATTTCAATCAAATTAGAGTTAACAATAAATTGATCGAATCCTCCATAGCAGAGTAATCCCCTTCCCTAGGAGATCGCTCACCTATAAAATGCGTAACATTAAAATCATCCCCCAAAATCCAAGATCCCGGGGCTAGGGATCCAAAAACCTAGGCATTCATTCCTTAAAATTCTCTAATTAATTTTAGAATTAGGCCCGTAAACATTAGAAATATTTAATAAAGAGTTATCAGAAAGATTAATAAGAATAACATGAAGAGAATGATGCTTAACAATACATTGAAGTAATTTAAAATAACGATCATGGCAACCTATCATTAATCCCCCAGAAGAGCCAACAGAAGGTAAAAATACCCATTTTCTAAAATGATAACCACCTAATCTTCTAAAGAAATGAACATCAGGACAGATAATTTTAGTTTCTTGAAGTAAAGCAATATCTATAGAGTAGTCTTTAAAAAATACTCTAACCTTATCACATTTGTTTAAATCATTCAAACCTCTAATATTCCAACTAATGATCCTCATAGATGAACTGAACTAGCTCTCTCTAATTCCTTACATCTAATATACTCCCGATCTAACTCAATATCAGTAAAAATAAAAGATGTGTCACGAGCTAGCTGACTAAACTCAACAGAAGAGAGGCTACCCAAAGCATAAGTAGAAAATGAACTACCCAAAAAAGAGCTCATACCTGAGCCTGGATACATAGCACCACTCATGGCACTCGATCCGGGTAGCTCACATATAGATGAAGACTGAATGTTACGGATTCTAGTACTTTGACGGACTGAACCACTAGAAGGTACTGATCGCTTATGCTTTCCTCTGTTCGAAGATATGGAATTAGGGACTGAACAAATATTACAATACAAACTATTAGACACAGTGCCATCATGCAAAACATCTGAAGAAGCAGCGATTGAAAACACATCAGGAAATCGAGGTTCAAACTCAGCAGCTATAACATCATCTTAATGATCGAAGGTCAATAACCATTCGCGAACCAATTCATCAGAAACATTTTTGCCTTCTACTACTGGAAAAGAAACATCACAAATATCTGCTACTGACTGATCCCCAAGAACTTCCTCAACTGAATGTGAACTTTGTGTACCATGCACACCATCTACAGCATGCACAACTTCTAATGGAACCAAGGATAAAAATTAAAACACACTAGAAAATCAAGATTCAAAGTCAACAGAAAAAACATCTTCCTTCTGCTGTTCAAAGAACAAAGTCCAGTCACGAAAATATTTTATTTCGAGCAAACGAACAACTTCTGACAAAACTTCTTCATTCTTGTTCATCTCATCATCACCATTCACAAGACAAACCGGCCCTCCAGTGTAGTCATCTAAACATACCGACTCATCACCAGTGACAATCCCATTACAGTTTACATTAACATCAATTCTATTTCCATTATTAATTATAAGATTAGTACTTGTTAATATAGGGGCAGTCGAATCCACTTCTCTTCTTAAAACAGAATCGCCTTGTGTGCTATTATCTTCTATTCTAATGTCAGTTATGGCACCATTATAAACTATGATATCATCTGATCTATCACTGCTATCTCTTGGAACATAAGCTATTGAAGAAGTAGGGACATGTGAATCTATTTTTCCACTACAAACAGAGACACCAAATACACTGCTACCATTTAATCTATTAATATAATCAGTAGAAATATTCAAGTTTTCCTCTGAAGACACTGAAATATATCTCTTTGATTCAATAACATCAGAAACAATCACCATCTTGTCATTAGCAAGCAGCAACCCAAAACTATCATTTACAGAAACATTGTCTGATAGTGAACAACCTTCATTATCTTTATCAACCCCTGACCTGTCAACTGAATCTGACAATTTATTACCATCAAGAGAGTTTCCAGTAGTTTTGCTTGAAGACTTTTGATATGTATCTTCAAAACTTTCTAATTGATAAACTGAACCCAGCCTTTCATCAGATAAAGTAAGAGACCCAAGACAATCGAAAGAATTCTTTGTAGATGTTTCAAATGAGCAATTGTCATTAGGTAAAACTCTTTTTTTTCTCTTTAAAACTTGAGAAAACCCATCATCATTCATTCCAAACTTAATTTCAGAAACTATCGAGACATCTTCCATTGCCAAATTTGAGCTCACAGACAAAGCAGTAACAACAGGATCTAGAAGCATTGAGTTAAAAGCACGAAAGCAATCTATCATAACGCTGTCATTGAAAACCATATTATTGATATAACCTTCCCTTTCACTGTAACATTCGAAATGAAGTTTTTAGAACAAGATTCAACTTTGCCCAAAAGATCATCATGGTCGCCAGTATTGTCTTGATAACGTTTACTAGTATTTGATGAATTGATAGCTTCAAAATGTCTGAATAATTCCTCCAGATATCTAAAAGCCACATCTCTCATTTGCCACAGATATTCTAATAGAAGACCTCCTAAAAGCAGATATTTCAATACAAACTTGAACCCATGATCAATCAAAGAAGGGTTGGAATTGTAAGATGTGTTCACTGACTCTGATTTACCAAAATTAATTTCAGGATCTCCAAAACGATCTCGATAACCCTTTCTGATGTTTGGCGATTTGATAACATCAAAATGCTTAAACATTTCCTCCAGATAGTAAATACTTTCTTGTCTTTTATGCCCAAGATTATCAAGCAAAATCCCTCTTAATAGAAGATATTTCAACACGAATTGGAACCCGTGGTTGACCAGATAGCAAGAAGCACATTTGGTATTATTCGATTTAATTGAACAATTGAATTTTTTATGGCCAAAATTCCCACAAGCAAAATAACGAATCGGATCTCTACAAAATTTTACAATGTTATTTACATCGCCGCATCTAAAACAGAAAGATTTCCCTCTTTTGCCTTCAATCCATTGTTTTCTTGGTTTATAACATTTCACACTCTGGCTATATGATGGAGATTTCACAACATCAGCATACAATCTAAGCGAGATAGAATTACTGTTGAACATATTTTTATGGACGATAGATTGAGATAAAGAATTGGGTTGTAGTAAATGTGGAAAGGATTGTTTGATCTAATTGAAGAAATTGGATTCGAAAAGCAAGGAGACGCAATTTCTTTTTTGTTCACAGGTATTACAAATGCAAATAAAAAATTAAAAAAATATATAAAATATAAATACCGTTATATATCATTTCAAACCGCAATCCGAAATGAAATATTGCAGTTTACAACAATATAAAATACAACATCCATTCATCCAATATCAATCATCAAACATTTATCACAATCATAATCCAATTCGATCAATAACATCAATATAGAACAGATAATAAATAACAGGTATTTATTGGCAGTTATATTCAATAATAAATTAAATAACTATTTTATCCAAATAAATTCAAATAAACTGAGATGATGATTTAAAATATGCCAAACAGTCATAAATAAATTTATAATCACAGAATAAATCAATTTAACAACATAAGAAAATTTAGAATTTGCGAGTGGGTTAAAACACTCACATTTTGAATTTAAATTGAATTTAAATCCAATTTAAACCCAAAATTTGAACAGTCTCAGAATTCGTCCAAACTAGCGCCAAAATGTCCGGAATTTCAACACAATCCTAGCGGAGGAAATCACGCGTAAAACGGACTTCGTACGTAAAAGTTATATGCATTAGATTATGTGAAAACAAAATTTTAAATTAAACAAAAATAAATACCTTACCCTCTATGATTATGCCACGTCAATAACTACTGTACGCGTGCTCTATAAACCCTAATATCACGTACAACTACAGCGCCACCAAACCCTTGTTTGTTGCCGAACGAACCAGGCCATCACGACCGCGCTCACCACCACCAGCGGAGCCGCCTCGCTCGCTGAACTCCTCCAGGCCACGCGATGATCGCCGTTCAATGATTTAAAAGCCCAACCGCCGCCTTATTTGCAAACCCTAATTGAAATTTCAACGTCGATTAGACCATCATCTCATCTAACAAACTATGCCAATGAGCTCCCCTCAGTCCTCTCCACACAACTGTATCATTGATTTGGTGATCCATCGAAGTTGATTGTCGCGTGATGAACGACCGAGGATAGTTCACCCAATTACGGCCACACAGAGACCCAGATCAAAAAACAAATCATATGTTTGACTTGCGCTCATCGAGAGCTTCAAATCGATATATAATTCGATGAAGATTGAGGAGTTTGATTTCTGAAGTGGGAATTTCGAACTGAAACTAGATTGTGAATTTTAGAGTTTGTCTGCCATTGAGAAAAGGAGCAACAGAAATTTCTGTACGTACAGAAATGAGATATAGAAAGGCTGCTAGGGTTTATAATGATATATATATATATATATATTTATATATAGGCAGAACAAAATAGAAACAAATGGGCTTGATTGGCGTGGGTTTTGAACGATAATTGACCCAAAAAGCCCGTTTTGATTTCGAAACGGAAATGGGTCAACCCATATATCAAAATACATGTTATAAATGATTTTAAACTCAATGGAACTATTTTCAAGTCCTAATTCCATTGTATGAAGAAGTTACGTTAAAATTAGCTTATCTCAAATTGATTTCAATTGATTTTAATTTAATCGATTTCTAGGCATTTCGAGCCCGTACGATCAAACGACAAGTCCAATCGTTATGAAACTTGAAATCATACAATAATTCACTGCTACGGATCCAATAAAATTAGTTTCATCGAAATCCAAGTTAGTGGCCAAAATGGCTATTTTCCAGTTAATTAAATAAATATTAAATTAATTAAATCACTATTCAAATTCAAATTCTATAATTTTTAAATTTTATCATCTTGGATTACTTTTGTAATTTATAATCCTTTATAGCCAATTTACATATCCATTTAAAGTTAGTTAATTCACCAATTATAGTATTAAATTCTAATTCAGTAAATTCATAAATTATCGATTGAAATTCCAATGAATTTATTATTTGTTTTCTCAACCTAGTTATCAAATCAATTATTAACTTGTGGGTATAATTAACATTAGTTATATTTATTACATTGATATTACCCAATTCATTCTACTATCAATTGTCATAGTATTTAACTTCATTTATTATGGATTGAATTCCATTTAAGTGTAATTAATTCCAAATAACTGATTTGCTTCAATTCTAATCCCTTTATGTTAAGTCATCATTATTCTATAAACTTAGTAATATTTGTTTGTCTTTTATTACATAAATATATTCAAATTTCCATTTTTCCTTATTACTTTCAATTATATTAAGTTTGTCAATATATACCTTTATTATAATTAATATCTCAATTAATTTGTTCAACTTGGTTTCATTCCTCTATTTTATCTATGAAAAAAATACACATTTCCATTTATTTTATTACATTCACACCTTACAATTACTGCATTAATTCTCATTAATATAACATTAACGATTTCCTATTTTAATTTAGTAAACCAATTAAATAGGTAACTTATAACAATCATTACCATTAACCTTACACTACACTTAAGTTTATTATTATTTCAACTAACTATTATGACTACTTACATAATACTGAATTCATTCAATTACCATTAATTAGTTTTATTACCATTGCTACATCTCATTTTAGCATTCGTTATATTATTAAATAACAAAGTTTTTATTTCTTTCCATATCAAATTACCAAAACTTATAAATTAGTCAAATTAAATAGTCGAAAATTTACGGGTCGTTACATCCTCTGTCACCGTAGCCTTTTCAATTTCAATGATAGTTTTGTCGGCACTAAGCTGCGCGACCTGAGCCTATAACTTAGCAATGGTCTCAGCTTGGTCGGCGATCATCTTCCTTCACTAATTAAATCATGGTCGATGATTGTTTTCCATTGAGCTTCAATGATAGCATTATAAGCAGCCACTTATTTCAATTTAGCATCTACCGCATGATTATTTTTAATTTCGTCTCTCCAGATAATCTCGACCTTCTCATGCACGTCTTTTAACTCCTTCATCAGGCTGGTGGTTCTTCTACTTTCCTGGAGCACTGTCTCCTCCTCCTCCTCTAATTTTTTCAAAATCATCCTTTTCATTTTCAGAGGAGAGGATCTCTTAGTAATTACTTTTGTTACTATCTGCTAGCTTCTTGTAGAGCTTCTCCCATTTCTCGGCCTGCTCTAGGTCGTTTTGGATAGCTTAGAGATGCAACACGATGGAATCCCTGTGGATAGGATGAAGGTCCATATCGAACTTAATCCATTACAAGAACCAACCAGGAACTGCCGCCTCAAGCTTAGGGAGGCCCAAAGGAAGAGTGTAGGCGGCCTCCGGTGGGGATGAGATGCACCGGGGGTAGTAGTTATAATGGAAGAAGATGAAATGTGAGTTGGGGGCGGAATCACGTCAAAAGTGATAGGAATTTTTTGGCTATGGAAGTGTTTTTTGAAGCTTGCTACGAAGGATGGGAGCGATAGCTGAATCTTGACTTCTTTGATGGCTCATCTCTTTCCTCATGAGATCTACTTTTCTCATACCCGCCTTAGTGCGAACAAGCTATATCTCTCTCCTCTTGGCGATGAGTTTCAGCTTCGAGTTCCTTCCTTACCTGTACTCTTCTTCCATCTCCTAGACTTGATGGCGGCTAGAGGAGCGCTTTGGATACCGTTGTGAATCGACAAATTCCTCAAAGTCATCATAGAAGCCTTGACCTTTCATCTTACCTGGAATAAGGCATACATTAAAAGTTTCAAAAGCATAACAAAAGTTGTGCAAATGTACAAAGGAACGAAAGTTTGAAAACAAGTATTGTTCTAGTACAATGTGTTGTGTATTTCTAATATGGGCCTAAGACGTCGTCACAAACTAGAATAAACAGCTGTCGTAGGTGGGATTAGACTAGCTGCGGTTATTGTAAGTGGGACTGAACTAACTACTAGTGCGATATCATCGGAACATAAAGGGGTCACATCAAATTGGAAGTCTCCTTTCAGGAGCTTGTCGAAGTCGACAGAAACGTCACTGAAATATCGAGCCTCGCTCCAACATCCTTGAAGAATCTTGGTGTCTTCTAGTTTATGGGGCTTTGCCTTGGCCACTTGTGTCGGAAGGAGGTGGACTCGGGAGATCAGGACTCATTCTTGAAGTCTCATCACAGGACTTTGAGTCATCACCATCAGATACTGATGAAAAGTAATCACTAGTAGTAGACTCGTCGCTGCCGCCCTTGAACTCTCCTTCCTCTTTCCCCGAGTCCATCGCGGTTTTTCCTTCTCTGCATGCAAACTCATCTTCCCCTTCCTCCGGGATTGAGGGCATTCTAACTGAACCGCTCAGACTAGTTGCAGCAGCTTCTTCCTCCTCATAGGCCTCATCGAGTGATCCTCTGGATAGGCTACCTGTCTCCTGACCTTCCTCAGAACTATGGGATGAAGAAGAGGATCTTGTGAGAACTCTGGCTCAACTGGGAAAGGGAGCTTCAATCTAAGCGATGGATCTACCCGAAGCCAATAATCTGTATCGGTGCAGATTATCATCGGTTAGTAAAGCTCTAACGCACCTCTCCGATATGTTGATAGCCTTTAAAGTATGGCAAACTTCATCGAAAGTTACATCTACGTTCGGCCTTAGGGTAACTACAAAAGGAACACAATTAATTAAAGACTCCATTACAACGCTTCGGAGCTCAACAAATAAGAAAGAGAAGCTTACCCCCTATTTTCCACCGATGGTCGAACCTCTCGAGGCATCTAACGAAAAAATAATGCATCTTGAACTATGATAAGTTGCTTTGTAAACGGAAGATGATCTTTCGATTCCTTTGGGACTTGATTATAATCAAAGAGGGACAATCGTCTCTCCTCTTGAACGCTAGAAAATACCGCAGCTCATCGAAGCTTGGGGCATGGTTGAACGTTTACATAAAAAGGACATGCAAGTAAGTAAAGATGGCGTAACCATTCGAATGAAGCTAGAATGGGGCGATTCCCAAGTTTGAGAGCGTCTCCCATAGAAAATCATTGAAGGGAGGAATGACTCCACTCAAACACATATATCTATGGTAAGTGGGGTACCTCAAGGGAGGCATATGAGAAAATTCTTCTTCGCCAGGAAACGCATGTCCTCTTTAGGAATTCCATGTTGTGTACAGATATTATGAAGAACCTTGTCGAAAACCACCGATGAAGCTCTTTCGGGTGGATTAAGCAGGACTCGAACGTTTGAAGGCATGCGGTCCACGATGGTCCCGACTGGAACTAACTAAGCATACTGGGATTGTGAAGTGGATGATGATTCAGCTTCGAAGAGCATTGGACTTTGCTTTCTTGACTTACAACATGTAGAAGGCTGCTTCATTCCATATAACAGAACTTGCGTCCTAAAATGGTCAGGTAACTCTATTCGAAATTCATAAGTTTCCCTAACACACTTGAATTCCGAATAAACATTAACTTGTAATCGACTCGTCGGACTTAAAGTGCGAGCTGGGGCAAGTGTGTAACTGTAGTGTGCTATTTATATAGGATAAACTCGATGCTTAGTGCACTACAAACTCTTTATCCTGTGTAGAAAGTTAGCTCATAGTGGAAAAAGAGAAGAAATTCCTGTGTCAGTTTGTTTTTCATTTTTTGTTTACTACTTTTACACTTACTCATTATCGATCAATGATCGATAACAGATCCATTGTCCGAAGCAACATGACAACTCTTCTTACCGCAGGAGCACCGAGTATGGAATAATTAAGCTGGATAAGCCCAGATTCTCTAAATCGACTAGTGATATGTCATACGGTGGTGTTTGTGAAACTCGACAGAAGTCAATTCTGGTCTAAAAGATGAAGATAGCAAAACGTGTCATGCATTGGTCCGAAGCCGAATGTTGTTCTAAGAGACAACTCAAGACCCAATTTACTATCTTCCTCCTTAAACTGCAATTGACTCAAACTTCTCATAATCAATGTCGCAAACAAAAGCTAGTCATCAAATCATTGTACCAATATGACAATAAGCGCATCAACCAAGCGAACCACCTCAAACTGATTTAAAGGCGCTAGGAAAATTACGAATCATATTCAGCGAGCTATGGAGTGGATCGTTGGTGAGCCAGCAGTAGGTCGGCCACAGTTCAACGACAAGCTAAGGATCGTATTTGAGTGAAATGAAGAGATGGCCAGGGCTTTTCGAATGCTTGGATGGATCAACGACGACTGGATTCAAATGAAGTAAGGAAGCCGATCGAACTTGTGCTTGGATTGCCTGGGTTGAATCACTGAAAGATTTGATCGCCTAAAGAAATGGAGTAGCTCGGGTCAAATGAAGGAAACAGGGGGTCGGCTCGAGTATATGTGTAACGACCCGCATAAATTCGATGTTTAAAATGAATTAAAGTAATAAGATTTTAATTTAAATTTAGAAAGAAATAAACATCTTATTTATTTATATGAAAGCGAATGTCGAAATTTGATGTATCAAGGGTAATTAAAATTTACAAATTAAATTATATATTGCAATTTATTTGTAATAGCGGAAATTGTTGCATGTGGATATAAAGTCAAAATAAGTAAATTAAGGCAAGTATTGGATTTATCAATGAAATAAAATATTGATTTATGGAAATTGAATGTAAATGGGGGTAATAAAGTAATGCAAGACAATAAATAATTTATTTAGTACAATCCCTTTTATTCGTAAACTATTGTAAGGAGGTTAATTAATTGAAATATGAAAATTAGGAAATAGATTCAAATTGTATGTTAGATAATAAATTGCAATAATTAAAGTTAGTAATTAATGGATTAAATGGAATTGGATTTAGAATCTTAATCTGTATGGGTGCATATATATATAATGGAATATAAAAGGGTAAATAATCATATACAAGTATATTAAAGGTTATAATAGTGGGTTACTAGTAAATTCACTCATTTACCAATAAAGATAATTAGGTGTGCCTTGATGATAATAAATAACATAACGGAAAGGAGTAAATGTATGCATTAGGATATTAATTGAAATCGGATAGGGATTTTAAGTAACAATGTTAATGCAAGGTAATTAATTCTAAATTTAGGTTAATAATAATGAATAGTAATTAATTAATTTTTTTTAACATATATCATAAATTACCTGCTTACTTGTTAATGGAATTAGAATGTGTAATGAGTAATAATAAGATAAAGGAATGTAACACTAATGGAAAATGAAATAAAATTCATTTCAAAATGTGAGTAATTATAGGATCGTATTTATTATGAGCGTTACTTTAATAATTTGGAGTAATTGAGAAATTTATACGAGAAATATGTAGAGTAATAACTAAAAAGGAAATACGTTATAAACTGATTTTAACCTAACTTTAAGTGTAAGCTAAAAGGATGAAATTGAATCCAATTTGTTTAATTTGAAACTTATTAAAATAAATGGGATTAAATTTATAATGAAGAGGTTATTTTAAGAAATTGAAATAAATTCTATAGTGAGGGAATTGAGTTACTTTAGATTGAGATGGGACTTAAGATTTGTTTATTTAATTGGATTTAAATTTGGAAAATTTGGTCATTGCATTTAATTGAGATTAAATGTTAAATATTACGTTGATTTAAGGGTTAGGTTAAATTTTGAGAATATTAAGGTAATAACTTTGAATCCAATGTTAATCTCATCCATTCGACCATGATAAATTGAATAAAAAGAATGAATGGTGAATGTAGTGTAGTTTTTGAAATTATAATTTATAATTGAGGAATATAATGAAAATTTAATTTACGCTGAAACATATGAGTAAATCAACATTTAATTTGACATCTAACTTTGTTTAAAATCATTGTAAATGTTTGAGTAAAATAAGGATGATAAAATTGTCAATTTTAGAATTTAAAATATAAAATTGGATTTAATCAATTTATTTAATTAGTATAAAAATAGCCATTTTGGCCACGGACTCGGATTTCGACGAAACTAGTTTCATCGGATCTGTATCAGTGAATTATTATAGGGTTCCAATTTTCGTAGCGATCGGACTTGTCGTTTGATCGTATGAACGCGAAACGCCTTGAAATCGATTTAATTGAAATCAATTTGAAATCAATTTGAAAATATTGATTTCAGCATAACTTCTTCATACGATGGAACTTGGATGTGAAACTTTTTCCATCGCGTTCAGAATATTTTAAAACACCTATTTCGATATATGGGTTTACCCAATTTCGTTCCGGGGTTAGAACGGACTTTTTGGGCCACGTTAGCGTAAACACGTTTGTTTATCGGATCTATCTACTCTATTTCTAACCTACCTATATAAACCCAGTTTTAAACCCTAGCCTCCATCTATTCTCATTTGTTTGTACGTTCATTTCCTCAACTCCTCCTCTTCTCAATGGCTGCAGACCCTAGATCTAAACTCAAATTTCAAAAATCAAATCCAAATCCAAAATTCAAAGTCTCCAGAAAAATTCAAAAAATTATATGTCATAGTTCTCGAAGAGCATAATATATTGGTACTGTTTGTTTTTCGATTGGAGGTATTTTTCGTCCAGAAAATTTCAAATTGTTTTCGGCCGTTCATGGTATGGGTGGTCAATCAACGACAGATCTTAGACTTGGTGATGGTTAGAGGGCACTGGAGCGTGGAGCACGACGTATGGAATCGATCCATACGGTTAGTTAGTCTCGAAACAGAGGGGAGTCGTCAGAAATCATGGTTGGTGGCGAATTTTCGCCCTCGGCCTGGGGACGCTTGGGCGGCCGCAAGGCATCAGCATGGTCGGCCTGGAGACACTAGAGCAGCGGCGGCCTCGGATCTAGTTGGAAGGGATCGTGTGGTCGGGAAAAAATGGGTTTAGGGTTTCAGGAAGGGGCGGCTGCGTTTCCATAATCGTGCGCGCGCAGGTTTTTCTGAGAGAAGAAGGGCGGGCGGTGACGTGTTTTGCTTGCGTGGCAAATGGTGGGTGAGTGCTGTTTTTATTTTATTTTATTTAATCTTGTTTCAACACATTTTAACTTATAACTTTCACTTACGGACTCAGATTCAAGCGTGATTTTTTTGTTAGGATCGTAATAAAATTCCGGACACTTTGACGCTAGTTTGGACAGATTTGGAGACCGTCGAAATTTTGAGTTTAAATTGGATTTTAATTCAATTTAAATTCAAAAGGTGAGTGTTTTAACCCACTCACAAGTTCTAAGATTTCTTATGTTTATTAAATTGACTTAAGATATGTGTAGAAATTTATTTATGACTATTTGGCGTGTTTTATTCATCTTCTCAGTTAAATCGTATTTATTTAATTTAACTGTTAATTAATTTTATTATTGCATATGAATTGACGGTTCAAATTTATTTATTTGCATATGAACTGCTAGTTAAACAGTTATTAAATTTATTATTGAATATAAACTGTTGGTTAATACCTGTTATTTACCAGTATATTTTATATGCTCTATATCGATGTTTGTTTAAATTGGATGATGATTGAAATAAATGGTTGATGATTGATATTTGGTGAATGGATGATGTGTTATGTATTATATAATCTACAAGTTATCATACATTTCATTTCATTCGGGATTGCAGTTTGAAATGATATACAACCATATTTTATTTTTAAATTGCGGATTGAAATGATAAATATCTGTATCACTTGACCATAGGATAGAAAATTTTATACAGAAACCGTCGGTCTATATATAATTATTTTGAAAATGATTTCTATGGTTTGGATAGGATACGGTTTAATGAATATTAAATTTTGATATTATTTAAATATTATTTTATATATACATATATAGTTAAAATTTTGAATTTAAGCTATGTATAATCTGTTAAATAAAATGAATAAGTTAGAAAATGGAGTTTGATAATTTATATTATATGTTTAATTACAGGTTTAAGATCATGTGTATATATAGAGTTTTAAATGATTCAAATCAATTAAGATTGGAAGATAAATTGAAATTTATTTGGAATTGAGCTTATTTAAAAAAAAATAACTCCATAAGTTGATGTAAAACTTATTAAAGCTTGGAAATTTTAAAGGTATGATATTTATAACTGAAATTTTATTTCAAGATAAATTAAATGAATATTTCTAATATAAATAATGGAAGGAAATATTTAGCTATAGGGAATTTGAGTTTTATATAAATGATTATGGATTTATCATGCAAATGTTCAAGACTAAATAATAGAATGGTGAATTTGTTGAAAGAATAAAATTACAACCTTAGTTTTGAAATTTATTAATACTCAAATTTGATATATATTGAAATTGAAGTGGTTTTGGAAACTGAAGGTGAAATTTAAATTTATGGTTTAGACTTTATCTGAAGAAAATATATTTGTAAAGTCATGGGAATTATTTTACTTTACAAAGTAAATCTAAAATTAAACCATTTTATTCTATATACTGTTGAATATCCAAACCATTCAAGTCTTTAGAAATTATGGTTTTAAAGCTATGAATTTCGAAGTATTGTGTTTTGAAAGTTATAATTTAAATGTTTGGTTTCCAGATATTATAAAATTTAAAGCAGTACGATTTGGAAAAGAAATATATTTGAAATAAAATGATATCACTGATTTGGGTTTTATAAGAATAATATCAAAATGAGTTTGTTTTGGAAATGGAAATGATATCGTATTTATGGGTTTGAAATGGTAAATTATATTCTGGGTTTTTAAGTACAAACTATTTTTAAAGACCGTGGTGTCATAATAACGTTTGGTTGTTGAAGAGACCGGGATCGGAAGTTGTCATACTCTCTGCCAACTCCGAAAACCACTTTAACAACCGGGTACGCGGTTGAGTTTCCAGAATGAAGTAGGATGGTAGCGGCGTTTCCTTTGAGGTAAATACGTGGACCCGACTCCCGTGAGTTGGCATAAGGTGGCTAAAACAGGAGCGATTCTCGGGCCAATGATGTCATTCCTCTGATCGGACACTCCTCTTCGATACTATACTTTGACTTTGGATTGATTCGGTGGCCACCTTTATTTTTGATTTTGGGGGGAGTTTGTTCGAGGTGGGCGGTAGCTGCGCGCTGCGCGTTTCCACCAGCCCGGATGCGTAATTGGTATATCTACCCTGGCATTGCCTAGTTGTGCCGTGTCACCTACCATACCGAGCCTTTACTACTAGTTTCTATTTGTGTCGTACCTATGGAGTATCCTCTGATAGCCTCCCGATCAGGAGGTATTACGGTACTGTGTAGACTATTGGCATTATTTGTGTTAAGGGCTATATGGGTAACCCTTTAACGCTATTAAAAAGTAAGTTTATTTTACAATTAGACACTATTATAATAGCGAAATATACTACATAGTAAATAGTTTGACGGATCCTTAAATGATGTAAATCCCGAGCATCTTTTGAGTTACTACACTCACATTTATTTCAATTAATTTAACTTACATAAGATCTTTTAGTTCTGACACGAGTGTTTTGTCTTTTTAATTCGCTCGGCTCAGTCCGAGCATTTCAGGATTTAAAGATTTAGCTCTGGAGGATGAAGACGAAGATTGGTATTACTGTTGTCTAGTATATTATTCCACTATAACGTTTAATTCAGCTGCATTGATATTTTGGTATGTGAACTCTGATATTTATTGTATAAAGAAGAAGCAAATGTTTTGTAAACAGTTTTATGAACTATATATTGATTATTATATTTTATCCTTCCGTTGTGAGATTCTATTTTCCTTTTTTTTCTCTTCTCTATTTTTCTTATTTACCCCATAACAATCCGCCCTTCTGTATGGTTTGAGTTGGCACGTGTGTCGATTTAAATCGCGCGAAAAGGCGGGATGTTACATCTGGTATCAGAGCTTTGGTTTAGCGATAAACCTTAGCTCTGTGGGGCTTGACTCTTTACTAATAGGGAAATAATACCCTATAGGAGTCGCTGAGTGTATATATGAGAGAGCGTATTTATTAGTGTTATAAAAAGGGTTTAATATTGTGTTAATTTGTTCCGTTTTGTATTTATAAATTCTGGTTGGTGCATGGGATGCTGTGACATCAATAGGGATTTCTAAACACTTAATAGGACAGACCGACATAATATTTGTTTTAATATAGGTGAATGAAATAATTTTGCCTATTATATTTTCTATATATAAAATAAAAATTTTCAAATGATATTATATTTAGTTGCAAAATATTGGTTGTTAGGAATGAAATTTATATATAATAATCGAAATAAGATTTAAAATAAAATAAATGAAATTTGGAAATTTAGAACTTAAGTTCCGGGGTTTTGAAATTTCTTTCAAATAAATTTTGGAATATAATAATATTGTTTATAAGTACTTTTTGATATAAATATTTATTATAATTCGGAAGAATTGTTTTAAAGAAGATTTTTGAGAAAATATGTTTGCACTTTCCTCTCTGTCGCTGGAAAATAATTTCGGTGACGGCGGCCGCATCATCGACTTTCATTTTCGAGTTTCGAAGAGGGAAGGCCACTGTCGTAGTTTTACTGCAGATTCATTTTGGAAAAAAATATATAAATTTTGAATTGTTTAAATATAATTAGAGATATATAAGTTGTAAGAATATATTTATCTATTATTTTAAAATCGATATTTAATTCATAAATTTCCATTAACTAATTGGTTCAATTATTGTAGTGAAAAAAAGGTAAATAATTAATAATTGAAACCTCTAATTTAGGTAAGAGATTTAAGGCTAAGTTATAAAGGAAATAAAAAGGAAGTTGAAATAGCAACTTATAAAACAAAAGGTAAAAATTTATTGAACAATGAATTAATTAAAAGAAATAAGGAACTTGTATAACTTTCAATTACACCCTTAAATAACATATATATAACTTACCGAATATTAAAAGTTGAAATGTTTAATAAAAGATTGTAATAGAATATTATACAAGTAGATATTTGAAATAACGAAAGTATTCAATGAAATTGCTGTTAAATGGGAATTTAATGTTATAAACTTAAGCTATAATTGAAATTTTACCAAGTAAATATAATTAAAGGTAAGTATGACAAATAGACGATCATAAACTTAAGTAATTAAAGTGTAAATAGATGAGGTCTTGCAATTTATAAATGGATGTAATATAATAAAGAGAAATTGTAAATTTAAGTAGTAGGCTTGAAGTTATTTCTAAATAAATTGAAAGAAATAAATGAAAATAAAAAGATAAACTATTATATGAATGAAAAGAATCAAACAACTAATGTATGAAATAAAATTTATAATGAGTTAATCGATTTGCTAGTAGGAATTGTTGTTGTTTGGTTATGGTTGTTTGGGTAAGATACTTTAAAAATTGGGTTTGGGTAAATGAATAATCTATTTAGTTTTATTTAAGAATGTTGAGTAAATGATGAGCTAGTAGTTTATTCTGCATTCCGTACAATTTAAAAGTTTTGAACCCAAACAACTATTTGTTTGTTGATTGAATGGTTGTTTTGTAATTGTTGTGTATGCAGTTTGTTGAAATTGATGGTTGTTGTATTAATTTGTTGTTAGTGATTGAAACCACTTAATATTTTCACTTTATATAAATTGTTAACCTTTTGGATTTTATAAGTGAAATGCAGGTTGTGGAAGCAATTGCTACTGCTTTTGGTTCCATAAAATACGCGTAACTTTCCCGACAAATAGGTACGTTTCGGATTACGGTTTATAGCGCTATTTTATATATTTTCCCAGGGTTGGGATATAATATTTTGGATAATATATGTTATATAATTGTTATATTTTGATATTATATTTTTCTCCAAAGCCTCTCCGTACAAGGGAGACTTGCCGAAATTTTTCGAAAATTTTTGGACCTAGAAATTATTTTGAAAATGTTTTTCCAAACTTATAATGATTATAAAATAGGTATATTTTATTTAAAGTAATAAATTTTGTAAATGATTGTTTATAATTTAATATTTCAAGTAAGATATACTGATGCCTAATTCTTCCTTCTCCCTTCTTTTTCCTTTTTGGGGACGAAAAGTTTTGAGTGGGGGAGAGTGTAACGACCCGTATAAATTCGATGTTTAAAATGAATTAAAGTAATAAGATTTTAATTTTAATTTAGAAAGAAATAAAAATCTTATTTATTTATATGAAAGCGAATGTCAAAATTTGATGTATCAAGGGTAATTAAAATTTACAAATTAAATTATATATTGCAATTTATTTCTAATAGTGGAAATTATTGCATGTGGATATAAAGTTTAAATAAGTAAATTAAGGCAAGTATTGAATTTATCAATGAAATAAAATATTGATTTATGGAAATTGAACGTAAATGGGGGTAATAAAGTAATGCAGGACAATAAATAATTTATTTAGTACAATCCCTTTTATTCGTAAACTATTGCAAGGAGGTTAATTAATTGAAATATGAAAATTAGGAAATAGATTCAAATTGTATGTTAGATAATAAATTGCAATATTTAAAGTTAGTAATTAATGTATTAAATGGAATTTGATTTAGAATCTTAATTTTTATGGGTGCATATATATATATATATATATATATATATAATGGAATATAAAAGGGTAAAATAATCATATACAAGTATATTAAAGGTTATAATAGTGGGTTACTAGTAAATTCACTCATTTACCAATAAAGATAATTAGGTGTGCCTAATAACATAACGGAAAGGAGTAAATGTATGCATTAGGATATTAATTGAAATTGGATAGGGATTTTAAGTAACAATGTTAATGCAAGGTAATTAATGCTAAATTTAGGTTGATAATAATGAATAGTAATTAATTAAATAATTTTTTTTTAACATATATCATAAATTACCTGCTTGCTTGTTAATGGAATTAGAATGTGTAATGAGTAATAATAAGATAAAGGAATGTTACACTAATGGAAAATGAAATAATGTTCATTTAAAATGCAAGTAATTATAGGATCGTATTTATTATGAGCGTTACTTTAATAATTTGGATTAATTGAGAAATTGATACGAGAAATATGTAAAGTAATAACTAAAAAGGAAATACGCTATAAATTGATTTTAATCTAACCTTAAGAGTAAGCTAAAATGATGAAATTGAATCCAATCTATTTAATTTGAAACTTATTACAATAAATGGGATTAAATTTATAATGAAGGGGTTATTTTAAGAAATTGAAATAAATTCTATAGTGAGGGAATTGAGTTACTTTAGATTGAGATGGGACTTAAGATTTGTTTATTTAATCGGATTTAAATTTAGAAAATTTGGTCATTGCAATTAATTGAGATTAAATGTTAAATATTACGTAATTTTAAGGGTTAGGTTAAATTTTGAGAATATTAAGGTAATAACTTTGAACCCAATGTTAATCTCATCCATTCTACCATGATAAATTGAATAAAAAGAATGAATGGTGAATGTAGTGTAGTTTTTGAAATTATAATTTATAATTGAGGAATATAATGAAAATTTAATTTACGCTGAAACATATGATTAAATCAACATTTAATTTGACATCTAACTTTGTTTAAAATCATTGTAAATGTTTGAGTAAAATAAGGATGATAAAATTGTCAATTTTAGAATTTAAAATATAAAATTGGATTTAATCAATTTATTTAATTAGTATAAAAATAGCCATTTTGGTCACGGACTCGGATTTCGACGAAACTAGTTTCATCGGATCCGTATCAGTGAATTATTGTAGGGTTCCAAGTTTCGTAGCGATCGGACTTGTCATTTGATCGTACGAACGCGAAACGCCTTGAAATCGATTTAATTGAAATCAATTTGAAATCAATTTGAAAATATTGATTTCAGCATAACTTCTTCATACGATGGAATTTGGACGTGAAACTTTTTCCATTGCGTTCAGAATATTTTAAAACACCTATTTTGATAAATGGGTTTACCCAATTTCGTTCCGGGGTCAGAACGGGTCTTTTGGGCCACGTTAGCGTTAACACGTTTGTTTATCGGATCCATCTACTCTATTTCTAACCTACCTATATAAACCTAGTTTTAAATCCTAGCCTCCTTCTATTCTCATTTGTTTGTAAGTTCATTTCCTCAACTCCTCCTTTTCCCAATGGCTGCAAACCCTAGATCTAAACTCAAATTTCAAAAATCAAATCCAAAGCCAAAATTCAAAGTCTCCAAAAATATTCACAAAAATTATATGTCATAGTTCTCGAAGAGCATAATCTACTGGTGCTATTCGTTTTTCAATTGGAGCTATTTTTCGTCCAGAAAATTTCAAATTGTTTTCGGCCGTTCATGGTATGGGTGGTCTCAACGGCAGATCTTCGACATGGTGATGGTCAGAGGGTACTGGAGCGTGGAGCACGACGTATGGAGTCGATCCATACGGTTCGTTAGTATCGAAATAGAGGGGAGTCGTTAGAAATAGTGGTTGGTGGCTAATTTTCGGCCTCAGCCTGGGGACGCTTGGGGTGGCCGCAAGGCATCAGCAAGGTCGGCCTGGAGAGACTAGAGCAGCGGCGGCCTCGGATCCAGGTGGAAGGGATTGTGTGGTCGAGAAAAAATGGGTTTAGGGTTTCAGGAAGTGGCGGCTGCGTTACCATAATCGTGCGCGTGTAGGGTTTTCTGAGAGATGAAGGGGGGGGGGGGGGGGGGGGTGACGGGTGACGTGTTCTGCTTGCGTGGCAAATGGTGTGTGAGTGCTGTTTTTATTTTATTTTATTTTATTTAATCTTGTTTCAACACGTTTTAACTTATAACTTTCACTTACAGACTCAGATTCAAGCGCGATTTTTTTTTTGTTAGGATCATAATAAAATTCCGGACGCTTTGACGCTAGTTTGGACAGATTTGGAGACTGTCGAAATTTTGAGTTTAAAATTGATTTCAATTCAAAAGGTGAGTGTTTTAACCCACTCACAACTTCTAAAATTTCTTATGTTTATTAATTTGGCTTAAGATATGAGTAGAAATTTATTTATGACTGTTTGGCATGTTTTATTCATCTTCTCAGTTAAATCGCATTTATTTAATTTAACTGTTAATTAATTTTATTATTGCATATAAATTGACAGTTAAAATTTATTTATTTGCATATAAATTGCTAGTTAAACAGTTAATAAATTTATTATTGAATATAAACTGTTAGTTAGTACCTGTTATTTATTACCAGTATATTTTATATGCTCTATATCGATGTTTGTTTAAATTGGATGATGATTGAAATAAATGGTTGATGATTGATGTTTGGTGAATGGATGATGTGTTATGTATTATATAATCTGCAAGTTATGATACATTTCATTTCATTCGGGATTGCGGTTTGAAATGATAAACAACCGCATTTTATTTTTAAATTGCGGATTGAAATGATAAATATCCGTATCACTTGACCATAGAATAGAAAATTTTATACAGACACCTTCGGTCAATATATAATTATTTTGAAAATGATTTCTATGGTTTGGATAGGATACGGTTTAATGAATATTAAATTTTGATATTATATAAATATTATTTTATATATACATATATAGTTAAAATTTTGAATTTGAGCTATGTATAATCTATTAAACAAAATGAATAAGTTAGAAAATGGAGTTTGAGAATTTATATTATATGTTTAAATACAGGTTTAAGGTCTTGTGTATATATATAGTTTTAAATGATTCAAATTAATTAAGATTGGAAGATAAATTGAAATTTATTTGGAATTGAGCTTATTTAAAAAAAAAAATTAACTCCATAAGTTGATGTAAAACTTATTAAAGCTTGGAAATTTTAAAGGTATGATATTTATAAAGGTATGGATTAAATGGAATTGGATTTAGAATCTTAATTTGTATGGGTGCATATATATATATATATATATATATAATGGAATATAAAAGGGTAAATAATCATATACAAGTATATTAAAGGCTATAATAGTGGGTTACTAGTAAATTCACTCATTTACCAATAAAGATAATTAGGTGTGCCTTGATGATAATTGATAACATAACGGAAAGGAGTAAATGTATGCATTAGGATATTAATTGAAATTGGATAGGGATTTTAAGTAACAATGTTAATGCAAGGTAATTAATGCTAAATATAGGTTAATAATAATGAATAGTAATTAATTAAATTTTTTTGACATATATCATAAATTACCTGCTTACTTGTTAATGGAATTAGAATGTGTAATGAGTAACAATAAGATAAAGGAATGTTACACTAATGGAAAATGAAATAACATTCATTTCAAATGTAAACGTAGGATCGTATTTATTATGAGCGTTACTTTAATAATTTGGATTAATTGAGAAATTGATACGAGAAATATGTAAAGTAATAACTAAAAAGGAAGTACGTTATAAACTGATTTTAACCTAACCTTAAGTGTAAGCTAAAAGGATGAAAATGAATCCAATCTATTTAATTTGAAACTTATTAAAATAAATGGGATTAAATTTATAATGAAGGGGTTATTTTAAGAAATTGAAATAAATTCTATAGTAAGGGAATTGAGTTACTTTAGATTGAGATGGGACTTAAGATTTGTTTATTTAATTGGATTTAAATTTGGAAAATTTGGTCATTGCATTTAATTGAGATTAAATGTTAAATATTACGTTAATTTAAGGGTTAGGTTAAATTTTGAGAATATTAAGGTAATAACTTTGAACCCAATGTTAATCTCATCCATTCGACCATGATAAATTGAATAAAAAGAATGAATGGTGAATGTAGTGTAGTTTTTGAAATTATAATTTATAATCGAGGAATATAATGAAAATTTAATTTACGCTGAAACATATGATTAAATCAACATTTAATTTGACATCTAACTTTGTTTAAAATCATTGTAAATGTTTGAGTGAAATAAGGATGATAAAATTGTCAATTTTAGAATTTAAAATATAAAATTGGATTTAATCAATTTATTTAATTATTATAAAAACAGCCATTTTGGTCATGGACTCGGATTTCGACGAAACTAGTTTCATCGGATCCGTATCAGTGAATTATGATAGGGTTACAAGTTTCGTTGCGATCAGACTTGTCGTTTGATCGTATGAACGCGAAACGCCTTAAAATCGATTTAATTGAAATCAATTTGAAAATATTGATTTCAGCATAACTTCTTCATACGATGGAATTTGGATGTGAAACTTTTTCCATCGCGTTCAGAATATTTTAAAACACCTATTTCGATATATGGGTTTACCCAATTCCGTTCCGGGGTTAGAACGGGCCTTTTGGGCCACGTTAGCGTTAACACGTTTGTTTATCGGATCCATCTACTCTATTTCTAACCTACCTATATAAACCCAGTTTTAAACCCTAGCCTCCATCTGTTCTCATTTGTTTGTACGTTCATTTCCTTAACTCCTCCTCTTCTCAATGGCTGCAAACCCTAGATCTAAACTCAAATTTCAAAAATCAAATCCAAATCCAAAATTCAAAGTCTCCAGAAAAATTCACAAAAATTATATGTCATAGTTCTCGAGGAGCATAATCTACTGGTACTGTTTGTTTTTCGATTGGATCTATTTTCGTCTAGAAAATTTCAAATTGTTTTCGGCCGTTCATGGTATGGGTGGTCAATCAACGACAGATCTTAGACTTGGTGATGGTTAGAGGGTACTGGAGCGTGGAGCACGACGTATGGAGTCGATCCATATGGTTCGTTAGTCTCGAAACAGAGGGGAGTCGTCAGAAATCATGGTTGGTGGCGAATTTTCGCCCTCGGCCTGGGGACGCTTGGGGTGGCCGCAAGGCATCAGCAAGGTCGGCCTGGAGACACTAGAGCGGCGGCGGCCTCGGATCTAGGTGGAAGGGATCGTGTGGTCGGGAAAAAATGGGTTTAGGGTTTCAGGAAGTGGCGGCTGCGTTTCCATAATCGTGCGCGCGTAGGGTTTTCTGAGAGACGAAGAGGGGGCGGTACGTGTTCTGCTTGCGAGGCAAATGGTGGGTGAGTGCTGTTTTTATTTTGTTTTATTTAATCTTGTTTCAATACGTTTTAACTTATAACATTCACTTACGGACTCAGATTCAAGCGCGATTTTTTTGTTAGGATCGTAATAAAATTCCGGACGCTTTGACGCTGGTTTGGACAGATTTGGAGACCATCGAAATTTTGAGTTTAAATTGGATTTAAATTCAATTTAAATTCAAAAGGTGAGTGTTTTAACCCACTCACAACTTCTTAAATTTCTTATGTTTATTAAATTGACTTAAGACATGAGTAGAAATTTATTTATGATTGTTTAGCGTGTTTTATTCATCTTCTCAGTTAAATCGCATTTATTTAATTTAACTGTTAATTAATTTTATTATTGCATATAAATTGACAGTTAAAATTTAATTATTTGCATATGAACTGCTAGTTAAACAGTTATTAAATTTATTATTGAATATAAACTGTTGGTTAATACCTGTTATTTACCAGTATATTTTATATGCTCTATATCGATGTTTGTTTAAATTGGATGATGATTGGAATAAATGGTTGATGATTGATGTTTGGTGAATGGATGATGTGTTATGTATTATATAATCTGCAAGTTATCATACATTTCATTTCATTCGGGATTGCGGTTTGAAATGATATACAACCGCATTTTATTTTTAAATTGCGGATTGAAATGATAAATATCCGTATCACGTGATCATAGGATAGAAAGTTTTATACAGACACCGTCGGTATATATATAATTATTTTGAAAATGATTTCTATGGTTGGATAGGATACGGTTTAATGAATATTAAATTTTGATATTATATAAATATTATTTTATATATACATATATAGTTAAAATTTTGAATTTAAGCTATGTATAATCTGTTAAATAAAATGAATAAGTTAGAAAATGGAGTTTGATAATTTATATTATATGTTTAATTACAGGTTTAAGATCATGTGTATATATAGAGTTTTAAATGATTCAAATCAATTAAGATTGGAAGATAAATTGAAATTTATTTGGAATTGAGCTTATTTAAAAAAAATTAACTCCATAAGTTGATGTAAAACTTATTAAAGCTTGGAAATTTTAAAGGTATGATATTTATAACTGAAATTTTATTTCAAGATAAATTAAATGAATATTTATAGTATAAATAATGGAAGGAAATATTTAGCTATAGGGAATTTGAGTTTTATATAAATGATTATGGATTTATCATGCAAATGTTCAAGACTAAATAATAGAATGGTGAATTTGTTGAAAGAATAAAATTACAACCTTAGTTTTGAAATTTATTAATACTCAAATTTGATATATATTGAAATTGAAGTGGTTTTGGAAACTGAAGGTGAAATTTAAATTTATGGTTTAGACTTTATCTGAAGAAAATATATTTGTAAAGTCATGGGAATTATTTTACTTTACAAAGTAAATCTAAAATTAAACCATTTTATTCAATATACTGTTGAATATCCAAACCATTCAAGTCTTTAGAAATTATGGTTTTAAAGCTATGAATTTCGAAGTATTGTGTTTTGAAAGTTATAATTTAAATGTTTGGTTTCCAGATATTATAAAATTTAAAGCAGTACGATTTGGAAAAGAAATATATTTGAAATAAAATGATATCACTGATTTGGGTTTTATAAGAATAATATCAAAATGAGTTTGTTTTGGAAATGGAAATGATATCGTATTTATGGGTTTGAAATGGTAAATTATATTTTGGGTTTTTAAGTACAAACTATTTTTAAAGACCGTGGTGTCATAATAACGTTTGGTTGTTGAAGAGACCGGGATCGGAAGTTGTCATACTCTCTGCCAACTCCGAAAACCACTTTAACAACCGGGTACGCGGTTGAGTTTCCAGAATGAAGTAGGATGGTAGCGGCGTTTCCTTTGAGGTAAATACGTGGACCCGACTCCCGTGAGTTGGCATAAGGTGGCTAAAACAGGAGCGATTCTCGGGCCAATGAGGTCATTCCTCTGATCGGACACTCCTCTTCGATACTATACTTTGACTTTGGATTGATTCGATGGCCACCTTTATTTTTGATTTTGGGGGGAGTTTGTTCGAGGTGGGCGGTAGCTGCGCGCTGCGCGTTTCCACCAGCCCGGATGCGTAATTGGTATATCTACCCTGGCATTGCCTAGTTGTGCCGTGTCACCTACCATACCGAGCCTTTACTACGAGTTTCTATTTGTGTCGTACCTATGGAGTATCCTCTGGTAGCTTCCCGATCAGGAGGTATTACGGTACTGTATAGACTATTCGCATTATTTTTGTTAAGGGCTATATGGGTAACCCCTTAACGCTATTAAAAAGTAAGTTTATTTTACAATTAGACACTATTATAATAGCGAAATATACTACATAGTAAAGAGTTTGACGGATCCTTAAGAGATGTAAATCCCGAGCATCTTTTGAGTTACTGCACTCACATTTATTTCAGTTAATTTAACTTACATAAGATCTTTTAGTTCTGACTCGAGTGTTTTGTCTTTTCAATTCGCTCGGGTCAGTCCGAGCGTTTCAGGATTTGAAAATTTAGCTCTGGTGGACGAAGACGAAGATTTGTGTTACTATTATCTAGTATATTATTCCACTACAACATTTAATTCCGCTGCATTGATATTTTGGTATGTGAACTCTGATATTTAATGTGTAAAGAAGAAGCAAATGTTTTGTAAACAGTTTTATGAACTATATATTAATTAATATATTTTATCCTTCCGCTGTGAGATTCTGTTTTCCTTCTTTTTCTCTTCTCTATTTTTTTTATTTACCCCTTAACAATCCGCCCTTCTGTACGGTTTTGAGTTGGCACGTGTGTCGATTTAAATCGCGCGAAAAGGGGGATGTTACAATAAGTAGGAAAGCTAAAGTTTTAGAATTCTTGCTAAGTAATAGGGTCGCCAGCAACTCGACCTAACATTATTGCAAAAATCCCCTATGGAGTTAGGTCGCTAGCGACCCATCCTACATGGATCGCTAGCGACCCACTGAAAAAGATATGAATGATGACATGATGATGATAAAAAATGCATATATACATTTAAAGGAAAAGAAGAAAGAAAGCTTCATCTATTCTTCTCAAGCTTGATTTATTACAATTGTTCATTATTTCAAACGGGAAACTACAAGTAGGAATGTGATACGTTGTGGAAAGCAAAAGTAATCAGAACCTAAGAAAGATGACCAACAACATTGGGATAGCATATTCGTAATGCTCTCATGCAATTTCTTGGAAATCAACAAATGGATATTGAAAGAAATGACTTCCAGAGTTCGCCTTGTTTACAACGAAGACATACTCTAAGGGGCAAATGTTGTCTATGTTTTTAATCTAGTAGAACCTTGTGTAGACTTTATGGTTCAAGGCTTAACCAGAAAAGCTAACACAAGGGATTGATAAGGGTCAAGCCATACGACTAAGATAACGATCGGGATCAACGAAGCTAAGAGATCGGCGCTCCTCTAGTCCAATCAGTAGGTGAATGTATGTAGCTGGTGACTAGCCATCAAAACATCACAACAATGATAAAAGGCTATGGGAACATCTCCAATTCCATACTCCAGAAATTCCTATGTGGTCGGATCATCAGTGACCCATGCCTCTCCTCAACCCTTCAAACAAACCTGCTATGAAACACAACAGAAAAAGCCAAGATGTTGGCCCGCTAAACGAACCAAGTCAATGGGTCGCCAGCGAGAGCTCGTATTGTGAGCCAAGGTCCCCCTAGGTCGTCCGTTACCTACCTGTGAGCTTATGAAGGCAGGCCTGGCCGAAAAGCTCTTCGATCTCTATAAATAGCATTCTACCTGCAACATAAAGAGGTCTTCTTCAGATTGTTTGCTGGAGCTCTGCTGAAACTATTCTTCACTCTCTACCTCCCTCACAACAATCTCCAAAGAAATACAACAATCTCAATATACCATGAACCTCCTCCAGTGAACCGTATGTGGTTTCTGGGGTGGTTACGGGTTCGAGTCATCTCTTATGAGTAAACTCTTCCCTTTTTCGGGTGCTCTAAAAAACCAAGTGCCGATTTTTGGAATGCTCAATATGGTTATTTAGGAAATGATCAAACAATACATATGAGCGGGGATCACCCCCAAACCATTTAAGTGGATGGATATCCTTATCATCTGTCCTAGAAGATCGAAAAAAATTTACACGTATAGTATAACACCTCTGATGGTAACTATACCATATAATTCCTGTTTTTCGCTTAGATATTTCTAGAGTTAAAATCCTCCAGTGTTAAGTAAGGAATATTTCCGTACCACCAAAATTAATAAGGATTACATATTTAGGCCAAGATTTGATAGCCGGTTATTTAACTATCAAATAAACAAACATTCAAAAAAAAAATTATGTTTCCTACAGAAATCACCGAGCCTGTTATACTAACCTTTCATTAGTTTACAATCATATCTCAAATACTTGGAAATCACTTCCATATACTTATCTCGACAGGATGAGTATATTCACAAACCGCTATATTTTCGATACTTAGAAAATATAACCATATACTTATCTCAATGGTATAAGTATATCCACAAACCATTTCACTTTCAAAACTTGGAAACTTGAAACTTCTTAAAATCAATATGGAAAGTACCGATTCGTATCGACTATAGATCACAGCTTACACAATGGTTACGTTGTTATCCAAGCGAATCCATAGTAAACTTTAGGCAATCTTTGTCCCTCGAATTACGCCATAAATATGCACCATCTTTTCTACATTTCTTTATTTTATAAATATTTTAGAATTTATTTATAAAGCTTCTTTATAAATTCTTAATCTAATTATAAACATTCTTTATAAATCTCAAAACCCAATTTATAAAACTTCTCCTCTCAAATTTAAAAACTCATTTATAAGTCCTTTTATAAATATCCAAAGTCATTTAAAAAATCCTTCCCATTTTTAATTCAATTCATTAATAGACTCTTTAAGTCAATAAGGTCCTCTTGATAAACCATAAGTAATTTAAAATAGATTTAAATAACAAATTATTATTTAAACATCCTTCTCTTTTAACTTAATCAATTTTTATTTAAAATAATAACTTTAGAATCTATTTAATAATATGTAAAATTAATTTCAAACACTATTATTGTGTTGATAAGTTAACTTAAAAACAATATTAGTATAATGACTAATAAATTTTAAAACACCATTAAAACAGGAATTAATTAACCTTAACTAATATAATGAAAATCAATTATCCTTTAAATTTAATAAATAACTTAAATCGAAATAATTAATCATCTTTAGTTAAAAATTAAAGTATTATTAAATCATTTTAAATAAGTAACTAAATTAAAATAAAAAACATCCTAAAAAATAATAACTAAATAGCTTTAAAATAATAATTAGACATTCATTAAGGAATAACCTTTAAGCATCATATTAGTAAAATAATTTACTTAAAACATTATTAAACAATTATAAATTATCTTTAAAATATTATTAATGAATAATTGTCCCTTTTAAAATCTTATTACTAAAATAAATTATTAAAATAAATTTCAAATTAAAATTTAACTTTGAAAAATTTGAAGGAGGCTTAACGATTAACCTGGTACTTATACAAGCTACCATATCACTCAATCTAACTTTTCATGTTAGTAACTGATACTCACATAATCAATGACAAAACAAATACTTTAACATTTAACCGTCATTGGTTAAATATTACTTATCCGGAGTTGCATGTCCATTTAGGACATAAAATCAAATGTCAAATCCATAAAGTAGCAGAACGAGGATTTATTCTGCTAATTAATTGTCGAATTAATTTAATTAGCAGAACGGTGTTCTACTCTGCTAAACTAATGTTCAATTACCGTATTTGATCCACTTTAACTCAATAGTATTTAATTTATCCAAACAAACATCGATAATTAATATATATAAATTTAAACGACGTTATTATTTAAAATAACGTGATTTAGAAATCTTTCTGTTTTCGTATATCGTAATTTTATACTTGTCCAAAATTATCAAAAGGTTTCACTATAATGTTGTACTCGTCCATACGAGTACAATGCAAAAATCAACATGTTAATCGAATTCCGAACAAGAAAGATTTCAATATTTTGAAGTTCAAACCATTATAAAACAAAATTTATTAAAAAGTTAAAATAGGATTCACACCTCAAAAGCAATATGGGTCGAGCCCAGTCAAAAACCATCCCGCACCAATCCTCTGCTATCATTTCTTCCCCAAACTTATGGTCACCCCCTATAAGCAACTCCAGACAAACAAAAAAACGATGGGCACACAATCATGCACGTGCACGTGACGTCGCCCACCGCTTCGATGCTTCCAGCCACCCATACAAGTGCCGCTCGCCATGCTCATCCCAATTGCCACCTCGTCAATGCCTCATAAATACCATTGTGAAAGTCAACCGTAACCCAAAACCCAAAAAATGTCCAGGCTCGAAAAACCCCTCGGCCATGCCCCCACGGCCATCGATTTCCCATGCCACTTATGCACATAGAACCCACACCCCTTATTCTATCTCCAAGCAAGTCGCGGCCCCGACGGGTAGTCTATCATCGTCACCGGTAGAGTGCGTTCAAACCTATCTCTAAATGTCCCTTAAACCCTACTCGAGCCAAATTCCCTCAGAATAAGCCGCTAGAGAAAAATTATTTTTCAAACGATTTTCGATCATCTCCTCCTCTACGATGATTTACTACCCTAAAAATACCAAACGACCACTAAAATTCATGATTCGATGCTACAGTCCCATCCATATCCTCCGTTCGTCAATCTGCGATCGTCGAAAATTGTCATTTTCTTAACTACTTGCTATTATTTGAGGATATCTCTCAAAATAATCGACGAAAACCCATGAAATTAATTTTAAAATAAACTAGATTCGATTACGAAAAACTTTTATGTTGAACATACTGTTTAATAATGAACAAATTGGAAGTGGTTGATTTTTAAAGCAAGTGGAAGAAGTTTATTTCACGGTTTGAAATGTTACATAGTGATGAATCAGAAGAAAAGATGTGTGTGTGTGTATGCACACACACAGAACCCATCCCTAAAGTAAGATCATGAAACCAAATTCATGAATGCAGTTCAATTAAAGGGGGACAAAGATACCAAAAGGAAGGACGAGCATGCAAAAGAGAAAAACCAAATTTCAGCTGAGGAAAAAAAAACAGTACACTATGTGTACTGGGTGTATGATGATTTTTTTATTTTTATTTTTTACGGTACGCCGCCACATAGTATTGCATCCGCGTACGAGCCACAAACGAAAGAAAAGAAAATTCGATCGCGCACAAAAGCTTGACACGATCAGAAAACAAGAATATAGTAGACAAGGTTATTTTATGTGTGAAGTTTCCTGAATGCCCACGTTTTCCATAAAATATGTCAAACGAGAATTTACTCATTTTCCAATTTAAAAATTGCCGAAAAATTCCATGATTAAAATAAAAATATGTCCTTAAAATCAGGTCCAAATTTGAAGCATAGATTTTATTATACTTTAATTCAAATCCAAATATCTAAATAAGTTAAATACTCAAATTTGTGGTCCCAAAATACAGGTCATTACACTCTTTCCCCTTTAAAAAGAATTTCGGCCCCGAAATTTTAATACATGAACAACCGATACTATTCATATGCCGCATGATGTTCATAGATCATCTATATACAGAAATCTGATTCGACGACTACTTGAATACATAACTTCATTTCCAAAATAGCATCGCTCACCGGATTTTCTAGTACGGACTCTGATCAGGCTCCTTCATTAGGAACATCTGCTCTCCTTATATAGTTATAGCTATGATAAAAAAAACCATAGTTCCATGTCTAGAACCCTCATCAAGTGCTTGCCATCAAAATCGAGTATTAAATCCTTATTTGGAACAGTGTAAATCACCTCAAAGCCTTGTACTCGAATGTTAGATCAACTATATGGAAAAGAAATGATCTACATCCATTCTACGTACTTATTTAAATAGTTATTCCTAATACCAATTCTACAACCAAAAAAATATTTATGAAAACATTTCCACAAAACATAGCGTAAGTTGTAAAACTTATAAAATTCTCCATCATACCCTAATGTTATACTCAACTTTTAGATTCAGACTTTATTTTGAATTTACTTATGAATTTTAGACGCCTGGTTTTATTCAAAACACCCTTTTGAAACGATACCATGTATATTGATTTATAGAATATATATATGTATATATGTATGTATGTATGTATCAAAATTTATACCATGACTGGGTATTACCAAGTAATATCACGCATTCCCTTACTAGAAGGAATATACTCCAGAGAAGCGCTTACCATCCAAATGAATCTCTTACCCATTTTTGGTTATTTTCGAGCCATTCGCATTAGTTAACTTAAAACCACTTCATTCTTTTCAACCCTTTTTTGAAGCAATACCAAAAATATATTTCCGGTGAAATATTTCAACGAAATATCCTATTTTAGTTCGCTTTGGATTTGTTCGGATTTGAACTCGTTCCAATTGTACAACGACAAACTGAATAATTTACTAACGCACAATACCATTCACCTAAGAAAACATCCAATCGTCACTTAGAAGATTATTCTAATCACCATAAAACAAATCGAGACTTATTTCCTAACCTAAACGCATAGCAATACACATTACTTTTAAATTCTCTTTTCTAAAAGAATTTATACTTTGAATATATTTTAGTAACCTATTATTACCATTTCCAGCATCATTCATAGTCTAAACTATCTCAATTAAAATTATTATTTTCTTTCTTCATAATCATTTGAAAAAATAATATATATTTTTACCTTATATGAAATCAAAACATACTTTTGGAATCAAATCAAAATTAGATTTATCTAAACAATTTTATAGCAAGGTCTCAATGGTAGCAACTGTCTACTTAGAAACTCGAAAATATTTTTAGATACTATAATTAATCCTTTAAACCCCGGAAACCATTTTGCTAAAATCACTGCGATTTAAACTCTCGAATTCCTTTTATTTATAAGGCACATTTAAAAAAATCAAATTTATAAAATTTATCCTTTTAATTGGAAACGTTCCTCAAAAATTTATTTTGAAAATATTCTATCTTCTTTATATAAATCATTTTTCAAACATTTATTTCAATAATATTTAAGTTTCTTTTAATAAACTTCTTTTAAAAAACCACAATTTAATATAACCAACTTAATATTCAGTTATTTCCAAATATTAGTTCAAAATATTCTAATTCCCTTTTAATAAAACAATATTTATTTAAACTTAATTTTTTATCAAATCAATCCTTTGTAAAAAAATTATTTCTAAAATATTCATTCCAAAATATTAAAATTTTTCTTTTAAATGAACAACCTTTAAAAATCAAATTTTAACCTAGTATTATCAACGATCGCCTTATATTCAAGTTGTGAAATTTATTTTACAAGGTACTCATTTCAATGTTTCCACAATTCCAATCCATCTAATTTAGGCCTCAAAACAAAGATTATAGATCGATGAACAAAAAATAGCCAATGCTTTGAACCAGGCGAGCATGGCTACTCAAAATCCTAGATGATAATGATGGAATATTGTCAGTTCCTAACAACGAAACAAAACCAAGAATAGCTATAATAAATTTTTGGGAAAGATACTTCTTTTATACAAAAAATATAATTCTGGGTAAAATTATTTCGTTTGCCCAGTTTAAAAATCAATATTGTGTCAGTTGGTCTTGTTCGAGTGTTTAGGAAATTCATATAATGTTGGCGTTATCACCAAACACATCGACTAGGACTCTTAAGCCACTCAACAAATCAAACAACACAATATAATTCATTTTTATGAAAATAACAAATACGCGCTCCTATATATACACTCTCAAACTCATCCTAGGGTCTCACTTACCCTTTCTCAAATGAGTAAACCTCACCAAAGCCTAGGTGTTCGCTCAATCTAAGCTCTGATACCAACTATAACGATCCAATTTTTCGTATAATTTAAGCGAACAAATAAACCAAACATGTCCAACCCAAAATGAAATGGAAAGGCGGATTGTTAGGGATAAAGAAAGAGAGAAGAAGACAAGAAGAAACTAAACAACGCAGTATCTCTCAACGGAATGAATAATCTATAATATGTAGCATATCTTTACAAAAAAACAAAACTGTAATTTTTGTACATACAGACATCAATCAGAGTATACTAACCTATTTCAGCCTAGACAGTTATAACAATATGTCCTCACTAATACTGAATAATATACAACAATGAATGCAACAGAAAAGTAACCATGTATGTGAATACGTCTCTAGGCCTCCAACTCCTCTCCTGAAGCTCCCAATATTCAGGTAAACCTGGAAATATGCTCGGTCTGACCCGAGCATTGTAGGAAAATAATGCTCGTGTCAGTCTAGTAAAACCAGCATGAGAACATAATCAAATGAATTCTCAAAGTTTAAAAACTTTCCAAAACAAAAGTACCTCGTAAGACCACGCCACACATAAACACGGAACCTATTATATCATAAATCCACGCCGCATATAAACACAGACAGTTTTTTATCATGCCTCACATAAACATGAACAGTTTTTTACCATGCTCGTGAGTGTATGTCATAGCATTACTAGATATATATAATCGAAAACCGATAAGACACGTTTGATAATTGTGTAGGATTTCGATGGAGGTTCCCTCAGTACTTCGAGGAACGATCCTCCTGTATAAGGATCAGAGATATCCTTCCGAACCAAGATTCATCCCTAGTGATGTACCATAGGAAAAACATACCCGGTCTCGCCAAGATCGAGTGCATCGCCCTATGCATGCAAAACAACTGTAGGTAACGTCTAGTTGGACCCGTGTCACGACCCGAAATTCAGCGTTCAAAAATCGACATCAAATACCTCACTTGTATTCGATTGTCAGAGATTCGAACGTCGAATTTCAGTTCAGATGGAGCTTATAACAACATTAGATGAATATAAACTATGGAAAATAAAGCTGCCAACATCAATATCCCAGATACAACATCGCAATATCATTACGACAACAACACCAACATCTGAGTATTTTTCAACATATACAACACAACTTCAAAATAGACCATCACGACATAACCACAAGTGATTGCATCCCAAGTGTCTTCAAATGAAATGAAATGATAGCGAACATCCAACTGAGAACCTTGAGATCTAAAAATTTTCAAAATATCTCCAAGTCAAAAAGTCTTCAAAAACCAGTAGCCTCCAAACCATACGACTTCAAAATCCAACTAGCACCAAAACACGGAAGACCTGCTACTAGGCTGCCCGTGTGGAAATTATGGGCAACCAGAGTTTAGAAAAGAAACAATAAACTCCGGGTCAGTCATGGGACTGGTATGAGTAAACAAAACTGTTGTTTGAAATAAAAGCAGTTCATTTTAAATCAAAAGCAAACAAAAGAATTTGAAAGAAATTCGCAATGCTTTTTGAAAATGAAACTGCTATAAGGCCTCCCGCCACACACACAATGCAAACGTAGACTTGGAGGAGATTTCTCCTTATGACAGTCAAAAATGTTTAATACGAGAATACACTTTAAATATTATTATTAGTGCATAGTGTGAAAACATTTTCGAAAGTATAATATTAATCTTAGCCAGCATACATACCATTATGGTATGCCTACTATAGCTACCATATTAGATGGCAGGTTCTACACTAAAATCGTACTGGGTTCATATTGGTAATTGGATTTCCAACAAATGGTCAGGCAAAGGAACTTCCTGGGCCACATGGGTACGCCTCTGGAGGGACGTACCGAGAACCTAACTGGATCTATGCCAATACAAGACCGGGTTACCTCTATAACTAGGTAACAACTACACGAGTATGCCATCCCCCGGTTGTAACCAACCTTTATCCGGGGCCCTAACAACAATAATCACAAAGTAATATATATATTTGCGATATCCACATAAGTTAAGTATATGGGCTCCATACCATGATACCACTTCTATCCAAAAGGAAATGCATATACCTTAAGGGGTGCTACCCCTAATAACCCTGCTGCATCTTTCCTGTTTTGACCATTATCGGGTTGTGAGGTTCGACGAAGTCTCGTTCACAAAGCTACGCTTTCGACAAAAGCCATGCTTTGATCAAAAAATGATCAGCAAATGATCATCAATACACAGCAGCACTTAGTGTGCCACACTACCAAATTGGGAGTATATCGCTAATAACCTTCAACTACATAACCTCTGAGCTTGTACGTCTCAGAGAAGGGTGTTATGCTAAGAGAATAAATTCTCCGACACCAACATATATGTATTTGAAAGAAATCGGCTTTATATCTCAAAGTGTAGTATCAGACACACGACCATACAAGTCTGTTCTGGGTTCGAACAGAACCGTAGGCACTTCGTCCAATAAAGGAAGAAGCCCTTGCAAATCCGGGCGTCCACAATCCCGATCGGACTTTCCATCACTTAGGGAATCCCTATACCGGAGCAACTCGGTGCAGAGATAATCAATAGGTTATCCTATTGTTTTCGAAGACACCCGGTCTTCACCACCGGTCTTCAATTGCTCTCTATTCGTCGAATCACTATTCGGAATGAGTTATATGACACGAAGGTCCTCTCCCAGCTAATTCGAATAGTGAGCGTCAATTTTAAAACATGTGGATACGTCATTCACAAAGATTCACAGGTTCGATGTGGGTTTCGGATAACCAACTGGAATCCGACTACCTGTCGCATCGAATTTCAAGTGTCGTTTTACAGGCAAAACGGGGTTTCGTATTCACATAGAAAATACAGGATCACAGCTCAGCACAAAGCAATTCATATCACGTAGCATCACAATTACAATCAGAGATGTCAATTAATACTCCTCATACAATAGTTATCAATCATATACAGCTACGATGAATCAATGGTGTAAATTAAACTAATTAATCATATAATTAATTTCATTCATCTTCTTTAATCAAGTTTAAAATATGAAGTTTAAATCTAAGTTTCATCAACTTAAATATTTAATAGTACGACCAGTCTTTCAATTCTCAGAAAGATGTATCATCTTTTAATAAATGTTGAGAATTTCAATTCCCAGAAAGACATGAAACATTAAATGGAACATTAAGAAAAGAACTTTTAAGTCGGGTTTTTTTAAAAACATCTTATTAATTACTTAATTAACAAATCTTAATCACTTGATTAATTAAGTTTAATTACACTTACTTACTTGATTAATGAATCCCTAATCATTAATTAAAAATCTAGTTAATGATCTTTTAGTTATAATTTAATTAATCTTAAATTAATTAACCTTAATTCTTAACCATTTATTAATCAAGTAAATCATTTTTCCTTAATTAATTTCTTAATCATTTCTTTATAATTACACTTATTAATTAAACTTAATTTCTTTAAATTAACTTAATCAAAATTAAGATATTAAAACATTAATTAAGATAAAACAGTTATCTATAAATGCTTTAATTACCCTTAACATATTTACAATCATTACCCTTTATAACTATCCCTACTTAATTAAATTATTAATTAAGTTTTTTTTAAATAAAACAATCATTTAACTTGATAAATTAAAGCTATCAAAACACAACTTTAAATAACTTAAATATCTATCAGTTTATAGTTTTAAAACTAATTTCAATTTGAATTTAAAACTTGTCTTTATATAAACCTTTAAAATAACTTTCAAAACTCGATTTCAAAATCATTTTAAATTTCTTAACAATGTTTAAATTTAACAAACTTTAAAACTTCTTAAAATATGTTTAAGAAAATTTTTATTAAAACATCAAGTAATTTATATAAATTTTAAACTAATTTCAAAAATTTTAAATTTCAAAAACAAGTTTTTAAAACCTTTTTAAAATCTTCTTAAAACTGTTTAACTGTTGTTGCTTCGGGTCAAACCCGTTGCTTACTCGAGTCAATCCCAAGTTCCCTTTCTTCCTATTTTTTTTACTTTGATTAAATTCAAGTTTAACAAAAATTACAGGTTTTCCCAACACAACATACTCGAGAACAAACTCGAGTTTCCCATGCCAAAACTCGAATGCGACTTCGAGACTTCCCACGAGCCAAAACTCTCTGACACGCATCCACCATCACGTGCACATGCACGTCGCCGTTCATCGCCTCCGACCAACGTCATCGCCTCCAGCAACTCATTCATCACCACAACAACCCAATTTGACGACCTAAACATTCATAGTCTCCACGAATCGAAATTGAGCATTACCGATGAACCTAAACCCAAAACCACCATCAACCAATTGCCTCGTCCCCATAGTTCCGACCACAAGAAGTCAGTCCCTTCCGGTCACACCTTGCTGAACCTCTACGCCACCAATCCCCAAAGCTACACCATGCTCGATCACCCTGAGACAAAGCACAGACCACAACTCGTGCTCCAACTAAAACTAGGGCTTGGAAACAATTTTCGATCACCGCCATCGCCACAGCCCTTTATAGCCTCAACCACCATTTTTCCCTGAACCCCCTTGGCCTCCCCCACCTCCAGTAACAACTCCAATCACCCCAGTTGCTCCATCTTCCAGAAATCACCAAAAATCAAATTTCCAGCAAAACCCAAATTTCCAGCAAAACCCAAATTTCTCATTCAATTCAACATCTTAAATTTCAGTTCTTGTTTTAAAAATCACAATCTTTAATGATGATTCAATACATATACATGAATCCACATAATTCAAAATTTTGTTTATTACATTTTATAAGTTTTCACTGCATATTCTAGTTTACAGGTAATTTCCAAGCTTATATTGTTAAAACTTGTTTTCATAATCAAAATGGAGTTTAACCTCAACTAATTTGTTTGAAAACCCTAATCTACAAAGTGTTTATATGGAATGTTTGAATTTTTGTTTATTTATAACACTTTGTATCAAGTATGAACAGAGAAGCACATTTTCAAGAATGCAGATTCAAATGCATTCCTACTTACAGATTTATGTACAACTACATGCAGGCATCATCAAAAAAACTTCTTTTTTTTAATTTTTTTATATTTTTACAATTTAAATCTTGTTGTTTTAAACAACCTTTGTTTGGACATCTCAAAATGAAAACTAACCAGAGAAGTAACAAACTGGTTTTGAATTCATTTTACACACTGCAGTTTCAAAAACAGAAGGGAATTGACATGCATACACATTGACACATTCCTACATATTTATGCAGTATTATCACAAACAAGCTTCATTATCACAGAAATTACTTCAGCAACAAAATTAACCTACTTAAAATTTAAATTAGTTGTTTACTCACCTGAAATTTTAGCAGAGTCAGATTCTTTCTGAAAATAAAAAAACTAAACTGTCTTTTTCTTCTTCTTCTTAACTTGATTTTTAAATTTGTTAGCTGCAACAAATTTGTATAAACTTGTTTAAATCTTTGATTTAATTTACTTATTTAATCTTTTAACAACAAAATAAAATAAATAAATTTACTTACACTTTAATCTTGGTTGAAACATAGGTGAAAATTCTGGCCTGCACCTTTAAAAGCTTGCGTCTGCTGAATTTTCTTTTATATGTTGATTCCTGGTTTTTTTTAACCTTGGAATCTCCCTGCTTGATTCTGTAGTATTAGTTGAAGAGTTGTATTATCCTTGAATTCCTTCTTTGGTCATAAGATATTGAGTGCAAAGCGTGATGCAGATTTATTTTCTTCCGAATTTTATTTCCTGATTTATCATTTGAGGAAATTATGTTTGTTCTTGATGATTGTTTTCTTCTTCTTTTTCTGATGTGAAGATTGCATAGAATTTTCTCATTGAAATGAATAAAAAGTAAGAGGAGAAGATGTTGTATAAGTTTATTTCCTTTTTCTAAAATTTACTTAAGAAAAAGAAATTGATAAAATGACACTTGTTACTTTTTCTTTCTCTCTTGAGTTACACTTGTCATCCTAGTTATTATTAGTTTAACACTTGTAATTAATTTTTTTCTTCTTTATTTATATTATATAAATTGTATTTAGACTTATATTTTCCCATTAACAAATATTAACTTTATATTAATGCATATTATCAAACGAAAGTGTTTTGAATTTTTTAAATACATATTATATAAATTGCATAGATATACATTTATAAATCAAATTATTTTACAAAACATTTATTATAAAAATTTAAATTCAAATTAAAAATCAAATTCAATATATGAATTTTCAAATTTACCCACATACGCACTAATACATATATATTCACATATATGAATCAAAATTTAGATTTAAATGATATTAAAACTGTTCGTATTTCAAATTTTTAAACTCAAAAGAGATTTGAAATTTTTATTCATTTAAATTATCACTTATTATTTATTTATTTTGCAACTTTTTAAATTATATTATAAAAGTTCAACAATAACCAAGTTTAAATTGATAAAATTTTGGTATGTTACAGATTTTCCCCCTTAAGAAAATTTCGTCCTCGAAATTTGAAAGAGAGAGAAAAGCAAACGAAGAATATTCGAATTCAGAAAAGAATAGAGAAATGGCTTACCAATTTAAGCCGAGATATCCACCCTGCATTTGGGATAAGACTTTTGCATACTGTCTTCCATCTCCCAAGTACAGTCCTTTGGATCACCGCTCCATTGCACTTTAACCAGTTTCACAATTTTGTTCCTTAATTGCTTTTCATCCCGATTAACAATCTTAATTGGTTCTCTTTTAACTATTAAATTTGATGTGATTTCTAGATCCTGCTGCGCTTCCTCTTCGATAATACTGTCTGGATCGGGCACGTACTTCCGAAGATGTGAAACGTGAAATACATCGTGTACGCCAGATAACCAGTTAGGTAGTTGCACTCGATATGCTAGAGGACCAATCCTTTCCAAAATAGGAAAAGGACCAATGTATCGCGGTGCCACTTACCAATTTTCCCAAGTCTTAACATAACCCGCATTGGAGATACTTTCAAGAAAACAGAATCTCCAACTTGAAATTCCAAAGCTCTTCTTCTGCGGTCGTAATAATTCTTCTGGCGACTCTGAGCAGTTATTAACTTCTTTCGAACAAAATCAACCTTTTAAGTGGCTTCCTTAATCATGTCTGGTTCAAGAATGAGTCTATTACTGGATTCAATCCAACATGCCGGTGTTCGACACCGTCGACCATATAAAGCCTCAAAAGGAGCCAATTTGATACTGGCTTGATAGCTGTTATTATATGAAAATTCGACCAAATGTAAATAGTCTTCCTAAGAACCACCAAAGTTGAGAATACAAGCTCGTAAAAGATCCTCTAATATTCGATTTATCCTTTCAGTCTGCCCATCAGACTGCGGGTGATAAGCAGTACTGAAATTTAGCTTTGTTCCCAACGTGGCCAGAAATGCTTCCCAAAATCTACTAGTGAAGATCGGGTCATGATCACTCACTATACTGCTCGGTATACCATGGTGACGGACAATCTCTTTGTTATATAGCTCAGCTAAACTTGCTGCTGCCGAGTGAATTTCACTGGAATGAAGTGAGTAGTTTTGGTTAGACGGTCCATTATAACCCAAATTGCTTCATTTTCCTTCTTGGTTCGTGGCAATCCGTCGATGAAATCCATCGATACCTGATCCCACTTCCATTTTGGTACCTCCAAAGGCTGGAGTAAACCTACCATCTTCTTCTGTTCGCTTTTTATTTGCTGACAGGTAGCATAGCAACTCATATGTATGGATATATCTCTTTTCATTGTCATCCACCAGAAGGTTCTTTTGATATCTTTATACATTTTATTAACTCCTAGATGGATACTGAGTTTTGACTTATGACATTCATCTAAAACTTCACGTTTTATTTCAGGGATATCAGGCACACATAACCTGCCTTTCAACCTTATTACTCTACTATGATTGGTTTCAAAACTAGTATCTTTGCCTCGAAAAATTTTCCCATAAATATCTCGAAGAAATTTGTCTTCATTTTGCTTGCTGGCGATTTTCTCAAGGAGAGTAGGAGTGACAACAAGATGAGCAAGAGTAGCATGCTTTCTACTTAAAGCATCATCGACTACATTGGCTTTACTGGGTGTATACATAAAATCTAGGTCATATGACGCTAGAAATTCTAACCATCGTTGTTGCCATAGATTTAAATCTTTCTGGGTGAAGAGATACTTTAAAGATTTGTGATCGGTGAATAATTCAAAATTTTCACCTAAAACAGAGAGAGTTCATTAAGTATATTTATTTAGTTAAGTTAAATTTCTTATATCGTTAAGAAAGCTGAAAAAGTTCTTACCCAGAAGATAGTGTCGCTAGATTTTCAAAGCAAAAATAACAGCTAAATGCTCCAAATCGTGTGTTGGGTAATCCCTCTCATGTGGGCGTAATTGTCTACTTGTGTAGGCAATTACTTTTCCATTTTGCATTAGTACCGCACCCAAACCGTCTCCACAAGCATCAGTATAGACGGATAACCCTTGGTTCTCGTTAACGAGCGCGAGAACGGGAGCGGTAGTTCATCTCCTTTTTAATTCCTGAAAAGCTTCATCACACTTTGGAGTCCAATCGAATTTAGCATTCTTCATTGTTAGCTTAGTCAGTGGACTGGCCAACTTAGAAAAATCATGGACAAACTTTCTATAATATCCCGCTAAACCCAGAAAACTTCGAACTTCTCTAGGAGTAGTGGGTCGCTTCCAGTCCAGAACTGCATAAATCTTGCTTGGATCAACAAAAATCCCTTTTTCTTTAATAATATGACCGAGAAATCTGACTTCTTTGACCCAAAAGTGATATTTAGAGAATTTAGCGAATAAGATATTCCTCCTCAATATCTTCAAAACAATTCTGAGATGTTCAGCATGCCCCTCTTCCGTTTTGGAGTAAATCAAGATATCATCAATAAATACAAGGACAAATTTGTTCAATACTTCTCGAAACACACGGGTCATTAAATCTACGAAATACGCAGGAGCATTGTTAGTCCGAAGGGTATGACTAACCATTCGCAGAACATGTTAGGACCCCTGAAGGCAGTTAAATGAACACAATCCTCGGCTATTCTCAGCTGATGGAATCCCTGAGCTAAATCCATCTTAGAAAAGAATCGAGCGCCATGAAGTTGATCGAATAGATCATCGATTCTAGGTAAAGGGAATCTGTTCTTGAGAGTTTGTTTATTGAGTTCGCGGTAATCAACACACAATCTCAAAGATCCGCCTGATTTAGCCACAAATATGACAGTTGAACCCCATTCGGAAACACTAGGACGAATCAATCCTTTTTCTAGCAAATCTCAAGTTTGATTGACTAATTCAATTCTTTCCCTAAATGCCATCCTGCGACTTGCGTGGACGACAGGACGGGCACTGGGTACTAAGTCAATTCGGAATTCTATTTCTCTGTATGGGGGTAAGGATTTCACTTCTTAAAATACATTGGAAAATTCCCGAACAACAGGTATAAACTCCAGACCGGGTTCAGGATATCCCAAAGTATACGTTAATTTATCTCTCTTTCGACTAGGATCCTCAGAAGAGATTTCAATAAAATTTCCAAGGTTTGTTTTGATCGAGATCGTTCGATTATTACAATCTAATTTGGCTTCATATTCTGTAAGCCAATCCATTCCGAGTAAAATTTCGAATTCATTAAAATCAAGAACAAAGAGACTGGTAGGGAATCAGTAAAAAGAATATGAGATAGGAATGTCTCTAAATCGTAGACAAAGGTTTGTAGGACCACCTACTGGGTTTTTCACACAAATTGGCTCGTCGACAAAATTAGGTTTAAGTTTTAATTCATTTACGGTTTGTTGGGAGATAAAGCTATGTGAAGCTCCCGTATCAAATAAAATTCTAACAACTTTATCATAAATAGTAACGTTACCTTCCAGGACACCTTTTCCTTTATCAGCTTTCGAAGTTGAAGGGTCTTCCTTTACCGCATAAATATTTGCCACCTTTGCTTGTTTCATCACTGGGCAATTCTTAACAACATGTCCAGGCTTGTGACAATTATAGCATTCTCTAACTCCTTGATCATTATTCGCAGGTTGTTCCTTCTTAACTTGCTTCTTCAGGTTTTTACAGTTGTTTAATGCCCCTTCTCTTGGCAATTGTAACAAGTTACATTTGTAGCCAAATTTCCTTGACTGCTCCTCTTATCCTTGCCTTGATGTGGCTTCTTGCCCCAAACTTCCTTTTCTTCCAATTCTGATTACTTGAATTTCCACTTTCCCTTGGAATCTCCTGCATATCCAGGGTGGAATTCCTATATCCCATATCAATAAGATCAGAAAAATATTCTTTGATGTGTGCTGTCATCCTTTCATGATACTTCTTGTTCATCCCACGAATGAACCTTTCATTTTTCTTTAGAGGCGTATTTACCAACTCTGGACCGAAACGAGATAATTCGTTGAACTTGTTTAAGTACTCCTCAAAAGACAAGCCTCCTTCCTTTAAGTCCATAAATTCTTGATACATTCGGGAAATTCCTACCGACGGCATATAGCTCTTTTCAAACACCTCTTTGAATCGACTCCATGTAAATTATTCTTCTGGTTCATCTATTGTGACAGTTTCCCACCAGGCTGAGGCTTCATCTTGTAGTTGCCAAGATGCAATGAGACGTATTTGATCATCTTGGAGCTTAAGCCCTTCAAAGATCTTTTCACATGATCTGATCCAAGCCTGGGCCTCAATAATTGACTCTTTGCCGTTAAACGGCCTACCACCAAGTCTTGAGAAGCTCTTATACAAATTAGCCAGATTTGGCTGAGGTTGAGTAGGCATAACTTCTTCCGCTGAAGGGGAAACTTGACTAGCTGTTGTAGCATTCCCTTGACCCCTACCTCTACCTCTTCGCCCGCTCATTCTTACTATCAGTAATGAGTAAGAAACTTGATTTAGATATTCAGACGAAATATCTTGAGGAATATCAGTAGTTAAAGGAAATAGACTAAGAAAATTTGAGGTTTCAGTCTCGGTTTATACTCATTCTAGGGTACACTTCACCCTATCTCTAATGAGCCATCTAATGTGTTATACTCCGTAGCTAAAGTTCTTACTCAACCTTTAGCTCTGATACCACTTGTCACGACCCAAAGTTCAGCGTTCAAAAATCGACATCAAATACCTCACTTGTATTCGACTGCCGGAGATTCGAACGTCGAATTTCAGTTCGGACGGAGCTTATAACAATATTAGATGATATAAACAACGGAAAATAAAACTGCCAACATCAATATCCCAGATACAACATCACAATATCATTACAACAACAACACCAACACCAGAGTATTTTTTTTACATATATAACACAACTTCAAAATAGACCATCACGACATAACCACAAGTGATTGCATCTCAAGAAAGTCTTCAAATGAAATGAAATGATAGCGAACATCCAACTAAGAACCTTGAGATCCAAAAAATTTCACAATATCTCCAAGTCAAAAAGTCTTCAAAAACTAGTAGCCTCCAAACCATACGACTTCAAAATCCAGCTAGCACCAAAACACGGAAGACCTGCTACTAGGCTGCCCGTGTAGAAATTATGGGCACCCAGAGTTTAGAAAAAAAAACAATAAACTCCGAGTCAATCAACAAAACAGTTGTTTGAAATAAAAGCAGTTTATTTTGGATCAAATACAAACAAAAAAATTTAAAACAAATTCGCAATGCTTTTTGAAAATGAAACTGCCATAATGCCTCCCGCCACACACACAATTCAAACGCAGACTTGGAGGAGATTTCTCCTTATGACAGTCAAAAATGCTTAATACGAAAAAACACTTTAAATATTATTATTAGTGCATAGTGTGAAAACATTTTCGAAAGTATAATATAAATCTTAGCGAGCATACGTACCATTATAATATGCCTACTATAGCTACCATATTAGATGGCAGGTTTTACAACTAAAACCATACTGGGTTCGTATTTGTAATTGGATTTCCAACAAATGGTCAGGCTAAGGAACTTCCTGGGCCACATGGGTACGCCTCTGGAGGGACGTCCCAAGAACCTAACCGGATCTTTGCCAACACAAGGCCGGTTTACCTCTATAACTAGGTAACTACTACACGAGTATGTCATCCCCAAGTTGTAACCAACCGTTATCCAGGGCCCCAACAACAATAATCACAAAGTAATATATATATTTGAGATATCCACATAAGCTAAGTATCTGGGCTCCATACCATGATACCACTTCTATCCAGAAGGAAATGCACATACCCTAAGGGGCGCTACCCCCAATAACCTTGCTGCATCTTTCTTGTTTCGACCATTACCGGGTTGTGAGGTTCGACGAAGTCTCGTCCAAAAAGCTACGCTTTCCACAAAAGCCATGCTTTGATCAACGAATGATCATCAAATGATCATCAATACACAGCACACTTAATGTGCCACACTACCAAATTGAGAGTATATCGCTGATAACCTTTAACTACATAACCTCTGAGCTCGTACGTCTCAGAGAAGGGTGTTAAGCTAAGAGGATAAATTCTCTGCCACCAACATATATGTATTTGAAAGAAATCAGCTTTATATCTCAAAGTGTAGTGTCAGACACACGACCATACAAGTCTGTTCCAGGTTCGAACAGAACCGAAGGCACTTCGTCTAATAAAGGAAGAAGCCCTTGCAAATCCGGACGTCCACAATCCCGATCGGACTTCCCATCACTTAGGGAATCCCTATACCAAAGCTACTCGGTGCAGAGACAATCAATAGGTTATCCTATTGTTTTCGAAGACACACGGTCTTCACCACCGGTCTTCAATTGCTCTCTATTCGTCGAATTACTATTCGGAATGGGTTATATGACACAAAGGTCCTCTCCCGGCTAATTCGAATAGTGAGCGTCAATTTTGAAAACATGTGGATATGTCATTCACAAAGATTCACAGGTTCGATGTGGGTTTCGGATAACCAACTGGAATCCGACTACCTGTCGCATCGAATTTCAAGTGCCGTTTTACGGGCAAAAAGGGGTTTCATATTCACATAGAAAACACAGGATCACAGCTTAGAACAAAGCAATTCTTATCACATAGCATCACAATTACAATCAGAGATGTCAATTAATACTCATCATACAATAGTTATCAATCATATACCGCTACGATGAATCAATGGTGTGAATTAAACTAATTAATCACATAATTAATTTCATTCATCATCTTTAATCAAGTTTAAAATATGAAGTTTAAATTTAAGTTTCATCATCTTTAATATTTAATAGTACGACCAGTCTTTCAATTCCCAGAAAGACGTAACATCATTTAATAAATCTTATTAATAAATGTTGAGAATTTCAATTCCCAGAAAGAAGTCTTACATTAAATGGAACATTAAGAAAAGAACTTTTAAGTCGGGTTTTTTTAAAACATCTTATTAATTACTTAATTAATAAATCTTAACCACTTGATTAATTAAGTTTAATTACACTTAATCACTTGATTAATGAATCCCTAATCATTAATTAAAAATCTAGTTAATGATCTTTTAATTACAATTTAATTAATCTTAAATTAATTAACCTTAATTCTTAACCATTTATTAATCAAGTAAATCATTTTTCCTTAATTAATTTCTTAATCATTTCTTTATAATTACACTAACTAATTAGACTTAATTTCTTTAAATTAACTTAATCAACATTAAGATATTAAACATTAATTAAGATAAAACATTTATCTATAAATGCTTTAATTACCCTTAACATATTTACAATCATTGCCCTTTATAACTATCCCTACTTAATTAAATTATTAATTAAGTTTTTTTTAAAATAAAACAGTCATTTAACTTGATAAATTAAAGTTATCGAAACACAACTTTAAATAACTTAAATATCTATCAATTTATAGTTTTAAAACTAATTTCAATTTGAATTTAAAACTTGTCTTTATATAATCCTTTAAAATTACTTTCAAAACTCGATTTCAAAATCATTTTAAAAATTCTTAACAATGTTTAAATTTAACAAACTTCAAAACTTCTTAAAATAAGTTTAAGAAAACATTTATTAAAACATCAAGTAATTTATATAAGTTTAAACTAATTTAAAAAAAATTAAATTTCAGAAACATGTTTCTAAAACCTTTTTAAAATCTTCTTAAAACTGTTTAATTGTTGCTGCTACGGGTCAAACCCGTTGCTTACTCGAGTCAATCCCGAGTTCCCTTTCTTCCTAATTTTTTTTACTTTGATTAAATTCAAGTTTAACAAAAACTACAGGTTTTCCCAACCCAACATACTCGAGAACAAGCTCGAGTTTCCCATGCCAAAACTCGAACGTGACTTCGAGACTTTCCACGAGCCAAAATTCTCTGACACGCATCCACCATTACGTGCACATGCATGCCTCCGTTAGTCGCCTCCGACCAAAGTCATCGCCTCCGGCAACTCATTCATCACCACAGCAAACCAATTCGACCACCTAAACATTCATACTCTCCACGAATCGAAATTGAGCATTACTGATGAACCCAAACCCAAAACGACCATCAGCCAATTGCCTCGCCCCCAAAGTTCCGACCACCAGAATTCAGTCCCTTCCGGTCACACCTTGCCGAACCTCTGCGCCACCAATCCCCAAAGCTACACCACGCTCGATCACCCTGAGATAAAGCATAGACCACAACTCGTGCTCCAACTAAAACTAGGGCTTGGAAACAATTTCCGATCACCGCCATCGCCACCGCCCCTTATAGCCTCAACCACCATTTTTCCCTGAACCCCCATAGCCTCCCCCACCTCCAGTAACAACTTCGATCACTCCAGTTGCTCCATCTTCCAGAAATCAACCAAAATCAAATTTCCAGCAAAACCCTAATTTCTCATTCAATTCAACATCCTAAATTTGATTTCTTGTTTTAAAAATAATAATCTTTAATGATGATCCAATACATATACATGAATCAACATAATTCAAAATTTTATTTATTACATTTTATAAGTTTTCACTGCATATTCTAGTTTACAGGTAATTTCCAAGCTTATATTGTTAAAACTTGTTTTCATAATCAAAATGGAGTTTAACCTCAACTAATTTGTTTGAAAACCCTAAGCTACAAAGTATTTAGATGGAATGTTTGAATTTTTGTTTATTTATAACACTCTGTAATCAAGTATGAACAGAGAAGCACATTTTCAAGAATGCAGATTCAAATGCATTCTTACTTCCAGATTTATGTACAACTACATGCAGGCATCATCAAAAAAACTTATTTTTTTATTTTTTCATATTTTTACAATTTAAATCTTGTTGTTTTAAACAACCTTTATTTGCACATCTCAACATGAAAACTAACCAGAGAAGTAACAAACTGGTTTTGAATTCATTTTACACACTGCAGTTTAAAAAACAGAAGGGAATTGACATGCATACACATTAACACATTCCTACATATTTATGCAGTATTATCACAAACAAGCTTCATTATCACAGAAATTACTTAAGCAACAAAATTAACATACTTAAAATTTAAATTAGTTGTTTACTCGCCTGAAATTTTAGCAGAGACGGAAAGACGTGAAACATTGATTTTTAAATTGGACTGTCTTTCTAAAAAAACCGGACTTTCGTTTTCTTCTTCTTCTTAGCTTGATTTTTAAATTTGTTAGCTGCATCAAATTTGTATAAACTTGTTTAAATCTTTGATTTACTTTACTTATTTAATCTTTTAACAACAAAATAAAATAAATAAATTTACTTACACTTTAATCTTAGTTGAAACAGAGGAGAAAATTCTGGCCTGCACCTTTAAAAGCTTGTGTCTGCTAATTTTTTTTTATATGTTGATTCCTGATTCTTTTTTTTATCATTGGAATCTCCCTGCTTGATTCTGTAGTATTAGTTGAAGAGTTGTATTATCCTTGAATTCCTTCTTTGGTCATAAGATATTGAGTGCAAAGCTTGCTGTAGATTTATTTTCTTCTGAATTTTGTTTCCTGATTTATCATTTGAGGAAATTATGTTTGTTCCTGATGATTTTTTTCTTCTCTTTTTTCTGATGTGAAGATTGCACAAAATTTTCTCTTTGAAATGAATAAAAAGTAAGAGGAGAAGATGTTGTATAAGTTTATTTCCTTTTTCTAAAAATTAATTAAGAAAAAGAAATCGATAAAATGACACTTGTTACTTTTTCTTTCTCTCTTGATTTACACTTGTCATCCTAGTTATTATTAGTTTAACACTTGTAATTAATTTTTTTTTCTTTATTTATATTATATAAATTGTATTTAGACTTATATTTTCCCATTAACAAATATTAACTTTATATTAGTGCATATTATCAAAAGAAAGTTTTTTGAATTTTTTAAATACGTATTATATAAATTGCATAGATATACATTTATAAATCAAATTATTTTACAAAACATTTATTATAAAAATTTAAATTCAAATTAAAAATCAACTTCAATATACGAATTTTCAAATTTACCCACATATGCACTAATACATATATATTCACATATATGAATCAAAATTTAGATTTAAATGATTTTAAAACTTTTAGTATATCAAAATTTTAAACTAATAAATTTGAAATTTTTATTCATTTAAATTATCACTTATTATTTATTTATTTTTCAACTTTTTAAATTATATTATAAAAGTTAAACAATAACCAAATTTAAATTGATAAAATTTTGGTATGTTACAACCCGGCTACACCTTATGGGTTTGCCAACCCTACTGGCCATGCCTCCTATCTATGGTTTTTGTCATTCCCGCTAATGAGGCTACGTTCGGCATTCTAGCTTACGCACCATCACCCAATAGATCATGGAATCCTGTATGGATTCCAATACCCCAATGGGTCTCGGAATCACACATGGATACCAACATCTCAATATATCATGAACCTCCTCCATAGGACCGTATGTGGTTTTTTGGGTTACGGGTTCAAGTCATCCCTTACGAGTACATTCTTCTGTTTCCCGGGTGCTCCATAAAACCAAACGCCGATTTTCGAAATGCTCAATACTAGTGAAATGATCAAATAATACATATGAGCGGGTATCACCCCCTAACCGTTTAAGTGGTGAGATTCCTTATCATCTGTCCTAGAAGAATGAAATGAGTTTACACATACAGTATAACACCTCTGATGGTAATTATACCATATAATCCCTATGTTTCCCTTAGATATTTTTAGAGTTAAAATCCTTTGGTGTTAAGTAGGGAATATTTCTATACCACCAAAATTAAGATAGATTGCATTTTAGACGAAGATTTGATAGTCGGTTATTTAACTATCAAATAAACAAACATTCCAAACAAAGATTACATTTCCCATGGAAATCACCGAGCCTCTTAAATTAATCTTTCATTAGTTTAAAATCATATCCCAAATACTTGGAAATCATTTTCGTATACTTATCTCAACATGATGAGTATATTCACAAACCGCTATATTTTCGATACTTAGAAAATATAACCATATACTTATCTCAATGGTTGATGTGTACGTAAATGTGCATATATTTACATTTATATTTTATCTATTTTTATTTAAATAAATGTCATGTTTAGGCATTTTAACACATTTAAAACCAAATTTAATTATTTTCAAATCATCATATATTCATCTACATTTAGGGGCAAAATAGTCATTTTTGTGCATGCGTTAATTTGGAACTTTTTATTTAGATATTTTTCATAATTTTTGTAGGAATTTGGATGCATATGGAAGAGGGTTTCATGAAGTTATATGCATGCACAAGAGAATACAAAGGAGGGTTGATGGAAATAATTAAAATGCATGATCATAGAGAACCCCTCCTACCCACTTACCTAAATCTACAATTAGATGCTAATGTACAACTAAGTGGAGGCTAAAGCTTTATGCACAATTTATGATGGATTAATTATTGACTAATGGTTACTCGGTGGCCACACTTTCCTAAGGGCATTTTGGGAAGCACCCTAAAAATTGAATTACGGTTTTATGCATGTATAGATAGCCCTTTTATGTCCATGTAAATATCTTTTACTCTGTTATTCTACTTAGGAAAATTAGCTAGCATGTTGTAAGCAGAATGTTTCATGAAATAAAAATGGCTTCCTAGCCTTTTTCTCTTCCCTTTTCTACTTGTTTTTATTTTTATGTTCATTTCTATTCTTATGCTCTCTTTCATTTCATGTTCATAGTTTAGATTTACATTTATGCGCTAGTTTAATTCATTTCCTTCTAGTAGTTAATCTTTTTTTCCATTTATTCTCTACTTTATTTTATTGTCAATGTTGAAATCTCTATATGTTGAAATGATAAAACAAATGAGAGACTAAACCCCTACAATTTATGGGTAATGAAGCTTTCTTTTATCATGTAGATTCAACATAAATTTTCTATGTATGATCTCTTTTGTGCTTTATGAGAAAATGGATATTTATATTTGTTTGTGTTTTATGTTGAATTTGATAGCCTACTTTGTTCATTACAAATAGACCATGCTTATCTCATTTATCAAAAATTGCCTCTTCATCTAAATATGATCATGGCAATGAAGTGAAGTTTTAATCAAATTTTGATGATCAATATTACTAATTAATAGTAAATAGATCATGTTTAAACTAGATTTTGGTTTCATTTTCTATGCCATGTTTCATGAGATTTAAAAAAGTAGGACAAGAGTTGTATTATAGTTTGATAGTTTGATTTGTGTTAAATTAATAACTCAAATATGCCATGCTTATGATAAATACATCACTAATCCTACTTAGATTAAAAAGAGATCATCATTTGATTTTATGTTGATTTATGTGAAAAATGTAAGAAAGTGGATTTGCCTCTAAATTGAATTTTAATATCATAGTTTTTAATCTCAACAACTGTGTAGCTATTTAGTTTTCAAAACAATCTCTACTTTTGGTTTAATTTGATTGATTAGAAATTTAAAATCTAACAATTCCCTACGGATCGACCCGTACTCGTTACGTACTAACTTTTGTACGTTGTGCACTTGCGGTTAAATTTTAATTTGAAATTTATCGGCGATTTTCTAATCCGATAAAAAACTCGTCGTTAAACGAGTTTTTGGCGCCGTTGTTGGTGAGTTGTTTTGATTTTAATTTTCTATTCTTCGAATTATTTTTGTTTGATTTTTATGTGTTTGTTTTGTGTGTTTGTGGTTGCTCTATTTCCATTTGCATTTGCATTTCATTTTTTTTAAATATACATAATTTCATTTTAAGAGAAAAAATTTCATTGAATTTATCAATTTACATTTCAATTTTCAATTACAATTCTATTTACAACTCAATTTCTTTTTACAAACTTGATTGCCAAAACTGTTCTATGCATTTCTCCCTCTTTGTTACTGTTTGTGCACAACTCTACAATAGTTCCAACCTTGGTGCCATACTCCAACTTTGCTGCCCTCCTCGACAAACTGACCACTACCTTCTCTGTGGTATCAAACTTTCTCCACTTTCTAAAACTTCACCCATCTTCTAAAAAATCCACCATCACACCACCACTATCTCTTACCACAATTACCTCTTCCTAATAACCCGAGCCACATTGCTTCCCCAAGCCATCAACTCCTTATCTCAACTGCCCTTGCCTGTCCCCGTCAAAAACATACATATTACCAAACCACCACCATATACAAACTGATAGCACAACCCGGCAACATACCCACACAATTGCCACTTGCAACAGCCTCTTCAACTCAGACATACCCATCGGTCTTTATACTGCACAACCACTCTATATCACCTACCACACAAAAGTCCAGCTACTTCAAGCATCATCTGCTCCTCCACTTTACCATTGTCGTACCCCCAACCGTGGAACAGTCGTATACCCAAATTTCCTCCCCCTGGCATCACACAAACTTCACCGACAATACAAGACAATCAACTCCACTTCAAACTTCCACTGTCACGTATCAACTCCAGACCATACCAGATATCACAGCCATAACTACCATCCAACAACCTGAAACAGCATCTCACCATCTTCATTCCACATCTTTATTCAATTGCACTTCAGTCATACTTCTATTTCCATCCACTGCCTTCATCACAGTGCTAAACTGTCAAAATTCATCAGTGTGCTTCTCCGACCATATAAAACTACAAATTCATCCACTACAACTTCAAATTCTCATCACCAAACAACGAACAACACTGACCATCCTCCATACAACAGCCATTACCAGTCACACTTCCCCGACTTCTGCCCTCACTAATTGCAGCCTGCTGCTACGACAAACTCTCAACCATCAGCCAGTTTTAATATAACCCCACAAAACAGTCAGTGTAGTTCAACCATCCTACATCCTGGCTTCACTGCCTGTCCTCTGCCTCAACATCACCAATACTGCCGCAACCACCATTCTACCAAAACAGCTCCGTCACCATTGACCACCCACAACAGTCCAACCAAGGCACATATTAAAACTTCAATTCACATTTTCCACCACTGCCTATCACTACCCCCAAACCACTGTTATACACCACACTTGAAACAGTCCTGACTGCACTACTACCTGTTTGCGTCAAAATTGGTCACAAACCCCAATACCGTGAAAGCACCAAGTATAAATTTAAATCAGCAATATTCCAAACACAAATCACAGATCACAGCAAACAGCAAGCAATAATCCAGAAATAATGAATAGAGACACAAGATTTATAGTGGTTCGGCTATCTCCGGCCTACGTCCACTTCAAAGTTTTATCATCTTATTGATTATCCCTTCCCGGTTACAGATGATTACAACAGTAGTAATGAAGAATTTCGAGTACAATAGTTATATCGAAGTGTAGAAATGAATCCGGTAGAGCCTGGACGTCCAATAACCAAAGGTCCTTTTTCTATAGGCTTCAGGAGGCTATTTATATGCGTAGGAGGCTGAGATCGAGCTAAAACTTCAGGAGACTTCTTCTGGCACGTGAGTGGGCCCACGCGACCGACCCCACCAAGTTTCGACTCGATCTGTGATCGATACGAAATGATTTCGTATCCATCAAAAAATGATCCAATCGAGCTGAAACTTGGCACGAACATTCCTTACCTTGTATACAAGCTGGTGTGAAAATTTCATTGCATTTGGATCATCGGTTTGGGAGATATGATCGACACGAGCTGATGTTCTTCGTGGACTGCAGATTTTGAATCCATGCTTTCGCATCCATCTTCTTCGACTCGATTAGAAGCGCGTGCGCATCGATGATGTGGCGCTACTTTCCAGGCCAGATTCAGAGTTCGTACCGAGTTGAAGGTTTCTTCCTTCGAACCATGCATGTCCTTAGCCGCTTTGAATGCTTCTCCGCTTGATTCGCACTCGCATCCATAATTCGCGTTCATTCGTGCCGATAATTTCGCTTCGCATCTGTATCCAACTACGCATCGTACCATTCTTCGTATCGATTTCAGGATGGTGTTTTGTATCGATCTATCTGATCGATACAAAATAATGTTATGCGAGACGATCGATACGAAAAACGCATGAAAGGTATGGATACGAAGCTAGATACGAATGAAGCCTTACCTGATGGATACGAGCGAGGCCTTACCTGATGGACACGAACTTCGATAGCCCCCCATGGATACGAAAGCGCCAAAGTCCTTTTACTATCAATACGAGAGTATCGATTCAAAACATACCACCTCTTCCCATCCTGACCGATACGAAACCATTGAGTTGTGTCCATGATGATCGATATGAACAGTATCGATTTGAAGTCCTTCTCCCTGCTCTACCTTTGATCGATACGAACACTATCGTGTCGAACCAAAACCTGATCGATGCGAACCCCATCGAGTCGAACTTCTGCCGATCGATACGAAGACGATCGATACGAAACACCAACTACCTGATCGATACGAAACGTATTGATACGAACCATCCCTGCTGATCGATGCGAAATGCATCGATACGAACCGTGCCTTGCACGCCTCAATCCATCCATATCTTATGCATACGACCTCCGATTGATCTGAAATTTGAAGCATATCCTCTCCTAGTCCTTATCATCATCTATGGTTTCTCGGTCCCGATCGGAGCTCAACCAAATTTTAACGACATCGATTGCAGACTTGATTCCAATCGATCTCCAATCCCAATATCCATCATTCCTTGCCAATTTGTTGATATTCCAGCCTTGACCAAAAGGTGGGATAACATTTTCCCCCCAAAACATGCCTTGTGATAAGAAGGCGTGTTTTGAGTAGTTCCCAATCCGATATCCAAAGTCCATAGCCAATTCCATATCCATCCAAACTCGATGACCAAGCTTTTAATCCATCCTTATCCAATAGCCAATAACCGAATCCAGGACCTCTCCGGGTCGATATCCAAATCCATAACCTCTCCGGGCTCTTGCCAAGCGCAATCCACACCTGACGACCGTGGTCCAGTGTCCCTGGACATCGAGCTAACCTCTCTGGGTTCTTGCCAAGCGCAATCCACACTTGACGACCGTGGTCCAGTGCCCCTGGACTTTGTACAATGCCATGGCTTAAGTCCTAAGTCGAATCCTGGTCCCTCCGGACCCTTGTTGAGCATAGTGCATACTCAACGACCTGAAACAATAATCGATAATATATGGCCTAAGTCCTAGGCCGAATCCTGGTCACTCCGGACTCTTGATGAGCATAGTCCATACTCAGCGATCTGAAAATAACAATTGATAATACAGGGCCTAACTCCTAGGCCGAATCCTTGTCTCTTCGGACCCTTGTTGAGCATAGTCCATACTCAATGACCTGAATGAATCAATTTACCACGTTCGGGCAAAGCAACTCACCCCTTGCCAGGCATAATCCATACCCGAAGACCTTTTATCAAAAACTAGATAAAAATCCAATCAAAATCCAATCCAAAATCGAATCCAAAATCCAAATCAAAACCGAAAAATCAGATATCCAAACCAGCACCCAAAAACAAAAACAATCATCCAAAGGAAAATACGAATAAGAAAGCAAACAAAACAAGGAGTTCAATCCAAACTCCAAAACCAAACCAAAAAAATCAGTGTCCAATCCGAAAGAAAAAGACAAATTTCAAAAACCATAGCATCGCGGTTTATCATCATTCAGAGCATGCCTAGGGGCTATCTCCGTCCCCATACATGTTTAAATGACTTTTCCGTTTGCCAGTAGCTTGTTACTTATTTCATATTATCCTGGTCAATGGATAATCAATCGATCGTCATTCCTGGGCCTCACATCATCACGGTGTGAGGTAGTCGGTGGTTGCTCCTGCTCCACCGCTGCATTCCATGCCCCAACATACTGCCTCAGTTGTCCATTCCTCACATGCTCCTCAATTATGTCCTTTAAATGCCTGCAGCTGTTGGTGTCATGTCTGTTTAAGTCGTGAAAGAGACAATGCCTTCCTGATGCCCTTTCCCATTCAGATGGTTCTCTCCTTGCCGGCCTTCGGTAAGGAAGGTGATTCTGAGTTTCCAAATAAATCCGCTCCAACATCTCATTCAATCCTGTGTATGTGGAAAACTTTGGATCCTTCCATCGCTTCCTAGCTTTTCCAGAATCATCATCCAACTTCCTCTTTCCTTTATCTTTATCCGAACCTCTACTGGATGGTCCTCCATCCTCAGTTGCATTTACCTCCTTCAACTTTAAATCCATACTCGAATCTTCTTGCCGAAGGAACCTTTCGGCTTGGTGAAAGAATTCCTCGAGATCCTATAGGGATCTCGTATCAAAGGTACCTTAAAGTCCGAATCCTCTCTGACTCCTGACACTGCCGCCATCAAAACCATCGATGGATCCGGCCGATCCACCGAAGCGACCGCCGCATTGAATCGGGTTGGAAAAGCCCTAAGTGATTCATCCATCCTTTGCTTTACCGATGTCAATGTCATTACGTTCTTTGGCCTCTTGATATGAACCCTAAACTGCCCCAAAACCTATCCACCAATTCCCTCCAAGTCCTGATAGATCCTTCACCCAGCTGCCTAAACCACATTGCAGCTAAGTCCGTCAAGTATAAAGGGAAGCATCGGGCCATTACTTCCTCCGATGCCCCCACACCTCCATGTGTCTGGTGTACCTCATCAAGTGATCAGTTGGGTCTGCCTTGCCATCGTGTACCTCCACGCTAGGTAACTTAAACTTAGGTGGATTCTGAGCCATCCTTATTTCCCGAGCGAATGGACTCCTGTTCACCCCTTCCAAGTCTCTATTGGTCAAGCCACCTCGCACAGTTTTCCTGATGATCTCCACTAATCCAGTATTGTCTGTCAGGGGTTGCCCCCATGCTCCCGAGGGAACTCCGGCACATATTCTTCATGTGGCTCATTGGCAGCAACATTGGCCCTAGCCTGTTGAACTCCTTCCAAAAGTCCTCCTGCGTTAGATCCTGTGGGCCTGCACCCAAGCCCCTGTTGATTGCCTTCTGGTTCTGTATCCTGTCCTGCATTGGGTTCCATAACCTTGGCTCCTTGTTCCATATCTACAGTCGCTGTAGCTGTTCTTAAGTTCTGCGTCCCTGCAGCTCTCATCTGCTCAAGGAAAGTCTGCATCATCTCCTGTTGACTTATCAACAATCTCTCTTGCAAAGAATTTTCCACAGCTTCCATTTCATCCCTGGTGACATAGACGGAAGCTTGTCCTTCTCCTGCTCCAAAGGATGCCTCCTGGCTTCCTCCTTGTTGGCTTCTTTCAGCCCTCTGCCTTCTACCGTTTTGTCTAGTCATTTCCTCTAATTCTGAAATCTACAAGCTTTTCAAATTCTAACTTCAATCCGATGTAGCGGGTGATAGTCCTCTCCGTGAAAGCACCAAAGTGTTTGCGCCAAAATTGGTCACAAACCCCAAATACCATGAAAGCACCAAGTATAAATTTAAATCAGCAATATTCCAAACACACATCACAGATCACAGCAAACAGCAAGCAATAATCCAGAAATAATGAATAGAGACACAAGATTTATAGTGATTCGGCTATCTCCGTCCTACGTCCACTTCAAAGTTTTATCCTTTTATTGATTATCCTTCCTGGTTACAGATGATTACACTAGTAGTAATGAAGAATTTCGAGTACAATAGTTATATCGAAGTGTAGAATTGAATCCGGCAGAGTCTGGATGTCTAATAGCCAAAGGTCCTTTTTCTGTAGGCTTGAGGAGGCTATTTATAGGCGTAGGAGGCTGAGATCGAGCTAAAACTTTGGGAGACTTATTCTGGCACATGAATGGGCCCACGTGACCGACCCCTCCAAGTTTCGACTCAATCTGTGATCGATACGAAATGATTTCGTATCCATCAAAAATTGATCCAATCGAGCTGAAACTTGGCATGAACATTCCTTACCTTGTATGCAAGCTGCTGTGAAAATTTCGTTGCATTTGGATCAGCGGTTTGGAAGATATGATCGATACGAGCTGATGTTCTTCGTGGACTGCAGATTTCGAATCCATGCTTTCGCATCCATCTTCTTCGACTCGATTAGAAGCGCGTGCGCATCGATGACGTGGCGCTACTTCCCAGGCCAGATCCTGAATTCTTGCCGAGTTGAAGGTTTCTTCCTTCGAACCATGCATGTCCTTAGCCGCTTTGAATGCTTCTCCGCTTGATTCGCGCTTGTATCCGTAATTCGCGTTCATTCGTGCCGATAATTTCGCTTCGCTTCTGTATCCAACTGCGCATCGTACCGTTCTTCGTATCGATTTCAGCAAGGTGTTTCGTATCGATCTATCCGATCGATACAAAATAATGTTATGTGAGGCGATCAATACGAAAAACGCACGAAAGGTATGGATATGAAGCTAGATACGAACGAAGCCTTACATGATGGATACGAGCGAGGCCTTACCTGATGTACACGAACTTCGATAGCCTCCCATGGATACGAAAGCGCCAAAGTCCTTTTACTATCGATATGAGAGTGTCGATTCGAAACATACCACCTCTTTCCAACCTGACCGATACGAAACCATTGAGTTGTGTCCATGATGATCGATACGAACAGTATCGATTCGAAGTTCTTATCCCTGCTCTGCCTTTGATCGATACGAACACTATCGAGTCGAACCAAAACCTGATTGATACGGACCCTATCGAGTCGAACTTCTGCCGATCGATACGAAACACCAACTACATGATCGATACGAAACGTATCGATATGAACCATCCCTACTGATCGATGCGAAATGCATCGATACGAACCATGCCTTGCACGCCTCAATCCATCCATATCTTATGCATATGACCTCCGATTGATCTGAAACTTGAAGCATAGCCTCTCCTAGTCCTTATCATCATCTATGGTTTCTTCGTCTCGATTGGAGCTCAACCAAATTTTAACGATATAGATTGCAGCCTTGATTCCAATCGATCTCCAATCCCAATATCCATCATTCCTTGCCAATTTGTTGATATTCCAGCCTTGACCAAAAGGTGGGATAACACTACGCTCCTCTGCCGCGAACATTCTCATATCTGACCGTCCACTGTTCTTCATTTCAAATCACTTCTATATCAACTACACTGCTACCCACCTCTGCATACTCCATACATTCTCCCTGCCTCCCACCTTAACACTGTCAACATTGTCACGCATTCAACCACCTACTGATACTACTACATCACCGAACTCCACTACCAACGACTTCAACATCACACTTGACCTTGCCTTCCAGAACACTTACAGCTTTACAAAAAATAACCGCCTGCATACATTTCAACTCCACCAACAATTTCAAATTGCACAAGCTCTCCTACAACCGCCTCCGACCACTTAAATCGCTTCAACAAATCTACCACAACTATCCTTGTACATTCACTTTCATTCCACCTTACTACAAACTTCTCTGAACCATCACCTTCTGACCTCCTATAACCAGCAATAACATTATCCTATCCATACAACCTTCTGCATACAAACAACTCACCTAACCATCACATATCCCCTTCTCAAATACAAACAGTCACTGCTCCCTCTTCCAGTCAAGCATACCAAGGCCTTGCTCCCCAGTACATCATTGTCACAGCCCCATCATCACATACTAACCACTGGAATCTCCTCCAACCTGCTACCGCGACCTTACAGTAACTCCAAAACAACTCTCCACTTCAATCAACCTACCATCATCACTGTCAAAACCAATCTCTACCACCACAATACTTCTTCACCAGAAAAAAAAACTGTTGAATTTCAACACACCTCAAACTGCAACTACATAAACACATACAATTCATACTCACCGGTGCACTCAACTTCTTTGTACACCCATACTTCAGCTACCAACCATCCGGCATAATCGAACGACACTGCTACCAAAATCGCCCAACCTGAAGCTCTACTTCAACTGGCAACCAGAACAGCAACCAATTCGACCTCGAACAACCACATATTCCATCAGCGCAACCCAATCGAACACCTGCTATTCGAATCGAATGGTCGTACGAATAAGTTTGGCCGCGAGAATTTCAAATTGATTTGGGTTGCGAGAAGTTGATCAACAATTTTTTTTGAGAGGAGCATGTTAAAGACTTAGGCAACTGATAAATTAGTTTTAAACAAGGCATTATTGGGCCGGGTAGGGTTGTTGAACGGGCTGAGTCTTATAATTATTTTTTGTGTATACTCCTTTGTTTTGATTTGCTTTGGCTTTGATTTGCTTTTTTTTTGCTTTTGTCTTGATTTTCACTTAAGAAAACAGTTGTTCTGTTTAGTATCTCTTAAAAAGAAGTTTGCTTTCTTTTAATTTTATTTTGTTTTTCTTAAAAAAACAAGTTTTCAATTGTTTTTAGTAGTTTTGTTTTTCACTTGTTTTATTTTCTTGATATATATGTGTGTGTATATATAAATTGTATATATATATATATATATCTTGGTTTTATTTTCAGGTTGTAGGAAATAAAAGAAAGAATTGCTTGCTAAAATTGCTCAGCTTGCTTGGTCTAAAAAAATCGCCGCTTAAAAATAAATTCTAAACGCTTTGGTATCGTGTCATTTTTCCTTGTTTTTATTTTATTTACGTTGTTTGTTGCTTGCATTTATATATAAAAAAATTCAAAATCCAAAAACGAAAAAAATTCATTTTTAGTTGCATTGTAAATTCACGTTTAATTTTTGTTTTGCATTCATCTCATCTTATTTTCTTTTCTAAGGGCAATACCCCAATTCACATAAGGTGGGCAATTTCATCACCCTTTCCTTAGCCCACAATCACATTTCATCGTAGAATTTGACTAATAATAAAGATTAGACATTCGACTTAAGGGTGTCGTGAGCTCATCTAGGGCTTATATCTTCAAAAAAAATTTCTTTGAATAATTTTATTTCTCGGTGTCTAGGCTACGGCAGAGTAATAACCATTTATAAATATTACGGCGATTCGTAAATATTATAGTGGTTGTTCCTCTAAAGTAACTTAAATCTTCGGTTGCATTGCGGTGATTCGTGGTGCACCGATAACCCATGCTTGTTACTTGGCTGAGAAATATTTTTTTTGATTTAATACATAGTGTGATTATATAATTTTGGGTTAGGAGCTACTAAGAACAGAAAATTGTAATTAAGTCCCTTTCATTTATTTAGTTGCATTAGTTCATGCATATTTAAAAAAACAAAAATCCAAAATCCAAAATCCAAAAAATTTGTAAATTTTACTTTACTTAGTTTTTAACCAAAAAAAATCGTGTTTCCTTTCCTTTGAAAATTTTCAATCATAAACAAAAAATCCAGTAAAAAATTTAAAATCTTTCAAAAAGAAAAAAATTTAAAATTCAAAAACAAAAACAAAAAAATAAAATCCCCATTTTGTAAAAAAAATTCCTTTGGGAAAATATTTGAAAATCTAAAAACTTAAAAAGAAATACAAAAAAATATAATTTTTTTTGAAAAGCCAAAAATCAAACTTCTCTTTTGAAAATAAATTTCACTTGTTAAGTAGTTTCCTTCCTTGTAAAAAAAACAATTTTTCACTTCAATTTTTAGATTTTGTTTCATTCTCTAAACTCGTTTCTATTTTTTTCTCTTCTCAACTTTCACTTGTGCATGAGTGCTTGGACTCATGGCACAACAACAAATCGTTGGACTCACGACTCAACAACTAATTGTTTAACTCAAACAGACAAGCCTACCGAAATAGCGAACGAGAACTCCCCTCGAACTCTTATGGATAGAATCTTTCCCGTTAGGTTTCTATTCCATCTTGCATCATGTTACCCACCCATACGGGTAACCATTTCAAAACTCACTAGAACCATATTGCCACGCTTCCAAAATTTGGCAATTCCGAGCATGATAACCCATACGTTTTCTTGACTAAATTCGAAAAAGTTTGCGCAACCATTAAACTCCAAAAACTTTCTGATGATGTAATCAAACTCCGATTAATTCCATTCGCTCTTACGGGTTATGCTGAAAAATGGTTGTACAGCTTATCATCGAACTTAATTAAGACTTGGGAAGAATTTGTAAATGCTTTCTTAAAAAAGTTCTACCCTTTGGAAAACGAGTAGAATCCGAAACAAAATAGTAAATTTTCATCAACTCATGGGAGAACCATTCGGAGAATATTTTGAAAGATTCAAAGAGTTTTTAATAAAATGTCCACACCATAACTTTGAAAAATGGACGATTTGCCAAATCTTATACGATGGACTCGAAAACAGCTCACGAACCATGCTTGAATCAATGTGACAAGGCAACTTTCTTGCATAACATTACGATGGTGCTTGGTAATTTCATGAAAACCTCATCAAAAAATAATCCCAATGGGAACGTTCGAATGAAAAATCAATTTACTCACGATTGAGTGCACACTCAATAGGATCATCTTTTGCTTTGGAAGCTAAGATCGTGATTAAAAAATTCGATAACATTTTCTCCTCGAATCAAATGAACCAAGCTTCCTAACTGATGTGTTATAAATGCAACGATCCTAATCATATAGCCGATCAGTGTCTCAATTCTGTCGAACAATTCAATGCTTTCAATAAAGCCAAAAACGGCTCGTTTTCTCCAACGTAAAATCCTGGTTGAAGAGGTCATCCGAATTTTTCTTGCAACCAGAACAATCCCAACACAAATATGATTCGTCCTAATTTCCAAGCATTCTTGAATAATCCATCTCATAATCAACCACAACAATCAAATTTTCAACCAAATTCTATTCATCCTCCCTAAGACGATAAACGTTTAAGTTCGCTTGAGAAAACTCTTGAAATGTTGGCTAAAAAAACTACTCAAAGCCTTCAATCAAATAGCAATTTACAAAATTTGTTGACCTCATATATGCAAAACACAAACCAATCAACTACAAAACTCGAAATGTAAATGCGTCAATTAGCCACATCTGTAAGTGAATGCGAACGAGGAACATTCCCAAGCCAGCCCATTCTAAATCCCAGATATCAAAATGCAAATTCAAATCAAGCCCATGTTGTTCAAGATAGCGATGTCACCCAGTTGAATGCTATCACAACTTTATGTTCCAGTAAACAAATATATAATCAAGTTGTTAATCCAAACGATTTACCCGAAACCTCTCTCAACACTTCTAGAAAAACAAATGAATCAGAATAGAACGTGGAGCCAATAGTCGAGTCGAATGCCAATAAAAATTATTCTTCTTCTACTCGAGTAGTCCTGCCTACCGAGTATCGTGTTCCATTTCCACATCGTCTTCGACCAAACAAACACTCAGACATAAGGAAAAGATGTTGAAATTTTTTTAACAAGTCAAAGTTAACATTCTGCTTCTTGACATCGTTCATCAAGTCCCAACGTACGCGAAATTTCTTAAGGACTTTTGCACCCAAAAGCGACACACTCTAGTGCCCAAAAAGTCTTCTTAGCCGCCAGTTTGAGCAAAGTCTGGTCCTAATCCATGCCTGTCAAATACAAAGATCCTGGATGCACTACGATTTCGTGTACAATTGGAGACAAGATGATTAACAAATGCTTGATAGACTTAAGTGCAAGTGTCAGTTTGATTCCATATTCAATGTACAAACAATTAGGCTTAGGTGAGCTCAAACCCACAAAGGTCATGCTTCAATTCGCCGATCATTCCATTAAGAAGCCCGTAGGAGAAATCGAGGATATGCTAATTCGAGTAGGGTAATTCATATTCCTCGTTGATTTTATCATTCTCGAAACACAACCCGTGACAAATCCCGCAAGTCAAATTCCATTGATTTTAAGCCGACCATTCTTAACCATCTCAATTGCCCTAATCAATTGTCGTAATGGTTCAATAAAAATCTCTTTTGAAAAAATAAATTTGGATCTTTATATTTTCAATCTTGAAAGCCAATCGAATGAACCTCGTGGCCAGACGTTGGAAGTTAGTGCCAGTCACGAAAACTTCGAAAACAAGACAGTTGATCTTAACGACGAATGCGAAGCTGAGTGCGAAAATTGTTTCATGAAATAGATAATGAGATTGAATACACTCTTCCTTTTGAATCACTTCCAGTTGAGTCCGAATCTCAACCCGATTCGTTGATCGAGAAACTCCTGAATTGGGACCTTAAACAACTTCCCGATCACCTTAAGTACGTATACTTAGGTGATGACGAAACGTTGCCCATTATAATTTCCGCAACCCTCTCTCTTGATCAAGAAACCTCCTTACTTTCTATACTTTCGAAAAACAGAGAAGTAATTGGGTGGTCCATTACCTATATTAATGGAATTTGCCCTGCTATTGTCTAACATCGCATTCACTTAATCAGCGATGCCAAGCCTGTTTATGACATCCGACGAAGGCTTAATCCAAAAATGAAAGATGTGTTTCATGATGGAATTTTTAAATTTGTCGACAACGAAATCATTTACCCAACCTCTGATAGTTCATGGGTTAGTCCAATTCATGTCGTGCCTAAAAAGCCTGGGCTAACCGTTGTCAAAAACGATTCAAACGAACTTATTCCAACTCGTACTCAAATAGGTTGGCGTGTTTGCATTGACTATCGAAAACTAAATGCCGCAACATGTAAAGATCACTTCCCTCTTCCTTTCGTCAACCAAATGCTCGAACGTTTAGCCAGCCACGAATTCTACTGCTTCCATAACGTTTATTCTGGCTATTACCAAATCCAATCGCTCCCGAAGATCAAGAGAAAATGACTTTCACGTGCCCATTCGATACCTCTGCTTATCGACATATGCCATTCAGACTTTGTAACGCTCCTGCTACTTTCCAACGATGCATGATTGGCAATTTTTCTGACATGATTGAATGCTTTCTAGAAATTTTTATGGACGATTTCTATATCTTTGGCGATTCTTTTTCCCAATGTTTACATCATCCCGAGTTGGTTCTAAATCGATGTAATGAAAAACATTTGACTTTGAATTGGGAAAAATGCCACTTTATGGTAAAACTAGGCATAGTCCTTGGACATATCATCTCAAATAAAGGCATGAGGTAGATAAAGCAAAAGTTGGCGTAATTACAAACCTACCCATTCCCAAATCTGTTAAGGACATTCGATCATTTCTAGGACACGCTGGCTTTTACCGACGCTTTGTGAAAGACTTTATTAAAATCGCTCGTCCTTTGACGACTCTCCTCGGAAAAGACGTTCCATTCGATTTCAACTCCGAGTGTATCTCTTCTTTTGAATGTCTTAAAAAAGAACTCATTTCAGCTCCAATCATTTGCACACCCAATTGGGATCTCCCATTTGAAATAATGTGTGATGCTTCGAACTTTGCAGTTGGTGCTGTCTTAGGACAACACATCAACAAGATCCTTCACGTTATCTACTACACTAGCATGTCTTTGAGCGACGCTTAACTTAACTACACAACCATTGAAAATGAGCTTCAAGTGGTAGTTTTTGCTCTCAAAAAATTCCGAAAATATTTGATCAGGTCACACATTACTGTATACACGGACCATTCTACGCTTCGATATCTCTTCGCTATAAAGGATGCTAAATCTCGCTTGATTCGTTGGATCCTTTTATTACAAGAGTTTGATCTCAAGGACAAAAAATGATCCAGTAAAGTCATAGCCAATCACTTATCTCTTCTTCCGAATGCACCATCTTCTTTGCCAATCAATGAAAACTTCCCCAACGAACAACTTCTCTCAATTTCTATTGATCTATGGTACGCTGATACAGTGAACTACTTAGTCACTAAAGAAACTCAGGCATCTTAGTCGAAACGGGACAAATACAAATTCATGTCCCAAGTGAAATATTTCTATTGGGACGATCCATAATTGTTCAAATATTGCCCCAACCAAATCATCCGACGTTGTATTATGGATAATGAGATTAGGAGTGTTCTTTAATTTTGCCACGATCAAGCGTGCAGTGGACACTTCGGTCCTCGAAAAGTTGCGAAAAAAGTGCTTCACTGTGGTTTTTATTGGCCTTCTCTTTTCGAAGACTCGTTCGAATTTTTCAAAACTTGTGATCGACGTCAAATGCTTGGCGAGATATGATGCCTTTGAACCCCATTCTTATGATTAAATCTATGATGTTTAGGGTATCGACTTTCTGCGACCTTTTTCCAATTCTTTTGGAAACTTGTGTATCCTTCTCGCTGTCGATTATGACTTAAAATGGGTCGAAGCCATTCCTTGCAAAACCAACGACCATAGAATTGTTGTGAAATTTTTCAAAGAAAATATGTTTTCGAGGCTCGGCACACCTCACACAATAATCAGTGATAACGGAACTGCAATCGATCTTTTGAAACATTAATGAAGAAATACTCGATAACCCACAAGTTAACCACTCCATATCATCCTCAAACTTGTGGGCAAGTTGAAGTTCCAAATCGATAAATAAAACAAATCTTGGAGAAAACTATTAACAAAAATTGAAAAGATTGGTCTTAGAAATTGACCGATGCGTTTTGGGCTTACCGTACTGCTTTTAGAACTAACCTTGGGATGTCCCTATTTCGTTTAGTTTACGGTAAAGTTTGCCACTTGCCCGTTGAAATCAAACATAAAGCATTTTGGGCAATAAAGAACTTAAACTTTGATCTAAAAAAGCTGGCGAGAACCGAAAACTAGAACTCAACGAACTAGAAGAACTTACAAATAACGCGTGTGAAAACGAACTTTTTTTAAAAGAAAGAACCGAAGTTTTTCATGACAAGTCAATCCTAAGGAAAACGTTTTCGTCTAACTAGAAAGTTCTTTTATATGACTCAAGACTTCATTTATTCCCGAAGAAACTTAAATTAAGATGGACCGAACCATTTTTGGTACAAACTGTTTTTCCACATGGTGCCGTAGAAACAGAAACCCTAGGGATGGATCGATTTTCAAAGTCAACGGTCATCATTTGAACCCTTTATTAGAATTGCCCTGTAACCAAGAGGAGAAGCTCATGATTCTTCATGAGCCAAGCTACGTCTAGTAAGAATGTTAACCCTCTTTTGTAAATATGTACATATTTTTCCCCGTTACACTTATTATATCGTGCATTGACTGTGGGGCACAGTTAAATATTAAGTGTGGAAGGGACTCTCATTTTCATTTTTTAGTTTTATGGCATTTTTGAATTTTCATTGTCTTTTAACTAAAAAAATCTCAAAATTCTAAATCTCAAAAACATTTTCTCTTTAGTATTTTGATTTATTTTTGAAGAAACACTATAGGATAAGTATAACTTTTGGTTAATAAACTGAAATTTTTGAAAATTTATTTGTCTTAACAAAAATAAAAATGAAGTTTGATTACAAATAACAATGGTTTAACTAGTATATAAGAAGATTCATATGTGTTAATTATGAAATATATTCAAAATGAAAATCTTTGTTTAAAAAAGTGGTAAATTTAAAGTAAAGGATATAATATTTTTATCTTCTAAGTTAAATGGTGCTAAGATGATTTTGCGAAACTCCCTCTTTTCAGAAAAAAAGAAAAAATAATATAATTTTTTTGTATATATTTATATAATTTTAACACCTAGAGTCATGTGTTCATACTCGTATGTTCACTTGCCATGCTCTATACCCTTCTCACATAAGCCCAAAAGGCAGTGCACGATCGGTATATCTGACCTCAGTTTATCTGGGTTACGTGTATGTGTATAAAAATTCTTTTTAATAATGCCTATAGTCGATAATTGTTCACACTTGCCTGTTCACTCACCATGCTCTGTATTCGCCTCACCTCAATTCGCAAGGTAGTGCATGGGTAATATATCTGGCCACAGGTTACCTGAGTTAGGCATATGTAAATATTGTTAATATTAATAAAAAATACCAAATAAGAGAGAGTAAGCAATTGAAATCCAAGCACCATTTTAACGTGTTTGATTTGATTTATTATTGGAAAGAAATGAAAATGCCACTTTGATAAACTTTGGTAATCAACTAATGATCCATTTCATAGTTATACTATATTATCGACCGAAGCAACTAGCTAAACTATAGCCCATTTGTTTTGCTAACGTCATTTTTATTAGAAAGTTTGACAAGCAAACGACTTAAATTTCAAGAAAATGGCCAAAACCTATATTTAACTTATTTATGTTAATTTAAAAGTAAATCATTCTATCACAACCCACTTTTTTTTACAGATTTAACTGGCCTTTAACCACACTCATCAGCCAAATCGCACGGATAGGCGGAGAGTAAAAGAAAGAAGGTTGGTAGATAACAGAAGAAAGTAGAAGGAAAATAGAACAACATAGAATCTCACAGTGGAATGGATAATCTATAATATAGAACAAGTCTTTACACAAAACAAAAGTGTAACTTAAAACATATACAGACATCAATCAGAGTATACATCTATTCTGCAAGGACATTTACAACAATCTATCCTCACAATTGCTGATAAACACAACCAAATGCAACTGAATAAAATCATTTACGAGAATATGTCTCTGGCATTCGAGCTCCTCTTCCAAAGCTCCCATTCTTCCCGCTAAACCTGGAAATATGCTCAATCCGACCCGATCATATAGGAAAAACCACGCTCGGGTCAGTTTGGTAAAACTAGCACGAGGAAACACGCTCGATTTGAATTACTAAAGCTTAAAAACAACCTTTGAAAATCAAAGGTATCTCGTAATCCCATGCCACAAATAAAAACGATGGGTTTTTACCTTACGATAACCAAAATATTTCATACCAAAATCCTCTGATATTATGATTGTGTCTAAGTACAAATACTTATTCAAATAGCTATAATTGTTACATTTATTAAATTCCAGCAATACTAAGCTCTACAATCAAAACCGTAAAGGCACGTATTGGAGAATGATTCCAACTGAATGACTAGGCGCTAGGGTACTACCTGTCATAGAACACGTCTAGAACATCTTGCCGAGGATCACACTGGGACCCCCAACTACACAAGACAAGACCACCCCTAAAACTGGATAGCCCGGATAAGATTACCACGCGGTTGGGATCATCAACTGCTACCCAGCCGAATAGAAGGGACTCTAGATAGGGGTAACCTTACCCTACTTGGGTGCGACCCAATTAGCCTTGTTGCATCTCCCCTGATTTTCAGTCATTCCTGGTTGATAACACTCGAGGCTAAGCGTTACCATTTAGAAATATTCGCTTAGAATGCTCATTGTTCTCCAACGACAATGCACTGATAGCATTCATCCATACAAGTCCGTTCCCGGTCCGAACGGAGCCAAAAGCACTATTCCTATTACATCCATTTTGGAATCACGCTTAGGATTAGTAGCGATTAGCCCTTTCACTTCACTACTCCATCTTTGACTCCAAGCTCTTGTCTTCATTCCGAAAATGTACTCATTAGATAGAAATGGTTTCAGATCACAAATTCGATCCCGGTCACTTCGAAACAATATTCGCCATTTCCCGGTAAATTCAAACCCGGTTTTTTAGGAAATAAACAGACAAAAATAAGATTGGAGACCACCTCCTAACCGTTACTGGATGGATTTCCTTAAAACATTCTAGAAGAACAAAACGAGTTTATACTACAGTAGAGCACCTTGAACGGTAACTGCACTGTATAATTCACGAGATTCCTCTATATATTTCCAAAGTTATATTTGAGTCCAGATTTGATAGTCGGTTATTTAACTATCAAATACACAATCAATTCAACCAAAGTTTCATTTTCCATTGCAAACATTAAGCCTTATTTAATTTAAAATTCCAACAAATTAAAATTACTTAATCAATAGCGTAAGCTTATCTCACTAGATAAGTATATTCACGAGACCATTCGTTTTCAAAAATTTTGGAAAAACCTTTTAAAGTAAAATCTGGAAGCACCACCGCGGTATCAACCTATGGATCACAGCTCAATGGTTACGTCTTTATCCCAGAGAAACTCGGAACTTAGCTGCATGCACTCACTGCCTCTAATTTGCGCCACGCGAGTATACCATTTACTTTTCGAAAACTTCTTTTAATAAATTTTCCAAAAATAACACTTATAAAGTTTCAATATGAATTTTACAAGTTCATATTTAAGTAAAATACTCTTTTATAAAAGTTTACTATATAATATATTATATAGAAAATAATAAATATTTGATAAATATGTCTTTGAAATAAAAATACTTTAATAATAATTTGCACTAAAGTAAAAATTAACTTTTAAACAACCACTATAAATTAACTTTTTAATCAATAGTTATTATACCTTAAACAATTTAGATAATCAATAACTTTAAAACAGAAATTAATACTTTTATAAAAATTTTAAAAATAATAAATTAATTACTTTAAATCATCACCAAAATATTTACCACTTAACTTTAAAACATCATCAATAAATAAACATTTCTTAAACAAATCCTGGGTTCAAAGTCAACCCAAATCGAAAAAGAAGGCTTAACCATCCCAATGTTAATTAATCAAGCTACCATTCACTTTTATAACAGTCCAGAATAACCAATACAGATATTCATATTAATTAGCAGATCGGGGTTTTATTTCTGCTGGTAAATGTTCCCTACAGAAATATTCAGTAATAACAGTAGAACTGTGACTTATTCTGCCAATAAGGGTTCAATTTAAAATAATTAGCAGAATGGTGTTTTATTCCGCTAATCAGATGTTAAAACATCATAATTAAAATAAAATAACTGGTCATTATTATTATCTGGCAAAACACTTCAAAAAACCGGGTCATATAAATTCAAAGATGATATTATTTTAAATTGATTGTTTAAAATTTTATCTGTTTCAAATGACTATAAAATTTCACTAGTTTCGAATAGACAATGTATCGTACGATGGCGTAATATTTGTCGATACAAAAACGTCGCAACGATTCTCACGTAACGGAATTCGTGTGAATGTGTTATGATATTTCGAAATCTTGCTATATATGAAAGTATAATTTTTAAACATTTCAAACTATTCTATTATTTATTTACCTTCATTCATTTTATGTTTTCCAATGTATATAATTTAAACATTCACAAAATGATTCCTTCCACCCTCATCCCTTTTGAACTGAGCCTAGCCCAACCCCTCTAGTTCTTTTTATTTTAAAACAAACGAGCCAAAGCCCACTTCACTTACCAACACAAAACCGCTTCCCTTCTCACTCCTTCCCTCTCTCACTTTCCTTCATCCCTAAAAAAAGAACTTTGCATTTTAGACCACCCAACTCCAACCCGCTTCCATGCACGCATATCGATCCAACCCAATCTTTGATCGACAAACCCAACTCCTCAGTTGGCAACACCAAGTTTTCCCTCACCTTCTCCTGAGTACTCGAGAAACAAAAGAAGAAAACTACGCCGTGCACCGCGTCCACATGCACGAGCCATTCCAACCATAGTTTGACCATTCGAGGCCACCCGCAGATCCCCCTACCCAAACTCGACCACCTCCTCCCCTTGTTCCACCACCGATCATCCTCGGATGAAAAACGACATGAGTCAAGGCGAAAACACACGGCAGCGAAAACGAACATGACCGGAAACGAAGCTTCCACGACCACCTCACGCCGCTATAACGCCTACCGCCACCACCATCGTAACCCCCATGTTCCTTCCTTTCTCCCCGCTAGCTCCGGCCAGGCTCGGTCCTATGCGTCACCCTCAAAATCACCGCGTTCGACCTAGATCAAGACCCTTCCTTAAACCCTAAAATCACCATTCCGCCCCAAAACAATGTCTAATTCCAAATTTATCCACGGTGAACCTCTTCCCCTTGACCCCACCCTCCTACTTGACCAAGCCACACCTCCCTTTAGCGAGCCGAACACCGGAAAAAGTTTTTAAATGGAAAACGTTCATCTTTGTATCCCTATATTTCTGGGTTACTACAATCATAATTTTTTTTGTTAAAAATCCTATTTTTGGATGCTTATCATATTATGACTTTGAATCGATGATTAGAACTCGTTGGTTTTTGTCGAAAGTTGGGCTGTCTATTGAAATTTAAACGTATCTCACTACATACTCTATGAAAAGCAACCACACTAATTTTAGTACAATCTATGCTCGATAACGATCGTTTCACAAGTTTACACCATCATAAAAAATGAATCAGATTTAGAGATATTGATTTTCAAGGACTGGGCATGTATAAAATTTTAGCTATGTTTATATACATAACAAAGTGTGAAAACATTTCCAGGTTTTTTTTTTAAATTTATTCTCACCTTCTATATGCTTTGATCGTTGAAACTTCAAGTTGGATTTTAATTCTTTGATCTGAAACCTTGAAATATGGAAAGGACTTGCTTTGGTTTTGAACAGAGGATGCTTTACAGGCTTCTTCTTTTATTTTCCTTCTCATGGTTCTTAGTTTACAGATTTAAAAACTGAAGCCCATACTCAGATACAAGCCTATATATATGCATATAAGTACCATACGAAATAAATTCTGGCTTAAGAGATTTCCAGCCTGCACAAAGATTTGTACCATGTTCTTTTGTGATGGATTGAAAGGAGTTTTTGGTGGCTGACATGAGAAATGACATGGAGTTGAAAGGAACTTAAACCCATGTCTTGTTTTTTTGCTATTTTAGATCAGGAAAGCTATTGTAATTTATAAATATGTTTATATTTGATTTTTCTCATTTGCTTTATTTCATATTTTATTTTTCTTACTAGCTTTTTTTACTGAGTTGATATGTTATGAATACATTATCCTTTCCAAAAACCACTAATTTACTTTTACTTGATTTTTTAACATCCCTTCATATACATATACATATATGTCTTGGAACTAGAATTATAAAAATGGTTTAAGGCAATGTTAATGTTTACATATTTATACATACTTACCTTAATACAATTCAAAGTAAAAATGGAAACTTTGTTATTTTGTTTTAAGGGTATAAAATAGCAATTTTCAAATCATTTCTTTGTTAATGATCTTCCTTTTGGAATGGTCCTTTAGCTTTTCTTATTCATACCATATACATTTTCATATATATTTCTCCTTTCATTTTTCAATAAAAAAATATATTACCTTTTTAATTGATACATATATGCATTAACGTTATTTAAAGTCTTAAACTCTCCAAGATTCGTCAATAAATGATTTGTACTAATATGTATATAGGTACATAGGAAAAATATAGTTTTAAATTCTCCTATTTAAAATTCACTACATTGTTCATAAACCAAAATTATCTCTATTTATAATATTTCCTTTTTCTTTTTCAGCTTATGAATTATAGGGCAAAAAAATCATTGCCTTGAATATAAACCAAAATAATTTCTATTATTTCCGATATATATATATATATATATATATATATATATAAACTTGTTGTCCCAAATGCATTCATACATATATACACATATATATAAGCAATTCCTATTAAATTGATCTCCTATTTTATAAACAAAAATCTAGAAATTCAAATATCATTCTTTTTTGAAAACCGTAAAATATTATCAACTGTTGTTAACTAGATTTTTATTGATTAAAATACCATGTTATTGAATATTAAAAATTAATATTCAAAAATTGAGACGTTAAAAATCCCGGGTCGTTACGTTCCTTCCCCCTTAAAAGAATTTCGTCCTCGAAATTTTAAACAATAGAACATAGTACTAACCAAATTTTAATTTATTAACAAATTGATAAACACCGATATCACACAAGTTAATATATAATTTCATATATATCCCAAAATATCCGTTACATCTAGTACCAATTAGAATGCTTCCACAATCACCATCATCACACATACATACATACATACATACATACATACATACATACATACATACATATTTATATTGTCATACCAACATCTATTGAGATACTGACTGAAGTACATCTTAACAATCATGACATCTATTGGCTATCCACAAATATTAATAGGGCATACCCTATTAAGAGACCACTAAACCCAAACCCACACTCACTACAGACTCTCCCCATTCGAGTCCTCCACTTTGAGTGCCTTCAATTCTATAGACTCCACATCATTATCTGCAGCCCATGCAAATACTGGGCTTGGCTCCCTCTGAAAATAATCCCTATTTGAAACCGGCTCATCTTCGACTTCACCTATTTCCCAGACGGCAGCATCATCGTTCTTATTCGGGTTCTCCCTTTGCTTCAAATTCTTCCTCATCCCCAAATTCCTGCTCTCTATCTTCGAGTTCTTCCTCGTTCTCGAACTCTTCTTCATCATCGAATTCCTCCTCAGCCGCCTCTTCTATTTCTTCCTTGGGATCTTCCTCTTGATACGGAGGCTGCTCGAAGGCTCTATTTTCTTCGCTACTCTTCCTCATATATCGATGGCCCGTTACGATCCTTCGGCATCCTTCTGACCAAGTCATAATTGCCATCTCTCCTAGCCTACGAAAGTGCTCCCCCTCGATTGATACTACGAGTTCTCTACAATCAATTAAATGAGCCAAGAACGAGATACTAAGGTTTCAAGAGTTCATATATACTAAAGAGTACATATATAGGTTCATACTTCAATATCTTTCCCTTTTCAAATTTCTATTATTCAAAACTTTACAAATCATTTAACTTCAAAAATTTATTTTCGACAATTTTTTTGAAATCACCAGGGTTTTTAATTCCCAGATATCCCTTTTATAAATCAATTATTATAAAATTAGCTTTATCTATGGAAAAATCTACCTAAAATATTTATCTTAAAAATATCCCAAATTCCTTTAGTAAACAAAAATTTAGTAAAAATCCACATTTCCCAAAGTTCCTATCTTACAAAACTCAGATCACTAAGGGGATATTAAAAAGGGGCAGGCAAATAAAGGATACTCAAAGCTAATGATTATGACAACTTAATCCTAGATGATAAATATTATCATCACTTACCAAACAACACCTTCGAATACTATATATTTGAAAATCATGTCTTTTATATAAAAATATTTTTTGAGCAAAATTATTTCTTTTACCCCTTAAAACAATATTGTGTTCATTGGCCTTGTTCAAGTGTTTAGAGATCCCTATCAATAACGTTAGCTACTCGTATTGAACAAAACCCATATGCCACTCAACAGACCAATTAACCTAATACAAAACATTTTTATATCGCAAACAAATACACGTTCTCGTATAAATATATATGCTCGGACTAATTCAAGGGTATTCCAGACCCTATCTCTAATGTTTAACCCCACCAAAGCCTAGGTATTCGCTCAACCTAAGCTCTGATACCACGATGTCATGACCCACTTTTCCATACAGATTTAACTGACCTTTAACCACACTCATCAGCCAAATAGCACAGAAAGGCAGATAGTATAAGAAAAAAGGTTGGTAGAAGATAAAAGTTAGTAGGAAAAAATAGAACAACAAAAAATCTCACAGCGGAGAGGATAATCTATAATATATAACAGGTCTTTACACAAACCAAACTGTAACTTAAAACATATACAAACATCATTCAGACTATACATCTATTCAGCATGGACAGTTATAACACATTGTCCTCACAATTGCTGATAAACGCAACCAAATGTAACTTAATAAAATCATCTATGAGAATATGTCTCTGGCCTTCCAGCTCCTCTCCTAAAGCTCCTATTCTTCCCGCTTAACCTGGAAATATGCTCGGTCTGACCCGAGTATATTGGAAAAACCATGCTCGGGTCAGTCTGGTAAAACCTGCGTGAGGAAACATGCTCAACTTCAATCACTAAAGTTAAAAAAATCCTTTCAAAATCAAAGGTATCTCGTAAGTCCACGCCACACATAAACATGATGGGTCTTCACCTTATGATAGCCAAAACATTTTATATCAAAATCCTTTGATATGATAATAGTGTCTAAGTACAAATATTTATTCAAATAGCTGAAATTGTTACATTAGTTAAATTCTAGCAATACTAGGCTCTACAATCAAAACCATAAAGGCACGTATTGAAGAATGGATTCCAACTGAATGACTAGGCACTAGGGTAATGCCTATCACCGTACACGTCTAGAACAACATACCGAGGATCACTCCGGGACCCCCTGCTACACGAGACCGGACGACCCCTAAAACTGGATAGCCCGAATAAGATTACCCGGTGATTAGGATCAACAACCGCCACATAGCCAAATAAAAGAGACTCTAGATAGGAGTAACCTTACCCAACTTGGGTGCGACCCACTTAAACTTGCTGCATCTCCCCTGATTTTTAGACATTCTCGGTTGATGAGGCTCGAGGCTAAGCGTTAACTTTTTAGAAATATTTACTTAGAATGCTCATTGTCCTCCAATGATAATGCACTGATAACATTCATCCATACAAGTTCGTTCCCAGTCCGAACGGAGTCGAAGGCACTATTCCTACTACATCCATTTTGGAATCTCCCTCAGGATTAGTAGCGATTAGCCCTTGCACTTCACCGCTCCATGTTCGACTCCAAGCTCTTGTTTTCATTTCGAAAACGTACTCGTTGGATCGAAGTGGTTTTTGGATAGCAAATCTGATCCCAGTCTCTTCGAAACAATGTTCTCCATTTCTCGGTAAATTCAAACCCGGTTCTTTAGGAAAAAACGGACGAAAATAAGATCGGAGATCTCCTCCTAACCGTTAGTGGATGGATTTCCTTATAGCGTCCTATGAGAACAAAACGAGTTTATATGTACAGTACAACACCTCGAACGGTAACCGCACCATATGATTCCCGAGTTACCTCTAGATATTCCCAAAGTTGTATTTGGGTCCAGATTTGATAATCGGTTATTTAACTATCAAATAAACAATTAATTCAACCAAAGTTTCATTTCCCATTGCAAATATTAAGCATTATTTAATTTAAAATTCCAATAAATTAAATTTACTTATTCAATAGCATATGCTTATTTCACGGATAAGTATAATCACGAGACCATTCGTATTCAAAATTATTGGAAAACCCTTTTAAAGTAAAATCAGGTAACATCACCGCGGTATCAAGCCATGGATCGCCGCATTTTGGTTACGTCTCTATCCCAGAGAAATTGAAGACTTAGCTGCAGGCACTCACTGCCTTCGATTTACTCCACACGAGTATACCATTTACTTTTCGAAGACTTCGTTTAATAAATTTTTCTCAAAATAATACTTATAAAGTTTCAATATAAATTTTCCAAGTTCTAATTTAAGTAAAATACTCTTTTATATAAAAGTTCACTATATAATGTACTATTTTAAATAAAAACATAAATATTTGATAAATTTGTCTTTGAAATAAAAATACTTTAATACTAATTTGCACTAAAGTAAAAATTAACTTTTAAACAACCACTATAAATTAACATTTTAATCAATAGTTATTATACTTAAACAATTTAGACAATCAATAACTATAAACTAGAAATTAAAACTTTTATAAAAAATTAAAGAATAATGAATTAATTACTTTAAATCATCACTAAAATATTTACCAGTTAACTATGAAACATCATCGATAAAAATAATTATTTTTTAAACAAATCCTGGATTCAAAGTCAACCCAAATCGGAAAAGAAGGCTTAACCATCCCAATAGTACTTACTCAAGCTACCAATAAATTTTATAATCGTCGAGAATAACCAATACAGATATTCATATTAATCAGCTTTTATCAATGAATTCAACATCATACTGCCCAATATAATTATCAGGAAAATAAGTGGATGTCCATATAAATAAAATAGCAGATCAAGATTATATTTCTGCTGGTAAATTTTCACAACAGATATAATCATTAATAACTGCATAATTTTGACTTATTTTGCCAACAGGTGTTCAATTTAAATAATTAGCGGAACAGTGTTTTATTTCGCTAACCAGATGTTAAATCATCATAATAAAAATAAATAACTCATAATTTTTATTATCTGGAAAAACACTTCAAAAATCTAGGCCGTATAAATTCAACGACGATATTATTTTAAATTGATTGTTTAAAATTTTATTCGTTTCAAATGACTATAAAATTTCACTAGTTCTGACTCGACAATGGATCGTACGGCGGCATAATATCCATCGATAGAAAACCGTCGCAACGATTCTCGCGTAATGGAATTCGTGTGAATGTGTTATGATATTTCAAAATTTTGCTACATATGAAAGTATAATTTTTAAATATTTCAAATTATTCTATTATTTATTTACCTTCATTCATTTTATGTTTTCCAATATATAGTTTTTAAACATTGACAAAATAATTCCTTCTACCATCATCCCTTTTGAACGAACCCAGCCCACCCCACTTTTTATTTATTTAAAAACCAACGGTCCGAAGCCCACTTCCCTTACCAACACAAAACCGCTTTCATTCTCCCTCCTTCCCTCTCTCACTTTCCTTCATCCTTGCAAGAAAAGAACTTTGCATCTCAGACCACCTAAGTCCCACCCGCTTACACCAATTCCACGAACGCACATCAATCCAACCCAATCTCTGACCGACGAACCTAACTCCTCACCCGGCTACACAGACTTTTCCCTCAGCTGCTGAGTAATCGAGAAACAAAAGAAGAAAGCTGTGTCGTGCACCGCGTGCACGTGCACGAGCCGTTCCTACCATAGCTCGACCATGTAAGGCCACCCACAGATCCCCCTACCCGTACTCGACCACCTCCTTCCCTTGTTCCGCTGCCGATCATCCCTGGATGAAAAACGACCCGAGCAAGGCAAAAACACATAGTAGTGAAAACAAACGTGACCAAAAATGAAGCTTTCACGACCAGCTTACGCCGCTGTAATGCCTGCCGCCGCCACCAAAGTGACCCCCACGTTCCTCCCCTTCTCCCCGCCAACTCCACCCAGGCTTGATCCTACGTGTCACACTAAAAGCATCGCGTTCCACCGAGACCGAGACCCTTCCTTAAACCCTAAAATACCATTCCACCCCAAAACAACGCCTAATTCCAAATTTCACTACGGTGAACCTATTCACCTCGGCCCCACCCTCCAACTCGACCAAAACGCACCTCCCCTCAGCGAGTCGAATGCCAGAAAAAGATTTTTAAGCGGAAAACATTCATCTATGAATTCCTCTATTTCTGGGTTACTACAAATCATAATTTTTTGTTAAAAATCCTATTTTTGGATGATTATCGCATTTATGACTTTGAATTGATGATTAGAATTCGTTGGTTTTTGTCAAAGGTTGGGTTGTCTATCGAAATTTAAACGTATCTCACTACACACTCCATGAAAAGCAACCAAACTAATTTTAGTATAATCTATGCTCCATAACGATTGTTCCACTAGTTTATACGATCATCAAAAACGAATCGGATTTAAAGATATTGATTTTCACGGACTAGGCATGTGTAAAATTTTAGCCATGTTTATATACATAACAAAGTGTAATAACATTTCCAGGTTTTTTTTGTTAAATTTTATTCCCACCTTCCACATGCTTTGATAGTTGAAACTTCAAGTTGGATTTTAATTCTTTGATTTGAAACCTTGAAATCTGGAAAGGACTTACTTTGGTTTTTAACAAAGGATGCTTTGTAGGCTTCTTCTTTTATTTTCCTTCTCACGGTTCTTAGTTTACAGATTAAAAACTAAAGCCAATACTCAGATACAAGACTATATATATGCATATAAGTACCATATGAAATAAATTTTGGCTTAAAAGATTTCCAGCCTGCACAAAGATTTGTACCATGTTCTTTTGTGATGGATTGAAAGGAGTTTTTGGTGGTTGACATGAGAATTGAAATGGAGTTGAAAGGAACCTAAATCCTCGTTTTGTTTTTTGCTATTTTAGATCAGGCAAGCTACTGTAATATGTACATATGTTTATATTTGATTTTTCTCATTTGCTTTATTTCATATTTTATTTTTCTTACTAGCTTTGTTTACTGAGTTGATATGTATGCATACTTTAGCCTTTCCAAAAACCACTAATTTACTTTTTTACTTGATTTTTTAACATCCCTTCATACACATATACATATATGTCTTGGAACAAGAAATATAAAAATTGTTTAAGGCAATGTTAATGTTTACATATTTATATATACATACCTTAATACAATTCAAAGTTAAAATGGAAAATTTATTATTTTATTTTAAGGATATAAAATAGCAATTTTAACCAATCATTTCTTTGTTAATGATCTTCATTTTGGAACGGTCCTTTAGCTTTTCTCATTCATACCATATACATTTTCATATATATTCCTCCTTTCATTTTTCAATAAAAAAATATTACCTTTTGAATTGATATTTAGATGTATACACATTAATATTATTTAAAACTTTAAACTCTCCATGATTCGTCAATAAATGATTTGTACTAATATGTATATAGGTATATAGGAAAAATATAGTTTTAAACTACCCTATTTAAAATTCACTACATCGTTCATAAACCAAAGTTATCTCTATTTATAATATTTTCTTAGGATAAAGAAATCATTTCTATTCTTTCCAATATATATATATATATATATATATATTATCTTGTTGTCCTGAATGCATTCATACATACATATATATACATATATATAAGCAATTCCTGTTAAATCGATCTCCTATTTTATAAACAAAAATCTGGAAATTCAAATATCATTTTTTTTGAAAATCGTAAAATATTATCAACTGTTATCAACGGGATTTTTTTCGATTAAAATACCGTATTATTGAATATTAAAAATTAATATTCAAAACTCGAGACGTCAAAAATCCCGGGTCATTACATTCCTTCCCCTTTAAAAGAATTTCATCCCAAAATTTCCCACAATTAGGCTAGTACACAGTACTAACCGAATTTTAATTTATTAAAAAATTGATAAACACCCATATCACACAAGTTAATATATAATTTCATATATATCCCAAAATATCTGTTACATCTAGTACCAATTAGAATGCTTCCAAATCACCGTCATCACATGTACGTACGTACGTACGTACATACATACATACATACATACATACATACTGTCGTACCAACATCTACTGAGATACCGACTGAAGTATAATCTGACAATCATGACGTCTATAGGCTATCAACACATACTAATAGGGCATACCCTTCCAAGAGACTATTAAACCTAAACCTGCATTCACTGCGGACTCCCCCCAATTGAGTCCTTCACTACGAGTCCCTTCAATTCTATAGGCTCCACTTCGTTATTTGCAACCCATGCCAACACTGGGCTTGGCTTCCTCTGACGAGAACCCTTATCTGCAACCGGGTCATCTTCAACTTCACCCATTTCCCAAATGGCAGCATCGTCATTCTCTAATTCGGGTTCTCCCTTCGCTTTAAATTCTTCCTCATCCCCAAATTCCTCCTCTTCATCTTCGAGTTTTACCCGGTCCTCGAGCTCTTCTTCATCATCGAATTCCTCCTCAAGCTCCTCTTCTGTGTAACAACCCTGAATTTTGAACGATTTAAATTGAAAATATTTAATTAATTTTAAATATTTGAATGATGGTTTAAATTGAATTCCCAATATAAATATGAATTTGGCGATTAAATTTTAAATTTAATCTATTGAAGTTGAATAAAAAATTTGACTTTGGAGTTGAAATGAATATTGAATTTGTATTTAAAATTCAAACTAATGACTTAGAGAAATAATTTGGATTTAAGGATTTTTATTTGTTTAAATTAATAATGGATGGTTAGTTTTAAATAACATTTTTCTTTTCTTTAAAATAAAAAGGAATAAAATTTTAATCAATACAAAATAAAATAAATAAATAAATAAATACACTTAGTTAAAATTTTAAACAACAAAATTTAAACAAAACAAAGTAAAAGAGAATTTATACAAAACAAATTGAATTCAAAATATAAAATGAAAATAATAATAATAATATATATAATATATTATTACGCTGCCTTACTTTGATCAGCTAAAAACACGCCATTATTTACGCCATAACTCACGCACCCTTCCTTTCATAAGCATGGCCGAATCCTCTTCATTTCAGAAAAAAAAAATCAAACGAAAAAATTAATGGCGGCCTCGCGAGTTTCTTCTTCGTCCCCAAAAATTAGGGCTTGCTCGACTCTCCTCTTCACTCGCGTGCTCCTCGTTCGACAAAGGTGAGTACTTTTAGTAACTTACATCTAATTCAAGCGTTTTTCATGATTGCTTGCTTGTTTAAATTCGCGATTTTTGGATTGCTTGATTTATTGATCCTCACGGTTTTGAAAGCATCGACTCCTTGTTGACTTCGGTCCTTTTTGGTTTGTTAAAATTAGTTGCTGTGATGAAGTTTTCTTGGTCCATTTATACTTCTTTGATGATTTCTTGATTTTTGTTGCTTTGATTTTTGACGACTATGGTTTTAAGTGTTTTGGGAATTTGGTTTGTTAGACTTGGGTCTTGCTGTGTTCAGATCTAAGTGGCCTTGATTTTTATAATGGTTACTACTGTGATTTTGGCCACTTGATTTCGTATAGTTGTCGATGCGAGCCACTGGCTTGTTTGATTTAAATCTCTGGGTTGTTTTCACTGACTTTGACGATGTTGTTCTATTTGACTGTGGCCAAGACTGCCACTTTGATTTCTTTGGCATGTTTTACTTTGCCTGTACTCAGTGCACTTGTACCATTCGAGATCACGGTATTAGTTATCACTGCATTCATCACATTTACGCATACGCACTCATCAATGTATGCTGTGTATTGCTCACTGTCCTATGTCCTGTTTCATGTGATGTTCATTCGATGTGGCTCTGGTTTGGTATACTCGAGTCTGGTACCGTTTGAAGTTTGTATCTATTGATATGCACTTTTGTTATTTGCTGTCTGCACTCATGTGTAGCTTGTCAATGCATGCATTTCCCTTGTCCCTGCTTTGCCGCTGTAATTTATTTGCTATGTTGGTTTTTCACTTGACTTCGTTGAGCTTCCCTCTGTGTCACGGACCTAGAGCCTGTAGTGATTCTGCCTTTGACTTGAGTTTGATTTGTACTTCATGATAGTATTTTCACCTGCCTGTACCCAAAGTTGGACTGATTTCCAATTTGTATGAGACTATGGCCATGGCTTGTGAAATACATTGTGCCATACTGTGCATATGTGTATTTGTAACTTTGTGTATGATATCACCTCTATTGGTCTATATGCCTGCAGTTCCATGTTGCATCCTCTGTTGCCTTGTACATGCTGAGTTGTCACTCTGGTCATGTTAGCATTATGCATTCTCTATTGCATACATGCTGAGTTCGTATAAATTGTCACTTCCATACTATGTTGTGTTTGCATTTACTTGCATTCACTCCAGATGTTGTTGACTTCCTTTGAGTATATTGATACATATTAATAACATTGCATCATTGAGTTGTAGCTTGCACTTTTGTGTTTCCAGTATGGTAGTTGTATATTTTTGCTGTGCCCTTGGATACTTGTGGTGACTGCATTCTTGTTACAGTTTTCCCTTGAGTCCAAGTAGTGGCCGCAGTTTCATTTTTATGAAAATTTTACACTTGTTGAAGTGTGCAGTAATAAGTTGTTTGGGAATTTGTTTTCTTGAATTTACTTGAGTATATGCAAAACAATTGCATTTCGACCTTGCCATGTTGCATGGGTTTTGGTGTTGCATCTGCGTTGAGCCACTGATTTGACCTTTTGCACTTGATTGAACTTTGATTGCTGATAGTATTCTCTGTTGTGATGATTTCACATGTTGTGTGGCGAGGCAGTGCACACAAGCGTGAACTGCAGCCACACAGTATTTTTTTAATTGATATTTCATTTACTTTTGATTCAATGATCTTTTGCGTATTTTTATATGCTGTATTGGCGAGGCAGTACACGTTAGCGTGTACTGCAGCCAATCGACTTAGATGTTTCTAAGTGACTTTTCAATTGTTCGAATTGATTTGGTTTAAAATTGATGATTTTGTTGTTAATTGCCGTTTAGGCAATTTTGATGGTTTTGTTTTCTAAAAAAATTATTTTCATTGATAATTCCTTCATCTATCTTCGTTGATAAATCTGAATCTACTATTTTATTGTTTAACACTGTTAAGTGTTATATTTACCGTTATCCGATTTCTTGTTAAAGGATCGGATAGGTAAATTTATTTTGACTGTCGTCTAATTGCTATTTGATTATTATTGCCTCTATGCACTAATAACTGAGTTTGAATTAGACTGACTTGTGTATTATTTTCTGTTGAACGTAATACTCGGGTCAGACCGAGTATTTTACAGCTTGAAGATTTTCGGGCAGCGAAGTTAGAGAGAGAGGGATAAAGCTCACTTTAGTTCATTGTTATATTTTTGTACTTAATGAAATATTCCGCTGTATAAAAATTTAATGTATTGTATAAACTCTGATATATGTACAAAAATTCATTATGTGAAATATAATTATTCTGTGTTTCTGTGGCTCATTCTGTTTAAACTCTATAAACTGAGTAACAATCCGTCATTTTGAACGTTTCAAGTTGGTTTAATTACCGACTGGGGGCTTTCAGAACGACGGGTCGTTACATTCTGCATCTTCCTTGGGCTCTTCCTCTTGATGCGAAGGCTGCTCGACAGGCTCTATTTTCTTCGCTGGCTCTTCCTCTTATATCGATGGCTCGTTAAGATCCTTCGACATCCTTCTGGCAAAGTCATAATTTCCATCTCTCCTAGCCTGCGAAAGTGCACCTCCTCGATCGCTACTACGAGTTCTCTACAATTAATTAAAAGAGCCAAGAATGAGATACTAAGGTTTCAGGAGTTCATATATACTAAAGAGTACATATGTAGGTTCATATTTCAAATATCTTTCCCATTTCAAATTTCTATTATTCAAAACTTTACAAATCATTTAACTTCAAAATTTTATTTTAAACAAATTTTTCGAAATCACCAGGGTTTTTAATTCTCAAATATCCCTTTTATAAATCAATTATTATAAAATTAGCTTTATCTATGAAAAATCTCCCTAAAATATTTATCTTAAAAATATCCCAAATTCCTTTAGTAAACAAAAATTTAGTAAAAATCCACATTTCCCTAAGTTCCTATCTTACAAAACTCAGATCACTAAAGAAATACTCAAGTCAAAGGGGCCGACAAATGAAGGATACTCAAAGCTAACGGTTATGACCACTCTATCCTAGAAGATAAAATATTATCATCACTTATCAAACAATACCTTAGAATACTATATATTTGAAAATCATGTCTTTTATATAAAACTATTTTTGAGTAAAATTATTTCATCTACCCCTTAAAACAATATTGTGTTCATTGGCCTTGTTCAAGTGTTTAGAGATCCCTATCAATAACGTTAGCTACTTGTATTGACCGGAATCCTTATGCCACTCAACAGACCAATTAACCCAATATAAAACAATTTTATATCACTAACAAGTACACGCTTTCGTATAAATATGCACACTGACTAATTCAAGGGTATTATTGACCCAATCTCTAATGGGTAACCCCACCAAAGCCTAGGTATTCGCTCAACCTAAGGGCTGATACCATGATGTCACGACTCACTTTTCCATATAGATTTAACTGGCCTTTAACCACACTCATTAGCCAAATCGTACGGAAAGGCGGATAGTAAAAGAAAGAAGGTTGGTAGAATATAGAAGAAAGTAGAAAAAACACCGCATCTCATAGCACAACGGATAATCTATAATATAGAACAAGGCTTTGCACAAAACAAAACTGTAACTTAAAACATATACATACATCAATCAGAGATGTAACTATTCAGCATAGACAGTTATAGCACCCTGTCCTCACTATTGCTGATAAACGCAACCAAATGTAATTGTATAAAATCATCTATCTATGGCCTTCCAGCTCCCCTCCTGAAGCTCTCATTATTCCTGCTAAACCTAGAAATATGCTCTGTTTGACCCGAGCATATAGGAAAAACCACGTTTGGGTCAGTCTGGCAAAATCATCATGAAGAAACATGCTCAATTTCAATTAAAGAAGTTTAAAAAATCCTTTGAAAATCAAAGGTATCTCATAAGCCCATGCCACACATAAATGCGACGGGTTTTTACCTTAGGATAACCAAAACATTTTGTATCAAAATCCTCTGATATTATAATAGTGTCTAGGTATAGATACTTATTCAAATAGCTGAAATTGTTACATTAATTAAATTCCAACAAACTAGGCTGTACAATCAAAAACGTAAACGCACGTATTTGAGAATGGATTCCAACTGAATGACTAGGCACTGGGGTATCACCTGTCATCATATACGTTTAGAACAGCGTACCGAAGATCACTCTGGGACCCCTTGCTACACAAGACCGGACTCCCCCTTAAACTAGATAGCCCAAATTAGATTACCCTACGGTTGGGACCAGCAACCGCCGCACAGCCGAATAAAAGGGACTCTAGATAGGGGTAACCTTATCCTACTTGGGTGCGACGCACTTAGCCTTGCTGCATCTTCCATGATTTTCAGTCATTCCTGGTTGATAAGGCTCGAGGCTAAGCGTTAACTTTTTAGAAATATTCACTTAGAATGCTCGTTGTCCTCCAATGACAATTCACTGATAGCATTCATCCATACAAGTCCGTTCCCGGTCCGAACGGAACCGAAGACACTATTCCGACTACATCCATTTTGGAATCACCCTTAGGATTAGTAGCGATTAGCGCTTGTAATTCACTTCTCCATCTTTGACTCCAAGCTCTTGTCTTCATTCCTAAAACGTACTCATTGGATCGAAGTAGTATTCGGATCACAAATCCGATCCCAATCTCTTCGCAACAACGATCGCCATTTCTCAGTGAACTCAAACCCGGTTCTTTAGGATATAAACAGACGAAAATAAGATCGAAGATCACCTCCTAACCGTTAGTGGATGGATTCCCTTATAACGTCCTAAAAGAACGAAACGTGTTCATAAGTACAATATAGCACCTCGAATGATAACTACACCACATAATTCCTGAATTTACTCTAGATATTCTCAAAGTTATATTTGGGTCCAGATTTGATAGTCGGTTATTTAACTACCAAATAAACAACCTATTCAACCAAAATTTCATTTCCCATTGCAAACATTAAGCCTTATTTAATTTAAAATTCCAATAAATTAAAATTACTTAATCAATAGCATATGCTTATCTCACCGGATAAGTATATTCATGAGACCGTTTGTTTTTAAATTTTTTGGAATAACCTTTTAAAGTAAAATCTGGAAGCACCACTGCAGTATCAAACCATAGATTACAGCTCAATGGTTACGTCTCTATCCTAGAGAAATCCAAGATTAGCTGCAGGCACTCATTGCCCACGCGAGCATACCATTTACTTTCCAAAAACTTCGTTTAATAAGTTTTTCCCAAAATAATATTTATAAAGTTTCAATATAAATTTTCCAAGTGTCAACTTAAGTAAAATACTCTTTTATAAAAGTTTACTATATAATATATTATTTTAAATAAAAACATAAATATTTGATAAATTTGTCTTTGAAATTAAATTACTTTAATACTAATTTGCACTAAAGTAAAAATTAATTTTTAAACAACCACTATAAATTACATTTTAATCAATACTTATTATACTTTAAACATTTTAGATAATTTATAACTTTAAAACAGAAATTAATACTTTTATAAAAAATTGAAGAATGATAAATTAAATACTTTAAATCATCACCAAAATATTTACCAGTTAACTATAAAACATCGTCAATAAAAATAATCATTTTTTAAACAAATCCTGGATTCAAAGTCAACCCAAATCGGAAAAGAAGGCTTAATCATCCCAATGGTACATAATCAAGCTACCATTGAATTTTATAACAGTCGAGAATAACCAATATAGATATTCATATTAATAAGCTTTTATCCATCAATTCAACATCATACTGCCCAGTATAATTATCGGGAAAATAAGCGGATGTCCGTTTAAATAAAATAGCAGATCAGGATTTTATTTTTGCTGGTAAATGTTCACAACAGATATATTCAGTAATAACCACATAATTGTGACTTAATCTGCCAACAAGGGTTCAATATAAAATAATTAGCGGAACGGTGTTTTATTCCGCAAACTAGATGTTAAAACATCATAATTAAAATAAAATAACTCATCATTTTTATTATCTGGCAAAACATTCAAAAATGCAGGTCATATAAATTCAACGACGATATTATTTTAAATTGATTTTTTAAAATTTTATCTGTTTGAAATGACTATAAAATTTCACTATTTTCGACTTGACAACGGATCGCACGACGATGTAATATCCGTCGATACGAAAACGTCGCAATGATTCTCGCGTAATGGAATTGTGTGAATATGTTATGATATTTCAAAATCTTGCTAGATATAAAAGTATAACTTTTAAACATTTCAAATTATTCTACTATTTACTTACCTTCATTCATTTTATGTTTTTCAATATATATATTTTAAACATTCACAAAATAATTTCTTCTACCCTTATCCCTTTTGAACCGAACCCAGCCCACCCCCTCTCTTTTTTTTTACTTAAAAAAATGGGCCAAAGCCCACTTCCCTTACCAACACAAAACTGCTTCCCTTCTCCCTCCTTCCCTCTCTCACTTTCCTTCATCCCTTAAAAAAAGAACCTTGTATCTCAGACCACCCAAGTCCCACCCTCTTGCACCAATTCCATACATGCACATCGATTCAACCCATTCTCTGACCGACGAACCCAACTCCCCACCCGGCTACATTAAGTTTTCCCTCACCTTCTCCTGAGTACTCTAGAAACAAAAGAAGAAAGCTGTGTTGTGCACCACGTTCATGTGCACGAGCCTTTCCCACCATAGTTCGACCATCCAAGGCCACCCGCAAATCACCCTACCCAAACTTGCCAACCTCCTTCCCTTGTTCCACCGTCGATCATCCCTGGATGAAAAACGACCTGAGCCGAGGCGAAAACATATAGCAGTGAAAACGAACGCGGCCAGAAATGAAGCTTCCATGACCAACTCACGCCGCTATTATGCTTGCCGCTGCCACCAAAGTGACCCCTACGTTCCTCTCCTTCTCTCTGCCATCTTCGGCCAGGCTTGGTCCTACGCGTCACCTTCAAAAGTACCGCGTTCGACCGAGATCGAGACCCTTCGTTAAACCTGAAAATCACCATTCCACCCCAAAACAACGTCTAATTCCAAATTTCTCCATGGTGAACCTCTTCCTCTCGGCCCCTCCCTCCAGCTCGACCAAGACGCACCTCCCCTCAGCAAGTCGAACGCCGGAAAAATACTTTTAAGCGGAAAACGTCCATCAATGAATTCCTCTATCTATGGGTTACTACAAATCATAATTTTTTTTGTTAAAAATCCTATTTTTGGATGATTATCGCATTTATGGCTTTGAATCGATGATTAGAACTCGTTGGTTTTTGTCGAAAGTTGGGTAGTCTATCGAAATTTAATCGTTTCTCACTACATACTCTATGAAAAGAAACCAAACTAATTTTAGTACAATCAATGCTCGATAACGATCGTTTCACTAGTCTACACCATCATAAAAAACGAATCAGATTTAAAGATATCGATTTTCAAGGACTAGGCATGTATGAAATTTTATCTCTGTTTATGTACATAACAAAGTGTAAAAACATTTCTAGGTTTTTTTAAAAAAAAATTCTCACCTTCCACATGCTTTGATCTTTGAAACTTCAAGTTGGATTTTAATTATTTGATATGAAACCTTGAATCTAGAAAGGACTTTCTTTTCTTTTGAACAGAGGATTCTTTGTAGGCTTCTTCTTTTATTTTCATTCTCACAGTTCTTAGTTTACAGATCAAAAACCGAAGCCTATATTTAGACACAAGCCTATATATATGCATATAAGTACTATACGAAATAAATTCTGGCTTAAGAGATTTCTTGCTGCACAAAGATTTGAACCATGTTCTTTTATGACAGATTGAAAGGAGTTTTTGGTGACTGAGATGAGAATTGAAATGGAGTTGAAAGGAACTTAAACCTCTATTTTGGATTAGGCAAGCTACTGTAATACATACATATGCTTATATTTGATTTTTCTCATTTGCTTTATTTCATATTTTGTTTTTCTTACTAGCTCTGTTTACCGAGTTGATATGTATGCATACATTAGCCTTTCCAGAAACCACTAATTTACTTTTTACTTGATTTTTTAACATCCCTTCATATACATATACGTATATGTCTTCGAAAAAGAATCATAAAAATGGTTTAAGGCAATGTTGATGTTTACAAATTTATATATACGTACCTTAATACAATTCAAAGTAAAAATGGAAAATTTATTATATTAGTTTTAGGGTGTAAAATAGAAATTTTAACAAAGCATTTCTTTGTTAACGATCTTCCTTTTGGAATGGTCCTTTAGCTTTTCTCATTCATACGATATACATTTTCATATATACTCCTCCTTTCATTTTTCAATAAAAAATATATATTATCTTCTGAATTGATATTTATATATATACACATTAACATTATTTAAAACTTTAAACTCTCTAAGATTCGTTAATAAATGATTTGTACTAATATGTATGTAGGTATATAGGAAAAATATAGTTTTAAACTCTCCTATTTAAAATTCGCTACATTTTTCATAAACCAAAGTTATCTCTATTTGTAATATTTTCTTTTTCTTTTTCATCTTATGAATTATACGACAAAAAAATATCATTTTCATTTATTGCCTTGAATATAAAACAAAATCATTTCTATTCTTTCCAATATATATATATATATATATATATATATATATATGTACATACATACATACATACATACATACATACATACATACATACATACATACATATATAAAATCTTGTTGTCCTGAATGCATTCATACATATATATTAAAGCAATTCCTATTGAATCGATCTCCTATTTTATAAACAAAAATTTGGAAATTCAAATATCATTTTGTTTTGGAAACTCTAAAATATTATCAACTGTTATTAACGGGATTTTTATTGATTAAAATACTGTATTAATGAATATTAAAAATTAATATTGGAAATCGAGATGTCAAAAATCCCACGTCGTTACACCTTCATTGTAAATATTTTCAAAAAACTTGCATTCATCTCTTTGTAAATAAATCTTGCATTTTGTTAATATTTTCACTTTGCATTCGGATTTTGTGGGTAGTATCCACCGAAAACTCTCACGAGACAACACTCGTCCTATTAGGGACACCCAGGGTCTTAATGGCTTATTGCATACGGTCAATGCAATCGTATTCCCTATGAAAACAGATTTATCTTAGTTTTCCTTTATTCGAGGATGAATAAAAAGATAAATGTGGGGGTATTTGATATGCACGTAAATGTGCATATATTTAGATCCATATTTTATCTATGTTTATTTAAATAAATGTCATATCTGGGCATTTTAACATGTTTAAAACCAAATTTAATTGTTTTCAAATCATCATATATTCATCTACATTCAGGGGAAAAATAGTCATTTTTGTGCATGTGTTAATTTGGAACTTTTTACTTGGACATTTTTCATAATTTTTGTAGGAATTTGGATGCATATGGAAGAGGCTTTTATGAAGATATATGCATGCACAAGAGAATACAAAGGAGGGATGACAGAAATAATTTAAATGCATGATCATGGAGGACCCCACCTACCCACTTGCTTAAATCTACAATTAGAAGCTAATGGACAACTAAGTGGAAGTTAAAGCTTCATGTACATTTAATGACGGATTAATTAGTGGCTAATGGTTACTTGGTGGCCATACTTCTTGTAATAACCAAAATTACCGATTCCGAAAATTCCAGATTTCTAGAGAAAAGAACAAACAGATAGAAGAAGAAACAGGAAACAAAACACAGAATTTTACATTCGCAGCGGATCAATATATAATATCAAATAATATCAGTTATACAAAGAAGAACTGTAGCTGTTAATGTACATCAATACATCAGAGTTACAATCATTACACAAACACTAGATAGTTAAAATCAACTTATCCCAAATAAACAACAACTATGTACTCAGCGAAATACTCCATACGTTCCTGCCATCCAGCTTGCCACCTGAGCTCCAGAACATCCTAACCTGAAAATCTATAATACTCGGTCTGACTCGAGCATTACATCAAAGTAACACCCGGGTCAGGCTGGAAACCAGCATGAGTAAACCTATATAATTTGAAATACTAAGACATGAAACTTATTTGAATACTAGGGTAACTCGTACCTTTCTACGAGTTCCCAACTTATTAAAATCCATCACTTATTTCACTACGATATCTAAGAAATGTTACTCAGCTTTAAATGGTCATGTTACTAAATTTATTACATTCCAGCTTGTTTGATTCCACACATCAAATTTATAAAGAATTAATGCAAATTACAAATCGTAGTGGTTTCGGGTATTTACTTATACCCGACCCCGATCCCTTCGAATCCAATGTCATCTTTAATCACAGTTGTTTTAAGTGGATACAGATCAATTTATATTCTTAATATTATACCACAAAAAAATTCATCATCGATAGATGACCCACAATATTACTGTTCAACCCACCATATCACATCACATGTCAATCGCCCATCAGAGACAACAACAATCCAAGCTAACCCATATCACTCAATCAACCATAAGCAAGATTTATTAGATATATAATTCCTAATTAATTTAATTAATCTCCAATTAAATTATTTACCAACTTTAATCACTTGGATTACCTTAACCCTTCTTACTTAACATTAATTGATTACAATCCAGTTAATTAATCATTTTTAATCATCCATCTTAATTAATCATCCTTGATTAATTATCCTTTAATTACATTAGGTAATTGACCTTTAATTACCACATAAATTACTTAGCCTTAACCATTCACATTAATTAACTTTTAATTTATCTCCTTAATTAATTACATTAATTAATGATCCTCAAATCACTATCCTTAATTAATCATATTAACCATTCCTTAATTACTTACACAAATCAACCTTTAGTTAATTCATTTAGTAATTAACTATCCTTTAATCATCCCTTAATGATTCTTTAATCACATAAAGCAATTATTCTTCTAATTACTTCATAAATAATCTTTTAGTTAATCACATTAACAGATTTCCCATCAATTAATTACCTTGATTAATTAACCTTAATTAATCACCTTAATTAATTACATTGATTAATTAACCATAATTAATCATTAACTAATTATCCCTTAGGTATTAATTAATTACTCACTAATTATTAATTAATTAATCCATAATTAATCTTTAACTGCTTATTAATTAAGGATAATTATCAATCAATTAATTTATTAAATGATAAATCATTTATCTTAATTATCTTCTTAATTATCATTTACAATCTCCCGTAATAACCTTGGAATCAATTATCATTAACTATTGATTAACCTAAAAACTTAAATTAAATTATAAATTAAAAACACTTTATCTTAAATAATTAACTATTTAATTACATGATTAATTAAGTTTAAAGACAAATGAGGATTAACTTAATAAATAAATTTCTCAACTTAAATTAACAAATATTAATTAATCAATTATTATTTAAAATAGTATTAAGATAATTATTTTTAACTTGACTTGGTTAAACCTAAAAAATTTGAGTATATAAAACATTTTACCGATGAAATTCTGGATTTACCCGAACAGGTACCTAAGTTTCTCAACTTTTCCCCGAGCTTCCTCTTCACTTTCTTTTTAAAAACTTAGTTTAAATTTTTTAAAAACTGTTATACTTTAATACACTCGCTCACGTACTCGAAACAACCCCAAGCCCATCTTCTTTTTCCCCAAGCTTCAACCCGAGAAAAACTTCACAAAAAAACCGACACAGTAGATATGCTGTGCATCTGCACTCATCGTCAACGACGATCGGACCTCCAAGTCCACCCCCGACAAGTCGCCTACGGCCACCACCATAGATCCCAAACACCCAAATTCCAAAATATGCTTGAAATCGAAATTGAAGCAACCTTGTCAACAGGAACAAAAATATTCCGACCAAAATCACCTCGTCCAGGCTATGCCGACCACCAGAGGCTTCGCCACCTTATCCAAGGCCTCACCGAAGACTAAGCTCCGTTCCCCCCTTGATCAGTCACTTTCGAAGCTACGACAGCGATGCGGTCACCACAATTCAACCTCGACCCAAAAACCCAACTAAAACCCTACCTCGACCATTCCCCGCCTCACAGTGAACAAGAATTTCCCAGCCATTTTTGTCAACATCTCCGATCACCAAGCTTGCTTCAGCAAAAATTCGTACCACTCACGTGCCTCCAATCACCAGTAAAAGCTCGAAACCCAATTTCTGATCATCTTATGATTTTTCTCAATTTACTATCTTGAAAATCATGATTTTCTTCTTAAAAATCCTAATTTGCATAGATACATCAGATTATAAACATGAATCTATAATTCCTTCATGTTGGAATTTTGATATATTCAAGTTTTTTACTGTAATGTATATATCTTGGTTAAAACTGTCTTCAATTCTTTCTTAAAATATTTTTAAATTTTAATTCCTGTTGTTGCTAACAATTTTTGTTCAAACATCATGACATACAAAGAATCATAGAAAGAGAAGATGATTTTTGAATTCTATTTGCACCCAATAATTTAAGAACAGAGCAAACACTGAAACGCTGACATACACACAAATATATTCACACACACACACACACAGATATATATATATATATAACCATTATATATGTATATAACCATTTAAATCAACCAAGCAAGCCATTATCACCAATATAAACTCAAGTTTTACTGCATGCATCAAGGTTTTAAACAGATTTAAAACTTTTAAAATAAAAATTGTTTACTCACCTATATTGCTAACGAAGCCTGATTCTTAATCTGATGCTTTCAGATTTGGTTATGATTTAAAACTAGAAGTTGTTTGATTATGAACTATAGCTTGAACTTGCTTAAATTTTGAAACCGAGCTGCTTTATTTCTTCACTTGATGAATTTGCTTTGAGATTGGGTTGAATTTGCTGCTTCAGGTTTGAAACAGTTTTGAAAGATTTTGATTGCTTTCTTTTTCTTTTTATTTCTTTTCTTGGTTTGAAGATGTTAACAGGTTTTGTTTTTTTTCCTTAGTCTTAAAATGAGCATAGAAGAAAAATTGAGTAGGGAATGTATAGATATATTTATATCCTTTTTATGATTTTAAAAAGAATAAAAGAAAAATAAAAAGGTTTTGTGACACTTGTTAAAAGTTTACACACTTGTAAATTGCATGTTAAATTTTACTTACAAATGTTAAGTTTTATGATAAAATTAACTTACACATGTTTAAGTATATTACATGATTTACACTTGTCTTTTATTTATGCATTAATATTTAAATATGTTAATAGAACTTTTATATTATATTTACCTTATGTTTATAATATTACACATGTTTTGAATGTATGCTAAAATCTTTTACATTTGTAAATATGCATGTATTAATGATTTTAATATGTTTTTGATATAATTTTATATTATATTCATTATTAATTTTTGTATAATAATTAAACGTTTTCTTAATGAGAATATGGTTTCAAATAGATATTTATATAATTATTCTTTTGTTATATTTGCATATATATGTTTTAATACATCTTTATTAAGCATATTACCTTACCTTACATTTATGTTTATATACAAATGTATTATTAATTTATATAAAATGTATACATTGTATTTTCCTTAAATTTATATTCATATCTCCTTAAAGAAATAATTTGAAACTAATTTAAAAAAACCATATATATATTATTTTAAGTCCAATTTAATTTTAGGACATTTTATTTTTGAATTTCAAACTCAAATTCAAATTACAACCTATTCACGCATATATATAAAATCAAACACTTATCTTATTTATTTTGAAAATTTCAAATTAATTCATAATTAAATTTCCAAATAAAATCTGTTAATTATCCTCTTGACCGATGTCCAAAAATCCGGGTTATCGCATTCCTCCCCCCTTTGAATCTATTCGTCCTCGAAAATGAACAAAGCCAGAATTTTTAATTACATAGCTCATTACTAGTTAAATTGTTCTTTGAGCATTTTTAATTATAAACTCTTTTTATTCAACGTTTTAAAACACTTTAAAGTTTATATAATATTATAAAATTGTTTTTTATAAAAATGATTTTGATAACTCGATGTCTCAACCAGTCCATCCTTATTCTCTCAGAAATTCGGTCATACGTTGATCAAGCGTAGGACTAAAAGTCTATAAGTACTTAGCAGACCCATTTTCAACACCCAGTGAAAATACTTGGAAAACATTTTCGAAAACTTTATAAAAATATAGAAACCATTTTTGAAATAGAGAAAATATCTTTGGTGAGAATGCTTTGGAAATCATCACCCCTCCATGGTCGCACTTAACCCGATGATTGCGTCGCCATCCTAGCAAAACCATAGATAACTATAGGCCTCCTCGCCCCTCGATTACACCATGGAACCCGCTAAAGATCGCACCTACAGCCGGGGTTACGTTGCCATCACGACAAAAACTCATCTAACTGTAGGCATCATCGCCCTCGAATTTCGCTGCCAAAATTGAAACTTCACCACTCCCACATAGGTCGTAGACTACGTCAGTCATGTCCCGATGTAGCCTTAAGCTCTCACGGCCTCTCGACTTTTTCTATTTCTTCATAGTTCGCAGTCTACCGATGTTACGTTGCCGTTACGGCAAAATCAAATGTAGACCATTGGCTCTCAGCAACACACATGACTTTCTCCATGGTCCACAGTAGATCACAGTGGCATCGAGCTACATTGTCGTTACATCATAACCCAAATGCCTCTATAGGCATCAACACCCTCGACTTTCGCTACCCACTACACATAATCCTCAGGAACTTAGTTTGTCCGGACTTCCTCATAGGATCAACTTTAGAGCCTCCCCATTAGGGCTCAAGGCGGTACCACACCGTGGCACCCCTATGAAGTTCATTTAAATGGAAGCGCCGTTTTCCCCAGAGCCAATCTCAAAACACTTTATACAATATACTTATAGTATCTTTCAAATCATACCCTTTATGATTTACATCAAAATCTCCTTCACACAAAATCGATATGTCAAATCGATAGTTCCAAACTTGGCTTTCCAAATTTCCAAAAAAATTTTTCCAAAAAATCAAAAGCCTTTCCAAATCCATAGGTTCCCAAAACCTTTTCCAAAACTATTCTCATAAAATCCTTTATATATATATAGATATACATAATCTTGAAAAATCTTTGGATCATTTCAAACTTGTATAAATTCCCTTTTTATACTTCAAATACTTCCAAAAAACCCTTTTTATTCTGGCTATAGATTCAACAAGGGGAGTTTATCAATTATATATATACATAACTTTGTTTATGCCACATTAATATTCAAGCATAATTACTCTATAAAGTCACTTACCATATTACTTACTTCCATAAACTAAATTTCTACCATTGAAATATCCAATATCCACTTTATTTCATCATATATTTCACAAAATATACTTTTCATTTCTAAAAGCATTTTACAGTTCTTATCCATAAATTTCAATATCAATTCCATTCAAACCCATACGATGTACACATATCATCTGTAAGCTATATCAATCCGATCGCTCACTCGATTACACAATTTCATTTTCGAACTAGTATCGTCCACCCGACTTCCTAGTGCGGACTCTAGTTTCTTGCTCAGAAACCGTCATTCTCCTTGCATAGTCATAACTATGATAGAGAATTTTCAGAACCAACCAAAAATCCATATCCAGGGTTCGCTGTCGAAAATCGAGTGAAAAATCACGACCAGGATCGATATACTATCTCGAAATTCTGTGTTCGAACCTGGATCAAATAGTTATGCGAATAGAATAATATACGTATATCCTATGTATTCATCATCGTTGATTACTAGCTAAGTCAATTCTCTTTTTATTCACCTTCACTTTAATTCTATTCACTTATTCACAATTGCTTCCATTTCCCATTGAATTATCACTTCAATTCTAAACAATTTATACTCTGACCATCTTGTATTTAGAAAATAGCTTGAAAAGTTTAAAATGGATAAGTAGTTGTAAAATACAAATAAAATAGTTAAGTAATTATAAAATAATTGTGAAATGGTAAAATAGTTTATAGAATATTTAGATAGTTGCAAAGTAGTTATAAAATAGTAATTAGTCTATAAAACAGTTGTAAAATTGTTGTAAAATAGTTAAGTAATTCCTAAACTAGTTATAAAATAATTATAAGATAGTTTTGGGTTTTTTAAATAAAAGTTGTATAGTAAATAGCTAGGAAAAATAGATTTAAGAAAGTTTACACTAAAACAATTTATTTAAAAAAATATAGTTCAGAGCCAAACTGTTCAATTCCCAATCTCCATTTCCAAACAATTTCCCATTTGCACTTCTATTTAAATTGATTCAATTTCAATTCAATTTAAATTAACTTCAATTCCTATCCCAAATTCAAATCAACTCCCATTTGAATTTCAAATTTATTCAACTTCAATTTCACTTGAAAATAATTCAATTAAAATTTTCCATCTGAATTTTATACTTATCCATCTTCAATCACAATTCCAGTTAATTTAAATAAAATTCAATTTGAACTTATTCAATTCAAATCTCAACTTAAAACCATCTCGAATTCCATAAGTTCGAGTTAATATTTTTTAAATGTTGATTTAATCTCTTAAATCAAATTAAACTTTATTTTTAAATACACAATTTAAATCTTTAAACAAATTAATTCTGAGTCCACATTTCAAATTCCATTTTAAATTACCTTTACTTAATCCAGTCAACCTTACCCAATTTGAATTCCCATTACAGATTTTAAACTTCGCATTAATAATCTTCCCACTTATAAGTTCAAAAACTTATCACTTTGGGTTTTCACATCTTATTCCAAGAAAATTTAAAACTCAACACCTAGAGTTTATTTTAAACCATCTTTGATATTATGTATATCCCTTATATATACATATTTATTTCCTTTGCACACCAAGTTATACTTTAAATTTTAGACCACTTTTGGTTTTAATTCGAAACAAATTTCTTTAAAATTTCCAAACATCTCTTGTTTGAAACAAGCCCTTTCATTCAATTACATTGTAAGCAATACTATCATCATTTCTTTTATTACTTTGTAACAAATTCCAAATTTTCTGGACTTAGATTTAAAACTTCACAGTTTAAATTATCTTATTCTAAAAACATTTCTACAAATTCAGGATTTTAATTTCAGTTTGGATTTATTCATTTTCAATTTGAATCCATTTCTAGCTTATATTATTTATATAGTTCCTATTATCCAATTCTTGTTTGGTTGAACTTCAACTACCGCTTTATTATTATTATTTTATTTAATTCCAATAATCAACAACCAATTTCTTTAATATAAAAAAAAATTATTTCTTTCTATATCAAAAGCTAAACTTATATATAAAAAATCATTTTTAAAACCATTTCTAAAATCATTACTTAAGAAAATATCAAGTACGGTCTCATATATACTACACTCAACTGATTCTAGGATACATTGACCCTATCCTTAATGAGTAAACCCACCAGAGCCATGGTTCTCACTTAACCTCCAGCCTTGATACCAAATATAATAACCCGAAATTCCCGACTTCGAAAGTTCCAGATTGTTTGAGAAAATAAGAAAGAGATAGAAGAAGAAACAGGAAACAAAACACAAAATCTTACATTCGCAGCAGATCAAAATATAATATCAAATAATAGAAGTCATATAAAGAAGAATTATATCTGTTAGTTTACATCAATACATCAGAGTTACAATCATTACATAAACACTGGACAGTTAAAATCAACTTGTCCTAGATAAACAACAACAATATACTCAGCGGAATACTCCATATGTTCCTACCATCCAGCTTGCCACCTGAGCTCCAGAACGTCCTAACATGAAAATCTTGTAATACTCGGTCTAACCCGAGCATTGCATCAAAGTAACACCCGGGTCAGGCTGGAAACCAGCGTGAGTAAACCTATATAATTTGAAGTACTAAGACATGAAACTTATTTGAATACTAGGGAAACTCGTACCTTTCTACGAGTTCTCAACTTATTAAAATCCATCACTTATTTCACTATGATATCTAAGAAATGTTACTCAGCTTTAAATGGTCATGTTACTAAATTTATTCCATTCCAGCCTGTTTGATTCCACACATCAAATTTAGAAAGAATTATTGCAGATTACAAATTGAAGTGGTTTCGGTATTTACTGATACCCGACCCCGGTCTCTTCGAATCCAATGTCATCTTTAATCACAGTTGTTTTAAGTGGATACAAATCAATTTATATTCAGAATATTATACCACACAAAAATTCATCATCGATAGATGACCCATAATATTACCGTTCAACCCATCATATCACAGCACAACTCAATCACCAATCAGAGACAACAACAATCCAAGCTATCCGATATCACTCAATCAACCATAAGCAATATTTATTAGATATATAATTCCTAATTAATTTAATTAATCTCCAATTAAATTAATTGCCAAATTTAATCACTTGGATTACCTTAACTCGGCTTACTTAACATTAATTAATTACAACCCAATTAATTAATCATTTTTTAATCATCCATCTTAATTAATCATCCTTGATTAATTATCCTTTAATTACATTAGGTAATTAACCTTTAATTACCACGTATATTAATTAGCCTTAACCGTTCACATTAATTAACTTTTAATTAATCTCCTTAATTATTTACATTAATTAATGATCCACTTATCACTTTCCTAAATTAATCATATTAACCATTCCTTATTACTTACGCAAATCAACCTTTAGTTAAATCATTTAGTAATTAACTATCCTTCAGTCATCCCTTAATGATTCTTTAATTACATAAAGTAATTATTCTTCTAATTACTTCATAAATAATCTTTCACTTAATCACATTAACAGATTTTCCATCAATTAATTACCATGATTAATTAACCTTAATTAATCACCTTAATTAATTACATTGATTAATTAACCTTAATTAATAAATAATTAATTATCCCTTAGCTATTAATTAATTACTCACTAATTATTAATTAATTAAATAATAATTAATCTTTAACTACTTATTAATTAATCCTTAATTATCAATTAATTAATTTATTAAATGATAAATCATTTATCTTAATTATCATTTAAAATCTCCCTTAATAACCTTGGAATCAATTATCATTAACTATTGATTAACCTGAAAAATTAAATTAAATTTATAATTAAAAACACTTTATCTTAAATAATTAATTATTTAACTACATGATTAATTAAGTTTAAAGGAAAATGAGGATTAACTTAATCAATAAATTTCTTAACTTAAATTAACAAATATTAATTAATCAATTATTACTTAAAATAGTTTTAAGATAATTATTTTTAAACTCGACATGGTTAAACCTAAAAATTTGAGTATATAAAACATTTTACCCTAGGAAATTCTGGGTTTACCCGTACAACTACTCGAGTATCTCAACTTTTTCCCCGAGCTTCCTCTTCACTTTCTTTTTAAAAACTTAGTTTAAAATTTTTCAAAACTGTTATACTTTAAAACACTTGCTTACGTACTCGAAACAACCTCGAGCCCATCTTCCTTTTCTCCGAGCTTCACCCCGAGAAAAAACTTCACAAACAAAAAATGACACAGCAGATATGCTGTGCACCTGCACTCATCATCGACGAAGATCGGACCTCCAAGTCCACCTTCGACGAGTCGCCTACGGCCACCACCATCGATCCCAAACACCCAAATTCCAAAATATGCTTGAAATCGAAATCGAAGAAACCTGATCAACTGGAACAAAAATATTCCGACCAAAAAAAGCTCGTCCAGGCTACGCCGACTACCAGAGGCTTCGCCACCTCGTCTAGGGCTCACCGAAGACTAAGCTCTGTTTTCCCCCTCGACCGATCACTTCCGAAGCTTGACGGCCATGCAATCACCACAATTCAACCTCGACCCAAAAACCCAACTAAAACCCTACTTCGACCATTCCCCGTCGCCACAGTGAACAAGAATTTCCCAACCATTTTCACCAAATCTTCGATCTCCAAGCTTGCTTCAGCAAAAATTCCGGCCACTCACGTGCCTCCGATCACTAGTAAAAGCTCGAAACCCAATTTCTGATCATCTTATGATTTTTCTCAATTCACTATCTTGAAAATCATGATTTTCTTCTTAAAAAATCCCAATTTGCATAGATACATCAGGTTATAAACATGAATCTACAATTCCTTCATGTTGGAATTTTGATATATTCAAGTTTTTTGCTGTATGTATATCTCCTGGTTAAAACTGTCTTCAATTCTTGCTTAAAATATTTTTATAATTTAATTCCTATTGTTGCTAACAATTTTTGTTTAAATATCATGACATACAAAGAATCATACAAAGAGCAGATGATTTTTGAATTATATTTGCACCGAATAATTTAAGAACAGAGTAAACACTGAAACACTGACATACACACAGATATATTCACACACACACACACACACACACACACACACACACACATATAACCTTTTGAATCAACCATGCAAACCATTATCACCAATATAAAATCAAGTTTTACTACATGCATCAAGGTTTTAAACAGATTTAAAACTTTTAAAATAAAAATTGTTTACTCACCTATATTGCTAACGGAGCCTGATTCTTAATTTGATGCTTTCAAATTTGGTTACGATCTGAAACTGGAAGTTGTTTGATTATGAACTGTAGCTTGAACTTGCTTAAATTTTGAAACTGAGCTGCTTTAATTCTTCAATTGATGAATTTGCTTTAAGATTGGGTTGAATTTGCTACTTCAGGTTTGAAACAGTTTTGAAAGATTTTTTTTCTTTCGTTTTATTTTGATTTCTTTTCCTGGTTTGAAGATGCTAACAAATTTTGATTTTTTTACTTAGTCTTAAGATGAGGATAGAAGAAAAATTTTGTAGACAATGTATAGATATATTTATATCCTTTTTATGATTTAAAAAGAATAAAAGAAAAATAAAAAGGATTTGTGAAACTTGTTAAAAATTTACACACTTGTAAATTGCATGTTAAATTTTACTTACAAATGTTAAGTTTTATGATAAAATTAACTTACACATGTTTAAGTATATTACATGATTTACACTTGACTTTTATTTATGCATTGATATTTGAATATGTTAATAAAACTTTTATATTATATTTACCTTATGTTTATAATATTGCACATGTTTTAAATGTATGCTAAAATCCTTTACAATTGTAAATATGCATGTATTAATGATTTTAGTATGTTTTTGATATAATTTTATATTGTATTCATTATTTAGTTTTGTATAACAATTATATGTTTTCTTTATGAGAATATAGTTTTAAATAGAAATTTATATTATTATTATTTTGTTTATATTTGCATATATATGTTTTAATACGTCTTTATTAAATATATTACCTTATGTTACATTTATGTTTATATACATAGTGTTATTAATTTATATAAAATGTATACATTATACTTTCCTTAAATTTATATTCATATATCCTTAAAGAAAAAATTTGAAACTAATTTAAAAAAAATCATATATATATTATTTTAAGGCCAATTTATTTTTAGGACAATTTATTTTTGAATTTCAAACTCAAATTCAAATTAAAACCTATTAACACACACATATATAAAATCAAACACTTATCTTATTTATTTTGAATTTTTCAAATTAATTCACAATTAAATTTCCAAATAAAATCAGTTAATTATCCACTTGACCGATGTCCAAAAATCCGGGTTATCACACTTCTTAAAGGGCATTTTGGGAAGCACCCTAAAAATTGAATTAGGGTTTTATGCATGTATAAATAGCCTTCTTATGTACATGTACGTATCTTCTACTCTCTTATTCTACTTAGGAAAATTAGCAAGCAAGTTGTAAAAAAAAGTTCATGAAATAAAAATGAGTTCCTAGCCTCTTTCTCTTCTCTTTTCTACTTTTTTTTATTTTTATGCTCATTTCTATTCTTATGCTCCCTTTCATTTCATGTTCATAGTTTAGATTTACATTTATACACTGGTTTAGTTCATTTCCTTCTAGTCGTTAATCTTCTTTTTCTTTGCTTATTCTCTACTTTATTTTATTTTCAATATTGAAACTCTATGTGTTGAAATGGTAAAACAAATGAGAGGCTAAACCCCTACAATTTAAGAGTAATGAAGCTTCCTTTTATCATGTAGATTCAACATAAATTTTCTATGCATGATCTCTTTTGTGCTTTAAGAGAAAATGGATGTTTATGTTTGTTTGTATTTGATGTTGAATTTGATAGCTTACTTTATTCATAACAAATATGTTATGCTTATCTCATTAATCACAAATTTCCTCTTCGTCTAAATACGATCATGGCAATGAAGTGAAGTTTTAATCAAAATTTGATGATCTATGTTACCAATTAATAGTAAATAGATCATGCTTAAACTAGATTTTGGTTTCGTTTTCTATGCCATATTTCATGAGATTTGAAAAGGTAGGACTAGAGTTGTATTATAGTTTGATGGTTTGATTTGTGTTAGTTAATAACTCAAATAGGCCATGTTATGATAAATACATCACCGATCCTACTTAGATTAAAAAGAGATCATCATTTGATTTTATGTTGATTTATGTGAGAAATATAAGAAAGTGGATTTTCCTTAAAATTGAATGTTAATCACATAGTTTTAATCTCAACACTTGCGTAGCTATTCATTTTTCAAAACAATCTCACTTTTGGTTTAATTTGATTGATTAGAAATTAAAAAACAAATAATTCCCTGCGGATCGACCCTTACTCACCATGTAATAACTTTTGTATGCCGTGTGCTTGCGGTTAAATTTTAATTTGAAAGTTATTGGCTATTTTCTAATCCGATAGAAAAATCATCGTTAAACAATGATGTAAGTATATTCACAAACCATTTCACTTTCAAAACTTGGAAAATTGAAACTTCTAAAATCAATATGGAAAGTGCTGTTCCGTATCGACTATGGATTGCAGCTTACACAATGGTTACGTCGCTATCCCAGTGAATCTATAGTAAATTGTAGGAAATCCCTGTCCCTCGAATTACGTCTTGAATATGCACCATCTTTTCTACATTTATTTATCTTACAAATATTTCCAAATTTATTTATAAAGCTTCTTTATAAATCTTTAATCTAATTATAAACATTCTTTATAAATTTCAAAACCTAATTTATAAAACTTCTCCTCTCGGATTTAAAAACTCATTTATAAGTCCTTCTATAAATATGCAAATATCCATTTAAAAAATCCTTCCCATTTTTAATTCAATTCATTAATAGACTCTTTAAGTCAATAAGGTCCTCTTGATAAACCATAAGTTATTTAAAATAGATTTAAATAACAAATTATTATTTAAACATCCATATATTTCAATTTAACCGGGTTTTATTTAAAATAATAGCTTTAGAATATATTTAATAATAAATTAAATTAATTTCAAACACTATTATTGTGTTGATAATTTGACTTCAAAACAATATTATTGTAATAACTAATAAATTTTAAAACGTTATTAAAACAGTAATTAATTAACCTTAACTACTATAAATCTGAAAGTTTATTACCCTCTAAATCTAATAAATAACTTAAATAAATATAATTAATCATCTTTAACTAAAAATTAAAGTATTGTTAAATCATTTTAAATAAGTAATTAAATTAAAATAAAAAACATTTAAAAAAATAATAACTAAATAACTTTAAAATAATAATTAAACATTCATTAACAAATAACCTTTAAGAATCATATTAATAAAAATAATTAACTTAAAACATTATTAAAACAATTATAAATTATCTTTAAAATATTATTAATGAATAATTATACCTTTTAAAATCTTATTACTAAATAAAAAATTCTTAAAATAAATTTCAAATTAAAATTTAACTTTCAAAGTTTTGAAGGTGGCTTAACGAGTACCCTGGTAGTTATACACGCAACCATATTATTCAATCTAACTTTTCAAGTTAATAACTGATATTTACATAATCAATGACAAAACAAATAATTTAATATTAAACCTTCATTGGTTAAATATTACTTATCCAGAGTGGCATGTCAATTTATGACATAAAATCAAATGTGTAACGATACGAATTTTTCGCGTTCGAAAATCGCCATCCATACTTTACATCGTACTCGAATGCCGCAGATTCGACCGTTCAAATCCGAGTCGTCGGAGCTTATAACATCATTAAGTATAACAACACAGTGGAAGAAAATGAATATCAATATATATATATACACATTGATACAGTATCTGATACAACATCTGATATAATATGATACAACAGAATGATACAACAGATACCAAAACTATCAGAGATACAAGATGCATTGGAAAGAAATAGATAACACCAGCAGCGGAACAATATCTCAAAATAGAATGCATCTCCAATCCAATGCTCCAATCCAAAGCTAGCTCGAACCACCATCACGTTTCACCTAGATAAGCAAGTCTCGTCCATATCCAAAGACTGGACTAACTCCAGATAATCTACTAAACCTGACTATCTGAAAAACCCAACTCTAGACAGCCCGTGTGGAAAAATTTGTGGGCACCCAGAGTTTAGGAAAGGAACAATAAACCCGAGTCAGTCATGGGACTAGTGTGAGTAACAAAAACAGTTTGTCTTTAAACAATCAACGAAAGAATTTGAAATAAATCCGCAATGCTTTTGGGAAAATGAAACTACCATAAGGCCTCCCGCCGCACACACCTTGAAATGTAGAATTGGAGGAGATTTCTCCTTATAATAGTCAAACATGCTTGATATGAGAAAATTCTTTAATATTATTATTATAAGTGCACAGTGGAAAATATTTCAAAGTAGAATATAAATCTTAGCCAGCATAAACATTCCGAACTATGCCTACTATAACTACCATCAAAACAGTGGTGACCACCATAAGTAAATGGCAGGTTCTACAACTGAAACCGTACAAGGCACGTATTGGATGAATGGATTTGCAACAAATGGTCAGGCTAAGGAACTTTCCACTGTCCATGGGTACGCCTCTGGCGGGACGTCCTGAGAACTTAACCAGCTCTCTGCCAACACAAGGCTGGGTTACCTCTGTAACTAGGTAACTACAACACGAATATGACATCCCCCGGTCCTTTGGGACCTTTATCCGAGGCACCTCTAAACCAAAAAGCAACAAGCACACAAAAATGAGATTGAAGCCCACCACATAGGTAAATATCTGGGTTCCATACCATAATACCGCCCTTTACCAGAAGGGAATGACACACCCTAAAGGGCGCGACCCTCATAACCTTGCCGCATCTTTCCTGTTTCGACCATTTCCAGGTTGTGAGGTCCTGATGCAGTCTCGTCCACAAAGCTACGCTTTATACAAAAGCCATGCTCTGACCACAATTGATCAACAAATGATCATCAACACACAGCAGCACTCAGCATGTCACACTACCATATTGGGAATATATCGCTGATAACCTTCAACTACATAACCTCTGAGCTCGTACGTCTCAGAGAAGGGTGTTAAGCTAAGAGAATAAATTCTCCGCCACCAACAGAAATTTATTTGAAAGAAATCTTCTTTATGTCTCAAAGTGTAGTGTCAGACGTACGACCATACAAGTCTGTTCTGGGTTCGAACAGAACCGAAGGCACTTCCAAAGAAGTCCTTGCAATGCGGGTATTCACAATCCCGATCGGACTTCCCATCACTTAGGGAATGTTTATACTGGATCAACTCAGTGTAGAGACAATCGATAGGTCATCCTATCGTTCTTGCAAATACCCGGTCTTCACCAACGGTCTTCAAATGCTATCCATATACGTCGAATCACACATTCGGAATGGGTTATACGACACAAAGGTCTTCTCCCGGCTAAACCAAATAGTGAGCACAACATTTAAAACGTATAGATATGGGATTTCAATTAAGTCACAACTGATAAAATCCAAAACTTTTCTTTCAAATGGTTAAACAAATTACCATTTTAAATCTTTTAACAAAAAGATTTATTTCACAAATTTCACACAGTTTACAAAGATCCGTTTACGGATTTCAAAACAATTCCCAATTCAATTGGATTAACTCGTTAAATCTTTAAATCAAAGATTTAACTTATAGCTTTCAAACCATTTCCATAACGTGAAAATCATTTTCATTTTAAAATGGAAATCCTTTTAATTAAATTTGGAAGTTCATTCCTTATGTGAAAGCTTTAATTATTTTAAAACAAACAGTTTTCATTTCAGAAGAATTCAATTATGTTTGCACGAGGTAAAGCCTTTGAATTTAAATTCAAATTCCCAAGTTAATATATTTAAATGGTTTAACCCATTTATAACTTGTATAACATCTTTGTTCCCTAGTTTCAAATCATAAAATCCAATTTCAAATTTTGAATTCAAATTTAAATCAAATTATTTAAACTTCAAACTTTACCCGGTTATTCAAAAATAAATTTTATCTTTGAAATTCCTTTTCACAAGCTTTTTCACATTTAACCCGATTCCATTTCCAAACCATTGAATTCAAATTGTCTATTTGAAAATCATTTCAAAAATCTGTGACTTAATTGATTTTCTCGTGAAATCCATATTTGTGTGTGTATAAGTGTGGTCCAGGGGTTTAACACAATAGTGCAACATCATTCAATCATCATAGATCAGAACACAGAGATATAGTTGATAAGCGATATAAGCTATAACGCTTATCATCTATTCACAGATTCACAGATAATAAAAAATGTAAATAAATGAATAAATTATACACAGCTCAATCCACAGAACAAAATTTCATAGATCAGATAGGACAATCAAGTCAAGGCATCTCCCACAATACAATCATTCATAAGTAAGGTCAAGTATTTAATAATCATTTATAAACAGGATTAATTAATTGTTTAATCCTAATTAATTCAATTTATTTCCAATTAAATTAATTACTTATGAATTTATTACCCAATCCTGATAAATTAATTACAAATCATTTGGTATAAATTAATTAATCAATCATCTTAATTAATTAAATTATTCTTAATTATTTAGATTAATTAAATTAGCCTTTAAACCAATTTCATAATTAATTAACCTTAATAAATCAAAATATCCAAAATTTATTACAATAAGTGATTAATCCTTAATTACTTTCATTAAGGAATCACATTCAAACAATTTATAATTGATTATCTAATTTAATTTATCCAATTAGTTATTAACATTAATCACTTTAATCATTATTTAATAATCCTTAATTAATTATCTTTATTAACTAATAACATTTCTTAATCACTTTTAATTAATCTAAACCATTAATTTATAAAAATAATTTATTCCTTAATTAGCTTATTAATTAAATAACTTAATTACCTTAATCATTTCTAAGGTAATCCATTTCTTTATTAATGACTTCAGTAATATTTAAGTGTATTTAAACCTTACACTTCTGAATTTAGATCCACCTTTCATTTTGAATTTAAGGTTCAAAATGATTATATATTTAAAACATTAACCAAATTAAAATATCCTTTTATAAATCTTAAAATAAATGTAAAGAACATTTATTATTTACATAGGAAACTTATTTAAGGAAAGCCTTTAAACCAATTTCCTTAATTTTCTTTTAAAATTAAGCCTTTAAAATACATCACTATTTAACTTGAAAATTCAAGTTATCTAATCATTTTAAAAACCTTTTATAAAAGAACTTATCAAAAATCAAGTTTAATTATTTGTTTGAAAACAAATTTACTTTTTTTTAATAAAAAACTGTTTGATTTAAACTTGTTTTAAAACACTTAAAATTTGAATTCAACAAAAACTTGAATCCACGTTTAAGTCTTGTTTTCAGATTTTAATTTAAATTTTAAAATCAGGTTTAAAATCTGAAAATCCACCTTATAAATATTTACAACTTTGATTTAAAATCAAATTTCCTCTTAAAACTTTTAAATTCAAAGTTTATTTGAAACTAACTTAAAACTAGATTTAAACTTGTTTAAATCTATTATCACAGCTTTTAAATTCATTTAATTTTGTTTAAATTCAAATTTATCTAAAAAAACAAAATAGTGACAAGTTTTATCAAAAACCTGTAACCAAAACTATACTCGAGCAACCCGAATTTGCTTCGAGCCCAGACCTGATCTACTTCGGGTAAATCACGAAATCACTCAAGTAAAAACTCGAGTCACAAACCCTGGTTCCTCCAAGCTACCCAAGAATCAATTCCAGGTCACCAAAGACTTGTGCACGGAGTACGTGCACGACGCTGATGACCATCTCTGGTCGCCACCCTACCCTCGAACAAGTCGACGGTCTTCCAAGCAACTCACCACGATTATCAGATCGTGTTCATCGACTCGAAATCAAATTCGAGCACAAAAATCAAAACCTGGAAACACAAAATCCACCTCCCCCTAAAACCTGACATCACCACGTTCACGCAGCTCCGACCTCTTGAAGGTCAACAATTCCGGCCATGAAATAGTCGACACTTCCACGACCATCTCCCCAAGCCACGTTGAACTCGATCACCTATCAACGATAGACGAACCAATATACATAACCTTGTCAAAATTTGGTTACCAGACTTCGAGAGCATCCCACCGCCGCCATGATCAACTACACACCATCCCACTTTTCCTCGAATCCCCGTACGTTCTTCCATCACCTCCCAAGGTCCCGACCACTATGACCCAGTAGATCACCAGAGAATGCTCAGAAAACATTTTCTCGATATTCCCAAAATGCACCTTCATTTCAGTAGTAAAAATTTCGATTTTTGTTTCAAAAATCTTGTCTTCTAGAGATGATTTCAGATATATACTTGAATCATTAAAATTCGACATTTGATTTTACATGTTTTAAGGAATCCTATTGTATTTTCCAAATTTTCTTGCATATTTCCAAATATATTTTGCATGAATTAAATTTTAAAATTTAATTCATACTTTAACAAACATATCATGTTTAAAACTTAAGATCTAATAATGAACAGATAGGAAGATTTAAATTTTTTTTCCTTTTTATTTTCCTTTTATTTCTTCTCTCTGTAGTTTAAAAACAGAGAAGAACAATAAAAATATAAGTGCACAGTCATTCACCTTAATACACACAGATCATTCACTTATATGTACACATGCAAGCATTAATCATTCCAGAAATCTATCACACAACAGAACATTTATTACTTAGAATTTTAAGTAGATGTTTACTAACATTGAATGGTTTGGAAGCAGGGAGTTTTGCCAGATTTGATGTTGAGATTATTTTTTAAAAATAAGGTTTTAAGCTTGTGAATTCAATATTGTTTATATATCATTTGATGTTTACTAATCATTTCCTGTTTATGAACCAAAATCTAATATTGTTTATATAAGTAGCAATTGATTTTTTTTCTTTTGTAATGGGTTTTAAGCTTGTGAATTCAATAGAGAGTGTACATTTGTGAATATATAACATACACACAGACATGCATTCCCACAGAACAGCATAGTTCAAAGCAACTTTCACAACAGCTAGAAGTATTCACCACAACATCACATATATAAATAAATTCAACATTAGAACAGGTCTGTTTGCTCACCTGTCCTTGTTTGAAACAGAGAACTCAAGTCTGGAATTGTTGAATAGAGAAGTGCTATTTGTTTTTAATCTGAAAACTTTGAATCATTGCTTGATATTTGATTTAGTTGCTTGTATATTGAGTTGATCTTGTATTCTATTTGCATTAATCTTTACAAGTTTACATAGCTTTAAATACACGAATACTGAGATAAAGAAAGTGATGTATGAATAACAAGTAGTTTACAGGCTGATATCATTTGTACAAAGTGATATTATTTGATTTGTACAATAGGCAGTGATTCTTTTCTTTGTTGGCTAAGTAGATTTTTTTCCTATTTGGTGGCTAATAGCATACTTTGGTGGGCTGAAATGATTTATATTTTGTGTACTAAGATTTGGCATTAATTAAACTTTGTCTTGATTTGCAAACTAATAGATATTTATATATCTTTGTTGTCTTATTTCACAATCTTTTGTCTGATTTTTTTTATTGTCTTGTTCATACTTACCTTTCCTTTGTTTATACTTGAATATATGTATTATCTTCTTTTGCAGGTGTAACGACCCGCTATTTTGGACCATTCAAATCGACAATAAAACCATACATATCCGACTTGAATAATTAAAAATATCGAATTGTTAATTAAAATTTGGCAAAACTTAAAATATACAATAAATAAATCTATCAAAGATCACATAGTAATATAATGCAGCGGAATAGATAAAGAATAGTAGTTCATGAAGCTACTATAGACATCAGAGTTAGAAATAAAGTACAACCGAATAGTTCAAATCCAATGAAGTCTCCAATGCAACAGATGACTTCTCTGAACCAATCAACTGGAAAGGCTGGAATCTGAATCGATAGTTGGATGTCCAAATGAAACTCCGAACTCCAAAGGTGGGTCTCTAATGCTGTATCACTCAGTCTGACCAGAGCGTAAAGAAAAACACAAAACACTCGAGTCAGGATTAACATTCTTATATCAATAAATCCAACTCAAGTGAAATATCAACCGAAATAGAAATAACTTAAAGGATGTTTGTAATGACCATCCTCTAAGGGTCCATGGAACTATCTATAAGGTAGAAATATACACTATAACACCATGGTCATTTAAACTTAATTTATACATCAAAACCAAATATCATTTCACTTCAAATATCTCTATATTTCCCAAAATAGTATTTATATATATTAAATAATTTATACAATAAAGTATTTTCAATTCCCTCAACTTAACAAACTGTTTCAACATCAAACCGACCTTTCCATTTAAATTAAATTCAATCTCAATTTATCAATTTAAGTTCAACTCAATTACTAAAATAAATACTTCAATTTATCGATCTCAAATTCAGATTTGTAATCACAAAATACCCCTTTATATTTCAATATATTTCAAAACTTTAAGTATTCAACGTTTCAACTAAATTTTTATTCAAATTAGTTTTCTAAATAATAAATTCAAATTTGGTTCAACCTAAATTTCACTTTAATTCAATTTAGTGGCTAAATAAAAAATTCAACTATGTTGATTTCATATACAGATCCGAATCTCAACATAAACCATTTAAATTCTAATATAGTTCAAGGCTTTAATATTTAAATGTTCTATATAATAGTTTCATATAGATCTTGATTTAACCTCATTATTATTTAGTCTTGAAATACTCCCTTATTAGATTCAATATCATTTAAGTAACCTTAAATTACATTTTACTCAATATTTTCTTTAATTTTATTAAACGTGAAATATTCATTAAATCACTTAAATCAAAAATCCAGTTACAAAATCATACCTTTAAATTTTCCATTCAATAATTTCAAATCGATTTAACTAAATAAATCCTTATTTGAATACCATTTTTAATAAACCCAAATTTATCTCCCAATCTTAATTATTCAAATTTTTACAACGGTCAATTTTGAAATATAAATCTTAAACAATACTCAAACATATTATATGGATTAAATCAATCTCAATAATATTATTATTAAATCTATATATAAAATTTCCATTTATATATATAATATTTTATGAACCAATATTTATTAAATCCCATATATTTCTTTTTAACTGTAGAAATTTATTTTCAAAATATTTATATGGACCAACGGTGTCTGTATGTATTTCCTATCATATAGTCAAGTGCTACGGATATTTATCATTTCAACCCGTACACTAAATATATACGGGTGGATATCATTTCAACCCGTAATCGCAAATTCAATTAAATGAAAATCGCTTGGGTTTATCATTTCAACCCATAATGATTTTTTCCTATTCTAAAGTCCGTTCACGTATGTATCATTTCAACCCATAATGATTTCTATACTAACAAGGAACTTGCAAAGGGATAACAGATATGAAAATAATAATAACAACAGGCATATATCATCAAAATAAATATAAACAATAGGATATGGTGTCATATCCCATAAGTGAACAGTTATAGATAATAACATATATAACAATTTAAATAACTACAGCCTCATATTTCAATTGTCGTTTCAATTGAAATCAAATTTAATAAATAAAAGAACGTTAATCGTGAGTGATTGCTCACCTTTCGACGTTAGAGAGATAGACAATGAAGTTGAGTTGCGAAACCCAAGAACGAATCTCAAAGCAAAGTAAGATCGGCACGAATCGACGATCAAAGCTGGTAAAAGAAATCGATGGGAACGGGTCAAATTAGCTCGATAAAAATTTAGCCGAGATGTATTTTTATATTATTATCCTCCTTAAACCCAAAATTCAAATTAAAGTATATATACATTTTATATAAGTCTTAAATAAAATATATTTATTGAAATCAAACATATAAAAAAAATCAAAACCAAATTCACTCTATCTTATAGTATATACGTTATATTTGAAACATCAATATCTGAAACTAAATGTGCATAACCAAATTAACATCCGAAGATATGCATAACAGTAAATAATGTAAGTTTAAAGAAATCTAATAGTTTAACCAAATGCAGACTTCCTTTACAAATAATATACTGTAATTATTATTATTATTATTTATTTTTTACCAAAAATAAAAATATGCTAACATAATGCTATTAGAAAAAAGGGAGAAAGGATGCTTATGCTTACCAATATTGACATGCAAACCTACATTTTATATGTACAATAAAGTGTGTACAAACAAACCTTTATATGGGCTGCTATATACATGTTTCAAAAATGTTATACATATATTGTTACACATATTCACAGCAGCTGTTATACCTAACTTGTATACATATTATATTTTAAACAAAACCTGACAATAGATGAAGGTAAAATAAAAATAATATATATATATATATATATATATATATTATAACTAATACAAACCTATAAAGCTCTGAAATGTATACTAGTATATCTATACAACCAACCCAATATGAAAATATGTACCCATGCAAATATCTAAAGTTTTTAGAAACAATACTTAGGCTTATATATATAAAATAAAATAAAACAATAACTTACGCACACAAAAAAACACAATACTTAATGAGACAAATGCACAAGTTGTATTACCTTTCAAGATATCATATATATGTTAAAAGTTTTCTGGAAGGCAAAATGCGTGACAAGGTGAGATACGACTGCGTGTAAGAGTGTGAAAGAAGAGAGAGGGTGGAGAAAGAAAAATTATGGAGAAGAAAGTGACAGTAGATCCTTGCTTTACCAAAAAAAAGCTTATAAAGGTGAAATAAAATGAGCCGTAAAAGATAACGAATACAAGAAAAAAAGTATAATTCAAAACGGTGTGGGCCTTAGGTAATTATCCATTCACATCTTTTTTTGACATATATAAAATGTATGAAAAGCTTTAAAATGTAACGGCTATATATTAATTATTATTATAAAACGTTTTAAAGTGACTAGGGAAATAAATATATGGAAGTTAATAAAGGAGAATGAAGAGACCCAAAAATGGAATGACAAATTATAATTTTGAATTGACGGGAAAAAAGTAACAGCTGGCATAACCCAAAGTTATAAAGGCAGAGGAAAATGCTTTGCACAATTTAAGGTGAGCTTTCAAATTTTTTTGAATGTTTTATAACTTTCCAGCTGTAGTGAAGAAAATGGAATTTTAAAGGCAAAAATTAAAGTTACCGTTCCAATTAAATGAATATAAAACGTATGCATGTTTTGTACATTCATACTTCCAAAATGGTATGACGTGGCAACAGTCAAATTTCAGTAAAAGATGAAATAAATGCAAGAAATGAAATAAATAGGAATGAACCGCATTTTTCCAAAACGAAACGTATGCAACAAATCGGCAATAAATAGAAACGTGTAGGGAGATGAGTGAAATAAATAGAAAATGTTAAAATATAAATAAATATAACATACATGAAAAGGACAATAGGACGATTTAGAGATTAATAAATGAGAAACGTATATCCCTATACGTTTTAGTTTCAAAAAGGACAGAAAATTTTATCAAAAGTTATAAAGAGTTAAAAGCATTGAAACCTGGCTTCCGCTGAAATTTATTTTATTCCCAACTGAGATGAGAGAGAAAGGGAAAGATTTCAAACAAATGAATATATTCCAAATGAATGTAATATAAACGGTCATGGTGTGGTTCATTAGAAAATTTAATGCAATTTATTATTGTGTGAGCTGTACGTTGATTTAAGGAAAAAAAAATAAAAGCAATTAATGGCTTGATTTAATAGTACGTTTCAAATTTGAAAAGAAAAGAGAAGTAAGGGTTGAAATTTTGATTTCAATTAAATGATCGCGTGAATGAGTAAATAGCAAATAGCAGAAAGAGATAATGGAATATACGGTAGAAAAGAAATAGATGAAATGTGAACGGATGGAATGCAAATTGAAACGGCAGAGAATTAAATATAAGGTGGAAAGGTGTGGCAACGCTCACCCATAGATTTAGCTAAAACCTTTAAAAGAAAATTAATATGGTATGAATTGTACGGTTTCAAATTTGAAAAGTAGATAAATCCATGTCACAAATTTCAGCACCGATGACGCACGTTTTTATTGTTTTCGTCGCATATCGGATCTCAAAATACAGAAATAAATATACCGTAGTGATCAGTACAACGAGACGATCAAAATGGTATATAGATATTGGTGTTACGATTGAATTATAAAAATTCGAATTTTCACTAGCAGTAAAAATGCAGTAAAAACGCAGAAAATAAGATCGACGGAGCTATAGAAGTTCAAATTTGGAAAAACGAAAAATGACGTCTCAGTCAGAAGATGATTTAGAATTTTTCTATGTAAAAATATTCAGGTCTTGAAAGTAAATTTATTTTCACCAATTATTAACTGATTTGAATTTAATTGAATTATATAATAAATAAGCCTTCATATAATTAATTGAAAATTTACCATTTGCTATATTTAATTATACGTAAACCAAATATTAAAACTTTATTTCAAAATATTATAATTAAAATTTCTCAAAATCCAAATTAAATACATTATAAAACCAATTAAAAATTAATAAAATTTTATGGGTCATTACACTCTCCCCCACTCAAAACTTTTCGTCACCGAAAAGGAAGGAGGTAGGAGAATAGAACAACCAGAAATAAAGGTAGATTGAAAGTCAAGGGTAAATAATTAATTTAAAACTATATAATTTTACATGAAATATTCATTTGAAAACTTCATTTGCGATCCAATTATCTTTAGTACTTTTAAATTTTCAAAACTCATTGGAATTTAATATGTTTAACTAACACCATTATACATATATGAAAGCTATTTGAAAACAATTATTTGCATCATTAGTTATATTTACAAAGAAGCTATTGAAAACGTTAAATTCATAATTCATAAATTTATAAATTTTTCTTTAGATACTATTCAAACATTATTAATAAATCATTCACTTTAAATATGTTTAATTTAATTAATAACTTCAAAAATATTTATAACACTAAAATTTTCTATTAAACAATGTAGTATACAAATAAGCAATATTTAAAAGTTTATATTCAAAAAGGAAAGAAGGTAGATTCGGAAAAACAGAATCAAGGTGAACAACTAAAGCTCAGAAGATAAGGTACATTTAAAGAATAGAATCGGGCACGAATCGTAAATTTCAAACCATAAGAGTTTCAATTTCAAATATTAACACAAAATTTCTTTGTTGAAAAATACCTTTATAATAAAATACCTTTATATCGAAATAAATCTTTCTTTCAGAAATATTTTTATAACCCGATGTTTCAACAAGTTTATCCTCGTTCTTGCATGCTCTGGCCATGCGTTGATCAGGCGCAAAGCTAGAATTCTTCAAGTACTTAGTAGGCTTGTTTCACCCAGTGAAAATACTTGAAAACCCTTTAAAACAGACACGGAAAGTACAATCCAACCAAAACAACCAAACCAAAACCTTTGTCCAACCATGGTTCGCAGATACACAATGGTTACGCCTGGATCCCCCAGGAAACAATCCGTATCCGTAAGCTTTCTCAGCAGTGCGAGTTACGCCATGATGACTAGTAGAGTGCAGGATACATAAAGGTTATGCCTGGGTCCACCAGGAAACAATCCGTACCCCTAGGCCATCTCAGCCAGGCAGTTTCGCTACTAATCGCGACCTTCACAGATTCCAGGATACACAATGGTTATGCCTGGATCCCCCAGGAAACAATCCGTACCCCTAGGCCAGACTCAGCCAGGCAATTTCGCTATGCAGTCGGGAGAGAAAAAAACCATGGGTTACGCCACGGTGGGAACACTCGAGTATCACATTCGGAAAACCAAAAACCAGAGAGAATAATATCGATAGAATGAATCCACAACGTGGCCACAAAGCGGATATCAACCAGAAGGCACTTTCCATATCATTGCTTCGAAAATATATATCATATAGTACCTTTTCAAATACCTTCAAATATCATACTTGTATAAAGTCCATTATATATAGGATTCTTTTTTTCAAATCGAATACTTTCTGTAACATTCCTGAAAATTCATTAAGTTTAATTTGGCAATTAAATTAATTTTTGGAAATAAATTGTGAATTAATTAGGAAATTCTTAGAACAGATAAATAATTTTGATTTTAAATAGAGATTTAAATTTGAAATTTAAGAATAAATGAATTGGGAATTTGAATCTACAAAAAGCTATTTAAAGAATTAATTCAATTACATACTTATTTATTCGTTTTGATAAAAAGATTTAAAAATACATCTTCTTTTGAAACACAATATAATTTAAAATGTAAAAACATTTACAAGTATTAGAGATATGAGATATACATAGTGCAAATTTGTCTTATGTTAACAAAAAAAAAGGAGAACATTTCTTTTAAAAACATAAGAATATTGTATATGTGTATATGCAAATAAATGTAAACGTCCATTAACATCATACATATCTATATACATATATATGAACAAATGGCATCACCATTTTTTTTTAAAATAACCAAATTTGGAATTTCAAGAAGCTTTTCATTTTCCCATGTGTAATCATGGCTATCTTAGCAAATCTGAGAATAAGATTTTCCTCCACAATTATCAAGGCTGTTCAAGAAAAAAAAAAACAAACAACAACTCAGTTCGAAATGCAAAAAGAAAAAAAAACAAAGAAAAGAAAAAATCTCAATGCAAATGAAAATCTGGAAGCAGATTCAAACAGAACCTGAGCAAATCAAAGTTCAGATTCAAAAAACAAAAGCTAGAAGCAACTCAACAAGAAACAGAGCATCTCAAACTTAATCAAGCAAAACAGATTTGGGAAACAGGAAAAGAAGTCTGGAAGAAAAACTGAAAACCTGGAAATAAATAGTAAAGGCAAGTAAAATTTTCTTTTAAAAATTTTTAGTTTGAATTTTTCAAACATTAATGAAAACAAGAGCATGCAATAGAGATTAAACAAAGTGTCATAATCTCAAGTTGCAGATTTAAATTTCAAAATAAAAGGAGGAAAAAGAAAAGGAATAGCAACCTGAGATCAAAACCCATGCATTCAAACTTGGAGGCAATTCAAAATTAAGCAATCAGATTTATGTGTTTCAGGTTGTTGGCAATGCAGTGGTTTCTAAGATAATTTAAAGGTAAGAAAAATTTCTTTGTTTTAAATTTGAATTTGATGTTGGTAATCAGTAATAAAAACATAGATTTTAAACATCAAACTAACAAACAACATAAACCAGAGAACAAAAGGCAAATCAAAGGCCATACACAAAAAGAAAATCAAATCAAACAGATCAAAGAAAAGGTCAGGGGGCAGAGCAAATTCAAAATGCAAACTTCCAGGTCTCTGTTTCAAAGTCCATCTCGGTGAGCAAATCTACCCAAATCTATGTTATATGCAATGATAAATGTTGTTCTGTTGTTAAAAAGCCTGCTTGCCTGTGTGTATGTGAATATATACATACTATGATGGATGCATGCTTGTGTATATGTATATGTACACTCACCTCTTTATGGTATACAGTTTCAGAAGAAAAAAAATATAAACTGTGAGCAAACCCTCTTTTAAACCAGCCTCCTTTATTTCTGTGGATTTTCTTAATATGCTTGCTTGTGAATATTGATAAGTGCTTGCATGTCTCTGTAATCATGGATTGTATGTATACATACATATCTTGCCACTGTTCTAATCTCAAACTCAAGAAGTTAAGAAAAATCAAATCCCTTCCTCTATTTTTAAATCATAAAATAACATCACTTTTTGAAATTTAAAAAAAATTTGAAATTTGGTTGCATGTTTATATCTGGAAGATAAGTATGTTGTGAATCTATACAAATAAGTTCATGTGTGTATATGTGAATGTTTAGAGGTGTGTATGTATAATTTGTGTTGTTCTTCTCTGTGATTAAACTACAGAAAAAAAAACTAAGAGATTCAAACCCCTTGTCTGGTCATTGTTAGATGTTGAGATTCAAATAAAAATATGTTTGTTAAAGTATGAGTTGAAAGTTTAAAATAAAATTCTAGCAAGATAGGTTTGGAAATATGTAAGAAGTTTGGGAATTACAGTAGAATCTGGTAAAGCAAAATAATATCAATGTTTAAGTTCTCTGCCTGAAAATCAAAGAAAATATAAAGATCAGAGTATAGCTGTGAGCAACCTTCAACTCTGAAATTTGTTTATTTTTGTTTGTGAGCAAACTCTAAAATTTATGAATATACCTTGGATCGAATGTGATCAATATTGATTGTGTGAAATGTGAATAGTATGAGTATGGTTATGTTTGTATATATATGACTGTAAATACATATATGTTTGTTACAGGGATATCTCCCCCTTTCTTCTTCCTCTGTTTAACTTTTTAACAGACCAAAGCCTCAAAGGAATTCAAATACTTCTTCTTCGATGTGTTTTAGGTGTTAATTTTTGAATAGAAGTTGATTCTAACAACACAATGCTAATTTTAAAAAAAAGAAAAAAAAACTATATTTCCAACTGTATTTGTTAAGGGTTCATTTCTAAAATTAACTATACAGTAAACTCCTTGGAAATGATAAAAATAAATGATTTTTATTTCGAATCTGGAATGCATAAACTAATTTGTATTATAGAATGATGAATTTAGAAAATAAAATCGAGATCCTTTGTTTGTTAAATTTTGAGAGATTACGAGTTGAATGAAAATGACACTTTCGTCAATTTCTGTCGAACGGCGAAATGAAATTCGTTGTGTTTGGGTTTGATGATGGATCGAGCATCAAGGATCAATGGAAAAATACAATTTGAATTTATAAAAGATCGAGGCATGGGAACGACGAGGATTTAGGTTTTAAAACCTAAATAGTTCGAGCCTGGTAACTTGATCACCACTTCCTCTAGGTGATTTCGAGTTCAATGGGACTATGGGGAATAGCTTCGTGGATGGTTGGAGATTGAGTGGTCGAGGTGGCGCATCGTCTGGTAGGTGGGGGCGTGAGTTCGAGGAGGGTTTTGGCCATGGTATTGGTTCCAGTTTCGACCGTGAACCTTGATTTTGATAGGGGACGTGGGCTTGCGTTCTGGTGATTGAGTTGGGTTGCTGCATCGATTTCTGATGTGCCGGCGAGATGATGGGAGACCGGAGGTGGCTTTGGTGGTGGTGCATATGCACGAGGAGATGGGTTTGCTCGTGAATAATATGGCGAATGTCTCAAAGCAGGGAGAAGGAGGAAGGTCTTTGACTCGAAGCACGGCACGGGAGAATTGGGGGAAAACTCGAAGTCATGCTCGCGTTTTGGGTGTTGTATTGGGTCGAAATTTCAAAACTTAACAAGTTTTGCAGAAGTAGGGCAACACGGGTTGATTTGGTGGGAAACTCGAAGCAGATGGTGATATTACTCGGGGAAGTATCGATGTTGACTCGGGTAAAATGTTGGTTCAGGTTTTCTTTTAAAACCTGTCTGTTCAAATTTAAATCAAAGATTTTAAATCCAGAAATTAAAAATGATTCGTATTTGGGTTTGGAGATTTATGAGTTTTCAAAATTTAAATTGTTTGACAATTTTAAATATTAAAGTATGATTTAAAATGGTTTGAAAAAAAAAAAGAATTTGTTTTTAAATTTTCTTTAAACTTCTTTTAGAAAATGAGTATTTTCTTAACTTGAGATTTCAAAATGTGTTTCAAATTGTTTTAACTTTAAATTGTACTCACTCTAAATCTTAAATGTAGAAAATGGAAATTTGAAAGTAAATTTGAAGGAAAATGGTTTAAGATACTTTGTTAATGATAAATTAAATCATTAATGAGGATGATGTTTTTCTTCAAATTTAATGAGGATTTAATAATTTGAAATTCATTAAGTTATTAAGTTAATTGAAATGGATAATTTATTTATCTAATTAATTATTGATTCGGATTAATTAAATAAGTAATTAAAGGCTTAAATTTATTTAATTAAGATTTGCGATTAATTAATTAAAAGATAATTAATTAAAGTGATTAAGAAGAGAAAAATTATTAATTAAAGGTTAATAATTTGTGAAAGTAATTAAGAGAAGATAATTAAAGGTTAGGAATTGATTAATCAAATATTTGAGGTAACTACTTTAAAGTAAAATTAATTAATGTGGTTAATTAATTAAGATAATTGAATCAAGAATAATAAATTAAGGTTAATTAACTTAAAGTGATTAAGAAATCATTATTAATTAAGGAGTAATTAATTTTTGTAATTAATTAAGGAAAAATAAATCTATTGGTTAATCAATTAAGGGCAATTAATTATAGCTAAGATAAATAAATTAATAATTAAGGGTCTACCAATTAAAGTAATTAATTAAGGAATAATCAATTAATAAAAGTAATTAAGGTTTAATTAATTACAATTAAAGGTTAATTAATTAATATAATTAATTAAAGAGATGATTAATAAATGAAGGTGGTTAAGGCTTAATTAATTATAGTTAATGATAGTTAATCATTGATTTAAAGATTTCAAATAGAAGTAATTATGTGGGTAATAGATTTAAACCACACGATTTATTCACTTAATTGTAGATGTTTGATTGCTATTGAATGATGTGTACTGGATTGATATATTTGATATGTGATGTGATGCTATGTGATGCTTTGTGCTAGGCTGTTATGTCTATGATGCATATACTGTTATGCAAACCCTTGACCCGTAGAACAACATTTGAATTTCGATGCGACAGGGAGTCGGATTTCGGTTGGTTGTCTGAAACCCACATCGAATCATAATGGTAAACCTCTGTGATTGGTAATTTATTTTATCTATGAATCTGTGAATTAAGATAAGCGTTATGGGTCATACCGCTTATCGATATGATTGAATCTGTGTTGATTGATGATGTGGCACTTTTATTGTGTAAAATCCGTGGACCACACTTTTACACACACAAATATGGATTGCACGTGGAAATCGGTTAAGTCATAGATTTTTTTTAAATAGTTTTGAATTTGAATTTTAAAATTCAAATGGTTTTGGAAATGAACGGGATTTTAAGTGAAAAGTTTTTGAAAAGGTGTTTTAAAAATGAAAGTTATTTTGAATAGCTTAATAAAAATTTGAAATTTAAATCATTTGATTTAAATTTGAATTCAATATTTAAAATTGAATTCTATAATTTGGGAACTAGGGTTTAAAAAGTTATTCAACTGGGTTTATATGGGTTTTTAAAACCATTTTAAAGGTGATGTTTTGGAATTTAAATTCAACCCAAGATTTCAACTTGTACAAATTGGATTTTTCTGAAACGAAAACTATTTGTTTTCAAATGATTGAAGCTTTCACATAAGAATGAATTTCCAATTTGTGTTAAAGGATTTCAAGTCTAAAAATAAAAATAGTTTTCCAAGTTTTAGATAAATCTTTGGAAACGTGTTTTGGAAGCCATAAATCTTTAATTTAAAGATTTAATTGGGTTAATCCAAATTGAATGGGAATTGTTTTGAAATCTAAGGATAGATCTTTGTGAAACTGGGGGAACTTTGTGAAATAAATCTTTTTGTGTAAAGATTTAAAATGGTGATTTGTTTAACCATTCGAAAATAAAAGCTTTGGATTTTTAAGTTGTGACTTAACTAAAATCCCATATCCATATGTTTTTAAATATTGCGCTCACTATTCGGTTTAGCCGGGAGAGGACCTTTGTGTCATATAGCCCATTCCGAATATGTGATACGTCGTTATGGATAGCATTGAAGACCGGTGGTGAAGACCGGGTATTTGCGAGAGCGATAGGATGACCTATCGATTGTCTCTGCACTGAGTCGCGCCGGTATAGAGATTCCCTAAGTGATGGGAAGTCCGATCGGGATTGTGAATACCCGGATTTGCAAGGGCTTCTTCGGAAGTGCCTTCGGTTCTGTTCGAGCCCGGAACAGACTTGTATGGTCGTGTGTCTGACACTACACTTTGAGATATAAAGCCGATTCCTTTCAAATACATATCTGTTGGTGGCGGAGAATTTATTCTCTTAGCTTAACACCCTTCTCTGAGACGTACGAGCTCAGAGGTTATGTAGTTGAAGTTGTCAGCGATATACTCCCAATTTGGTAGTGTGGCACGCTAAGTGCTGCTGTGTGTTGATGATCATTTGTTGATCATTTGTTGATCAAAGCATGGCTTTGTGGAAAAGCGTAGCTTTGTGGTCGAGACCTCATCGAGCCTCACAAACCGGTAATGGTCGAAACAGGAAAGATGCGGCAAGGTTTCAGGGGTAGCTCCCCTAGGGTATGACCATTCCTTCTGGAAAAGGGTAGTATCATGGTATGGAGCCCAGATACTTACTCATGTCGACACACTATTATTATTACTGTGTGATGTTGTTGTTGGAGAGCTCTCGGATAAAGGTCCCAAAGGACCGGGGGTGGCATATCTCAGGTTTTATTCCCCGGGAAGGGGGTAGCCGGCCTTGTGTTAGCAGAGAACAGGTTGGTTCTCGGGGCGTCCCGCCAGAGGCGTTCCCATGTGGCAATAGGAAGTTCCTTAGCCTGACCATTTGTTGGAAATCCATTCATCCAATACGTGCCTTGTACGGTTTTAGTTGTAGAACCTGCCATTTAACATGGCAGCTATAGTAGGCATAGCATCATGGTACCTATGCTGGCTAGGATTAATATTATACTTTCGAAATGGTTTTTCCCCACTGTGCACTTATAGTAATAACATTAAATGGTTTTCACGTATCAAGCATTTTTGACTATCATAAGGAGAAATCTCCTCCAATTCTGCGTTTGCATTGTGTGTGTGGCGGGAGGCCTTATGGTAGTTTCATTTTCTAAAAAGCATTGCGGATTTAAACTTTAAAAGCTTTGTTGTTTTGTTTTAAAAGATAAAACTGTTTTGTTTGCTCATACCAGTCCCATGACTGACCTGGAGTTTATTGTTCCTTTCCTAAACTCTGGGTGCCCACTATTTTCCACACGGGCAGTCTAGAGTTGGGTTTTCAGATAATCCTGTAATAGGTATAGATTCGTTAGCCTTCGAAGCTCTTTGGATTTGTGGATCGCGTTTGCTACACTTCAGCATCACACCAGTCTTGCTCATCTAGGTGGAGCGTGATGGGGGTTCGAGCTAGCCTTGGTGTTTTGAAGATGGAGTTCTTGGAGTTTGGCATTGAAGACATTATCTTTCCGCTGCTATTCTTTGTATCTCTGATAGTGTTGATATCTATTGTATCTTTCCATTGTACCATTCTATTTTATTCTGTTGTATCAGATATTATATCAAATGTTATATATATGAAATGTATCATGCATATTTCTTCCGCTGTGTTGTACTTATTGTGTTATAAGCTCCGGCGAACCAGGTTCGACGTTTGGATCTGCGGCATTTGAATACGAGTGTCGTATTCGGTGCCGATTTTCGAAGGTCGAGTCAGGATCGTTACAGTGGTATCAGAGCTGAAGGTTAAAACTTTAGCTCAGGAGTATAACACATTAAGTAGCTCATTAGAGATAGGGTGAAATATACCCTAGAATGAGTATATCCCTAAGATATCCGTTCGAGTGCCTCAGTAAATTCTCTTGCTATCCACTGATAGTAAGTATGAGTGCGAGAAGAGGACGAGATAGGGGACAGGGGAATACCACTACCAATGGTCAATACCCCGCAATGGCAGAAACAACTTTTCTCTATCAATCTCCTTTGATTCGATTTCATATTCTTTTGATTGCTTCGTAGCTGCTCCAGAAAGAAGTTTCGGTGTGATGATGGCCCTACGAATCGTTGTAGAAGATTCTTACTTCGTATCTTTATCCGTTTCTTATCAGCTTTTCGTTCTAAACTCTAATGAATTTGAAGACTTAAATTAAATAAATTGAAAATTTTAAATTGAGTTAAATTGGTTAATAGAATGTACGGCTAAATTTGAATTGTATAAATAAAACGATATCGGTTAAAACCAAATTTAAAAATTGTAATTTAGTATGTATATCAAAGTCCATAAACTTTGGGGTATTCCGACCCGAATTCGTTATCCATATCTAGCATTTGGAAATTGTTGAAAATTAAGCCCATCTATCTATTCTCTGGGATCCGATATATTCTACGAACGATTAGTTATCCCTTCGAACTATGCAATGCCCTTGCATATTCATAGACCGGTAAGCCTGAGTATCTTGTGAAATAATTGTATGAGGTTGTTCTCGTATTGTCGATATTCTGATTTGGTAAACCGAATGCAGAATAAATATGTCGATCTGATCTGATCAATCATTTCTTTAGCTATTATCTTTTCTTTCTCGTCTTCCTTGCAATTTCGAGGACGAAATTCTTTTAAGGGGGGAAATCTGTAACATTCCTGAAAATTCATTAAGTTTAATTTGGCAATTAAATTAATTTTTGGAAATAAATTGTGAATTAATTAGGAAATTCTTAGAACAGATAAATAATTTTGATTTTAAATAGAGATTTAAATTTGAAATTTAAGAATAAATGAATTGGGAATTTGAATCTACAAAAAGCTATTTAAAGAATTTAATTCAATTACATACTTATTTATTCGTTTTGATAAAAATATTTAAAAATACATCTTCTTTTGAAACACAATATAATTTAAAATGTAAAAACATTTACAAGTATTAGAGATATGAGATATACATAGTGCAAATTTGTCTTATGTTAACAAAAAAAAAGGAGAACATTTCTTTTAAAAACATAGGAATATTGTATATGTGTAAATGCAAATAAATGTAAACGTCCATTAACATCATACATATCTATATACATATATATGAACAAATGGCATCATCATTTTTTTTTAAAATAATCAAATTTGGAATTTCAAGAAGCTTTTCATTTTCCCATGTGTAATCTTGGCTATCTTAGCAAATCTGAGAATAAGATTTGCCTCCACAATTATCAAGGCTGTTCAAGAAAAAAAAAACAAACAACAACTCAGTTCGAAATGCAAAAAGAAAAAAAAACAAAGAAAAGAAAAAAGCTCAATGCAAATGAAAATCTGGAAGCAGATTCAAACAGAACCTGAGCAAATCAAAGTTCAGATTCAAAAAACAAAAGCTAGAAGCAACTCAACAAGAAACAGAACATCTCAAACTTAATCAAGCAAAACAGATTTGGGAAACAGGAAAAGAAGTCTGGAAGAAAAACTGAAAACCTGGAAATAAATAGTAAAGGCAAGTAAAATTTTCTTTTAAAAATTTTTAGTTTGAATTTTTCAAACATTAATGAAAACAAGAGCATGCAATAGAGATTAAACAAAGTGTCATAATCTCAAGTTGCAGATTTAAATTTCAAAATAAAAGGAGGAAAAAGAAAAGGAATAGCAACCTGAGATCAAAACCCATGCATTCAAACTTGGAGGCAATTCAAAATTAAGCAATCAGATTTATATGTTTCAGGTTGTTGGCAATGCAGTGGTTTCTAAGATAATTTAAAGGTAAGAAAAATTTCTTTGTTTTAAATTTGAATTTGATGTTGGTAATCAGTAATAAAAACATAGATTTTAAACATCAAACTAACAAACAACATAAACCAGAGAACAAAAGGCAAATCAAAGGCCATAAACAAAAAGAAAATCAAATCAAACAGATCAAAGAAAAGGTCAGGGGGCAGAGCAAATTCAAAATGCAAACTTCCAGGTCTCTGTTTCAAAGTCCATCTCGGTGAGGAAATCTACCCAAATCTATGTTATATGCAATGATAAATGTTGTTCTGTTGTTAAAAAGCCTGCTTGCCTGTGTGTATGTGAATATATACATACTATGATGGATGCATGCTTGTATATATGTATATGTATACTCACCTCTTTATGGTATACAGTTTCAGAAAAAAATAAAAATAAACTGTGAGCAAACCCTCTTTTAAACTAGCCTCCTTTATTTCTGTGGATTTTCTTGATATGCTTGCTTGTGAATATTGATAAGTGCTTGCATGTCTCTGTAATCATGGATTGTATGTATACATACATATCTTGCCACTGTTCTAATCTCAAACTCAAGAAGTTAAGAAAAATCAAATCCCTTCCTCTATTTTTAAATCATAAAATAACATCACTTTTTGAAATTTAAAAAAAATTTGAAATTTGGTTGCATGTTTATATCTGGAAGATAAGTATGTTGTGAATCTACACAAATAAGTTCATGTGTGTATATGTGAATGTTTAGAGGTGTGTATGTATAATTTGTGTTGTTCTTCTCTGTGATTAAACTACAGAAAAAAAAACTAAGAGATTCAAACCCCTTGTCTGGTCATTGTTAGATGTTGAGATTCAAATAAAAATATGTTTGTTAAAGTATGAGTTGAAAGTTTAAAATAAAATTCTAGCAAGATAGGTTTGGAAATATGTAAGAAGTTTGGGAATTACAGTAGAATCTGGTAAAGCAAAATAATATCAATGTTTAAGTTATCTGCCTGGAAATCAAAGAAAATATAAAGATCAGAGTATAGCTGTGAGCAACCTTCAACTCTGAAATTTGTTTATTTTTGTTTGTGAGCAAACTCTAAAATTTATGAATATACCTTGGATCGAATGTGATCAATATTGATTGTGTGAAATGTGAATAGTATGAGTATGGTTATGTTTGTATATATATGACTGTAAATACATATATGTTTGTTACAGGGATATCTCCCCCTTTCTTCTTCCTCTGTTTAACTTTTTAACAGACCAAAGCCTTAAAGGAATTCAAAAACTTCTTCTTCGATGTGTTTTAGGTGTTAATTTTTGAATAGAAGTTGATTCTAACAACACAATGCTAATTTTAAAAAAAAGAAAAACAAAAATTTTTCCAACTGTATTTGTTAAGGGTTCATTTCTAAAATTAACTATACAGTAAACTCCTTGGAAATGATAAAAATAAATGATTTTTATTTCGAATCTGGAATGCATAAACTAATTTGTATTATAGAATGATGAATTTAGAAAATAAAATCGAGATCCTTTGTTTGTTAAATTTTGAGAGATTACGAGTTGAATGAAAATGACACTTTGGTCAATTTCTATCGAACGGCGAAATGAAATTCGTTGTGTTTGGGTTTGATGATGGATCGAGCATCAAGGATCAATGGAAAAATACAATTTGAATTTATAAAAGACCGAGGCATGGGAACGACGAGGATTTAGGTTTTAAAACCTAAATAGTTCGAGCCTGGTAACTTGATCACCACTTCCTCTAGGTGATTTCGAGTTCAATGGGACTATGGGGAATAGCTTCGTGGATGGTCGGAGATTGAGTGGTCGAGGTGGCGCATCGTATGGTAGGTGGGGGCGTGAGTTCGAGGAGGGTTTTGGCCATGGTATTGGTTCCAGTTTCGACCGTGAAACTTGATTTTGATAGGGGACGTGGGCTTGCGTTCTGGTGATTGAGTTGGGTTGCTGCATCGATTTCTGATGTGCCGGCGAGATGATGGGAGACCGGAGGTGGCTTTGGTGGTGGTGCATGTGCACGAGGAGATGGGTTTGCTCGTGAATAATATGGCGAATGTCTCAAAGCACGGAGAAGGAGGAAGGTCTTTGACTCGAAGCACTGCACGGGAGAATTGGTGGAAAACTCGAAGTCATGCTCGCGTTTTGGGTGTTGTATCGGGTCGAAATTTCAAAACTTAACAAGTTTTGCAGAAGTAGGGCAACACGGGTTGATTTGGTGGGAAACTCGAAGCAGATGGTGATATTACTCGGGGAAGTATCGATGTTGACTCGGGTAAAATGTTGGTTCAGGTTTTCTTTTAAAACCTGTCTGTTCAAATTTAAACCAAAGATTTTAAATCCAGAAATTAAAAATGATTCGTATTTGGGTTTGGAGATTTATGAGTTTTCAAAATTTAAATTGTTTGACAATTTTAAATATTAAAGTATGATTTAAAATGGTTTGAAAAAAAAAAGAATTTGTTTTTAAATTTTCTTTAAACTTCTTTTAGAAAATGAGTATTTTCTTAACTTGAGATTTCAAAATGTGTTCCAAATTGTTTTAACTTTAAATTGTACCCACTCTAAATCTTAAGTGTAGAAAATGGAAATTTGAAAGTAAATTTGAAAGAAAATGGTTTAAGATACTTTGTTAATGATAAATTAAATCATTAATGAGGATGATGTTTTTCTTAAAATTTAATGAGGATTTAATAATTTGAAATTCATTAAGTTATTAAGTTAATTGAAATGGATAATTTATTTATCTAATTAATTATTGATTCGGATTAATTAAATAAGTAATTAAAGGCTTAAATTTATTTAATTAAGATTTGAGATTAATTAATTAAAAGATAATTAATTAAAGTGATTAAGAAGAGAAAAATTATTAATTAAAGGTTAATAATTTGTGAAAGTAATTAAGAGAAGATAATTAAAGGTTAGGAATTGATTAATCAAATATTTGAGGGTAACTACTTTAAAGTAAAATTAATTAATGTGGTTAACTAATTAAGATAATTGAATCAGGAATAATAAATTAAGGTTAATTAACTTAAAGTGATTAAGAAATCATTATTAATTAAGGAGTAATTAATTTTTGTAATTAATTAAGGAAAAATAAATCTATTGGTTAATCAATTAAGGGCAATTAATTATAGCTAAGATAAATAAATTAATAATTAGGGGTCTACCAATTAAAGTAATTAACTAAGGAATAATCAATTAATAAAAGTAATTAAGGTTTAATTAATTACAATTAAAGGTTAATTAATTAATATAATTAATTAAAGATATGATTAATAAATGAAGGTTGTTAAGGCTTAATTAATTATAGTTAATGATAGTTAATCATTGATTTAAAGATTTCAAATAGAAGTAATTATGTGGGTAATAGATTTAAACCACACGATTTATTCACTTAATTGTAGATGTTTGATTGCTATTGAATGATGTGTACTGGATTGATATATTTGATATGTGATGTGATGCCATGTGATGCTTTGTGCTAGGCTGTTATATCTGTGATGTATATATTGTTATGCAAACCCTTGACCCGTAGAACAACATTTGAATTTCGATGCGACAGGGAGTCGGATTTCGGTTGGTTGTCCGAAACCCACATCGAATCATAATGGTAAACCTCTGTGATTGGTAATTTATTTTATCTATGAATCTGTGAATTAAGATAAGCGTTATGGGTCATACCGCTTATCGATATGATTGAATCTGTGTTGATTGATGATGTGGCACTTTTATTGTGTAAAATCCCTGGACCACACTTTTACACACACAAATATGGATTGCACGTGGAAATCGGTTAAGTCACAGATTTTTTTTAAATAGTTTTGAATTTGAATTTTAAAATTCAAATGGTTTTGGAAATGAACAGGATTTTAAGTGAAAAGTTTTTGAAAAGGTGTTTTAAAAATGAAAGTTATTTTGAATAGCTTAATAAAAATTTGAAATTTAAATCATTTGATTTAAATTTGAATTCAATATTTGAAATTGAATTCTATAATTTGGGAACTAGGGTTTAAAAAGTTATTGAACTGGGTTTATATGGGTTTTTAAAACCATTTTAAAGGTGATGTTTTGGAATTTAAATTCAACCCAAGATTTCAACTTGTACAAATTGGATTTTTCTGAAACGAAAACTATTTGTTTTCAAATGATTGAAGCTTTCACATAAGAATGAATTTCCAATTTGTGTTAAAGGATTTCAAGTCTAAAAATAAAAATAGTTTTCCAAGTTTTAGACAAATCTTTGGAAACGTGTTTTGGAAGCTATAAATCTTTAACTTAAAGATTTAATTGCGTTAATCCAAATTGAATGGGAATTGTTTTGAAATCTAAGGATAGATCTTTGTGAAACTGGGGGAACTTTGTGAAATAAATCTTTTTGTGTAAAGATTTAAAATGGTGATTTGTTTAACCATTTGAAAATAAAAGCTTTGGATTTTTAAGTTGTGACTTAACTAAAATCCCATATCCATATGTTTTTAAATATTGCGCTCACTATTCGGTTTAGCCAGGAGAGGACCTTTGTGTCATATAGCCCATTCCGAATATGTGATACGTCGTTATGGATAGCATTGAAGACCGGTGGTGAAGACCGGGTATTTGCGAGAGCGATAGGATGACCTATCGATTGTCTCTGCACTGAGTCGCGCCGGTATAGAGATTCCCTAAGTGATGGGAAGTCCGATCGGGATTGTGAATACCCGGATTTGCAAGGGCTTCTTCGGAAGTGCCTTCGGTTCTGTTCGAGCCCGGAACAGACTTGTATGGTCGTGTGTCTGACACTACACTTTGAGATATAAAGCCGATTCCTTTCAAATACATATCTGTTGGTGGCGGAGAATTTATTCTCTTAGCTTAACACCCTTCTCTGAGACGTACGAGCTCAGAGGTTATGTAGTTGAAGTTGTCAGCGATATACTCCCAATTTGGTAATGTGGCACGCTAAGTGCTGCTGTGTGTTGATGATCATTTGTTGATCATTCGTTGATCAAAGCATGGCTTTGTGGAAAAGCGTAGCTTTGTGGTCGAGACCTCATCGAGCCTCACAAACCGGTAATGGTCGAAACAGGAAAGATGCGGCAAGGTTTCAGGGGTAGCTCCCCTAGGGTATGACCATTCCTTCTGGAAAAGGGTAGTATCATGGTATGGATCCCAGATACTTACTCATGCGGACACACTATTATTATTACTGTGTGATGTTGTTGTTGGAGAGCTCTCGGATAAAGGTCCCAAAGGACCGGGGGTGGCATATCTCAGGTTTTATTCCCTGGGAAGGGGGTAGCCGACCTTGTGTTAGCAGAGAACAGGTTGGTTCTCGGGGCGTCCCGCCAGAGGCGTTCCCATATGGCAATAGGAAGTTCCTTAGCCTGACCATTTGTTGGAAATCCATTCATCCAATACGTGCCTTGTACGGTTTTAGTTGTAGAACCTGCCATTTAACATGGCAGCTATAGTAGACATAGCATCATGGTACCTATGCTGGCTAGGATTAATATTATACTTTCGAAATGGTTTTTCCCCACTGTGCACTTATAGTAATAATATTAAATGGTTTTCACGTATCAAGCATTTTTGACTATCATAAGGAGAAATCTCCTCCAATTCTGCATTTGCATTGTGTGTATGGCGGGAGGCCTTATGGTAGTTTCATTTTCTAAAAAGCATTGCGGATTTAAACTTTAAAAGCTTTGTTGTTTTGTTTTAAAAGATAAAACTGTTTTGTTTGCTCATACCAGTCCCATGACTGACCTGGAGTTTATTGTTCCTTTCCTAAACTCTGGGTGCCCACTATTTTCCACACGGGCAGTCTAGAGTTGGGTTTTCAGATAATCCTGTAATAGGTATAGATTCGTTAGCCTTCGAAGCTCTTTGGATTTGTGGATCGCGTTTGCTACACTTCAGCATCACACCAGTCTTGCTCATCTAGGTGGAGCGTGATGGGCGTTCGAGCTAGCCTTGGTGTTTTGAAGATGGAGTTCTTGGAGTTTGGCATTGAAGACATTATCTTTCCGCTGCTATTCTTTGTATCTCTGATAGTGTTGATATCTATTGTATCTTTCCATTGTACCATTCTATTTTATTCTGTTGTATCAGATATTATATCAAATGTTATATATATGAAATGTATCATGCATATTTCTTCCGCTGTGTTGTACTTATTGTGTTATAAGCTCCGGCGAACCAGGTTCGACGTTTGGATCTGCGGCATTTGAATACGAGTGTCGTATTCGGTGCCGATTTTCGAAGGTCGAGTCAGGATCTTTACACTTTCCAAATCAATAGTATATCAAATCATACTTATATAAATTCTCTTTCCAAATTGAGTACCTTTCAAATCAACTTCATTCTTATAAAAATCCATTTTACATAAGTTCGACCACTCCCAAATCAAGTGCTTAATAATATAAGGTTCTCAATTTCAAATCATTTCAATATCAATTCAGTTTCAAAATCATATATGATTTCACCAAATTTTCTTCCAAATTAAATATCTAAATTTCAAAGTTCCCAAAATAATGGGTTTAGAAAATTATCCCAGTTTCCAAATTAAAATAATTCAAGCCAAACAAATTCATTTCCAAAATCACCATATAATTACTGGTTTTTAATTTCAATTTAATTTCAAAACCAAATATTTTATCAACATCAATTATACTCAAAATGGTTTCCAAATTTTTAATTATCCCTTTAAAACTTTTAAACTATCTATTTCTTTTTGAAATATCCAATTTACCTTTCTGAAAACCATTATTCAAAACTATTTTTTTTCAAAACATTTCGAAACTAAATTTATATTCTTTATCAAACATTTTATACTCTTCGAAATTTCTTAACTTTGAAAATTTAATCTTGATTTGGAACTGTTCGAACATTCAAAATAGTTAGGGAAATCAAATTTCCAAATTCAAGAGTTGAAAATCAACATAAATCAATAAATCAATTTCAATAGATAGGATTATACTAAATCAAATCCGAAACTCGAGGACTGAACACCGGTCTCACTTTAAATTGTTTCAAATACATACATATATCTTTCGAAAATATCAAATTATACTTCGGAATTTGAAATCAAAACGGTTTTACAAAATCACTCACACAACGAAGCTATTAAAGAGGCCTCTCCCCCACTCTGAAACTCGAAAATCAATGTTGATGATGCGTGCACTCATCACCGAAATTATTTTCCAGCGACATAAGTGAGTTCTAGACTTCTATTTTCTTGAAAACTTCTTTGAAATTTCTTCAAAATTATTGGAATTCATTTGAACTCATTTGAAACATTTCTTAATCGAAAAATACTTTTAAATCGTATTATTTTTATATATATTTCAAAATCTTAAAACCAATTTCAAAATACCGGAATTCAATTCACGAATTTTAAATTTAACCCTTCAGTTATAAATCATTTTTATATAAATCAATTTCTTATAAATTTCCAAAATTTTAAATCCTTTCAAAACTTTTATATATAGAATAACATTTCTTATTTGTTTTATATATAAGTATATAATCCTTATCGAAAACATTTTTACTTTTACATATAGAATAAAATCATAGTTATCAAAATAATAATTTCGTTATAAACAATTTCAAAAATACAACATACATAATTTTTCAAAGGGTGATTCAAGAATGGATTTCAAAATAAAGATAGAGATTTAAATTAGAGGAACTCCAATCAATAGAATCCTGATTCGAAGATAGACTCGATCGAAGATGAGATAATTAAATTACAAAATATAAGATGGATATACTTCTACAAATCGCGGCTACCTTAATCAGGTCAACCGTGACCTTAGGAATATAATCGATGCGGAATTCCAAAACAAATCGACATTCAATCGCCAGAGATAGAATTCAACATATCAAGATATAGCAGCAACGTAAACCGAGGATACAGAATTCTTCGGTGAATCAATGCTGATTGTAAAGGAGTTTTCACCCCCTTTACAAAACATTCAGTGGAGTTATGGGATACTCCAGAGTCAAATGAATATAAATAGAAAGAGACAAGAATGAATTTCGAAACCGAGGGACATTCCAAAATTCAAAGGAAATCGAGTCAGAAAGGAAGAGATTCAACTCGAACGAAAGTGATTCTGTAAATAAATTTACCATATATGCTAAGTTTTGCCTGGAGCCAAAGCTCAGATACCAACTGTAACGACCCGCTATTTTGGACCATTCAAGTCGACAATAAAACCATACATATCCGACTTCAATAATTCAAAATACCGAATTGTTAATTAAAATTTGGCAAAACTTAAAATATACAATAAATAAATCAATCACAGATCATAGAGTAATATAATGCAGCGGAATAGATAAAGAATAGTAGTTCATGAAGCTACTATATACATCAGAGTTAGAAATAAAATACAACCGAATAGTTCAAATGCAGTGAAGTCTCCAATGCAACAGATGACTTCTCTGAACCAATCAACTGGAAAGGCTGCAATCTGAATCGATAGTTGGATCTCCAAATGAAACTCCGAACTCCAAAGGTGAGTCTCTAATGTTGTATCACTCAGTCTGACCCGAGCGTAAAGCAAAACACAAAACACTCGAGTCAGGATTAACATTCTTATATCAATAAATCCAACTCAAGTGAAATATCAACTGAAATACAAATAACTTAAAGGATGTTTGTAATGACCATCCTCTAAGGGTCCATGGAACTATCTACAAGGTAGAAATATACACTATAATAGTGATCATTTCAGCTTAATTTATACTTCAAAACCAAATATCATTTCACTTCAAATATCTCTATATTTCCCAAAGTAGTATTTATATATATTAAATAATTTATATAATAAAGTATTTTCAATTCCCTCAACTTAACAAATCGTTTCAACATCAACCCGACCTTTCCATTTAAATTAAATTCAATCTCAATTTATCAATTTAAGTTCAACTCAATTACTAAAATAAATACTTCAATTTATCGATCTCAAATTCAGATTTGTAATCACAAAATACCCCTTTATATTCCAATATATTTCAAAACTTTAAGTATTCAACGTTTCAACTAAATTTTTATTCAATTTAGTTTTCTAAATAATAAATTCAAATTTGGTTCAACCTAAATTTCACTTTAATTCAATTTAGTGGCTAAATAACAAATTCAACTATGTTGATTTCAAATACAGATCCGAATCTCAAGATAAACCATTTAAATTCTAATATAGTTCAAGGCTTTAATATTTAAATGTTCTATATAATAGTTTCATATAGATCTTGATTTAACCTCATTATTATTTAGTCTTGAAATACTCCCTTATTAGATTCAATATCATTTAGGTAACCTTAAATTACATTTTACTCAATATTTTCTTTAATTTTATTAAACGTGAAATATTCATTAAATCACTTAAATCAAAAATCCAGTTACAAAATCATACCTTTAAATTTTCCATTCAATAATTTCAAATCGATTTAACTAAATAAATCCTTATTTAAATACCATTTTTAGTAAACCCAAATTTATCTCCCAATCTTAATTATTCAACATTTTACAACGGTCAATTTTGAAATATAAATCTTAAACAATACTCAAACATATTATATGGATTAAATCAATCTCAATAATATTATTATTAAATCTATATATAAAATTTCCATTTATATATATAATATTTTAAGAACCAATATTTATTAAATCCCATATATTTCTTTTCAACTGTAGAAATTTATTTTCAAAATATTTATATGGACCAACGGTGTCTGTATGTATTTTCTATCATATACTCTAGTGCTATGGATATTTATCATTTCAACCCGTACACTAAATATATACGGGTGGATATCATTTCAACCCGTAATCGCAAATTCAATTAAATGAAAATCGCTTGGGTTTATCATTTCAACCCATAATGATTTTCTCCTATTCTAAAGTCCGTTCAGGTATGTATCATTTCAACCCATAATGATTTCTATACTAACAGGGAACTTGCAAAGCGATAACAGATATGAAAATAATAATAACAACAGGCATATATCATCAAAATAAATATAAACAATAGGATATGGTGTCATATCCCATAAGTGAACAGTTATAGATAATAACATATATAACAATTTAAATAACTACAGCCTCATATTTCAATTGTCGTTTCAATTGAAATCAAATTTAATAAATAAAAGAACGTTAATCGTGAGTGATTGCTCACCTTTCGAGGTTAGAGAGATAGACAATGAAGTTGAGTTACGAAACCCAAGCACGAATCTCAAAGCAAAGTAAGATCGGCACGAATCGACGATCAAAGCTGGTAAAAGAAATCGATTGGAACGGGTCAAATTAGCTCGATAAAAATTTAGGCGAGATGTATTTTTATATTATTATCCTCCATAAACCCAAAATTCAAATTAAAGTATATATACATTTTATATAAGTCTTAAATTAAATGTATTTATTGAAATCAAGCATTCAAAAAAAATCAAAACCAAATTCACTCTATCTTATAGTATATACGTTACATTTGAAACATCAATATCTGAAACTAAATATACATAACCAAATTAACATCCGAAGATACGCATAATAGTAAATAATGTAAGTTTAAAGAAATCTAATAGTTTAACCAAATGCAGACTTCCTTCACAAATAATATATTGTAATCATTATTATTATTATTATTATTTTACCAAAAATAAAAATATGCTAACACAATGCTAGTAGAAAAATGGAGAGAGGATGCTTATGCTTTCCAATATTGACATTCAAGCCTACATTTTATATGTACAATAAAGTGTGTACAAACAAACCTTTATATGGCCTGCTATATACATGTTTCAAAAATGTTATACATATATTGTTACACATATTCACAGCAGCCGTTATACCTAACTTGTATATATATTATATTTTAAACAACACCTGACAATAGATGAAGGTAAAATCAAAATAATATATATATATATATATATATATTATAACTAATACAAACCTATAAAGCTCTGAAATGTATACTAGTATATCTATACAACCAACCCAATATGAAAATATGTACCCACACAAATATCTAAAGTTTTTAGAAATAATACTTAGGCTTATATATATAAAATAAAATAAAACAATAACTTACGCACATAAAAAAAACACAATACTTAATGAGACAAACGCACAAGTTGTATTACCTTTCAAGATATCATATATATATATATATATGTATGTATGTATGTATGTATGTATGTATATGTATATGTTAAAAGTTTTCTGCAAGGAAAAATGGGTGACAAGGTGAGATACGGCTGCGTGTAAAAGTGTGAAAGAAGAGAGAGGGTGGAGAAAGAATAATTGAGGAGAAGAAAGTGACAGTAGATCCTTGCTTTACCAAAAAAGCTTATAAAGGTGAAATATAATGAGCCGTAAAAGAATTAATGAATACAAAAAAAAAGTATAAATCAAAACGGTGTGGGCCTTAGGTAAATATCCATTCACATCTTTTTTTGACATATATAAAACGTGTGAAAAGCTTTAAAATGAAACGGCTATATATTAATTATTATTATAAAACGTTTTAAAGTGACTAGGGAAATAAATATATGGAAGTTGATAAAGGAGAATGAAGAGGCCCAAAAATGGAATGACAAATAATAATTTTGAATTGATGGAAAAAAAGTAACAGCTGGCATAACCCAAATTTATAAAGGCAGAGGAAAACGCTTTGCACAATTTAAGGTGAGCTTCCAAATTTTTTTGAATGTTTTATAACTTTCCAGCTGTAGTGAAGAAAATGGAATTTTAAAGGCAAAAATTAAAGTGACCGTTCCAATTAAATGAATATAAAACATATGCATGTTTTGTACATTCATACTTCCAAAATGGTATGATGTCGCAACGGTCGAATTTCAGTAAAAGATGAAATAAATGTGAGAAATGAAATAAATAGAAATGAACCGCATTTTTCCAAAATGAAACGTATGCAACAAATCAGCAAATAAATTGAAACGTGTAGGGAGATGAGTGAAATAAATAGAAAATGTTAAAATATAAATAAATATAACATAAATGAAAAGGACAACAGGACGATTTAGAGATTAATAAATGAGAATCCTATATCCCTATACATTTTAGTTTCAAAAAGGAAAGAAAATTTTATCAAAAGTTATAAAGAGTTAAAAGCATTGAAACGTGGTTTCCGCTGAAATTCATTTTATTCCCAACTGAGATGAGAGAGAAAGAGAAAGATTTCAAACAAATGAATATATTCCAAATGAATGTAATATAAACGCTCATGGTGTGGTTCATCAGAAAATTTAATGCAATTTATAATTGTGTGAGTTGTACGTTGATTTAAGGGGAAAAAATAAAAGCAATTAATGGCTTGATATAATAGTATGTTTCAAATTTGAAAAGAAAAGAGAAGCAAGGGTTGAAATTTTGATTTCAATTAAATGATCGTGTGAAGGAGCGAATAGAAATTAGCAAATAGCAGAAAGAGAAAATGGAATATATGGTAGAAAATGAATAAATGAAATGTGAACGGATAAAATGCAAATTGAAACGGCAGAGAATTAAATATAAGGTGGAAAGGTGTGCAACGCTCACCCATAGATTTAGCTAAAACCTTTAAAAGAAATTTAATATGGTATGAGTTGTACGGTTTCAAATTTGAAAAGTAAATAAATCCAAGTCACAAATTTCAGCACCGATGACGCACGTTTTTATTCTTTCCGTCGCGTATCGGATCTCAAAATACAGAAATAAATATACCGTAGTGATCAGTACAACGAGACGATCAAAATGGTACATAGATATTGGTGGTACAAATGAATTATAAAAATTCGAATTTTCACTAGCAGAAAAATGCAATAAAAATGCAGAAAATAAGATCGACGGAGCCGTAGAAGTCCAAATTTGGGAAAATGATAAATGACGTCTCAGTCAGAAGATGATTTAGAATTTTTCTATGTAAAAATATTCAGGTCTTGAAAATATATTTATTTTCACTAATTATTAACTGATTTTAATTTAATAGAATTATATAATAAATAAACCTTCATATAATTAACTGAAAATTTGCCATTTTCTATATTTAATTATACGTAAACAAATATTAAAACTTTATTTCAAAATATTATTATTAAAATTTCTCAAAATCTAAATTAAATACGTTATAACACCAATTAAAAATTAATAAAATTTTATGGGTCATTACAGCAGGTGTACATAGTTATATATTTTTTTTGCTCGTACATAGATATTTATTTTTCTTGTTTCTTCTTTTGCAATACTTACATATATATTCTTTTCTTTAGGCTTGTTGCTTTGGAATATAAATAAAGTTCTAATTTTTAATATGTTGTTAGATTTGGCTATGTGTTAACTTAATACTTTATAATTTATCTTATACGTATTCATTTCTGTTTTTATTTCTTTATAAAGTTTTACTATCAATTCTTATTTTATCATTATTTATTTTTGTACTTGCCTCACATATATACAATGATTTAACACATATTTATCATTGAATTTAGAGATGCTCAAATCAATTTACCAATAAATTTCACAATTTTTATACAAAAATTTATTTAATTATCTTTTTAAACTCAATTAAAATCCGGAATCGTTACAACTTTCCCACCTTAAGAAATTTCATCCCCGAAATTTGCAGGCATGAAAACAACACAGAGATACACAAGGATTGAGAAACAGTTTTCCAAATTGAACTGGTTATTTATTCTGTATTTGGCTTACCAAAACAGAATATCTGAAATATGAGAACAAACTCATGCAATACTACACAGGATACTCGGGTCATAAATTCTACGAATATGCAAAGCACTGGTTAGTTCGAAGGGATAACTAACCATTCGTAGAATATATCTGGACCCAAAAATAGACAGATATATATGGATACAATTTCAAAACTTTTAGTTTATAACTGAAGTATACCTATTAATCATAGCAATCAAAGCAACCAATTTATCCAAACAAACAATTCTGGCCTATTTGGAGTTTATGTCCCATGCAAATATATCAAATCTTCTTCCTGGATCTATCAGGAACCGTCGAAGAATTGAAAAGAGATGCTGAACAAAAGAGACTGGTGGGTGGATTCAATCTTCTACAATTTTTTCAAACGCAAGATATGGATCCCAAACTCAAGTCGGAACTGTTTGCACAAAAAATGGGCAAACACCTCCAATCGTATGATTTAGTTGATTATGTGTTGTTCTTAGTGATTTGGGTGATTTATGCAAATATATAAAATAGATGGACTAAACTGTAAAAGACACACAGATTTATAGTGGTTCGGCCAGAATGTGCCTACGTCAACTTTATATGTTATTCTCCTTTTCTGTTCAGATTACAAGTACAACGCTTTGATTACAAGTATCTAAAAGTTGTTTGAAAGTTCTATCCGTGCTTGAGCTCTCAAACTTGTCTGCCATTGTTGTACCCCTGCCCCTCTATTTATAGAGTGAGGCTGAGGGTAGGGGTCCTGGATGTATATAGCTGCTGGTGGGCCTGGGCTGAAGCAATCTGGCCTGGCAATGTTGGTCTGGTACTCCTTGGTCCGGTAGTACGTTGGTTCGGTGGAGGTTGTTTCGGTGGTGGCCTCCCTTGCTTATGGTCCGGTGGTGCTACTTTGAGTTGGTTCGGCAGGCATGGGAAGTAGGATGGTTCGGTAGGCACGAGGAGTTGTTCGTTCGGCAGACACTTGGAGGACAAGTTGGTTCGGTGGTAGATGGAGCAGGATGGTTCGGCAGTACGTGGAATAGGTTGGTTCGGCAGGCATGGGACGTAGGCTGGTTCGGCATTGGATGGTAGAGGAGTTGGTTCGGCGGTGTCGGACCGGTCGAAACACACCCAACACTTACCTCCCAAAGTAGGGCATGTGCATGCAGATGGCGTACATTGTTTTAGCTTGGACATCCTCATTCGGTCTTGTGTGCCGAGCCAGCTGGTCCGGTCGTTTATATTTTGCCTATACATATGGGCCTAATGTTTTCGTTATTCCTTATCAGCCGGACCAAACCCTTGTATTTGTCGAATCAACCGTGTTTAGCCGAATCAAATTCCTATCCTTGCCGCACCAGGTGAGACCCTCTTGCCGAATGAACTTCGTGCTTGAGTTACCGAATGAAACTCTTATTTTTGAATTGCCGAATGAAACTCTTATTTTTGAATTGCCGAATGAAACTCATACTTGAACCACTGAATGAGAATGGGAAAGATAAGTGCCGAATGGACTTTTAGGTTGGGACAACTGAATGAACTCGGGGATTCCGAGTGCCGAATGGATCTTTAGCTTTTATATTTCGACTTATGAGTGAAATTCTAGGTTGTACGCACTTGCTTTTTACTTCCCTCATTCTAACGACGCACTTTCTTGTGTTTGCAGATAAATGTCTCATAAAGTGGAAACTCGATCAGATAAAAAGAAATAAATGGACAGGAGAGAGCCCCCCGTCGTGCCCCCAGTTCAGCCGGAATCAGGGCGACATGGGCCCACACCGAGATCACTAGTGGATGGATATGGCCCTCAGGAGCTCCTGAACTCTCCTTCTAACTGCTTTCCTAGCTCCCTCAAAGAGGAGCAGCTTGATGTTATCTCTCGCTCCTTCGGGATTGATAGAGCGTGTATGCTATTGCAGGGGAAGGAGTGATGCCGTGCAACCCCCTTGAAGGATATTTCGCTTATAGTCGGTACCATTGCATGTGCGGGGCCATTCCCCCGATCAATGCTTAGATAGTCAGCTTCATCACCTACCTAAAGGTGGCCCCTTTCCAGCTTCAGCCCAACTCCTACGCTATCTTGGTGAGCCTATTCCTTATTTTCCAGAGAAAATATGGGCGTCCCCCTTCCAACCGGGAGATCCGGTATTTGTACAACTTGAGAGGCTATAAGAAAGGGTCTCCATACATCAGCTTGGAATCGGTCGTGTCCTTCAAGTCGGTCCTGGACTTATATTCGAAGTTTAGCATGTTCAAGAAAGAGTGGTTTTTTGTCAAGGATGACTCTGTTTCTATCCTTCGCTTCACCTTCGGATGTAAGTTGAAGCTTATTTATAATTTCCGTTCTGACTGCAATGCTTCTCCTTATGTGTTTTTATTTCTTGCTAGCGACAGGTGGCTTTGCGGTTATGGAGAACGATCGTCTGGTTCAAATGGCTGCGGAGATAGAAGCCATTTCGGGAAGGGAGAGGTCAGCTTCTTACCTGATCAGATATGCTACTCTTCTACAGCACAACTTGATTCTACCACGTCAGTCTGTGGTCAAGCAGAGAGACACAGCCGAGGAAAGGGCTGCCAAATCCAAAGGAGGGGCCACGACAAAGAGCAGCAAGAGGAAACCCTTCTCGATACCTCCAGTCGTCTGGGGGGAGAAGCTAAAGAAATCCGATGGACCCTCCCCTAGCACATGTCCAGATGTTCCGGAGGAGGAAAATGTAGAGGAGGAACGAGGCGAGAAGGAGAGCGGAGGTGATGGAGAAGGTGATGGTGGCGAAGGACAGAGTGGCGATGGCGCCGGGGCTTTGTCTTCTGGGCAAGCAGGGGAGATCCAAGAGTGGACTGATGATGCTTTCCGCCAGGCTTTTGAGGGGTTGGAGGAAGGATCGGCCTTGGTGGAGAAGCCAAAGAAAACTGATAAAGTTGGGACTGGTGCCGGTCCACCTTCCGAGAGCGTTTCAGCTAGGGCATCTCCGGCGATTCAAGATGAATTTTTGACTCCTCTTTTAACTTCACATGTTTCTTGGATTATAGTCCCATGCATGCTTGTAACACTGGGTTTTTATTCCAGGAATGGGTAAGGCGGCCAAGACATCAGACATTCGGCACCGCCTCGAGCAATTCAAACACCTCAAAGCTTCCGCTAAACCAAAGCCTCCGACCAACCATTCCGGGGACGTAGTCGGCTACCGTCCTCTTCTCGGAGTTATTGAAGAGGATATTCAAAAGTGAAAGAGGAGGCGCTCCATGTTCGAACCTTCACCTGGACCTCAGCCCCCACCCAGCCTATTCATGATATCAGGGGGGAGGATACTGAGTTCATACCATCTCCGCATCCATCAAAGAATCCTACCGTTACTCATATTGATCGTCCCGGCTTGGCTCGTAATCCATTTGCGGGTCATCCATATCTGTACCCGAGTTCTCATGATATTTCCTTTGATGAGGTTACTGGTGAGCACCTTCTCCCTCACAATCCTATGGTAAGGGTGCTTGATGAGGCCAAGTCCATGCACCTTGATTTGCTTACTACTCGTATTGTAACTATGGGGGATGAAGCCAAGGCAAATATCGACCGGGTTGCTGAGGAGACTAGGAAGTTGATGGGACATCATGCCCGACTGGTCAAGGCCGGGGAGGAAATTGGTAGTGCCAACATAAGATTACGGCTAGTGATTGCCGACCAGGCCAAGCAACTCGCCGATCAGGCCATCCAGATCTCTCAGCACGAGGCTGCCTCCAAACGGCTAAAGAAAACTATGGAAGAGGCTAGCAGAGCCGAGCTGCGGAAAATGGAGGCCATCTGCAAGGAACGGATCGATATGACCATTGCAACGGTGGATGAGGTTTGGAAAGCGGATCTCGAGCGGGTAGAGGAGTTATCTGGGAAGCTTGAAGCTGCGGAGCTTGCTCAAGCCAAGCTGAAGGAGGAGATGGGGGCGATGAGGAAATCCCTTCATGCTGACCGCTCGCGATACCGATCGGAGAGGGATGCTGCCGTTGCAAAGCTGTCGGCTTCTGAGGCCCGAATGAGGGAGTTTGAGGAGAATGAGGGGATGATGGATGAGATGCTCCAGGATATGTATTTCCATACTTGGAAGTAGGGCAACTTATCCTGGATGGATGATTATCCTCGGATCATGGCCAGGATTTATCTCCGGGCTCTGGAGTAGGCCAAGGCTGATGCGGATAAGGAGGGTGGCATGGCTTTCAGAATGGATATGGTCACGGCCCAATTCACTAAGGAGGAGAAAGTGGCGGTGAAGGAGGGCATGCGGTTGCTTGCTGCCGAGGAGGTAGGTGTGCAGTTGGGAGATGATGATCAAGGAACGGATGGTGGTAAGTCTTCCCTTTTAGCCTTTTCATACCTGGTTGCTTATTGTTTATTTAATGAATTCTTCTCCTGAATTGGACAGGCGGTACCTCTGAAGCGCCAACTACCTCAGGTCAGCATGCTGGGGGCTCTGATCCGGCGGTTAAGTAGACCTCGGAGGGCTAGCAGGATAGAAGCGAGGCCCCGACGCAGTCGGCTCCTTGGCTTGATCTGGACATTTTTTCAGCTTATTTGACAATGTTGTCTATGTTAGTCTTAAAACATTAATGTAATTTTCAGGCTGTAATTATGTAGCGAACAACTTGGTTTTTGGCACGTAACTTTATAACATAAGCTGATTTTGTCGTGTTCGAATGCTGTCGTTATTTTAATGTGTTGCATAAAATATAGCTATGCATGTGTTAGTGATTAATTGTGTTTGACGCTAAGTTTTTGCTTAAAATATAATTTCGTGTCTTGCGATGTTAGCGTGATGTGCGTAGAAATTATAGTTACATATTTATGTACAAGAGAAGAAAGTATCGCCCTTCAAGTTTTTGCTGTAGACGGTAGCTTTGAATGCCTTGTGTGACCGAATATGGAATGCAGCTGAATGTCCCGCCATCCAGCTGTGAGTTCTTATTCCCATTAGTGAGTGTCTCCTATATTGTGTCCTGTACTTTAGTGATCGTTATAGAGGATAGGAGGAAAGTTTTTATAAATAAAATGGAAATATAAGAAATAGTAAAACTTCCAATCACGGAAGGCCTTCGATGTGCTTAAGTTCGTGGAAAACGGGTTTTGTAGTCACTTTCCCTAGCTGTGGGTCTTGGAGACATTTGTCACCCATCTTACGCCTCCGCGGGGAGTTTTCTTTTTTACTACAGCCGTACTTAAGACACATCGGAGCCAAAATCGCGCACAGTAATTACCCGGGCCATTATGGCCCGTAATCGTGGGTATTATTCGATTCACCGTGGTCGGCTAGCGCGGGTGTCGATCATCAACTGTGAACTGCCCCTGGCTGGCCACACCTTATATTGGGGCTTATAATCGGTTCACGGTTGCCGGCGAGCCAAACGCCGTAATGAGCTACCTCGGCTATAGTCGGCCTTCTCGGTGGCTTATAATCGGCTCATTACAGTTGGCTTTGAGGGCCGTCGCAAGCAATGAGTTAACCCGCAGCAGAGGGATGCTGGAGCAAAAGTGTCTCATTGGCGAGGGCATAGATTCGTATAGTACCTGTTAGGTCTTGTCCAGGTGAGGTTGTGCCGTGAGGTGTCCAGAATGGAAATGTCGTTATAGAGGATTTTGTTCAACAGAAAAGGATAAAACTTAACAAGCAGCCAAGATATAAAGGAACAAGTTAAAAAGAGACAAGTTTTTTAAGGTGGTTCGGCACGAAAATGCGTATGTCCACTGATTCTCTTCATTAATTCACTTCATATGGGCAGCACAAGTTAAGAAAAGTATCGACGAAGGTGTTGGATGTTCCATGCCCTCTGCAACACCTCTCCGTCCACTGTTGACAAAATATAAGCTCCATTGTGGAGATCTTTATGAATTACATAGGGTCCGTCCCAGATTGGATCTAGCGCTCCGGGGTGCGGGAAGATCCGCTTGAGGACAAGATCTCCTTCATGTAAGCTGCGGTGCTTGACTTTGGAGTTGTATCGTGCTGCCACTTTTTGCTTGTGAGCTACCGCTTAAGTGATGCATCATTTCTTCTTTCTTCGATTAGATCCAAAGACATATGGAGGAGTTCTTCGTTCTCTTCTGGGTTGTAGTGGATCCTACGGTGAGATGGCACTACAGTTTCAACTAGGAGCATAGCCTCCGATCCGTATGCCAAAGAGAAAGGAGTACGCCCTGTTGATGTTCTGAAAGACGTGCGGTAGGCCCAAAGTGCCGTAGGAAGTTCATCCACCCAAGCGCCTTTTGACTTTTCAAGCTTCTTCTTGATTAGAGTTTTAAGAATTTTGTTGACAGCTTCGACTTGTCCATTTACCTGGGGATAAGCGACAGATGAGAAGTTTTTGTGAATTCTGTGCCCTTGGCACTAGCCGGTGAATTCCTCACTGCCAAACTGAAGTCCATTGTCTGATATGACTTTGAGTGGAACCCCGTACCTGCATAGAACGTTTTTGATCAAGAAGTTAATAACTTTTGCCGAAGATATTTTATTTAGAGGTTCCGCTTCCACCCATTTGGTAAAATAGTCGACTACTACTATAGCATACTTGGCTCCGCCCTGGCCCATTGGCAGTTCACCAATCAAGTCAATACTCCATACTGCAAAGGGCCAAGGGCTGGTCATTTGAGTTATTTCGTTTGTTGGTAGTCGAGGAATCTTAGCAAATTTCTGCTGTCACATCTCTTGACGAAGTCTAGGGCGTCTTTGTTTAAGGTGGGCCAGTAATATCCATATCGGAGTATCTTTTTTGTCAGAGTCTACCCACCAGTGTGATCTCCGCAACTTCCTTGATGGATGTTGGATAAGACTTTCTTGGCTTCCCTTCCAGCGACACACCTTAATAAGGGATTAGAGAAGCCACGCCGATAGAGGATGCCTCCTTGTATCGTGTAGCGGGAAGCTTTCCTCAAGATTTTCTTAACCTCGTTACGCCCGTCGGGTAGTGTGCCACTTTGTAAGTATTTCCGGATGGGAGTCATCCAAGTTTCCTCTTTTATTGCAGCTATCAAATTCACTTGCTCGAAACTCGGGGCTAGTTGGTTTGGGATGGTTGCTGTTCCGGAAGTGGTGTCGTCCTTCATGCTAGCTTGCTTTGCCTATTCGTCGGCCTCCTGATTCTCTTCTCGAGGAATGTGTTTGATTAAATAGTAATCCAATTGATCGAGCAGCAGCTTGGTCTTCTTTAGATATGCTGCGAGTCGTTCTCCTCGAGTCTGGAATTCTCCCAGTATTTGATTTACAATAAGTTGAGAATCACTATGGAGACATAAAGAACCGACTCCAATTTCTAAGGCAAGTTCTAATCCAGATATCACTGCTTCATATTCTGCATCGTTATTGGTGGCAGCGAATTCCAACCTTAGAGCATAGTGCAGCTGCCTTCCCCTGGGGGTGATTATCACAATACCTTCCCCCGAGCCTTGTTCGTTTGATGCTCCATCCACGAAGAGATCCCACTTGATGTTTTTTGCGATTTCAGATTGCTCCTTACCTTCGTTGGTAGTGAATTCGGCAATGAAATCAGCCATGGCTTGTCCCTTGATGGCGGTGCGAGGATGGTAGGTGATATCATATTGACTCAGTTCAATGCACCATTTATGTAGCCGCCCAGAAGTGTCGGGACGATGCAGTACCTGTCTTAGCGGTTGATCGGTTAGGACTCTGATGGGATGAGATTGGAAATAGTGTCGCAATTTTTGTGACGTGATTAGTAAACAGTATGCTAACTTCTCAAGTTTAGGATATCTGGCTTCTGCCCCCGTGAACCTCTTGCTTACAAAGTATACTGGCCGCTGCGCGCGGTTGTCTTCTCTTACCAAAGCGGCGCTTAGAGTATGAGATGACACAACAAGGTATAGGTATAGCTCTTCGCCTTCATTTGGAGTTGAGAGTACTGGTGGTCTCTGGAGGTGTTCGATTAGGTTATGGAAGGTTGTTATGCATTCGTCAGTCCATTCGAACTTCCCTTGTCTTTCTTTACAGCTTCAAAGAAGGGGACACACTTGTCAGTTGCTTTAGAGATGAATCTGCTCAGGGCGGCCACTTTCCCATTTAGGCTTTGCATTTCTCTTCGAGTGGAAGGTATCCTGATTTCTTTCAGGGCCCGGACTTGTTCAGGGTTCGCTCCAATTCCTCTGGCATGGACGATGAACCCTAAGAACTTTCCCGATGATACTCCAAAGGAGCACTTTAGAGGATTCAGCTTCATTCCATATCGACGAAGTAATTGAAACATCTCGTCCAGGTGGCTTATGTGATCGTTGGCTTTTCTTGACTTTACTAGCATGTCGTCCACATAAACTTCCATGGTTCGTCCTATTAGTTCCGCAAACATCTTGTTGACGAGGCGCTGATAAGTAGCTCCGGCGTTTTTAAGTCCAAAAGGCATTACTCTATAGCAGTACAATCCCCGGTCAGTGATGAAACTAGTGTGGTCTTGATCGGGGGCGTGCATAGGAATTTGGTTATATCCTAAGTATGCGTCCATAAAAGATAAGAGTTCGTGCCCGGTTGTGCTGTCCACAAGCTGATCGATCCGAGGGAGTGGGAAGCAATCATTTGGGCAAGCGTCATTTAAGTTGGAGAAGTCAATGCATGTTTTCCACTTCCTATTAGCCTTCTTTGCTAGTACCGGGTTAGCGATCCACTCTAGGTAGATGGCTTCCCGTATGAAGTTATTGGCAAGCAGGTTCTTTACTTCTTCCTCGAGGGCTGCTGATCGTTCTGCCCCCATGCTTCTCTTTTTCTGCTTTACTGGCGCCTTAGTAGGATCGATGTTTAGTGCGTGGCATGCCACATCTGGGGAGATTCCAGTCATGTCAGTATGCGTCCATGCAAATACATCCAGGTTGTGGCGGAGGAAATCAATGAGTTGATCCCTCAATTCTGTTCTTAGTTGAGATCCGATTTTCAATAGTCTACTTGAGTCATGTCTGTCTACAGATACAAACTCCATAGCCTCTGCAGGCTCGGCGGTGGCCTCCTCCTCTTTGTCCCTGGGGTCTAATTCGTTGAAAGGATCACTGGTATGTCAAAGAGGAGGGGCTTTATTTAGTTGCTATGCTTCCAAACTTTTCATGCAGAGGGTAGTCTCTGCATTCTTCCCTTTATCCCTTCTGCGGTTATTGCGAAGTTCATTTACATAGCAGTCTCGAGCACCGTCTTGATCTCCCTCCACTTCCCCTATTCCATTGTCTGTCGGAAATTTCATCTTCAGGCACCACGGGGCCAGGACAACTTGGAAGTCGGCCAAGGCTGGTCTTTCTAAAAAGGCGTTGTAGGCTGAGTGGTTTTCTATTAGCACAAACGTTTGTTTCCGCACAACGGAGCGGGGATGGCTTCCTATTTCAACAAAGAGGTCCAGTTGCCCTTGGGGCATCTTCGCATCTCCAGTGAAACCGTGGAGTGGTTTGTTGTAGGAAGACACATCCTTCACTGACAGCTTCATTTTGTCGAAAGCATATTTGAATATGATATTTACTGAGCTTCTAGTGTCTACTAGAATTCGGAAAACTTCGGCTGGACCGAACCAGGCAGAGATGACCATAGGATCCATGGGCGGATACTGCCTTCCTTCTAAATCACGCCTACTGAATGTGATGTCATCACTCTCTTTCCGCTTCGGGTGGCGTTCTTCTATAACAGAGTTAACGCAATCTTCATTGTTTCTAAGTGACTTTCCATATCTCTCCATCTCTGCTCAGCTTCTGTAGGCGATGTGTGGTTCTCCTGATATGGTATGGACCACTATCTTGTCTTGACTGGAGCCGCTGGTGTTGCGATTTCCCGTGCCTATTTTGGAGGAGGGTAGCCTTGGGTTCTCATCGGAAGGAGCTAGAGTCCTGTTCTGATCTTTCACATAGCGTTCCAGCCTCTTCCTTCTGATGTGTTCTTCAATTAAGTCCCGGAGGTGATGGCATTCATTTGTGTCATGCCCGTGAGATTCGTGGAAGCGGCAGAGCTTTCCTGACTTAACTGTGTTATCTGATTCCTTCTTGTGTGGGGGACGCTTGTATCTAACTTCGTCTTGGGTGGCAAGAAGTTGTTTTCGATTGTTTCGTTCAAAGGAGTGTAAGAGTCAAATCTCGGTCCTGGCCTATATAAACGCTTTTCTCCCTTCTTGCCCCCAGCACTATCTCTGGAGTCATTTCTTCGAACGTCCTTTGCTAATGCGGGTGTGTTGCCATGAGCTGCCTTAGTTTGTCGCCCTGTCTGCCTTTCAATGGCAGCGTCTTCAAGTCTCATATATTTTCCGGCTTCATGGAAGAAATCGGGTAAGGTAGCTGGTTTTTCTTTCGTTAGTCTCCTAGCAAACTTAGTATCCAGATGCACACCACTGCAGAGGGCCATTAGGATAAGTTTCTCATCGGCATCCTGGACTGCGGCCACTACGGCATTGAATCGGGTTAGATATTGTTGCACCGTTTCTTCGGGCTTTTGTTTGATATTGGATAAGGAATAAGCGTCCTTGGGTTGTTCCACATGAATGCGGAATTGGCTGATGAACTTTTCTTTCAACATTTCCCACGAGCTAATGGATCCTTGGGGTAGATGGCAGAACAAGGAGGTAGCTAGATCTGCCAGGAATAGTGGAAGCATTTGCACAACACTCCTTCTGTTGCTCCGCTCATGAGCATATGCTGTGTGTACCTCTGCAAGTGTACAACATGGTCAGAGGTTCCCTTGTAAGGTTCCATTGTTGGCATTTTCCATTCTCGGGGGGTGATGGCAACTTCAATATTACGGGTGAAAGGGCTGGTTACCCTAGCGCCTATCCCCCAATCTCTTTGATCCCGTCGGATGCATTCTCTGAACAATCGTGCCATCCTCTCATCAGAATATGGAGCAGATAGGAATGAGCTTGGTTCTTTCCTGACGCATCGATCCCGTGCAGATGACCTATAGGGATGGCATTGCCTATCACTCCTAATATTTTCCAGTGGTCGTCTTTGGCTTTCCGGGTGCATGCCAGGATCAGCCACAGTTGGCCCTTGCCTTGATCTTCCCCTGTTGGGTTTTGTTTCGAGCATTTCTTCGGTGTCAACTTCGGGATGGATTCTAGCTCGGCTCCGTTCAATGGCGTTTCCCTAGTTAGGCAGCATGACAGGCTCAGCCATATCCGACCCCTGCCTGGTACTTCCCCCATTGGGTTCGGTTCCAAGTGTTTCCCCGGGTCAGAATTCATGCTGAGTCCGGGCTCGGCTCTTACCATAGCTGTTTTTGTTGTTAGCCTCTTCGAAGAAGAAAGATCTTTGTCGCCTTTTAGATCCTCCAGACCGGGACTCACCCCATGATTCGGCGTTGCGGTTGGATTCTTCAGCATCCTTTAAGCGTGACATGAGTTGGTCCACCAAGGCTTCTTGTTGGGATGCGAAGCGGTTAGTCACTTCAGCCATAACCCTGTCCAGATCTGCCATAGTAATTGATTGTTCCGCCACAGGGGCTGTTGGACTTGCCTGATTTCCATTTGCTGTTGGAGCAGGACGATTCTCTTGATCAGTGATCACTGGATCTGGGATACTGCTAGTTGCGATGTTCTTTCCTTTGCTAACATCTTTCCTCTGCCTGGGAGGCATGTTTTCCAAGCAATAAGCGGTGTTATTAGGAAAAAGGTTGAGTGGGAGAAGCTGAAGCTTCTAGCTCGACCGGTTCTCAGTGAAAGCACCAAAAATGTTTGCACAAAAAATGGGCAAACACCTCCAAGTCGTATGATTTAGTTGATTATGTGTTGTTCTTAGTGATTTGGGTGATTTATGCAAATATATAAAATAGATGGACTAAACTGTAAAAGACACAAAGATTTATAATGGTTCGGCCAGAATGTGCCTACGTCCACTTTATATGTTATTCTCCTTTTCTATTCAGATTACAAGTACAAAGCTTTGATTACAAGTATCTGAAAGTTGTTTGAAAGTTCTATCCATGCTTGAGCTCTCAAACTTGTGTGCCATTGTTGTACCCCTGCCCCTCTATTTATAGAGTGAGGTTGAGAGTATGGGTCCTGGATGTATATAGCTGTTGGTGGTCCTGGGCTGAAGCAATCTGGCCTGACAATGTTGGTCTGGTACTCCTTGGTCCAGTAGTACGTTGGTTCGGTGGAGGTTGTTTCGGTGGTGGCCTCCCTTGCTTCTGGTCCGGTGGTGCTACTTTGAGTTGGTTCGGCAGGCATGGGAAGTAGGATGGTTCGGTAGGCACGAGGAGAAGGTTGGTTCGGAAGACACTTGGAGGACGAGTTGGTTCGGTGGTTGATGGAGTAGGATGGTTCGACAGTACGTGGAATAGGTTGGTCCGGCAGTCATGGGATGTAGGCTGGTTCGGCATTGGTTGGTAGAGGAGTTGGTTCGGCGGTGCCGGACCGGTCGAAACACACCCAACAGGAACATCCCAAAGTATATATATAATATGTCCCTCATCGGACTTCGATATTCCTAAGAAATTACAACAGAATCTCAAATTTGGTTTTAAATGAAATCATTTTATCGATTCAATTCAAATTTAGCTTTATATTCTATTAACCAATTTACTCAATTTAACATTTCCAATTTACTAAAATTTCAATTTCGATTTTTTTCCCATTCATTATTCATTAAAGTTTAAATCGAAAAACTGATACGAAACCGATGAAGATACGAAATAAGGATTTTCTACAGCGAATCGTAGGGTCACCATCACTTCGAAACTTCTTCTGGAATTGTCACGAAGATATCAAAAGAATTTGGAAACGAATCAAAGGAAATTGATAGAGAAAATTATTTCCGCCATTGTAGGGTATTGACCATTTATAGTGGTATTCCCCTGTCTCGTCCTCTTCTTGCACTGATACTCACTATCTGTGGATAGTAAGAGAATTTACTGAGGCATTCAGACGGATATCATAGGGATACACTCATTCTAAGGTTTACTTCACCCTATCTCTAATGAGTTACTTAATGCGTTATACAACTGAGCTAAAGTTCAACCTTAGTCTGATACCAAATGTAACGATACGAATTTTTCACGTTCGAAAATCGACATCCATACTTTACATCGTACTAGAATGCCACAGATTCGACCGTTCAAATTCGAGTCGCCGGAGTTTATAACACCATTAAGTATAACAACACAGTGGAAGAAAAAGAATATCAATATATATATATACATTGATACAGTATCTGATACAACATCTGATATAATATGATACAACAGAATGATACAACAGATACCAATACTATCAGAGATACAAGACACAGTGGAAAGAAATAGATAACACCGGCAGCGGAACAATATCTTCAAAATAGAATGCATCTCCAATCCAATGCTCCAATCCAAAGCTAGCTCGAACCACCATCACGTTTCACCTAGATAAGCGAGTCTCATCCATATGCAAAAACTAGACTAACTCCAGATAATCTACTAAACCTGGCTATCTGAAAAACCCAACTCTAGACTGCCCGTGTGGAAAAATTTGTGGGCACCCAGAGTTTAGGAAAGGAACAATAAACTCTGAGTCAGTCATGGGACTGGTGTGAGTAACAAAAACAGTTTTTCTTTAAACAATCAACGAAAGAATTTGAAATAAATCCGCAATGCTTTTTGGAAAATGAAACTACCATAAGGCCTCCCACCGCACACACCATGCAAATGCAGAATTGGAGGAGATTTCTCCTTATGATAGTCAAACATGACTGATACGAGAAAATTCTTTAATATTATTATTATAAGTGCACAGTGGAAAACATTTCGAAAGTAGAATAAATCTTAGCCAGCATAGACATTCGGAACTATGCCTACTATAGCTACCATCTAAACAGTAGTGACCACCATAAGTAAATGGCAGGTTCTACAACTAAAACCGTATAAGGCTCGCATTGGATGAATGGATTTCCAACAAATAGTCAGGCTAAGGAACTTCCCACTATCCATGGGTACGCCTCTAGCGGAACGTCCCGAGAACTTAACCAGCTCTCTGCCAACACAAGGCCGGGTTACCTCTGTAACTAGGTAACTACTACACGAATATGCCATCCCCCGGTCCTTTGTGACCTTTATCCGAGGCGCCTCTAAACCATAAAGCAACAACCACACAGAAATGAGATTGAAGCCCACCACATAGGTAAATATCCGGGCTCCATACCATAATACCACCCTTTACCAGAAGGGAATGACACACCCTAAAGGGCGCGACCCTCATAACCTTGCTGCATCTTTCCTGTTTCGACCATTTCCGGGTTGTGAGGTCCTGATGCAGTCTCATCCACAAAGCTACGCTTATTCAAAATCCATGCTCTGATCACAATTTATCAACAAATGATCATCAACACACAGCAGCACTCGGCATGTCACACTACCAAATTGGGAATATATCGTTGATAACCTTCAACTACATAACCTCTGAGCTCGTACGTCTTAAAGAAGGGTGTTAAGCTAAGAGAATTAATTCTCCGCCACCAACAGAAATGTATTTGAAATAAATCTGCTTTATATCTCAAAGTGCAGTGTCAGACATACAGCCATACAAGTCTGTTCTGGGTTCGAACAGAACCGAAGGCACTTCCAAAGAAGTCCTTGCATCCGGGTATTCACAATCCGGATAGGACTTCCCATCACTTAGGGAATCTCTATACCAGAGCAACTCAGTGTAGAGACAATCGACAGGTCATCCTATCGTTCTCGTAAATACCCGGTCTTCACCACCGGTCTTCAAATGCTATCCATGTACGTCGAATCACACATTCGGAATGGGTTGTACGACACAAAGGTCTTCTCCCGGCTAAACAAAATAGTGAGCACAACATTTAAAACGTATGGATATGGGATTTCAATTAAGTCACAACTGATAAAATCCAAAACTTTTCTATCAAATGGTTAAACAAATTACCATTTTAAGTCTTTTAACAAAAAGATTTATTTCACAAAGTTCACACAGTTTCACAAAGATCCGTTTACGGATTTCAAAACAATTCCCATTTCAATTGGATTAACTCGTTAAATCTTTAAATAAAAGATTTAAATTATAGCTTTCAAACCGTTTCCATAACGTGAAAATCATTTTCATTTTAAACTGGAAATCCTTCTAATTAAATTTGGAAGGTCATTCCTTATGCAAAAGCTTTAATTATTTGAAAACAAACAGTTTTCATTTCAGAAGAATTCAAATATGTTTGCACGAGTTAAAGCCTTTGAATTTAAATTCAAATTCACAAGTTAATATATTTAAATGGTTTAACCCGTTTATAACTTGTATAACATCTTTGATCCCTAGTTTCAAATCATAGAATCCAATTTCAAATTTTGAATTCAAATTTAAATCAAATTATTTAAACTTCAAACTTTACCCAGTTATTCAAAAATAAATTCTATCTTTGAAATTCCTTTTCACAAGCTTTTTCACATTTAACCCGATTCCATTTCCAAACCATTGAATTCAAATTGTCTATTTGAAATCATTTCAAAAATCTGTGACTTGATCGATTTTCTCGTGAAATCCATATTTGTGTGTGTATAAGTGTGGTCCAGGGGTTTAACACAATAGTGCAACATCATTCAATCATCGTAGATCAAAACACAGAGATATAGTTGATAAGCGATATAAGCTATAACGCTTATCATCTATTCACAGATTCACAGGTAATAAACAAATGTAAATAAATGAATAAATTATACACGGCTCAATCCACAGAACACAATGTCATAGATCAGATAGGACAATCAAGTCAAGGCATCTCCCACAATACAATCATTCATAAGTAAGGTCAAGTATTTAATAATCATTTATAAACAAGATTAATTAATTGTTTAATCCTAATTAATTCAATTTATTTCCAATTAAATTAATTACTTATGAACTTATTACCCAATCCTGATAAATTAATTACAAATCATTTGGTATAAATTAATTAATCAATCATCTTAATTAATTAAATTATTCTTAATTAATTAGATTAATTAAATTAGCCTTTAAACCAATTTCATAAGTAATTAACCTTAATAAATCAAAATATCCAAAATTTATTACAATAAGTGATTAATCCTTAATTACTTTCATTAAGGAATCACATTTAAATAATTTATAATTGATTATCTAATTTAATTTATCCAATTAGTTATTAACATTAATCACTTTAATCAATATTTAATAATCCTTAGTTAATTATCTTTATTAACTAATAACATTTCTTAATCACTTTTAATTAATCTTTAATTATAAATTAATCTAAACCATTAATTTATAAAAATAATTTATTCCTTAATTAGCTTATTAATTAAATAACTTAATTACCTTAATCATTTCTAAGGTAATCCATTTCTTTATTAATGACTTCAGTAATATTTAAGTGTATTTAAACCTTACACTTCTGAATTTAGATCCACCTTTCATTTTGAATTTAAGGTTCAAAATGATTATATATTTAAAACATTAACCAATTTAAAATATCCTTTTATAAATCTTAAAATAAATGTAAAGAACATTTATTATTTACATAGGAAACTTATTTAAGGAAAGCCTTTAAACCAATTTCCTTAATTTTCTTTTAAAATTAAGCCTTTAAAATACATCACTATTTAACTTGAAAATTCAAGTTATCTAATCATTTTAAAAACCTTTTATAAAAGAACTTATCAAAAATCAAGTTTAATTATTTGTTTGAAAACAAATTTACTTTTTTTTTAAAAAAAACTATTTGATTTAAACATGTTTTAAAACACTTGAAATTTGAATTCAAAGAAAACTTGAATCCATGTTTAAGTCTTGTTTTCAGATTTTAACTTAAATTTTAAAATCAGGTTCGAAATCTGAAAATCCACCTTATAAATATTTACAACTTTGATTTAGAATCAAATTTCCTCTTATAACTTTTAAATTTAAAGTTTATTTGAAACTAACTTAAAACTGGATTTAAACTTGTGTAAATCTATTATCATGGCTTTTAAATTCATTTAGTTTTGTTTAAATTCAAATTTATCTAAAAAAAACAAAAGAGTGACAGGTTTTATCAAAAACCTATAACCAAAACTATACTCGAGCAACCCGAATTTGCTTCAAGTCTAGACCTGATCTACTTCGGGTAAATCACGAAATCACTCAAGTAAAAACTCGAGTCACAAACCCTGCTTCCTCCAAACTACCCAAGAATCAATTCCAGGTCACCAAAGACTTGTGCATGGAGCACGTGCACGACGCTGATGACCATCTTTGGTCGCCACCCTAGCCTCGAACAAGTCGATGGTCTTCCAAGCAACTCACCACGATTATCAGATCGTGTTCATCGACTCGAAATCAAATTCAAGCACAAAAATCAAAACCTGGAAACACAAAATCCACCTCCACCCAAAACCTGACATCACCACGTTCACGCAGCTCGGACCTCCTGAAGGTCAACAACTCCGGCCATGAACTAGTCGACACTTCCAACACCATCTCCCCAAGCCACATTGAACTCGATCACCTATAAACGATAGACGAACCAAAATACATAACCTCATCAAAATTAGGTTACCAGACTTCGAGAGCTTCCCGCCGCCGCCATGATCAACTACACACCATCCCACTATTTTTCATCGAATCCTCGTGCGTTCTTCCATCACCTCCCAAGGTCCCGACCACTACAACCCAATAGATCACCAGAGAATGCTCAAAAAACTTTTTCTCGATATTCCCAAAATGCACCTTTATTTCAGTACTAAAAATTTTGATTTTTTTTCAAAAAATCTTGTCTTCCAGAGATGATTTCAGATATATACTTGAATCATTAAAATTCGACATTTGATTTTACATGTTTTAAGGAATCCTATTGTTTTTTCCAAATTTTCTTGCATATTTCCAAATATATTTTGCTTGAATTAAATTTTAAACTTTAATTCATACTTTAACAAGCATATCATGTTTAAAACTTAAGACCTAACAATGAATAGATAGGAAGATTTAAATTTTTTTCCTTTTTATTTTCCTTTTATTTCTTCTCTCTGTAGTTTAAAAATAGAGAAGAACAATAAAAATATACATGCACAGTCATTCACCTTAATACACACAGATCATTCACTTATATGTACACATGCAAGCATTAATCATTCCAGAAATCTATCACACAACAGAACAGTTATTACATAGAATTTTAACTAGATGTTTACTCACATTGAAGGGTTTGGAAGTAAGGAGTTTTGCCAGATTTGTTGCTGAGATTATTTTAAAAAAAATAAGGTTATAGCCTCATAATCATTTTCTGTTTATGAACCAAATCTAATATTGTTTATATAAGTAGCAATTGATTTATTTTCTTTTGTAATGGGTTTTAAGCTTGTAAATATAACAGAGAGTATACATTTGTGAATATATAAAATACACACAGACATGCATTCTCACAGAACATCATAGTTCAAAGCAACTTTCACGACAGCTAGAAGTATTCACCACAACATCACATATATAAATAGATTCAACATTAGAACAGGTCAGTTTGCTCAACTGTCCTTGTTTAAAACAGAGAACTCAAGCCTGGAATTGTTGAACATAGACAGTGCTTTTTGTTTTTAATCTGAAAACTTTGAATCATTGCTTGATATTTGATTTAGTTGCTTGTATATTGAGTTGATCTTGTATTCTATTTGCATTACTCTTTTACAGGTTTACATAGCTTTAAATATGTTATCCCACCTTTTGGTTAAGGCTGGAATATCAACAAATTGGCTAGGAATGATGGATATTGGGATTGGGGATCGATTGGAATCAAGGCTGCAATCGATGTCGTTAAAAATTGGTTAAGCTCCGATCGAAACAGAATCGATTGGAGAGGATGATGAGGACTAGGAGAGGCTATGTTTCAGATTTCAGGTTAATCGGAGTTCGTATGAAGGAGATATGATCGGTGCAAGGTAGGAAGAGCATGTTGTTCGTATCCATCGGTGTGCAGGAAATGGTTCGTATCGATGCATTTCGTATCGATCAGGGATTGTGTTCATATCGATACCGTTCGTATCGATATCATTCGAATCGGTACCGTTCGTATCGATCGGCATGGGTTCGGCTCAGTGAAGTTCGCATCGATTAGGTTCTGGTTCGACTCGATGACTTCGCATCGATCGGAGAGGAAGGCTAGGAGGATCCCGACTCGATGGTTTCGTATCGGTCAGGATGGCAAGAGGCGGCATGTCTCGAATCGATACTTTCGTATCAATGGCAGAAGGGTTTGGCACTTTCATATGCATCAGGTAAAGCTTTGTTCGTATCCATCAGGTAAGGCTTTGTTCATATCCATTAGGTACGGTCTCGCTCGTATCCATCCCGAGGATGAGCTTCGTATCCATCCTCCACTTCATCACAACCACTTCGTATCGATAAACCCCAAGGTCGTTTCGTATCGATCAATTTGTGAATGATCGATGCGAAGTGTACTCCTGAAATCGATGCAAAGAGAAACACGAATCGATGGGTACAAGCTTAGTCGTTGCGAAGTTATGGATATGAACATGCGTATAACATGGATGCAAGCCTTCGTCTCCAGTAAAGAAGCGGTCAATGAGGCAAGGAGTATGGATCGAGCCTTGGAAGTAGCGCCACGTCATCAATGCGAACGTGCCCCTGATCGAGTCGAAGGAGATGGATACGAAAGCATGGATTCGAAATTTGCAGTCCACGAAGAACACCAATTCATATCAATCATATCTCCCAAACCGCTAATCCAAATGCAACAAAATTTTCACAGCAACTTGCATACAAGGTAAAGAATGTTCCTGCCAAGTTTCATCCCGATTGGATCAATTCTTGATGGATATGAAATCAATTCGTATCGGCCACAGATCGAGTCGGAACTTGGTGGGTTCGGTCGCGTGGGCCCTCTCACGTGCCAGAAGAAGTCTCCCGAAGTTTGAGCGCGAACTCAGCCTCCAACGCCTATAAATAGCCTCCTGAAGCCTACAGAAAGGAGGACCTTTTGGCTATTGGACATCCAGACTCTGCTGGATTCATCTCTACACTTCAATATAACTATTGTACTTGAAATTCTTCATTGATACTGCTGTAATCATCTGTATCCAGCAAGGATAATCAATAAAAGGATAAAACTTTGAAGTGGACGTAGGTCGGAGATAGCCGAACCAATATAAATCTTGTGTCTCTGTTCATTATTTCTAAATTGCTGTTTTTATTTGCTGAGATCTGATATTTATGCTTGAATATTGTTGATTTGTGTCCATACTTTGGTGCTTTCACGACATTTGGGGTTTTTGACCAATTTTGGCACAAACACTTTGGTGCTTTCACTGAGAAGGACTTGAACCCGCTACATCGGATTTAAAGTTCAGATTTGAAGAGTTTGAGGAGTTTGGATTAGAAGAAAATGACTAGGCAAAATAGTAGAAGGCAAAGGGCTGAGAGAAGCCAGTAGGAAGGAAGCCAAGAAGCATCCTCTGGAGCTGGAGAAGGATAAGCTTCCATCTACATCACCAGGGATGAAATGGAAGCTATGGAAAATTCTTTGCAAGAGAGATTGTTGAAAAGTCAACATGAAACGATGCAGACTTTCTTTGAGCAAATAAGAGCTGCGGGGATACAGAAATTAGGAACACTACAGCGGATGTGGATGCAGGACAAGGAACTAGGATTATGGAACCTAATGGAGGACATGATACAGAGCCAGAAGGCAATCAACAAGGGCTTGGGGGCAGGCCCGTAGGATCCAACACAGGAGGACCTTTGGAAGGAGTTCAACAGGCTAGAGCCAACGTTGCTGCTAATGAGCCACATGAAGAATATATGCCGGAGTTCCCTCGGGGGCAACCCCTGACAGACAACGCTGGATTAGTAGAGATAATCAAGAAAACTGTGCGAGGTGGCTTGACCAATAGAGACTTGGAAGGGGTGAACAGGAGTCCGTTCGCTTGGAAAATAAGGATGGCTCAGAATCCGCCTAAGTTTAAGTTACCTAGCGTGGAGGTATATGATGGCAAGGCAGACCCAACTGATCACTTGATGAGGTACACCAGACACATGGAGGTGTCGGGGGCATCGGAGGAAGTAATGGCCCGATGCTTCCCTTTGTACTTGACGGACTTAGCTGCAATGTGGTTTAGGCAGCTGGGAGAAGGGTCTATCAGGACTTGGAGGGAATTGGTGGATAGGATTTTGGGGCAATTTCGGGTTCATATCAAGAGGCCAAAAAGCGTAATGACATTGACATCGATAAAGCAAAGGATGGATGAATCACTTAGGGCTTTTCTAACCCGATTCAATGCGGTGGTTGCTTCGGTGGATCGGCCGGATCCATCGATGGTCTTGATGGCGGCAGTATCAGGAGTCAGAGAGGAATCAGACTTTGAGGTATCTTTGAAAGGAGATCCCCCACAGGATCTCGAGGAATTCTTTCACGAAACCGAAAGGTTCCTTCGGCAAGAAGATGCAAGTATGGATTTAAAGTTGAAGGAGGTAAATGCAACTGAGGAAGGAGGACCATCCATTAGAGGTTCGGATAAAGATAAAGGAAAAAGGAAGTTGGATGATGATTCTGGAAAAGCTAGGAAGCGATGGAAGGATCCAAAGTTTTCCACATACACAGGATTGAATGAGACATTAGAGCGGATTTACTTGGAAACTCGGAATCGTCTTCCTTACCGGAAGCCGGCTAGGAGAGAACCATCAGAACGGGAAAGGGCATCAGAAAGGCACTGTCTCTTCCATGATTTAGATGGACATGACACCAATAGCTGCAGGCATTTAAAGACATAATTGGGAAACATGTGAGAAATGGACAACTGAGGCAGTATGTTGGGACACGGAATGCAGCGGTGGAGCAGGAGCAACCACTGCCTACCTCACACCATGATGATGTGAGGCCCAGGAATGATGGATGATTGATTATCCATTGACCAGGATAATATAAAATAAGTAACAAACCATTGGCGAGCAACCAAGTCATTTACACATGTGTGGGGACGGAGATATCCCCTAGGCATGCTCTGAATGACGATAAACCGCGATGATGTGGCTTGTGAAATCTATTTTTTGTTTTGGATTGGACACTTGATTTTTTGGTTTGGTTTTGGAGTTTGGTTTGAACTCCTGGTTTTGTTTGCTTTCCATTTTGGATTTTCGTTTGGATGATTGGTTTCTGTTTTGGATGCTGCTTTGGATTTCTGATTTTCTGGTTTTGATTTGGATTTTGGATTGGATTTTAATTGGATTTTTATCTAGTTTTTGATAAACGGTCGTCGGGCATGGATTATGCATGGAAAGGGGTGAGTCACTTTGCCCGAACGTGGTAAATTGACTCATTCAGGTCGTCGAGTATGGACTATGATCAACAAGGGTCCGATGAGACCAGGATTCAGCCTAGGACTTAGGCCCTGTATTATCAATTGTTTCTTTTTTCAGGTCGCTGAGTATGGACTATACTCAGCAAGGGTTCGGAGTGACCAGGATTCGGCCTAGGACTTAGGCCCCATATTATCGATTATTGTTCCAGGTCGTTGAGTATGGACTATGCTCAACAAGAGTCTGAAGAGACCAGGATTCGGCTTAGGACTTAAGCCATGGCATTGTACAATGTCCAGGGACACTGGACCATGGTCGTCAAGTGTGGATAATGCTTGGCAAGAACCCGGAGAGGTTAGCTCCATGTCCAAGGACACTGGACCACGGTTGTCAGGTGTGGATTGCGCTTGGCAAGAGCCCGGAGAGGTTATGGATTTGGATATCGACCCGGAGAGGTCCTGGATTCGGTTATTGGCTGTTGGATAAGGATGGATTAGGACTCGGTTGTTGAGTTGAATGGACATGGAATTGGCTAAGGACTTTGGATATCGGAGTCGGAACTATTCAAAACACGCCTTCTTATCACAAGGCTTGTTTTGGGGGGCAAATGTTATCCCACCTTTTGGTCAAGGCTGGAATATCAACAAATTGGCAAGGAATGATGGATATTAGGATTGGAGATCAACTAGAATCAAGGCTGCAATCGATGTTGTTAAAATTTGGTTGAGCTCCGATCGGGACGGAATCGATTGGAGATGATGATGAGGACTAGGAGAGGCTATGTTTCAAATTTCAGGTTAATCGGAGTTCGTATGAAGGAGATATGATCGGTGCAAGGTAGGAAGAGCATGCTGTTCGTATCCATCGGTGTGCAAGAAATGGTTCGTATCGATGCATTTCGTATCGATTAGGGATTGTGTTCATATCGATACCGTTCGTATTGATATCGTTCGTATCGATACCGTTCGTACCGATCGGCATGGGTTCGGCTCAGTGAAGTTCGCATCGATTACGTTCTGGTTCGACTCGATGACTTCACATCGATTGGAGAGGAAGGCTAGGAGGACTCGATGGTTTTGTATCGGTCAGGATGGAAAGAGGCGGCATGTCTTGAATCAATACTTTCGTATTGATGGCAGAAAGGTTTGGCACTTTCGTATCCATCAGGTAAAGGTTTGCTCGTATCCATCAGGTAAGGCTTTGTTCATATCCATTAGGTACGGTCTCGCTCGTATCCATCCCGAGGATGAGCTTCGTATCCATCCTCCGCTTCCTCACAACCACTTCGTATCGATAACCCCCAAGGTCATTTCGTATCGATCAATTCGTGAATGATCGATGCGAAGTGTACTCCTGGAATCGATGCAAAGAGAAACACGAATCGATGGGTACGAGCTTAGTCGTTGCGAAGTTATGGATATGAACATGCGTATAACATGGATGCAAGCCTACGTCTCCAGGAAAGAAGCGGTCAATGAGGCGAGGAGTATGGATCGAGCCTTGGAAGTAGTGCCACGTCATCAATGCGAACGTGCCCCTGATCGAGTCGAAGGAGATGGATACGAAAGCATGGATTCGAAATCTGCAGTCCACGAAGAACACCAATTCATATCGATCATATCTCCCAAACCGCTAATCCAAATACAACAAAATTTTCACAGCAACTTGCATACAAGTTAAAGAATGTTCCTGCCAAGTTTCATCCCGATTGGATCAATTCTTGATGGATACGAAATCAATTCGTATCGATCACAGATCAAGTCGAAACTTGGTGGGGTTGGTCGCGTGGGCCCACTAACGTGCCAGAAGAAGTCTCCCGAAGTTTGAGCGTGATCTCAGCCTCCAATGCCTATAAATAGCCTCCTGAAGCCTACAGAAAGGAGGACCTTTTGGCTATTGGACATCCAGACTCTGCCGGATTTATTTCTACACTTCAATATAACTATTGTACTCGAATTTTTCATTGATACTGCTGTAATCATCTGTAACCAGCAAGGATAATCAATAAAAGGATAAAACTTTGAAGTGGACGTAGGCCGGAGATAGCCGAACCACTATAAATCTTGTGTCTTTGTTCATTATTTCTGAATTGCTGTTTTTATTTGCTGAGATCTGATATCTGTGCTTGAATATTGCTGATTTGTGTCCATACTTTGGTGCTTTCATTACATTTGGGGTTTGTGACCAATTTTGGTGCAAACAAAATACACGAATACTGAGATGAAGAAAGTGATGTATATATAACAAGAAGTTTACAGGTTGATATCATTTGTACAAGGTGATATTATTTGGTTTGTACAATAGTCAGTGATTCTTTTCTTTGTTTATTTGTTGGCTAAGTAGATTTTTTCCTATTTGGTGGCTGATATCTTACTTTGGTGGCCTGAAATGATTTATATTTTGTGTACTAAGATTTGGCATTAATTAAACTTTGTCTTGATTTGCAAACTAATAGATATTTATATATCTTTGTTGTATTGTTTCACAATCTTTTGTCTGATTTTTTTTATTGTCTTGTTCATACTTACCTTTCCTTTGTTTCTACTTGAATATATGTATTATCTTCTTTTGCAGGTGTACATAGTTATATTTTTTTGCTTATGCATAAATATTTATTGTTCTTGTTTCTTCTTTTGAAATACTTTTATATATATTCTTTTCTTTAGGCTTGTTGCTTTGGAATATAAATAAAGTTCTAGTTTTTAATATGTTGTTAGATTTGGCTATGTGTTAACTTTATACTTTATAATTTATCTTATACATATTTATTTCTGTTTTTATTTCTTTATAAAGTTTAACTATCAATTCTTATTTTATCATTATTTATTTTTCTACTTGCGTCACATAAATACAATGATTTAACACATATTTATAATTGAATTTAGAGATGCTCAAATCAATTTACCAATAAATTTCACAATTTTTATTCAAAAATTTATTTAATTATCATTTTAAACTCAATTAAAATCCGGGATCGTTACAAAATGTCAAATCTATAAAGCAGCAGAACGAGAATTAATTCTGCTAATTAGTTTCCAAATTAATTTAATTAGCAGAATGTATTCCGCTAAACAAATGTCCAATTACCGCATTTGATCTAGTTAAACTCAACAGTATTTTATTTGACTAAATAAACATCAATAATTAATGTATATAAATTTAAACGACGTTATTATTTAAAATAACGTGATTTAAAAATCTATTTGTTTCCATATATCATAATTTTATACTTGTCCAAAATTATCGAAAGGTTTCACTATAATGTTGTACTCATCCATACGAGTACAATTCAAAAAGTAGCATGCTAATCGAATTCCTAGCTAGAAAGATTTCAATTTTGAAAGTTAAACCATTACATAACAAAATTTAGTAAAAAGTTAAAATAGGATTCTCACCTCAAAGGCAATATGGGACAAGCCGATTCAAAAACCAACCACACCTATCCACTGCTATCCTTTCTTCCCCAAACTGATGCTCACCCCTCCATACACAAATCCAGGCAAACAAAAAAACAATGTGCACACAGTCATGCATATGCATATGACATCGCCTACCCCTTCGATGCTTCAAGCCACCTAAACAAGTGCCGCTCACCATGCTCATCCCAACTGCGACCTCGCCGACGCCTCATGACCACCATAGAGAAAGTCAACCGTAACCCAAAACCCTAAAAACCATCCAGGCTCGAAAAACCCCTCGGCTACAGCCTCACGACTATCGATTGCCCATGCCACTTATGCTTATAGAACCACCACCCCCTAATCTATCTTCAAGCAAGTAGAGGCCCCCCTCCGGTATTCTATCGTCGTCGCCAGTAGAGTGCGTTCGAAACCATCTCCAAATGTCTCTTAATCCTACTCGAGCCAAATTCCCTCAGAACAAGCCACCAGAGTAAAATCCACTATGGTCATTGCCTCCGTTTTCATCTCGAGGCTCCTTCCAAACACTCCTATCATCCTCTCGACCATTGGTCCAGCAAAAAATATTTTTCAAACAATTTCCGATCATCTCCTCCTCTACGATGATTTACAACCCTAAAAATACCAAATGAGCACTAAAAATCATGATTCGACACTACGGTCCCATCCATATCCTCCGTTCATCAATCCGCAATCATCAAAAACTGCCGTTTTCTCGACTACTTGCTATTATTTGAGGATATCTCTCAAAATACTCAACGAGAACCCATGAAACTATTTTTAAATAAACTAGATTCGATTACAAACGACTTTCATGTTGAATGTATTGGTTAATATTGAATAAATTGGAAGTAGTTGATTTTTAATGCAAGTGGAAGAAGTTTATTTCATGGTTTAAATGTTACATAGAGATAAATCAGAAGAAAAGATAAGCATGTATATTACATGTATATATAGACACACATATACACAGAGCCCATCTCTAAAGTTAAGCTTATGAACCCAAATTCATGAATGCAGTTCAAATCAAAGGGGGACAAAGAAACCAAAAGGAAGGAGGAGCATGCAAAGAAAAAACCAAAATTCAACCGAGGAAAAAAAATAGTGTACTATCTGTACTTGGTGTATGATGATTATTTATTTATTTATATTTTACGGAAAACTTCCACATAGTATGGCATCCGCGTACGAGCCACGAACGACAGAAAAGAAAATTTGATCACTCATAAAAACTTAACACGATTAGAAAACAAGAATAAAGTAGACAAGGTTATCTAGTTCTGTGAAGTTTCCAGAATGACCACGTTTGCCGTAAAATACATCAAACGCGAATTTACTATTTACCAAATTATAAATTACGGAAAAATTCCATAAATTAAAATAAAAATACGTCCTTGAAATTAGCTCCAAATTTGATACATAGATTTTATTATAATTTAATTCAAATTCGAATATTTAAATAAATTAAATACTCAAATTTGAAGTCCTAAAATACGGGTTGTTGCACTCTCTCCCTCTTAAAAAGAATTTCGCCCCCGAAATTTCACTACATGAAAAACCAATACTGTTCACAGGTCGCATGACGTTCATAGATCATTTATATACAGAAATCTGATTTGATCACTACTTGAATACATAACTTCATTTCCAAACTAGCATCGCTCACCCGATTTTCTAGTACGGACTCTGCTCGGGCTCCTTGATCAGGAACCTCCGCTTTCCTTACATAGCTATGGCTTTGATAGTAAACCTTAGTTCCTTATTAAAAACCCTCATCAAGTGCTCGCCATCAAAAATCAAGTAATAAATCCTTATTTGGAACAGTGTGAAACACCTCAAAGCCTTGTACTCGAATGTTAGATCAACTATATGGAAAAGAAATGATCTATATCCGTTCTACCTACTTATTTAATTAGTTATTCCTAATACAATTCTATTACCACAAAAATATTTATCAAAAAAAACATTTCCACAAAACATAGCGTAAGTTGTAAAACTTATAAAATTCTCTATCATACCATAAGGGTATACCCAACTTTTAGATTCAGACTTTATTTTGAATTCACTTATGAATTTTAAACACCTGGTTTTATTCACACCCTTTTGAAACGATACCATGTATATTAATTCGTAGAATATATATATATATATATATATATATATATATATATATATATCAAAATGTATACCAAGACTGGGTATTACTAAATAGTTTCATGCATTCCCTTAGTAGTAGGAAAATACTCCAGAGAAGCATTTACCATCCGAACGAATCTCTTACCCATTTTGGGTTATTTTCGAGCGGCTCGCATTAGTTAACTTAAAACCACTTCTTTCTTTTCAACCCTTTTTGAAAAAATACTAAAAAAAATATTTCCATTGAAATATTTCAACGAAATACCCTACTTCAATTTGGTTTGGATTCGCTCGGATTCGAACTCGTTCCGATCGGACAATAGCGAAGAGGATAATTACAAAGTGCACAATACAATTCATCTAAGAAAACATCCGATCGTCAGTTAGAAGATTATTCTAATCACCACAAAAAAATTGGGACTTATTTCCCAAACCAAATCCTCAAGAATACAAATTTCTTTTAAATTCTCTTTTCCAAAAGAATTTATACTTTAAATATATTTTAGTTAACAATTATTACCATTTCCAACACCATTCATACTCCAAACTATCTCAACTAAAATCATGTTTCCTTTCTTCATAATAATTTGAAATAATAATATACATTTTTTACTTTATGGTAAATCAAACCATACTTTTGGAATCAAATCAAAATTTGTTTCATCTAAACAATTATATAGCAAGGTCCTAATGGTAGCAATTGCCTACTTAGAAACTCGAAAATATTTTTAAATACTATAATTAACCCTTTAAACCTCGAAAAACATTTTGCCAAAATCACTTAGATTTAAATTCTCAAATTCCTTTTATTTATAAGGCACATTTTAAAAAATCAAATTTATAAAATTTATCCTTTTAAAGGGAAACGTTCTCTAAAAATTTATTTCGAAAATATTCTAGCTTCTTTATATAAATCATTTTTCAAACATTGATTTCTGAAATATTTAAGTTTCTTTTAACAAACTTCTTTTAAAAAGCCACAATTTGATATAACCAACTTAATATTCAGTTATTTCCAAAAATTAGTTCAAAATATTCCAATTTCCTTTTAGTAAAACAACATTTATTTAAACTTAATTTTTTATCAAATCAATCCTTTATATAAAATTATTTCTAAAATATTCATTCCAAAATATTCAAAATTTTCTTTTAAATGAACAACCTTTAGAAGTCAAATTTTATCCTAGTATTATCAACAAACGCCTTATATTCAAGTTGTGAAACTTAATTCATAAGGTATTTGTTTCAATGTTTACAAAATTCCTATCTATCCAATTTAGGTTTAAAAAAGAAGATTCCAGATAGATGAACATATAATAATCAATGCTTTGAACTGGACGAGCATGGCTACTCAAAATCCTAGATGATAATGATGGAATATTATTAGTTCGTAACAACCAAGGATTAACTATAATAAATTTTTAGGAAAGATACTTATTTTATATATAAAATATAATTCTGGGTAAAATTTATTTCATTTACCCATTTTAAAAATCAATATTGTGTCAGTTGGTCTTGTTCAGGTGTTTGGGAAATTCTTATCGATAATGTTGGCATTATCGCCAAATGCATCGACTAGGACCCTTAAGCCACTCAACAAATCAAACAACACAACATAAAACATTTTTATGAAAATAACAAATATGCGCTCCTATGTACACGCTCTCAATCTCATCCTAGGGTCTCACTTACCCTATCTCAAATGAGTAAATCTCACTAAAGCCTAGGTGTTCACTCAACCTAAGCTATGATACCAACTATAACGACCCACTTTTCAGTATAGTTCAAGATGACAATAAACCAAACATGTCCAATCCAAAATGAAATGAAAAGGCGGATAGCTGGGGAAAAAGAAAGAAGGAAGAAGACAAGAAGAAACCAAACAACACAGAATATCACAGCGGAATGTATAATCTATAATATATAACTTATCTTTACACAAATGCAAAACTATAATTTATGTATATACAGACATCAATCGGAGCATACTAACCTATCTTACCCCAAATAGTTAACAACCTGTCCTCACAAATACTGAATAATATACAACAATCAATGCAACAGTAAAGTAACCATGTACGTGAATACGTCTCTAGGCCTCCAACTCCTCTCTTGAAGCTCAAAATATCCTAGTAAACCTAGAAATATGCTCGGTCTGACCCAATTATTATAGGAAAACAATGCCTGGGTCAGTCTGGTAAAACCAGCGTGAGAACACAATCATATGGATTCTTAAAGTTTAAATAACTTTCCAAAACAAAAATATCTCCTAAGACCATGCCGCACATAAACACGGACAGTTTTTTACCTTACGATAACCTAAATCTTTTATATAATAAATCCAGTGATACTATAATAATGTCTAAGAGCAAAATAATAATAATCAAGTAGCCATGATGCTCATGATTGTACGTCATAACAATACTAGATATATAATCGAAAACCGATAAGACACGTTCGATAATTGTGTAGGATTTCCATGGAGGTGCCCTCAGTACTTTGAGGAACGGTCCTCCTACACAAGGATCAAAGATATCCGTCTAAAGCAGCATACATCCCTAGTGATGTACCATAGGAAAAACATAGCTTCTCTCGTTAAGACCGAGCGCATCGCCCCATGCATGCATAACAACTGAAGGTAACATCTAGGAGGAGCCGACTTCACCCTATGGGTCTACCAACCATACTGGTCGTGCCTCCTATCTCTGGTTTTAGTCAATCCCACTGATGAGGCTACGTCCAAAGTTCCAGCTTACGCACTTCCAACAAATCAATCACGGAATCCCATATGGATTCCAATATCCTAATGGGTGTCGAAATCACACATGGATCCCAACTTCTCAATATACCACGAATCTCCTCCATAAAACCGTACATGGTTTTTGGAGTGGTTACGGTTCGAGTCATCTCTTACGAGTACGCTCTTCCATTTCCTGGATGCTCCATAAAACCACACGCTGATTTCTGGAATGCTCAATGCCGATTCTTTAGGAAATAATCAGATAATACATATGAGCTGGGATCAACCCCTAACCTTTTAAGTACACAGATCTCCATGTCATTTGCCCTAGAAGAACGAACGAGTTTATATGCATAATATAACACCCCTAATGTAACTGTATCATATAATCGGCATGTTTCCCCTATATATTTCTAGAGTTCAAATCATTCGGTGTTAAGTATGAAATATTTCTGTACCACCAAAATAAGAAGGACTACATATTTGGCAAGATTTGATAGTCAGTTGTTTAACAATAAAATAAACAAACATTCCGAATAAAGATTATATTTCCCATGGAAATAATTAAGCCTCTTAACTAAATCTTTCATAAATTTAAAATCATATTTCAAATACTTGGAAATCACCTCCATACACTTATCTCAACATGATAAGTATATTCGCAAACCACTATATTTTCGATACATAGAAAATATAATTATATACTTATCTCAATGGTATAAGTATTTTCACAAACCATGTCACTTTCAAAATTTGGAAACTTGAAACTTCTAAAATAGGTATGGAAAGTACCTAACCGTAACGACTAAGGATCGCAGCTTACACAATAGTTACGTCGCTACCCCAACGAATCCATAGTAAATTGTAGGCCATCCCTTCCCCTTAAATTACGCCATGAATATTCACCATCTTTTCTGCATTTCTTACCTTATAAGTATTTCCAAATTTATTTATAAAGCTTCTTGATGAATATGCAATCTAATTATAAACATTCTTTATAAATCTCGAAACCCAATTTATAAAACTTCTCTTCTCAGATTTTTAAAACTCATTTATAAGTCCTTTTATAAAAATCCAAAGCCATTTATAAAATCCTTCCCATATTTAATTCAATTCATTAATAGACTCTTTACAATAAAGTCCTCTTGGTAAACCATAAGTTATTTAAAATAGATTTAAATAACAAATTATTATTTAAACATCTTTATATTTCAATTTAATTGGGTTTTGGAATATATTTAATAATATATCAAATTAATTTCAAACACTATTACCGTGTTGATAAGTTAACTTCAAAACAACATCAATATAATAAATAATATATTTTTAAAACATTATTAAAAAGTAATTAATTAACCTTAACTAATATTATCATGAAAAATAATTACTCCTAAAATGTAATTAAATAACTAAAATCAATATAATCAATCAAATTTAATTAAAAATTAATGTATTATTTAATCATTTTAAATAAGCAATTAAATTAAAATAAAAGACACTTAAAAAATAACTTTAAAATAATAATTAAACATTCATTAAAGAATAACCTTTAAGAATCATATTAATAAAATAATTAACTTAAAACATTATTAAATCAATTATAAATTATCTTTAAAATTTTATTAATGAACAATTATCCCATTTTAAAATCTTATTGATAAAATGTAACAACCCAATTTTTCGACGTCCGAAAATCGACATCAATACGTTCACTGTATTAAATGCTTAACAATCGAATGCCGGAAAAATGGACCGTTAGGATTAAAGAAGAAGGAGGTAGAAGAACAGAAAATAAAACAACAACAGAATCTTACCATCGCAGCGGAACAAAATATAATAGGTAATAACTGATCTTTACACAAAAGAAACTATATCTGTTTTATATATTACATCATCAGAGTACATCCAGATCAAAACAATTACTGGACAGTTATATTAACTTGTCCTCGCAAAAGCTGACTATACAGCTTTCGCTGCATAGCGAAAAATAAATCTACAGGAATACGCCACGTCATCCAGCTCGTCTCCGGAGCTCCATAGCAGTCCATCTAGAATCTGAACTCTACAATACTCGGACTAACCCTAGCATTATAGTTAAATAATACCCGAGTTAGTCTGTAAAACCAGCATGAGAAAACACACTCATTTGGATTATTAAAATTTTCGAAAATCCTTTGAAATCAAAGGTATCTTGTATGACCACACCACAAATAAACATGCCGGGTTTTAACCTTACGATAACCAAAACATTTTTTTATCAAATCCATCCAATATTGTAATAGTGTCTATAGAAAGTAAAATAGAATCTAGCTGAAATGCTTGCATCTCACGTTTCAGCATAGTCGGGCACAATCGAAACCGTACATGCCCTTATTGGATATTGGATTCCATACAATGGTAGGGCTACTAGGGTACCGCCCGTCATAGTACGTGGCCTAGATCACCATACCGAGGATCCACCCTGATCCCCTGCAATACAAGACAGGAGCTAGGATAGTCCGAATAAGATCACCCCGCGGTTGGGATCGGCAGCCGCCCACACAGCCGAATAAAAAGGACCTCTAGACAGGGGTGACCTTACCCTAATTGGTTGCTAGCCACTTAGCCTTGTGCACACCTCCCCTATTTTAGCCATTCCCGGTTGATGAGGCTCGAGACTATGCGTTACCTTTTTAGCACACATTCACTTAGAATGCTCATCGTGCCCCTGACCATGTTCTGAAAGCATTCATCGACAATAGTCCGTTCCGGGTTCATACGGAAACGAAGGCACTACTCCTACTAAATCCATTTTGGAATCACCCTTAGGATTAGTAGCGATTAGCCCTTACACTTCACTGCTCCATTTTCGACTCCAAGCCGTTGTCTTCTTCACAAATCGTTCAAACAGGATCGAAGTAGTTTTCGGGAAATTAATCCTGATCCCGGTCTCTTCGAAACAATCAACGCATTGGCCAATAATGATAGTTGTTTATTTAACTATCAAATAACATCCACAGACAATCATCTACAATTTTCAAATTATTTATTTCAGAATATCTTCGAAAGCCATTTTTCTACATTTCAACTCTTTGAAAATAGTTTTCAAATCATTTTTTTTCTCGCGGAATAGATTTTCAATATTGTTTATTTCCACCGAAATTCACCAAGTCTTAATACTTAGATTTCAAAATAATTTAAATCACTTTATGCAAAATATATACTTTAAAACATTTAGTATAAAAACTACTTAAAACACTTTATCTAAAATACAAGTTATGAAACTTTATAATAACTTCTTATGTAAAACTTAAGCGAAAACTAATTTAAAATTAAAAGTTATTCTATAAGGTATAAATATTAAATAATTATCTTTAAATCATAATACAAAATAAACCTTTAAAATACTTTACTTAAATAAATAATCTTAATAAACATTTTCTTTGAAAAAAATTAAACTACTAAATAATAATTTCTTTTTAAAACATTGTTTTAAAACCACTTTAAACTTCTAACTTATGCTTGGAAACCTTCTTTGAAATATACTTGGTTTTTCAGGGAAATAAACTTTCCTTTACACACTTTTAAAAATAAACACTATTTATTTTTAAACAAATCACCCTTTCCTTATTAATTCTCATCCTGAATTTATACTTCCAAATTATCCTCTGATAAATATTTCACCTTATTTATAAACCCAGTTTATAAATGGGGGAATTAATTCAAAGGACAAAGATTTGTATATTTTTTGCCTCAAGGACACGGCCTCAATATTTTTACCACAAGGACAAACATTCTTCTAAAAATTATTCATAAGGACAAACATTTTTCAAAATTATTCATAAGGACAAAAAAACTGCTACCGAGCTAAAAACTGATACGTAAAAACTGCTACCAATAACTACAAACTGATACCGAAAAACTGATATCAATAACTAAAAACTGAAACCTACAGAAATCCTTCAGGATAAAATATTGAAGGTCTGCCCTTGAGGTAAAAAGCTGTGAAATTTTGTCCTTGGCGATAATTTCCTGTTTATAAATTCCATAATCTCATTCTCCTTTAATCCCAGTTTCAAACACTTAATCAGTTTTCAAATCGATTTTCAAAATCAACTCTAATTTAAAATAAATTCCTTTACTTGTCCAAATTTATTTCAAAATCCATTAATTTCAGATTTATTCCCTTATTATGATATAAAATCTTATTTAAACTGAAAATACAGATTTCATACTTTATAACAAAATTCTTCTTTTATTTCTCAAACTCATTTAAATCTTGAATCTTAAAAATAAAATTCTTCGTACTTTCGACAATATTTCTTAAGTCCTTATTTTAAATAAAAATCCTTTTTCCTCTTTATTCAAAATCCCTATTTTTCCCAGATTCATTCTTTTAATTTATTGAATTCACTTTAATTATTTTACTTAAAAATTTACCTTTTTATACCCTTTAAATCCCAACTTTATATATATTTTATTTTCCTTAAATACCACTGTATATATTCTACCAAGCCATAGTATTCTATAATTTCAATTTCCAATATAATCAGTGTAATCCATCACAGATTATCACATAAATAAGATTACTGAATAAAAAATAAACTCAACATTTGAGGAATCCAGTTGGATCCCTCCAACCTGTTTCCCTGCATCCACAGATGTTAGCACAATATAATAATACCAATTCCACTTTGAGGTGGAATATCGCGGTACATGGGGTCATCCGCTATTATGCAGGGCGCATAGAGTCTCATCCGCTATATAATGCGAAAAATTAATTACTCCAATATATATACTATTATATGTAATATCACATACAATCAATTCAATCATTCAAACAATAATTAAGTTTAACTATAAAAATTTAAAAGGGTAAGGCAAATTAGTGAGATTAACTCATCTTTGATTTGTTTGCAATCCAATCCAATCCTGACTTGGTTTCCCATTTTCGACCTTGTATAAACATTAGATGATTTTTATTAATACTCGAACCAATTGAACAATTAAATTTCCATCTGATGAATTTAATTAACCAGTGCTTTTATTTTAGACTAATTGTCTTAATTTTAAAGTAACTCCTTTTAATACAAATGTTTTTGGCCACTAAGGTAATTAAATAAGTTTATTAAACAAATTTATCTCCATAATTTTTTTTTAAAATAATCTAGTAAATGAAATATATATATATATATATATATATATATCTTCCTTTTAAATTACATATATACATATATTTGTAAAAATAATCTATATAATTTTTTTGAAATCTGATTTTTATTTAAATCTCTATATTTTCCAAATCTATAATAACTTCTGTCTACCTATATATGTGTATACATTATATAATCCATAAATTTAAGAAAATAAATTGTTTTACAACCTACTGTTATACATTTATTTATTATTAATTCCGTTAATCCACACTAATTCAAATTCTTAGCTAAAAACAAGGATTATACCTTCCAGTGATTGTTTTTTTTTCACAATTCTTAATTTTTACAGATATATAGATAAATTTTAAATAGTTTTTTTTCCATGTCAAAAAATTTCCAAAAAATTCCCATCTTTTAAAATCCTACTCAACAACTAACTCTTTTAAACGTCAGTAGTTATCAATTTCAGTTTTCACCTATAGTTATATTGACTAATGAACTTAATGGTGAATTATCCTATTTTAAATTCTAATTTACTTATAAATGAGATGAATAAATTCTCGAATAATTAATTCTTATTCAACACAACTCAAAGAAAAAAAAGAATCTAAACAAAACCCTCACCTGACACCTATAGAAACCCGAAGTACCATCACATGCGAAACCATCCCTCCTCAAAGACGAAATGCAGCTCCAACTAGCCTCCGACGTCACACCATCTGAATTGCAAACACTAGCTTCCACCATAACAACCCAATCCATCTTCACGTCGACGAGTTCTCCTTCCACGACGCCTCGATCTACCAGCATCGCCACATCGTGCCGCTTCCTCTCCTCAATCACCTAGTCGCGGCACCTTACGGTAAGCGAGTCCAAAATCCGACATCACCACGTCATCTTCGAGTGCCAACAAACACCGCGGCTCCTTGCCTAGGGTCTCAAGCTGATGCTCGAATTCTGACGAACGATAAAATTTTGCGCGCGCGGTGGGGCCAAAGTTCGAGTTCGATTCCAATCGAAGAGGGCACGGCTCGCGATTAATTAAGTCCTTCCCCTTTTTTTCGCGATTAGAATTACAAAAAAGAGGAAGAGGCTTCGAACTGTAAAAGGGAAAAGGAAGTTGATTCTGTTTTGAGAGGCAGTACCATATCTTTAGCTCGGCTTTGTATAAATTTTCTTTATTTTTAGAGAAACAAAGGGGACATCTGTACTCGATCTAGAAATGCAGGAGACACGTGTTTCAAGGTTATAAATGTGTCAAATTTGTGAATATATATTATATTTAATTCGAATTCAAATCATCTCGATTTACACACTTTAGAATCCTAAACCCCTATCTAGGCGTGCCTCTAGGTGTTCATATGTTACACCCCTATTTTGAACGTAATGGAAAAGGTTTCGAGTCCTAATTCAATCGTATGTAGAAGATAGCTTTTTGAACCCAGTTATTATATTGAATTTCGATTTAAATTCTGCGCGTTTATATATCGTACGAAAACTCCAAACATTACGAAATTTGAAATCCGATAATAATACATTATTATGGATCCAATGGAACAGGTGTCGTCGAAATCCGAGATTGTGCCTCAGAAGGCTATTTTTGAATATCAATTTAAACGCTATATTCTTAAAATCGAACAAAACAGTTTTAAATTCAATTTAGCTCTTCTGCTATCTTCAGTATTATCAATATAAATTTTACAAACCTTTAAATTATCTTTAACAGACTCGAAATCCATGAATTCATATTTTTACCTGATTTCCAATTGTTTAATTCAATAGTTTATTTGTCAACCAAATAGTGATATTTGAAATTCAAGTTGAAGATTAACTTTTGAATATTTAAAATGAATTAAATATTCAGATTTCAAATATCCAAAAATTCTGGATTGTCACATTCCTCCCCCCTCCAATACCCGTTCACTATTTTCCCAAACAACTAGTTTTTAACAACTCCCCAAAACCAAACAATTTTTAACAATACCCAAAACCAATTTTTAATAAAGACATTATCACCCTTACTAACTTTCCAAACTTCTTCCATAGGTTCCCACCAATATCACTTAACCAACCATTCAAATTTAAATTTAAAACCGAATTTTGAATTATAAAATTTTATCAAAAATTTTCTAACTCCTTAAATTTTCGAAAAATTTTGCCGGCTTCTCCTTTACGCGGCTAGCTCGGTACAAGTACAAAATGCCTCTATGGGCCACCAGATTTCAAAAGAAAACAAAAAGCCAAGTGGCTAGACCAGAAAATCATTAAATTTCATACAGCATTTTGAATACATACCTTTTATCGGGTAATTCAATTTATCTTCTGAATTTGAAAACATCATCGATTTATCCTTTGCTATTAATTACCTGCACCCTACTCAGTAATAATATCCGATTACAGAATTCAAAATCATTTTATTCACTCCCTTTACACATTTTCAATATTTTCTTTGCTTAAGCCCGTACGATGCATATATATCATCCGTACGCAGTACCAAATTCGATCGCTTACTCGATTACACAATTTCACTTCCGAACAAGTATCAATCACCCGACTTCCTAGTGCAGACCCAGATCTGGTTTCTTGATCAGAAACCGTCATTCTCCTTGCATACCCATAAACTATGATAGAGAATTTCCAGAATCAATCAAAATCCATATCCAGGGTTCGCCGTCGAAAATCGAGTGAAAAAACCCAATACGGATCAATATAACTACCTCGAAATTTTGTGCTCGAATTTCGAATCAAATCGCTATGCGAATAAAATATTATGTATTTATAACAGTTGATTATTAACTATATCAATTCTCTTTTATTCCCAATTATTTTGATTTCCATTCACCTATTCACAATTATCCAGTTTCACAACTTTACTTTAACCCTTATTAATGTTAACTTAGAATATTTTTTTCCAATACCAAATTTTTACTTGTTATATTTCTCAATTCCGATTTTACTTAAGAATTTACCATCCATTTCTTAAGTTCAAGATAAATATTTTACACTTAAATATTTATTTCCACTTCATTACTGAAGTTATATATCCATTTCCATTCAACTTTGCATTTTTAGTTCCATTTGAATTCAATTTACCCTCTAATTTTAAATATTGAATTCTATTCATCTTATCTCAATCCATTTTTATTTCCAACTTTTATTGTTTTTAGTCCACTTCAAATTAATTCTATAACTTCACTTTACTATGCAAAATTTAAATTAGATATCATACCCATATTCATTTTATTGGCTTATAATTTAAACCAGTTAGTTTACTTACAAATTTTAATTTCAATACTTTGTTTTGTTTAGTCCAACATGACTAATTTTACATTTTACTTTTTTTAACACAATTCAGATTTAATTCCAATTTTCAACTTCCATTTTACTTACTTACTAAATTTACTTTATTTAACTTAATTCAATTATATTCCATTTCCATTCAAAATTTTAAACTTATATAAGTTTTTCCCACATAATTACATTTCATTTACGAATCTCTTTAATTTATTTCGTCTAATTGTTTTACTTTCCTTGCTTAATTCGCTTCAATTAATTAGCTTACCTTCTAACTTATTTGGGCTTCACACTTACTTTTATTTAACCCTTTTCTAGTTGAATCCTATTCCAACAAATTTTCAAATGTTTATAAGTTATCAAACTTATTTATATTCCGTAAAGATTTTAAACAAGATTCCAAGGTCTTTTAAACAATTACTCAACATTTCAAAATCATCTTTGAAATCAATTATATCCTAAACCAAACTATTTCAAAATCAAACTCAATTTCGCAATTAATCCCAATTCAAAACATTCGAGTAGCAATTCCTTTCTTGGAAACTAGAAAATGAACATCGATGATGCTGTAGTTATCACCGAAGTTATTTTCCAGCGACCAAAAAGAGTTTAATGCTTTTATCTCTTTAAAACCCCTTCAAATATTTTTAAATTCCAAATCTCACCATATTTCAAATCCAATTCAAAAATATTTCCCAAATAATATCACTATTATTTCTCTAAAATCTTTTAAAATCATTTTCAAACTCAAAAGAATTAAATTTTCAAATTCCAAATCCTTTCAACTCATATTCAAACAATACTCTGATTTTATCTCATTTTAATTATAAATCGCACTATAATTCACATTCATAAATTTCATTTGTTAAATGAATTTATCTCCAAATCTTTGGTTATACCATTATTTCCTTATTTCAATTACCATAACAACAATGATAATAATTTAATATTACCACTTCCTCAAAACCAAGCAACAATATAAACAATATAATATAATTATTTACAAAAATATTTCTTTTATATACGAAAATAATTTGAGCAAAATTATTTCATTTACCCTATTTTAAAACAATACCATGTCGGTTTATCTTGTTTAAGAGTTTAGGAATCCCTATCGATATAGTTGGCCAGACTACACCGACTATAATTTATAAACACTCAACAGATAAGTCAACACAATTTAAAACAATTTTTATATTCAATAACAAATATGTGCTCATATCTATTAATACAGTCAAACTCGTTCTAGAGTACTATTGACTCTATCCTAATGCGTAATCTCCACCAGAGCCATGGTTCTCACTTAACCTTCTGCTCTAATACCAAGTGTAACGACACAATTTTTCGGCACACGAAAATCAACATCAATACTCCACTGTATTAAATGCCGAACAATCGAATGCCGAAAAAATGGACCGTTAGGGTTAAAGAAGAAGGAGGTAGAAGAAGAGAAAACAAAACAACAACAGAATCTTACCATCGCAGCGGAATAAAATATAATAGATAATAACCGATCTTTACACAAAACAAACTATATCTGTTTTATACATTACATCATTAGAGTACATCCAGATCAAAACAATTACCGGACAGCTATATTAACTTGTCCTCACAAAAGCTGACTATACAGCTTTCACTGCACAGCGAAAAAATAAATCTACGGGAATACGCCACGTCATTCAGCTCGTCTCCTGAGCCCCACAGCAGTCCATACAAAATCTGTACTCTATAAACTCGGTCTGACCCGAGCATTACATTTAAATAACACCCGAGTCATTCTGGAAAACCAGCATGAGAAAACACACTCAATTGGATTATTAAAGTTTTCGAAAATCCTTTAAAATCAAAGGTATCTCGTAAGACCACATCACAAATAAACATGCCGGTTTTTTACCTTACAATAACCAAAACATTTTTTATCAAATTCATCTGATATTATAGTAGTCTCTATAGAAAGTAAAATCGAATCTAGCTGAAATGCTTGCATCTCACGTTTCAGCATAGTTGGACACAATCAAAACCGTACAGACGCTTATTGGAGATTGATTCCATACAATGGCAGGGCTATTGGGGTACCACCCATCACAGTACGTGGTCTAAATTACCATACCGAGGATCCATCCTGACCCCCTACAACACAAGATTGGAGCTACCCCTTACTGGATAGTCCAAATAAGATCACCCCACGGTTGGGATCAGCAACCGCCCACACAGCCGAATAAAAGGGACCTCTAAACAGGGGTGACCTTACCATAATTGGTTGCTAGCCACTTAGCGTTGTACGCACTTCCCCTGTTTTAGCCATTCCCGGTTGATGAGGCTTGAGGCTATGTGTTACCTTTTTAGCACACATTCACTTAAAATGCTCATCGTCCTCTGACGATGTTCTAAAATATTCATCCATACAAGTCCGTTCCAGATTCGAACGGAACCGAAGGCACTACTCCTACTAAATCCATTGTGGAATCAACCTCAGGATTAGTAGCGATTAGCCCTTGCACTTCACTGCTCCATATTCGACTCCAAGCTCTTGTCTTCTTCATGAAACGTTCAAACCGGATCGAAGTGGTTTTCAAGAAATTAATCCCGATCTCAGTCTCTTCGAAACGATCAGCGCATTGGCCATTATTGATAGTCGTTTATTTAAATATCAAATAACATCCACAAACAATCATCAGATTTAAATAATTTTCCAAATTATTTATTTCAAAATATCTTCGAAAGCTATTTTTCTACACTTCAACTCCTTGAAAATAGTTTTCAAATCATTTTTCTCTCGCAAAATAGATTTCCAAATATTGTTTATTTCCATTGAAATTCACCAAGTCTTAATACTTAGATTTTAAAATAATTTAAATCACTTTATCCATAATATATACTTTAAAACATTTAGTATAAAAAGTACTTAAAATACTTTATCTAAAATACTAATTATGAAACTTTATAATAACTTCTTATGTAAAACTTAAGCCAAAACTAATTTAAAATTAAAAGTTATTCTATAAGGTATAAATTTTAAATAATTATCTTTAAATCATAATACTAGATAAACCTTTAAAATACTTTACTTAAATAAATAATATTAGTAAATATTTTCTTTAAAAAATTTAAAAATACTAAATAATAATTTCTTTTTAAAACATTCTTTTAAAACCACTTTAAACTTCTAACTTATGTTGGGAAATCTTCTTTGAAATATACTTGGTTTTTCAGGGAAATACATTTTCCTTTACACACTTTAAAAATAAACCACTATTTATTTTTAAACAAATCACCCTTACCTTATAAATTCTCATCCTGAATTTATACCTCCAAATTATCCTCTGATAAATATTTGACTTTATTTATAAACCCACTTTATATATTCCATAATCTCATCCACCTTTAATCCCAATTTCAAACACTTAATCAATTTTCAAATCGATTTTCAAAACCAATTCCACTTTAAAATAAATTCCTTTACTTATCCAAATTTATTTCAAAACCCATTAATTTCATATTTATTCCTTTAGTATGATATAAAATCTTATTTAAACTGAAAATACCTATTTCATGCTTTATTTCAAAATTCTACTTTTATTTCTCAAACTTATTCAAATCTTGAATTTTAAAAATAAAATTCTTTATACTTTCAAAAATATTTCTTAAGTCCTTATTTTAAATAAAAATCTTTTTCTATTTATTCAAAATCCCTATTTTTCCCAAATTCATTCTTTTAATTTATTGAATTCACTATAATTATTTTACTTAAAATTTCCCTTTTTATTCTCTTTAAAAATTCCAACTTTATATATATATTATTTTCTTTAAATACCAATATATATATTCTACAAAGCCATAGCATTCCATAACTTCAATTTCCAATATAACTAATGTAATCCATCACAGATAATCACACAAATCAGATTACTGAATATAAAATAAATTCAATATTTGAGGAATTCCGCTTAGAGGTGGAATATCAAGGCATACGGGGTCATCCGCTATTGTAAGGGGGCGCATGAGGTCTCATCCGCTATATAATGTGGGAAATCAATCACTATAATATATATATATATATATATATATATATATATATAATATCACATCCAATCAATTCAATCATTCAACCAATAATTTAAGTTTAACTATAAAAATTTAAAAGTAAGGAAAATGAGTGAGATTAACTCACCCTTGATTTGTTTGCAATCCAATCCAATCCTGACTTGGTTTCCCCTTTTGACCTTGTATAAACATTAGACGATTTTTATTAATATTCAAATTGATCGAACAATTAAATTTCCATTTGATGAATTTAATTAACTAGTGCTTTTATTTTAAACTAATAGTTTTAATTTTAAACTAATTCCTTTTAATAAAAATCTTTTTGGCCACTAAAATAATTAAATAAGTTTATTAAACAAATTTATCTCCATAATATGTTATTTAAAAATAATCTAGTAAATGAAATATGTGTGTGTATATATATATATATATTTATCTTCCTTTTAAAACTACATATATACATATATTTGTAAAAATAATCTATATAGTTTTTTTAAAATCTAATTTTATTTAAATCCCTATATTTTCCAAATCTATAATAACTTCTATTTACCTATATATGTATATACATTATATAATCCATAAATTTAAATAAATTGTTTTATAACTTACTGTTATACATTTGTTTATTATTATTTCTGTTAATCCAAACTAATTCAAATCCCCAGCTAAAAATAAGGATTATACCTTCCAAGTTCTAATGATTATTTTCTTTCACAATTCTCAATTTTTACATATATATATATATATGTGTATAGATAAATTTTAAATAAATTTTTTTCCAAGTCAAGACATTTCCACAAAATTCCCATCTTTTTAGAATCCTACTCAACAACTAACTCTTTTAAACTTCACTAGTTATCAATTTCAGTTTCACCTATAGGTATATTTACTGATGACCTTAATCGGTGAATTATCCTATTTTAAACTCTAAATTACTTATAAATTAGATTAATAAATTCTCAAATGATTAATTCCTACTCAACACAACTTAAAGAAAAAAAGAATCTAAACAAAACCCTCACCTGACACCTATAGAAACCCGAAGTACCAACGCATGTGAAACCATCCCTCCTCAAAGATGAATTGCAACTCTAACGAGCCTCCGACGTCACATCCTCTGGATCGCAAACACTAGCTTCCACCATAATAACCCAATCCACATTCAAGTCGATGAGTTCTCCCCCTCCCCCGACGCATCGATCTACCCTGCGTCACCACATCGTGCCGCTTCCTCTCCTCAATCACCTAGTTGCGGCACCCCTATAGTAAGCGAGTCTAAAATCCAACATCACCACGTCGTCTTTGAGTGCAAACGAACACCGCGGCTCCTTACCTAAGGTCTCGAGCTGATGCTCGAATTCTGGCAAATGATCAAATCGTGCACGCGGTGAGGCCAAAGCTCGAGTTCGATCTTGAATCGAAGAGGGCGCGGCTCGCGTTTACTTAAGTTCTTTCCCCTTTTTTTCGTGATTAGAATTAAAAAAAAGTGGAAAGCTTTTTGCTTCGAAGTGTAAAAGGGAAAAGGAAGTTGATTCTGTTTTGAGAGGCAGTACCATATCTTTATCTCGACTTTGTATAAATCTTTTTTAGAGAAACAAAGAAGACATCTGTACGTGATCTTGAAATGCAGGAGACACGTGTTTCAAGGTTATAAACGTGTCAAATTTGTGAATATATGTATATTTAATTCAAATTCAAATAGTCCCGATTTACACACTCTAGAATTCCAAACCCCTATCGAGGCATGCCGCTAGACGTTCATAGTGTTATACCCCTATTTCGAACGCAATGGAAAAGGTTTCGAGTCCTAATTCGATCGTATGAAGAAGATAGCTTTTTGGATCCAGTTATTATATTGAATTTCGATTTAAATTCAGTGCGTTTATATATCGTACGATCACATGATAACTTCAAACACTACGAAATTTGAAATCTGATGATAATAAACTATTACGGATCCAATGGAACTGATTTCGTCAAAATCCGAGACTGTGCCTCGGAAGGTTATTTTGAAATATCAATTTAAACGATATATTCTTAAAACCGAACAAAACAGTTTTAAATTCAATTTTAACACTTCTGTTATCTTCAATATTATCAATATAAATGTTGTAAACCTTCAAATTGTCTTTAACTGACCCAAAATCCCAAAATTCATATTTTTCCTGATTTTCAATTGTTTAATTCAATAGTTTATTTGTCAACCAAATAGCGATATTTGAAATTCAAGTTGATGGTTAACTTTTGAATATTTAAAATCAATTAAATATTTCGATTTCAAATATCCAAAAGTTCTAGATTGTCACATAAAATAAAAATTCTAAAATAAATTACAAATTAAAGTGTAACTTTTACAACTTTGAAGTAAGCTTTACGATTACCCCGGTATTTATACAAACTACCAAATCACTCAGTCTAACTTTTCAAGTTAATAACTGATATTCACATAATCAATGCCAAAGTAAATAATTAACATTTAACCATCATTGGTTAACATATTACTTCTATAGAATAGTAGAACGATGATTTATCCTGTTAATTAATTATGAAATTAATTTAATTAGCGAAACGGTGTTTTATTCCGCTAAACCATTGTCCAATTACCATATTCTATCCAATTTAACTCAACAGTGTTTTATTTGGCCAAATAAACATCGATAATTGATGTAAATAAATTTAAATGATGTTATTATTTAAAATAATGTGATTTAAAATTCTATCTGTTTCCATATATCATAAATTTATACTTATCCGAAAATATCAACAAGTTTCACTATAATGACGCAAAATTCAGCATGCTAATCGGATTCAGAACAAGCAAGATTTCTATTTCTAAAGTAAAACCATTACATAACTAAATTAATTACCAAGTTAAAATATAATTCGCACCTCAAAGGCAATATGGGCCGAGCCCATTCAAGAACCAACCCGCACCAATCTACTGCTATCCTTTCTTGTCCAAACTGATGCTCACCCCACCCCCCATACGCAATTCCAGGAAACAAAAAACGATATGCACATAGTCGTGCATGCAACGTTGCCCACCTCTTCAATGCTCCGAGCCACCCAAACAAGTGCTGCTTTCCATGCTCGTCTTAACTGCCACTTCGCGAATGCCTCACGACCACTTATGCGCTCATGTTGCCACTCAATTATACAGTACCCATGCACACGTTTATACACACGTGGAGCAAAAGACACACACACAGAGAGCACACATAGGAAACACATACATATGCAATCATGCACCTCCAAACACACACTCTAACACGCATACACACAAATATATAAAGGTACTAGGGATACAACACCCTGATACACGCATAGCCATGTACACTACAAGCCAAGGCCTCCGTCCTCCACATCTCCCTCTAGGCTCGAATATCTCGAGTACAACTTGAAGGAAAGTTGTAACTCACTTCATCCACGACAACTTCCATATTCATAATTATGGCAAAACTTACCATAGAAAAAGTTAGAGGAAAAATGAAATAGAGTTCAAAAGTTGTTGTGGTTATGTTTTGCATGCGAGAATTTTTTTTAAAAAAAGTGTTCATCTTTTCTTTCTTGCATGAGTGAATGAACATGTACCAAAATTTGTGTCATGCATGTATATGTTGTTCCTATTTCCTACTGCATTCATATTTGTAAAGTAGAAAAAAGAAAAAAAAAAGAAAAATGATTTCCTAACTTCTGTTCATTCATGCTCATGGTCTCTTGTATTTGAAGTAAAAATATTAAAATGAAGAAATGAATCTCTTTTTTCTATTTGCATATAGTTATCTACCCTAGGGTCAAGCTGTATGAATATTTATCATTTCAATTCGCAATTTAAAATTTTACGGTTGTACATCTTTTCAAACCGTAATCCCGAATTAACATAAAAATCTGTAAAATCGATCGAGTCTATCATTTCTACCCATAACGATTTTCTCTAATCTATAGATCATTCGGGTATGTATCATTTCAGCCTATAGGGAACTTGCACTTTATAACAATAAAAATACAATTATCCAATATCCACAGTCAAACTTCCATCACAATCATCATCCAAAATGATAAATAAATAATAACAATTAAACAGTGGTAAATGATAGGTATTAACTAGTTATTAAATTTCAATATTAAATTAAATGGATATTTATTTCAATAAAGGTCAAATTTAACTGGAATGACAAATTAAATATACCAAAAATCAGTGAATAAATTTCAAATCACATCAGAAATTTAATTTAACTAACATAAGAATTCAGTAGTCGTGAGTGGGTCAAAACACTCACCTTCAATTTTAAATTGAATTAAAATCAAAATTAGGGCCCAAAATTCAACAGTCTTAGAATTCGTTCAACTAGCATCAAAAAGTCTAGAATTTCGATACGATCCCAGAGGAACAAACCTTGTGTAAATCGGACCATGTATGAAGAAGTTATGTACGTTAGAACATTGAGTTTTGAATCGAAAATAATTAAAATAAAATAAATTACCCTTTCCACGTTATCGGTCAAAAGACGCATCTCCTTCACATATACGAAGCCCTAGCAGCCGTCGCCATGTTCCCCCAATTTTTGCCACGCCTTCGACCATTTCCAACGTGATCAGGCACCACCGCCAACCTCCTCTCCCTAAGCCACCTACGACCGTATCTACGCGCCACCTCGCTATTGGCAGAAGCGCCATGCGCCACCGCCATTTCACGGCCAATCACGACAAACTCCGACCACCTCTCGACGAACAAATACCACCAATGCAACCTGCACGACTCTAACTTCCCAACGCCATTCCCTGATCTTCAATCAGACGACAATCCTCCGTTGAATCTTCAAAACCCCAAAAAGAACGGCCGAGGTTCATCCTTATTTTCTGGACAACCAATGATTCAAATGCACAAACGAATCACACTAGAGAATTACGCTCAATGTGAGCTTCGAATTGATATATAATTTGACAGGGTTCGAGGAGTTTGAATTTTGGAATTGAATTTGAAATTAAATTTGAAATTGATTTTGAAATTTGGGAATTTGTTTCTACCATTTGAAGAAGGAGAAGACCGTTGAAATTGTACATACTGAGAAATGAAATGAGAATAAAGCTAGGGCTTATAACAGGCTATATATAAGCAGGTCAGAAATGGAAATGTATAGACTAGACTAGATTGGTTCGAAAGTTGAATGGTAAACGACCCGAAAAGCACGTTCTACCTTCGAAATGAAACGGATCATTCCATATATCAAAATAGATGTATTCAATAATTTTAAAATCAATGGAATAGATTTCAAGTCCTAATTCCATCGTATGAAGAAGTTAGCTTAAAATCAGCTTATTTCAAATTAGTTTCAATTAAATTGATTTTCAGGCGTTTCGAGTCCGTACGATCAAACAAATAGTTCGATTTCTACGAAACTTGAAATCTTAAAATAATTCACCGTTACGAATCCGATGAAGCCGGTTTCGTCAGAATTCGAGTCAGGGGTCGAAAATTGCTATTTTCACGTTAATTAAATAAATTAATATTAAATAAATTATAACACTTTTAAATTCCAATTAATTAACCAACCATTTTTATCATTCTTGATTTCATAAGCATTTACAATAACTTAAAAACAAGTTTACCAAAAATTTCAGTGCTAATTATTTCCCAAAATACAGTGTTCAGTTTCAACTGTAATTAGTCCAATTAATTATAATTTAATTCCAATAAATTCATTAAATTTGATTTCAATCTTTACATTCAATCAATTATTAGACTAATAACACAGTTAACATTTGTTTATATCTTATTTCCCTATTACGCTAAAATTTCCATTTTTTTATTCGTATTAACCATTTTATTTCAATTATTTTGAATTTTTGTCAATTTCACACATTAGTTAAAATTTAAAAATCCAAATTAATTTGTTTATCTTGGTTTCATTTTGTTATTAAATCAATCTATTACCTTATGAATATAATTAACATTTCTATTCATTTTATTGCATTCACAAATTACAGTTATTGTCCTTACTCACATTAATGTAATATTTAATGACATTTATTTGTAATTGATTAATAAAATTGGTAACAAATAACAATTATCAAAATTTCTACATTTAATAACATTTGTAAGTTCATTATTTACCACTAATTGTTACAACAACTTATACTATACAAATTCTATCCGATCACCATTTATTACACATTATTTTATTAATTAATCAACATCTAAATTATCAATTACTCCATTACTCGAATTGTTAATTGATACACACGTTATTAAAATTTATTTATAATCAAAAATCAATTATAACTTACTAATCATTTCCAATTAATTGGAATTACATACAAAACAACTATAAATTACCTTAAATTAATATCTTTCATTTGATTCCAGTTATATTCTTATTATTAATCATAAATTTTTATTCCTTTCAATATTAAATCACAAAACTTTATTAAATTAAAAAAAATTAATTATCGAAAAATTACGGGTCATTACACCTTCCCGCATTCAAAACTTTTTATCATTGAAAAGGAAAAAGAAGGGAAAAGTAGGAATTAAGAAATAAGTATATCTTATTCAAAATATTAAATTTACAAGCAATTAATTTACATAATAAATAATTTAAATAAAATAAATCAATTTATAAAAATTAAATCATTTTTATATTTAAGTTAGTAAAAGTTTGAAAACATTTCGTAAAATTTCTCCGAGTCCAAAATTCACCAAAAATTTCGGTCGTCTTCTTCATACGGAGATGTCTAGGGGAAACAATAATACCAATAATAACAATATGTATGTCATATTTTTAAAATAATATATCTCAAATCATGGGAAAAACAATATAATATTGCTCGAAAACCGTAATCCGAGAATGTAACTATTTGTCGGGCAAATAACGCTTTTATGGAACCAAAAGAAGTAGCAATTGCTTCTGTAACCTGTATTTCACTTATATAATCTAAAAGAAGTTAGCGAATTATATAAAGAGAAAAGTTAAAGTTGTTTCAATAAATAACAAACAAACATCACCACATAACAACAATTTCATTTGCAAACAAACAACTGTACAAACACCATTTCAACAATGAGAGAAATCATCCATCCATAGCAACCATAAACAAATGGTTTGTTCGGGTTCAGAACTTCGAATCACATAATATGATAAATAAACTATAAATTAAACCATACACTCAATAGTCGCAGATAATTTTATATATTAGTTATACGTCCTATACAATAAAAGCATCCTCTCTTACCCAATCCATGCGTCAAGCAAACAAAGAATTCAATACATTTTTAAGTTTACTCTATTTATTTTTTTTACATCATTTGTTGTTCATTTTTTTTACATACAATGGTTTACTTCAATTCATGTTAATTTCTTACAAATTTTTTAGTTTTTCATTCATTCATGTGAAGCTTATTTCACGTTTATGATCCAAATAATTGAAGTATTGTATACATTTTATTTCAGTTTACTTCACGTTTACAATTTAGTTTGATTTTCACTTCTTCTTTTTTCATCTACTTTTCTTTTCTCATTTATATAGTGTTTATTTTCATTACTTTACATTCGTTATTACTTAGAAAAGTTCATTTCTCCTTTATTCATACAATGTCATTTCTTTCATTTTATTAATTTACATTCATTGTTTAAACAAGTTATTTTTATTTAATTATTGGATTATACCTTATTAGGTAAGTTTCTTTACAATCCCATTCACCATTTATAGAATTTTTTTTCATATTCATTCTTCCATATATAGTATTATTGAATATTAACCCCATTTCTAAATTATTTCAATGTTCTCTAAAGTTATAATCATTTAGATTAAATATACTCATTTTAATTATAAATGGTTTCAATATTAATTTAGGTTTATAATTATTTACTTACAATGTTCTCCCTTTGCCATTCAATCTGATTATAAATTGCTTAAATGTTAAATTTATAATCAATTTTCTTACATTATTCACTTCTATTACATTTAAATACCAGCATTGCAAGCTATTAACTTCAGTTAATAACGATTTATAGCATTAGAATTCTTATTTATAAAAGTAAGCCTATTGAACACTTTCATTTTTCCAAGTTCTACTTGTATAATATACTATTACATATCCTTATTAACATTTCAACCTTTTAATGTTTTGGTAAGTTGGATATACGAATTTGAGAATGGAATTGAAAATTACCCATGTTTCTCTTATTTATTTAGTTAACAAAATGTTCAATAGTTACCATTTCTTATTTTCATTTCTTTTTTATTTACAGTTTACAAAATTTCAATTCCTTGTTTTTTATTTTAGAAGTTTCCAATTATTAATGTAGTCAAGATTCCGTTCTTTACAATAATTCCAATTTCTAATTTATAGAAATTTAAGAACTAAACTACCAGGTTTTATTTAAATCCTTTTAAAATAACATATATGTATATACTCATAACTTATATATCATATCATATTTAGGAAAATTTAGGTTTGTTATCAAACAAAAGGGCAGTAAAACTACTACATTAGCCTTCCACCTTTGAAACTCAAAAATGAATGTCGATGATGTGTGTACTCATCAAAGAAACTTGTAACGACCCGTAAATTTTCAATAATTTTTTTTTTTATTAATACATTTATTTGAAATTTTTGTGAAATTTTAAATATTTGAATTTGGAAATAAAAATTGATATTTGGAATACGTCTACTTAACATAGCAAATAGTAAATTTTCATCAGAAAATATGGAAGTTTATTTTGTGTGATTTTATTTCAATCTATATCAGTTAATATTTGATGATAATGAAATGTTTTCCAAACCCGAATATTTTTCCATAGAAAATTTGTAAATCATCTTCTGAGTGAGACGTCATATTTTGTTTCTCCAAATTTGACTGTTGTTGCTTCATCGATCTTATTTTCGGTGAAATGGCAGCATTTTCGATACCGGATATGGACTTTTGATTGGATGATCATGCAACTAATATCTCTATACCGTTTTAATCATCTCTCCATGCTGATCTCTAAGGTATAATTCATTTGTGTATGTAAAGGCCCGTAAATCCGTACCCCTTTTGAGCTGGCCAAAATTCCGCAACAATTCAACCCAAAGTGGGACAAATGTACGAGTCTTTGGGTTTAAAGAAGAAAGAGGTAGAAGAAGAAGAAAAGAAAACAATAACAGAATCTCACATTTCGTAGGGAAAAAATATAATAGATAAATGAATATCTTTAAAACAAAGAACTATATCAGTTGTTACATTATATCACATTACATTATCAGAGTTTACAACAACAAACAGCGAAAAAGAAATATTACATATATAAGTGATACGCCTCGCCATCCAGCTTGCTCTTGATCTCCACGGCATCTCTTTTTCGACTTCGCTTCAAAATAACGATAACCTGACTCTAGGCTGCCCGTGTGGAAAATTATGGGCACCCAGAATTTACGAAGGGAACAATAAACTCCAGGTTAGTCATGGGACTGGTATGAGATCTTAAAACAGTTATTTTCACAAAGAAAATAAAAAGAAATCCGCTATGCTTTTGGAAAATGAAACTACCATAAGGCCTCCCGCCACATACATAATGCAAACGCAGAATTGGAGGAGATTTCTCCTTATGATAGTCAAACATGCTTGATACGCAAAATCCTTTGATATTATTATTATTAGTGCATAGTGGAAAACATTTAGAAAGTATAATATTAATCTTAGCCAGCATAGGCATTTCGCACTTATGCCTACTATAGCTACCATGTTCAATAGCAGGTTACCGCCACATTCCATGGCAAGTTATACAAATAAAACCGTACAGGGCGCGTATTGTTTCTTTGGATTTCCAACAAATGGTCAGGCTAAGGAACTTCCTACTGCCACATGGGTACGCCTCTGGAGGGACGTCCCGAGAACCTACCCGGATCTCTGCCAACACAAGGCCGGGTTACCTCTGTGACTAGGTAACTACTACTCGAGTATGCCATCCCCCGATCATTTGCGACATTTATCCGAGGATCCTCAACCACAAAGCAACATCCACAATGTATAATCAAGTTACGGCAACAACAAAGGTAAAATATCTGTGCTCCATACCATTATACTACCCTTTTCCAGAAGGAAATGACATACCCTAAAGGGCGCGACCCTCATAACATTGCCGCATCTTTCCTGTTTCGACCATTTTCGGGATGTGAGGTCCGACGAAGTCTCGTCCACAAAGCTAATTTTTCATAAAGTCATGCTTTGATCAACAAATGATCAGCAACATTTCGTATGCCAAATTACCAAATTGGGAGTATATCACCAATAACCATCAACTACATAACCTCTAAGCTCATACGTCTCAGAGAAGGGTGTCAAGCTAAGAGAATAAATTCTTCGCCACCAACAGAAATGTATTTGATAAAAAACAGCTTTATATCTCAAAGTGTAATGTCAAACATGCATCCATACAAGTCCGTTCCGGGATCGAACGGAACCGAAGGCACTTCAAAGAAGCCCTTGCAAATCCGGATATCTATTAATCACGTCCGGAATCCCCATCACAAAGTGTGATAGAATCTCTATACCGGAGCAACCTGGTGCAGAGACATTCGATGGGTAATCCTTTCGCTTTCGAAAATATCCGGTCTTCAACACCGTCTTCAAATGCAATCCCATTTCGTCGTATCATTATTTGGTAGGTTTTATGACACAAGGTCCTCTCCGGGCTAATCCAAATAATGAGCGCTTATTTTAAAAATAAGTGTTACATTCAGATTTCAACAAATCACAACAAATTTCCACTTTGATCTTTTAAATAAGAGATCCATCAAAATCACAAAGGTTCGATGTGGGTTTCGAATATCCATTTGGAATCTGATCCCCGGTCGCATCGCAATACAAATGTCATTTGAAGGCAAATATTGATAGTCGGTTATTTAACTATCAATCAACATTCACAACAGTTACCAGATTTAAATAATTTTCCCAATTATTTATTTTCAAAATATCTTCGCAAGGTATATTTTGCACTTCAACCATTTGCAAACAAATTTCAAATCACTTTTCACTCGCTAAATAAGAATTCCGATATTATTTATTTCCACTGAAAGTCTGCCGAGTTCAAATACTTTAAAATACTTTAAATTACTTATCCAAAATATGTACTCGGAAACATTTAGATAAAATTATTTTAAAACATCATTTAAATATTAGTTATGAAAATATTACACCAATATCTCATATAAAACTTCCAGTCCAAACTAACTTTAAAATGAAATTAGTATACAGGGTATAACTATTTAAATATCCATTTTATAAAACAAATATCAATTAAAACTTTAAATAATCACTTCTATACTTAATTAAATAAATCTTTACTTTTAAAGATTCAAAACAATTTTCAAAGATAATCTATCCAACAATATTCTTTTAAAACCAAATCTAGAACTTTTATTTTTATTTCAAAAGATATTTAAAAATATACTTGGCTTTCCAGAGTAGAATCCTCTTTTTCCATTACAAAATGGTCCATTCAAATAAATTAATAATCTTCTAGATTTATTTTAATTTACATTCCAAATTCGTAAATTTCTTTCCATATTTTTTAAAAATAAACCGATATTTATTTTTAAAACAAAATTCCCTTTCCTTTATAAATTTCCCATTGTGAATTCAAATTCCCAAATATTCACTGATATATGATTTTTAAATCGATTTTAAAAATCATTTGCAAACACCAAATCAATTTCCATATTGGTTTCCCAAAGATTTATTCTTTTAGCACCAACTCAATTTACGAATTTATATTTTTTTTAAATAAATTCCTTTGTCCTTTCCAAATTATTTTAAAAAATCCAATTTTATTTTATTTCTGGTAATTTACATTACCAAAAATACATTTGGCTAAATTTTAGCCTTCAATGATTTTGATCACAAATATAATCACACCGAGATTATAAATAAAACAATACACAACATTTAAACAAATTCAAATATTTGAGAAATCCAGTTGGATCCCTCCATCCTGTTTCCATGCATCTGCAGACGTTAGCAGAACAATTAAATACCAATTCCACTTCGAGGAGGAATATCGTGGTATGTGGGATTTATAAAATATCATCCGCTATTATGCGGCGCATAGGGTCTCATTCGCTATATAATGCAGAAATCAATCACTCCAATATATATATATATATATATACTACTATATATATAATATCATCCAGCGAATAAATTATTATAAATCAATCATCCAAGCACACAATCAATAAATTTTAAATCTAACTATTCAAAATTTAAATCAGAACAATATTTGATTGAGTGAGAAGATCTCACCTTTATTATGCATGCAATCCATTTTCCATTCCCGATTTGTCTTCTTCACAGTATTAGACCTTGTATAAACAATTATATGATTTTTTCATTAATATGCGGATAAATCGAACAACTAAATTCTCATTTGGTAAATTTAGTTTAACTAATAAATTTAATTTAACCTATCTTTTTTAATAACAATTTATAGATCTTCAAAATCTAATTTTTTATATATAACTTTCATCATTTTAAAAATCTTTATTGCCCAAAATCTTATATATAAAAACTAAATTATTTCAATATTGACTGTAAATAAACAACAGTAATCCTATTTACTGTTTTAATTTGTTTTATTATATTACTTATAATTCAAAACATTTGAAACTGTTGTTCTTCACCATAAAAATTATATTTTCCAACGTGCATATATATATATGTATGTATGTATTTATGTATGTATATATGTATGTATATATCGAAAACTGCATATATATATATATATTCTCCTGTGTATAGATATGTTTTTCATCATTTGGTTAAAATTAAATTTAAAATAAACACGATACCTTCACTGCCAATTCCGATGCCATAAAACCACAAAACCGTCACTGCTCGAGCACCATCACATCCCCAATCCCTAGCCTGCCTGCATGCGTACAGCGCTTCCACACGACATGACGTTGCCATGACCAATCCCACTTGCGCACGAATAAACGCGCCTTCCCTTCTCATCTTCGATCGCACCTCAACGCCGAAACACTAGGTATGCAATCGCCACCCATGACGAACTCGAATCGAAGCTTGGGTTCGTTTCTCTTCCACGCATGCGCGAGCGCTCATCACGGCATGAACAATCAATCCCACACGCCCTAGATCTCGCGAGCGCGAGGACGCCCCACTCCATTCGATCGACTGATCGATTTGATTCGCTGACATTTTTTTCTACTTTGAATTTGAATTTGTTTTTTTTCCGATCGCGGCCCATGAATGACTTTGAATGGAAGCGAATTCGGGTTCGCCATTTCTCGGTTTTGAACGAGACCATAATTTAATTTTTTGGAAATAGAAGAAGATAAGGGATTTCGAATTTGAGGAAAGGAAAAGAGAGTACTACGTGATTTAACAAAGTAAAAGGGTAAATGTCGGATTGAAAGAAAAGAAAGGAAGCAAGCATCTCGAGCACATTTCCTAGGTCGGCTAGGATGGCTGATGGGATGTAATAGGGTTTGACTCAGGAATTTATAGTATTATTTAATTCCAAAATATCTCGTTTAACATAACGCAAAATTCCATACCCCTATTGAGGTATGCTGCCAGGCGTTTATAAGGTTTTATCCGCATTTCGAACACAATGGAATGTGTTTCGGAGGCTAATTCGGTCATATGTGCAAGTTACGGAAGTAAATGATCATTTTTAAATTAAATTGATTAAAATAATTTCTATGCATTTTGAGCTACCAGGGTTAAACCACAACTCCGATTGCTATGAAAATTGAAATCCGATAAACTAACTATTGCGGATCCAATGTAATTGGTTTCGTCGAATTTTGAGACTATGCCTTGGAAGGATATTTCTAAATATCGATTTTAAACGATATAAATTCAAAACCGAACAATTCATTTTCAAATTCAATTCTGTAGTTTCTATTATCTTCAGTATTCTCAATACAAATTTTCTAAGCCTTTAAAAATATTTTTAATCACCATACAAATTTTTTCCCATCATTAATAAATCAAATTCAATAATTTAATTGCCAAATTCATATTTATATTCGAAATTCAAGTTAAACTAACCTCCAAATATTTAAAATCAGTTAAATATTCCATTTCAAATGTTAAAAATTTCCGGTTTGTCACATCTTTCCCCCCTTAAAAGAATTTCGTCTCGAAATTACTAGTTAGGAAGAATGATCCTTAACCCGTTTACTATTTACCCAAACCCAAATAGTTTTTATCAACTTGCCAAAACAAATCTTTTTATTAAAGACCCACTATCATTTCAACTAACTTTCCAACTCCAATTATAAGTTCCAAACGACAATGTTTTCTCAATAATTCAAATATAAATTTAAATTCAAGTTTCATATTTTCAAAATTTTCTCAAAATTTTTCGAACTCCTGGAATATTCAGAAAATTTTGCCAACGTCTCCTTTACACGGCTAGTTCGGTACGACTACAAAATGGCACCACAGCCCCCAGATTCAAAAAGAAAACAAAAAGCCAAGCGGCTGGACAAGAAAATCATTAAATTTCATACTGAAATTTAAATACATACCTTTTGTCGAGCAATTTCAAATTATCTTCCGAATCAAAATCCAATTTATCCTTTGTCTTTAACACAATTGCATATCCTGATATCCATAATGTCCAATTTCAACATTAAAAAATCATTTTGCACATTTCTTTACAAAAGTTTGAATACTTACTTCTTATACCATTTTTACTATATTATTGAAGTTATATATTAATTTTCATTCAACTTAACATTTTCAATTTCATTTAAATTCGATTTATACTTTCAATTCTGTTTGGATTCCATTTAACTTTTAAATATTAAATTTTTATGATTATCTTTTATTCACAATCAGTTCATATCACTATTCTAAATTAGTTTCATTTACTAATTTATTACAAGTTCTAATTCGTTAAACCATTTTTATTTCCACCCTTATTACCTTTAGTTCACTTCGAACTAAATTTACAACTTCATTTTATTTCACACAATTCAAATTGGTTTTCAATATTCAGTTTCAATTCCCGTTTTATTCTTTTGTTCATCCCCAAACACAATTCAATTTCAATTCACCGTTTGGTTTACAACCACTTATACTTAAACTGGATTTCAACTACCATGTGAATTTCATTTATCTTTCATTATAAATATTGAATTCAATTCATTTCAAACCATATTAATTTGTCATATCTTCAATTAATTTCACTTACTAATTTCATTTCAATACTTCGCTTTGTTTATCACAAATCAAATTCAATTCCAATTCCAGTTCTATTTACTTACAACTTCAAAATGAATTTCAACATTCAATTTCACTTTCATTAATTTAAATTGTAAATTTATTTATTCATTCACAATTTTATTTTCCACCTTATAAATTTTTATTCCATAACTATTTTTTAATAAGATTGCAGAGTCTATTCAACAATTCAAAATCATTATTAAAATCAATTCAAATTATCTTTTTAAATTTCTAAAACCAAACCCAGTTTGCAAACGACTTCCATTTAAAATAATTTGGTAGCAATTCCTCTCATGGTAACCCGAAAATGAACACCGATGACGTCGCGATCATCATCGAAATTATTTTCCAACAAGCGAAAAGAGTTTATAGCTTTTTATCCCTTCAAAACATTTTTCCAAACCTTTGAAAATCATCTTCAAAATCAAAAGGGATTTAAACTTTCCAAATCTCCAAAATTTTCAAATTCTTTTCAAAACATTTCCAAATACTTCTTTGGAATTCCGTTTCAAATTACAAATCACGTTTACAATTTATATTCTGAAATTCCATTTGTATGTGAATTTATTTCTTAACTTTAGAGTTATGATTTCAATTTCCTATTCAAATGATAATAATATTATCACTTCCTAACAATCAAGCAACCATATACCATAATAATTTACAAAGATTATTTCCTTTATCTACGAAAATAGTTTTGGGTAAAATTATTTCATTTACCCTATTTTAAAACAACATCGTGCCGAATTGTTCCGTACGAGTGTTTAGAGATCCATATCGATAGAGTTGTATAGATTATATCGACCAGAATCCATATACCACTCAACAAACCAATCATCACAATATAAACCAATTTTTATATTCACTAACAATTACGCACCCATATCTATTACTTCACTCAAACTCATTCTAGAGTACTGCTGACTCTATCTCTAATGAGTAACACCCACAGAGCCAAGGTTGTTGCTTAACCAAATGCTCTAATACCACTGTAAAGGCCCACAAATACATACCACTTTTGAGGCTGGCCAAAATTCCACAACCATTCAGCCCAAATTGGAACAAATGTACGAGCCTTCGGGTTTAAAGAAGAAAGAGGCAGAAGAAGAAGAAAAGAAAACAATAACAGAATCTCACATTTTGCAGCGGAACAAATATAATAGATAAATGAATATCTTTAAAACAAAGAACTATATCAATTGCTACATTATATCACATTACATTATCCGAGTTTACAACAACAAACAACGGAAAAGAAATATTACATATATAAGTGATACACCTCGCCACCCAGCTTGCTCCTGATCTCCACAACATCTCTTTTTCGACTTCGCTTCAGAATAACGATAACCAAACTCTAGGCTGCACTTGTGGAAAATTATGGACACCCAGAGTTTAGGAAGGGAACAATATACTCCAGGTCAGTCATGAGACTGGTGTGAGATCTTAAAAACAGTTATTTTCACAAAGAAAATAAAAGGAAATCCGCTATGCTTTTGGAAAATGAAACTACCATAAGGCCTCCCGCCACAAACACAATGCAAACACACAATTGGAGGAGATTTCTCCTTATGATAGTCAAACATGCTTGATACGCAAAATTCTTTGATATTATTATTATTAGTGCATAGTGGAAAACATTTAGAAAGTATAATATTAATCTTAGCCAGCATAGGCATTTTGCACTTATGCCTACTATAGCTACCATGTTCAATAGCAGGTTACCATCACATTCCACGGCAGGTTATATAACTAAAACCGTACAGGGCGCGTATTGTTTCTTTGGATTTCCAACAAATGGTCAGGCTAAGGAACTTCCTACTGCCACATGGGTACGCCTCTGGAGGGACATCCCGAGAACTTACATGGATCTCTGCCAACACAAGGTCGAGTTACCTCTGTAACTAGGTAACTACTACTCGAGTATGCCATCCCCCGGTCGTTTGCGACCTTTATCCGAGGATTCTCAACCACAAAGCAACAACCACAAAGCATAATCAATTTGCGGCAACAACATAGGTAAAATATCTGGGCTCTATACCATTATACTACCCTTTTCCAAAAGGAAATGACATACCCTAAAGGGCGCGACTCTCATAACCTTGCCGCATCTTTCCTGTTTCGACCATTTCCGGGGTGTGAGGTTCGACGAAGTCGTCATTCTTTGATCAACAAATGATCAGCAGCACTTCGTATGCCACATTACCAAATTGGGAGTATATCACTAATAACCATCAACTACATAACCTCTGAGCTCATACGTCTCAGAAAAGGGTGTTAGGCTAAGAGAATAAATTCTTCGCCACCAACAGAAATGTATTTGATAGAAATCAGCTTTATATCTCAAAATGTAATGTCAAACACACATCCAGACAAGTCCGTAGCGGGATCGAATGGAACCGAAGGCACTTCAAAGAAGCCCATGCAAATCCGGATATTTACTAATCACGTCCGGAATCCCCATCACAAAGTGTGATAGAATCTCTATAACGGAGCAACTCGGTGCAGAGACAATCGACAAGTAATCCTTTCGCTTTCGAAAATATCCAGCCTTCAACACTGTCTTCAAATGCAATCCCATTTCGTCGTATCATTATTTGGTAGGTTTTATGACACAAGGTTCTCTCCCGGCTAATTCGAATAATAAGCGCTTATTTTAAAAATAAGTGTTACATTCAGATTTCAACAAATCACAACAAATTTCCACTTTGATCTTTTAAACAAAAGATCCATCACAATCACATAGGTTCGATGTGGGTTTCGAATATCTATTTGGAATCCGACCCAAGGTCGCATCGAAATTCAAATGTCATTTAAAGGCAAATATTGATAGTCGGTTATTTAACTATTAATCAACATTCACAACAATTACCAGATTTAAATAATTTTCCCAATTATTTATTTTCAAAATATCTTCGCAAGGTATATTTTACACTTCAACCATTTGCAAACAAATTTCAAATCACTTTTCACTCGCTGAATAAGAATTCTGATATTATTTATTTCCACTGAAAGTCTGTCGAGTTCAAATACTTTAAAATACTTTAAATCACTTATCCAAAATATGTACTCGGAAACATTTAGATAAAATTATTTTAAAACATCATTTAAATATTAGTTATGAAAATATTATACCAATATCTCATATAAAACTTCAAGTCTAAACTAACTTTAAAATAAAATTAGTAGATAGGGTATAACTATTTAAATATCCATTTTCTAAAAAATATATCAGTTAAAACTTTAAATAATCACTTCTATACTTAATTAAATAAATCTTTACTTTTAAAGATTCAAAACAATTTTCGAAGATAATCTCTCCAACAATATTCTTTTAAAACCAAATCTAGAACTTTTATCTTTATTTCAAAAGATATTTTAAAAATATACTCGACTTTCCAAAGAAGACTCCTCTTTTTCCATTACAAAATGGTCCATTCAAATAAATTAATAATCTTATCGATTTATTTAATTTACATTCCAAATTTGTAAATTTCTTTCCACATTTATTTTAAAATAAACCGATATTTATTTTTAAAACCAAATTCCATTTCCTTTATAAATTTCCCATTGTGAATTCAAATTACCAAAAATTCACTGATATATGATTTTTAAATCGATTTTCAAAATCATTTACAAACACCAAATCAATTTCCATATTGATTCCCCAAAGATTTATTCTTTTAACACCAAATCAATTTACGAATTTACATTTTTTTTAAATAAATTCCTTAATCCTTTCCAAATTATTTTAAAAAATCCAATTTTATTTTTTCTGGTATCTTACGATACCAAAAATACATTCGGCTAAATTTTAGCCTTCAATGATTTTGATCACAAATATACTCACACCGAGATTATAAATAAAACAACACACAATATTTAAACAAATTCAAATATTTGAGGAATCCAGTTGGATCCCTCCAACCTGTTTTCCTACATCCACAAACGTTAGCACAACAATTAAATACTAATTCCACTTCGAGGTGGAATATCGCGGTATATGGGATTTATAAAATATCATCCGCTATTATGCGGCGCATAAGGTCTTATCCGCTATATAATGCGGGAAATCAATCACTCCAATATTTATATACTACTATATACATATAATATCATCCGTTGAATAAATTATTATAAATCAAACATCCAAGCGCACAGTCAATAAATTTTAAATCTAACTATTCAAAATTTAAATCAGAACAATATTTGATTGAGCGGGAAGATCTCACCTTTATTATGCATGCAATCCATTTTCCATTCCCGATTTGTCTTCTTCACAGTATTAGACCTTGTATAAACAATTATATGATTTTTTATTAATATGCGGATAAATCGAACAATTAAATTCTCATTTGGTAAAATTAGTTTAACTAATAAATTTAATTTAACCAATCTTCTTTTAATAACAATTTATAGATTTTCGAAAATCTATTTTTTTTTATATAACTTTCATCATTCTAAAATTCTTTATGCCCAAAATCTTATATATGTAAAAACTGAATTGTTTCAATCTTGACTGTAAATAAACAACAGTAATCCTATTTACTGTTTTAAATTTTTTTTATTTTTTATTATATAACTTTATAGTTCAAAACATTTGAAACTGTTGTTCTTCACCATAAAAATTAAATTTTCCAACATGCATATATATATATATATAAATCAAAACTGCATATATATATATATATATATATACACTCTCCTCTGTACAGATTTCTTTTTCATCATTTGGTTAAAATTAAATTTAAAATAAACACGATACCTTCACTGCCAATTCCGATGCCCTAAACCCATGAAATCGTCACTGCTCGAGCACCATCGCGGCCTCATCCCTAGCCTGCCTGCATGCGTCCAGCGCTTCCATGCAAGATCACGTTGCCACGAAAAATCCCACTTGCGTGCGAATAAACGCGCCTTCCCTTCTCACCTTCGATCGCACCTCAACGCCGAAACCTAGCTACGCAATCGCCGCCCCTTAGGAATATCCATTTTGATGGATTTGGTATCGATTTCTATGGATTTAATTCACGTCTTCGAATGTGAATTTTTAGTGATTGATTGTTTTTACGTTCATTTTTATGGTGTGTCACTTTAAAATGCAAAGGTTTCAATACTAGTAGTAAATATCAAAACTCTTTCATCAAAACGATTTCAACACTATTTTATTACAAGGCTCATTTTCTAAAACCGATTTCCAATCTATTAGTATATACAAACCTTTACCTCATTCGTACGATAAATCTAATTAAACGGTTTAGTAAAACAAGTGGTATGAAACGCTTGCGTTTACTTCGTCGGTTAATTCTTGGACTTGTTCGATTGAATCTCTTGTGACAAATTTTCTAGTGGAGATCTACAATTTATTCGTAAATATTTAAGTTAAGCTAGTGGTTATGTACATGAAGCTAAACTCGTATATTTATTAGCTTATTGTAATTGACACTTCTTGATGATCGATGATGATCATTTTATGGTTTAGACTAGCAATGTGCAATGTCTCTTTGTCCACGTGGAGGACTGTACCTCATTTTATTGAGCTTCGTCTCATTTCTTTGTGGGCTAGCAACCCATGTACTTTTAATGTGTTTCGATTCATTGGATGTACCATTTGTACTACATCGATGTCTCGGATTTTCGATTCATTTGACGTACCGTTTGTACTGCATCGAAGTTCCAAATTATTTTGTGTTTCAATTCATTGGATGTACCGTTTGTACTACATCGATGTCTCGGCTTTTCGATTCATCTGATGTACCATTTGTACTGCGTCGATGTTCCGAATTGTTTTGCGTTTCGATTTATTGGATGTACCGTTTGTACTACATCGATGTCTCGGCTTTTCGGTTCATCTGACGTACCATTTGAACTGCGTCGATGTTACGAATTATTTTGTGTTTCGATTCATTGGATGTACCGTTTGTACTACATCGATGTCTCGGCTTTTCGATTCATCTGACGTACCGTTTGTACAGCGTCGATGTTTCAAATTGTTTGTGTTTCGATTCATTCAATGTACCGTTTGTACTACATCGATGTCTCGGCTTTTCGATTCATCTGACGTACCTTTTGTACTACGTCGATGTTCCGAATTGTTTTGTGTTTCGATTCATTGGATGTACCGTTTGTACTGCATCGATGTCTCGACTTTTCGATTCATTGGACGTACCGTTTGTACTGTGTCGATGCTCCGAATTGTTTGTGATACACGTGTTGGTGAGTTTTCATGCTCCCGTTTGGGATTGGCCATCCTTTTCTTGTGTTTGTATCGGTATGTTGGATTTCCTCTTAAGATGAAATGAAAAGTTATTATTTTATCTGACATATCGGTACTCGCACAAAGCCATTACACGGATGGTCGCTCCTCAACAGCCTTATTCTCTGTGATAGTTGATGGCATTACACCGTAGTGTCCTTGGCTAGCGTGGGTATAGAGGTGAGGCGTCACAGCTTGGTATCGGAGCCAAACTTCGAAACAATGTAGAATAATCTAGCAAGGATCATTGTCTTAAGTCTTTCTTAGGAGTCATACTTTTGGATTTAGTTCGAGTCTTCGTACCGTTATATCATATTTTCTTTTATGATTCCTTGTTTTATCAATCAAGACTGTTTGATATTCATTTCGAAAATAACTTTCTTCTTCTTTCTTTCTTAAAGAAGAGCAATGGTTAGACCTGGCCATCTCAGAGGCGGTCAATCTAGTGCTACTCCTCTAGATGGAGTATTCATGTCTGCCCAACAACTTTTGGATCTTGTAAAGAATCAAAGGTTTATCTGTGCTTTGGGTAAGAACCCCGAAAGGATTTTACCTTTGAAACTTGAAGTTCCTTTCGATCAGCTTGTGGATATCACTCTTCGACATGAAGAGGTTGGTAAAGGAAGTGTTAGTGATATTGGGATTTCCAAGAAGAGGCATATTAAGTTCAAGAGCCTTAATCCCCATAAGAGAGTGAAGCAAACTACTTTTGTAGCAAAGACTCCAATCCATAATCGTGGAGGATGCTACAATTGTAACTCTAAGGAAAACTATGCAAATATGTGTCTGAAACCCCATTCTTGTCACTATTTCAAAAAATCGGGTCATCTTTTATCTACATGTCCCAAACTCTTGAACAAAGACATGAGAAAGCTAAATATTGTGCAAGCCCCTAGCAACTCTTCTCTTAGTCAAGGTATCCATTCTATCCTTGATGACATTTATTTTGTGATTATTTTTTTCGAGTTCTTTTTGATGTGGGTTCATCTCATTATTTTTATATCAAAAGAACTTGTTGATCTTTTTTCTTTAAACATTTTTGGGCTTGTTGACTCCTTTGACAATGGCGAATCCTGTTGGCGGATCCGCAATGCTCAGTTGGTTTCTTGAATTGATGTCGAAATTATTTTATGTGATTTTTCTTTCCGAGCCGATTCGCATGTTATGCGTTACTTAGGCTTCGGAATTGATTTGTGTGAAAGGATTGGCTTAATCATTATGAAGCCCATATCCTATTTTTCGAGTGGACTATTCATCCTCGACATTTTCAATCTGTTATGCAGATTTCTATTTTTCTAAACGATTTCAATTCCAATTTGATGACATCATTTTATTCTTTAAGCCCACATGTTGAGGAAAGTGTTATTCTCTCATTCATGTAGTTTGAGAATTTTTTGGTATTTTTGGAGTTTGTCTTAGGATCATCACCTAAGCAGTATCTTGTGTGGTTATAAGGTCTTTTCAGCTCGACCTTGCCACCGGTTTTCATTTGCTACGAGTTGCGGCAGTTAGCATTCCACTTACTGCATTTTGCACTCGTTATGATTCTTATGATTGACTTATTATGTCATTCAGTTTGCCCATCTTGTTTCATCCATTTTATAAATCGAGTATTCTATTAATATCTCGATAATTCCATTCTTGTATTTATTGATTTGGATGAAAATAGAAATTTAAAAATTTTCAAATCTTTTTCATAAGATTTATTTATATGTACAATTGGATTTTGATCTTAAACGAGCAAAGTATATTCTCAAAACTTTTAAGAGATATTTTCATCATATAGAAGATGATTTTGTGATTGTATTGCCCGTTGAGTGCTTTTAGAATTCTGGTCGATGCGCTTGATCAACGTTATCGATAGGATTCTCCTAAACGCTTTGATGAGACAATCAGACACGATATATTGACTTGTAGAATGTAAATTTTTCTAGAAAGATTTTTACATTGAGATAATTGTAATTTTGAAAGTTTTAGCTTTTTGGGGAAGAAGATTATTTAAAAGAACTCTTTTTCGATACTCTTATTCTTGTGATTCCCGAAGGGAACCAAGACTTTATCTTTTGTACCGATGCTTATCGTATTGGTTTGAATGTCGTTCTCTTGCAAAAGAGAATGTGCTATCATTTATGTTTCTAAATCATTAAAGCCTATCGAGACTAGATATGCCATTCATGATCTAGTGCTCGCGGCTGTTGATTTCACTTTTAGAATTTGGCATCATCATTTTTGGATGAGAAATTTGTTCTCTACCCTGATCATAAATCTTTCGAATATTTATTTTCTCATAAGGAACTTAATGTTGGCTAGAGTTCCTTACATCTTATGATCTTAATATTCTTTGTTTACTCCCGGAAGGGAAATCATGTTGCCAATGTCCTTAGTCGTAAGCAACAAGTGGTTGTCTTTTTGATGATGTCCGAATGGAATGATCTTTTACCAAGTTCATCGGACGTTTCGATGTACCTTGTTTTATTGAGATTCGTCTCATTTCTTTTATGGGCTTGCATCCGATGTTCTTTTATGGTGTTCGGTTCATTGGACGCACCGTTTTTGTAATGCGTCGGTGTTTATTATTTGAGCTTCGGTTCATTGGACGTACCATTTTTGTACTGCGTCGATGTTCCGAATTATTTGAGCTTTGGTTCATCTGGCGTACCATCATTGTACTACGCCATTGTTCCAAATTATTCGAGTTTCTAGTCTCTTGGGCGTACTGTTATTATACTACATCGTTGCACCGGCTCAATTTTCTGTTATTCATGATGTTTTCTCACGTCTTTCTACTACGAAAATGCCTTTGGGATTTCGATTTTTATTCTTGAGCCCGGTGTTTTTGAGGAAATTGAAGTTTCACCAGATTTGACTTATGAGCAACGTTCCATTCGCATCATTACTTCGGAGGTTGAGCGTCTTCGGAATAAAGATGTTCTTCTTGTGAAAGTTCAATGGTTCTTAGATCCTAAGGATTGCTCTTGGGAATCCTGGGAATTCATCGAGCGATCCCATTTAGGCTTACTCTTTCATGCTCTTTATGGTGAACTTCCTATTTCAAATTTCTTTTCTGTTATGCTTTTATGGTTGTTACTATTTATTTTCTTCTAAAGTATTGTGACGACGCAATTTCTTTAAGGAGGGGAGTCTGTAACAACCCGCATATTTATCGATTGTATATTTAAATATTTACCATTCGTCGGATTTTATTCCGAAAACCTACTTTTTGCAAACGGTCGAATTAGGACTCGAGACCACTCCCATTGAGTTCAAAATGACGTTTGCAACCTTTTTGAGTATAAGCTTCGAAATGTTTGGAGTAAGTCGAATTTTGCTACTTTTTCTATTGGGTTTTGGGTTTGGGTTCAGCCCACTAGCTAACTTAATACCCTAACTCAACCCCCTCCTCTCCATTCACTCATTCCCACTCCTCAAACTCAAGCTAAAACTGAAAATGGGGGGAAAGGAAGAGGAATTAGAAATTCCAAGCCCTAGTTTCTTCTTGCAAACTTGAATTCTTGCTCCAAAATCAAATACAAGCTATTGGTAAGCCACCTCTTCATCTTCTCTATCTCTTTCTCTCTTCAATCTCAGAAATTCCTAAACCTAAATTTAGGAAATACTTGTTTTGATCTTAGATTGAAGCTTACTGAGTTAAAGTGGAGATTGGTTGGTCTTCTCCTTGTAAATTGAGCTCCTTCTTCTTTGTTTTTGGGTTAAAGGTGAGATTTTTACTTCACATCTACGTCTATAGCTATCATTGTTGTTAGGTATGAATTCCTAACACCGATTCATGTTCATTTGCTATTGATTTGAATTGATTTTGTGAATTTTCCAATTTTGGTGTTTTGAAGTCAAAATCATTAAAAATGCTATCTTGGATGTTTGGACTTGTTTTTGTGCGGTATCGAAGAGCTTGTAAGGCTGGGTTGTCGCTTGGCATAAATCCCTAGTGTCGTCGCTCGTCCGATCGCTTCCGGTTTGGATTTCCCCCCTTTTTAGGCTAGGCTGATTTTTGCCTACCAGGAAATTTCAGACGTCTGGTTTCAATTTCAGACGTCTGGTTTCAAATTCATACATCTGGTTGAAAAATCCAGACGTCTGAAATTCAAAACAAACGTCTGGTTTGAATTTCAAACGTCTGAAATGTGCAGTTTTGCTTATTTTGGCTATTTTTGAGTAAATTTCAATAGTTTATCGATTTTTATCGATCCGGTTAGTTATTATCACTTATTATCGACTTTGATGACTTCTTTTTATGGATTTTTAGGAATATCCATTTTGATGGATTTGGTATCGATTTCTTTGGATTTAATTCACGTCTTCGAATGTGAATTTTTAGTGATTGATTGTTTTTACGATCATTTTTATGGTTTGTCACTTTAAAATGCAAAGGTTTCAATATTAGTAGTAAATATCAAAAATCTTTCATCAAAACGATTTCAACACTATTTTATTACAAGGCTCGTTTTCTAAAACCGATTTCCAATCTATTAGTATATACAAACCTTTACCTCATTCGTATAAGAAATCTAATTAAACGGTTTAGTAAAACAAGTGGTATGAAACGCTTGCGTTTACTTCGTCGATTAATTCTTGGACTTGTTCGATTGAATCTCTTGTGACAAATTTTCTAGTGAAGATCTACAATTTGTTCGTAAATATTTAAGTTAAGCTAGTGGTTATGGGACATGAAGCTAAACTCATATATTTACTAGCTTGCTGTAATTGACACTTCTTGATGATCGATGATGATCATTTTATGGTTTAGACTAGCAATGTGCAATGTCTCTTTATCCACGTGGAGGACTATACCTCATTTTATTGAGCTTCGTCTCATTTTTTTGTGGGCTAGAAACCCATGTACTTTTAATGTGTTTCGATTCATTGGATGTACCGTTTGTACTACATCGATGTCTCGGCTTTTCGATTCATCTGACGTACCGTTTGTACTGCGTCGATGTTCCGAATTGTTTTGTGTTTCGATTCATTAGATGTACCGTTTGTACTACATCGATGTCTCGGCTTTTCGATTCATCTGACGTACCGTTTGTATTGCATCGATGTTCCGAATTGTTTTGTGTTTCGATTCATTGGATGTACCGTTTGTACTACATCGATATCTCGGCTTTTCGATTCATCTGACGTACCGTTTGTACTGCGTCGATGTTCCGAATTGTTTTGTGTTTCGATCCATTGGATGTACAGTTTGTACTACATCGATGCCTCGGCTTTTCAATTCATCTGACGTACCGTTTGTACTGCGTCGATGTTCCGAATTGTTTTGTGTTTCGATTTATTGGATGTACCGTTTGTACTACATCGATGTCTCGACTTTTCGATTCATTGGACGTACCGTTTGTGCTGCATCGATGCTCCGAATTGTTTGTGATACACATGTTGGTGAGTTTTCATGCTCCCGTTTGGGATTGGCCATCCTTTTCTTGTGATTTCTGGATTTCTAATTATTGATTTCTAGAATTTATGTTTCACCAACTTTTACAATTGGCATTGATATGTATGTCATTTTTTGTGGCTTGGTGAAATAAATAAAGAATATGACATTCTTTTGGATGCTATGAGATTCTTGAGATATTGTATGACTTTTGTGGATTTTCTAATGTATACTTGTCGTAGTATGACATTTTTGGTTATCATGCGTTTTATTATTATATCTCTTCTTATATCTCATTTTATTTGATAATTATAGCTAGACTGATCCGTTTATTATTTTATTCTTAAATAATACTTGGGTCAGACTGAGATTTTACATGTGCTTCTGCTTGACTCCTTATCGGACCATCATCTGACTTTTGGCTAACTACTTTAGATTAGTAGTTTTTGTTGTATACATTTGAGATATGGACTCCTTGATGTATACTTATCCTTTTGTCTTACACATGTATCTATTCTTTTATGATATTGTGGATCTTATTCGACCACTACTCTGTTGTACACTTTTATATGTAATATTCATATCTGTTTCCGCTTTTGAGATATGAGCTTCTGTGACTGATTTATGTTATGCTTATTTCCATATTTGTTTCCGAAGATATTATAGCCACTGTGTAGTAGTCTTGTGTTTGTATCGGTATGTCGGATTTCCTCTTAAGATGAAATGAAAAGTTATTATTTTATCTGACATATCGGTGCTCGCACAAAGCCATTACATGGATAGTCGCTCCTCAACAGCCTTATTCTCTGTGATAGTTGACAGCATTACACCGTAGTGTCATTGGCTAGCGTGGGTATAGAGGTGGGCGTCACAGGTTCGTTTCTCCTCCACGCATGCACGAGCACTCATCACGGCATGAACGATCAATCCCACACGCCCTAGATCTCACGAGGGGGAGGATGCCCCACTCCCTTCGATCGACGATCGATTTGATTCGCTGACATTTTTTTCTGCTTTGAATTTGATTTTTTTTCTCAATCGCAGCCTATGAATGATTTTGAATGGAAGCGAATTTGGATTCGTCATTTCCCAATTTTGAACGAGACCATAATTTAATTTTCTGGAAATAGAAGAAGATAAGGGATTTCGAATTTGAGGAAAGGAAAAGGGAGTACTACGTGATTTAACAAAGTAAACGGGGAAATGTCGGACTGAAAGAAAAGAAAGGAAGCAAGCATCTCGAGCACGTTTCCTAGGTCGGCTAGGATGGCTGATGGGATGTAATAGGGTTTGACCTAGGAATTTATAATATTATTTAATTCCAAAATGTCTCATTTAACATATCTCAAAATTCCGAACCCTTATTGGGGTACGCTGTCAGGCGTTTATAAGGTTTTATCCGCATAACGAACACAATGGAAAGTGTTTCTGAGGCTAATTCGATCGTATGCGCAAGTTACGGAAGTAAACGATCAATTTTATATTAAATCGATTAAAATATTTTCTATGCGTTTTGAGCTGCCAGGGTTAAACGACAATTTCGATTGCTACGAAAATTGAAATCCGATAATAACTAACTATTACAGATCCAATGGAACTGGTTTCGTCGAATTTCGAGACTGTGCCCCGGAAGGCTATTTCTAAATATCGATTTTAAACGATATAAATTCGAAACTGAATAATTCATTTTCAAATTCAATTCTGTAGTTTCTATTATCTTCAGTATTCTCAATACAAATTTTCTAAGTCTTTAAAAATATTTTAGTCAGTTTAAAACTGAAGATACAATTTTTTTTCCCATCATTAATAAATCAAATTCAATAATATAATTGCCAAATTCATATTTATATTCGAAATTCAAGTCAAACTAACCTTCAAATATTTAAAATCAATTAAATATTTCATTTCAAATGTTAACAAATTTCAGGTCGTCACAGTGCATTTTGGAGTCCGATGCACGACGAAATCGGTGAAACGATTAATCGTAGCGGTTCCGCAGTTCGAGCCTTTTTGCTTTCTTAAGTCTATTCCTACACCCACCTAGTGAATTCAAGCAGCCACTCGTTTTTCAATTTTCTAAAGTTTATATGACTTTTGCAATTACAACTTTTCAAATTTTATGGCCATTTCATTTTGATTCGTTCAATTCGTTCTGAAGAAAAGAAAATTTTATATTACAAAAATAAGCAAACTTCTTTACTCTCTGAACCAAAGCTGCTCACGCAACCAACTTTCCACCTTCTTTTTTTTTCCAACAGCATTTTGCCTGAAGTATTTTGTATTTTTTTGAAACTAGCTCCACCATTCATATCTTTTTCCCGGACCACTCTTCTCCTCTTGCCGCCAAAGCCGCCATTGCCTCAACCTGCGCCTACCAACCCACACCGCAACCTTCACCTCTCTGGTCTCATGCTCCACCACTGTTGCACCCACCAAGCATCGTCACTCGTTCCCTTATCTGCTGTGCTTCCCACCTTGTCCTTGCTCCTTCCCTTCGTCGATTGTATGCCGCACAAGCTCAGCCACCGTCGATCTCCTTTCCCTAGCCAAGTCCTTCTCTTTCCATGGCCATGCTTCTCTGGTAATATTTAAGATATTTTATATATATAGCTATGTTGTATATATATTTGATCGTTTTATAAAAATATTTAAAGTTTTATATTAGTAATATATGTAATGTTTACATTTTTTTCTCGTTTTCCATATATATATCAGCATATAGTATATTAAAGGAGTATATATATTTGAACTATGTAAGTATGTTAGATTTTTTTATTAGATTATGAGTTTGCTGGGGAAAAATTTATAACATGTTTACAAGCTTCTCTGTATATATTTCATATGTCAAAGCTGTGTAAGTTTATAAAAATATTAGTTATATATATACTGTGATAACAAGTTATAAACTATGTTGTGTTTTGTTATATATATATATATATATATATATATATATATATATATATATATATATATATATATATATATATATATATATATATATACATACACATACACACACAATTCGTATAATATAAAGTTTATATATGGGTGCGTGAGGTTATATATATTAGTAGGATATTTTATTTATATATATTGTCTTCTTTCGTTTTATATATAAGTCAAGGCTGTTGGTTTATGCAGTGCATCCTGTTCGTGTTTTCAAGTGTATAATTTTTTTGCTATATAAGATCTGATTTGATTATATATATATAAGTTATAATATATAAAAGTATATATGTAAGTTTTATTTGATATATATAAGTATACAAATTTTAATTTTTGTTTATATAGGGAAGTTATCTAAGTTTGATATGAAATGTTGTATATATAAAGCATACGTGCATGCCATGTCTAAAGAATATATATGTTTAAATAAGGTCATGTATATATGTGCGATCTGTTGCATACATACATGTTTATATAATTGAATAACGGTTAGTTCATATATAGATATTTATATACGTATACATAAATATGTTATATTACATAGATATTTTATTTAGATATGTATACTTTACATATACTTAGTCTACATGCATTTTGTTCCACTTGTTCTCATACTTTGTTCTTGTTATGGTCTGCATTGTTGTTTAGTGTGTATGTGTGTGTACCATGTGTGTAATATTTTAATAAGGGTGTGAGTTTATATATATGTTTATATCTTAATCTATGTATATATTTGTTTAATTATATAAGTATAGATGAGTTGGTTTTCAATATACCAATATATATGGAGTTTTATTTCGTATGTGCCTGAATTTAATATTGATTTGAAAATAAATATGTATATTTTAATTTAATATGTGTTTAAAATTTAGAATATGGTTTTATAAATATAGTTTTATATAGTTATATACATGACTACTTATACCAATTATCTTCATTGATTCAGATTCTGATTCATTTCATCGATTCTAACTACCAGCTTTTATCGTCAAATTCGTGCCCATCTCACCTTTCTTTGGATTCGTAACTCATCGTATTTTTGTTTCATCTCTAGCCTCGAAAGGTAAGCAATCACTCACGATTCATGTTCGTATATTTATGAGATTTGATTTCAGTTGAAATGACAATTGAAGTATGCTGCTGTTAGATATTTACATTGTTATATGTGTGTTGTTATCTGTATCTGTTCACTTGTGACATCTGACACCATTATCTGTTATTTATATTGATGATATATGCGTGTTATATTATTATCATATCTGTTATCACTCTGTAAGTTTCCTGTTAGTATAGAATTCACTATGGGTTGAAATCTGTAGAATAGGAGAAAATCGTTATGGGTTGAAATGATAAACCCAAGCGATTTTCAATGAATGGAATTTGGGATTGCGGGTTGAAATGATATATACACCCGTATATATTTAAATTACGGATTGAAATGATAAACATCTGTATCACTTGACCATAGGATAGAAAATTATATAGAGACACCGTGGTCTAGATATAAAAATATTTTGAAATGATTTCTATGGTTTGGAAAGAAATATATGATTTTATAGAAATATTGATTTTAGATATTATATAAATGTTATTATATATATATATAGTTAAATTCTCGATTTTAAGCTATATATAAATTTATTTTAATATAAAATAAGTTTAATAATAAAGTTTGATTTTATTAAATATAATATGATTAGTATTTATTTAAATTATATTTTAATATAGAGTCTATAACGACTTAAATAAATTAAGGAAATTGATTTGAAATTGAATTTGTTTAAGAATTATACTTCAATAAGTTTGATTTGAAGTTTATTAAATTTGAGATTTTAAATGATATTAGATTTATTAAGTAAATATTTCAAAACTAAATAATAGCAAAGTGAATTTGATATATATAGATGGGATTATCAAATTTAGTTTTAAAATCATGGAATATTTAAAGCTTTGAAATATATTGAAATTGAAATGGTTTATTTGTGGTTCAAATCTGTATTTGAAATTTATATAATTTGAAATTGTGATAACCCGGATTCTCAGATATCTGTTAATTGAAAATTAATAGAATTTAAATTATTAAACAATGATTTATAAATATATACATATATATAAATGTATAATGATTGTTTATTTAAATGCAATATATACATTTGGGTTGATTTTAATTTGAATATAAAGGAATTTTCTAAATTGGACATTTTCTTTACCATTAGCAATTGCGTATTGTTATCAACTTAAGTATAATGATAACTTAAGTATAAAATTTAACAAGATTTAATAAAAAAGTTGATATTCTCTTTATCTAAAATTACATAATTTATATAAACATTTGATTAATTAAAGAATAATATGATTCATAAATTATACGAACAAAACAAGAAGAAATTGATTCATAAATTAATTAAATGAAAGGGGTTCAAAACAAAGCTATAAATTTAATTAAAAACAAGGACTTAAACATAATTTGAATGATAAGTGACATTTGCTAAACTATGAATATAAGGCTTAAATAAATTATTAAAAAGAAAATAACATTTAAAACATTTATAAAACATTAGGAAAAATTCTTTTGTAAATATTAATTTAACATTTTAACACTTGTAAACATTATAGGGTGTGTAAAGACAAATGTAAATTATATGCATATGTGTAAGATTCTTAAAGCACTAATATGACAAATGTCTTTCTCTTTTAATAATTAAATTTAAAAATTTAATTGTAAAATAAAAAGAAGAATTTTAAACTTCAGCAAATTCTTTTATTCATTCTCAACCAAAACCCAAATTGAATGTCAAAATGAAAGGAGTAAAAAAATCTGTAGAAATCTGTAAAACATAAAATATGGTCTGGATATTCAAAATCAGAAAGCAAAGAAGAAATCTGGAATTTCAATCTGGAAAATCTGAAACAAATAGGAAGATGACCTAGAAATTATCAACATGCAAAACTGGAATAAGTCAAGCAATTCAAGAATATGCAAAGTGAATTCAATAAGCCTGGAAGCAACTAAGTCTCTGTCTTCTGCATAAAGGTGAGTAAACTGAACACAAATTGTTTATTTATATGCATGTGATAAATGTTAAATTTAAAGTTGTGATGTATGGTTGAGAATTTTGCATGCATGTTATTTTAAGTGAATATATGTTTATAAACAGAGATACTGTGAGTTCCTCCTGATAACTTAGTTTAGAAATTTTAATTTATCTTTGATCTTTGCTAAGACTAGGTGTTTAAACAAATTTTAATTGTTGTTAAAACAAGTTAAAGTTTAAAATTTGTTTTATAATAATCAAGTTGTATATTCTCTGGAAAGTGAGAAATCTTAATTTTAACAAGGAATTAAAACTGTTCTGTTATCTGTATTGTGGAAAGTTGGTTCATTTAGTATTCAACAATCTAGATCATATAATCTAGTTGATAATGCATGTTGACATAAACTAAGAAATTGTTTATTTCTTAATTAAGTTTTAGCTAAAAATTTATGTGTGCAGAAATCATATAGTGTTGTCCAGTATGTCAATATTTACAGTGAATATTCTATTTTGGTAAAATTTCAATAAAATGGAATCCAGCATTTAAGCATACAGGGGAGTTTCTCTAATAAAAATAAAATTTTTAGAGGTGAAATGGCAATTTCTAGTATCCTATATTGTAAGGATTTTAGAGATGAACGCATTCCGTTCAAGAAATTATTTCTGGTGATAGAGTGGATTGGAGATGATGCGTTTTGGTTGGGAAGAAGCCTAGCTTCATGTCAGAGTTTTACCGAAGTCAAATTTCGAAATTGGCTTCGATTTGGGATGAGTTGATATTTTTAGGGTTTAAGAACCTAAATTGGGTCGAGCTGTTCTTCGTGCTCGTATGGCAGCGTGAGATGATCGGAGTTGATTGCAATCATGGGGATGGCTGCTGGAGGGTTTAATGAAGCATCGGTGATGATGGAAAGCGGTCTCGAAGTATGTGGCGTCGGCATTGAAGAAGATCTGGCCATGGTGGTTGCTGTAGTGGGATGTTTTTTTGCTCGTTTTTTATTTTCAAGTTTGTGGATCATTCTAGGAATGTTTTCGAGTTCGCGTGAGATAGTGGAGTTGTAGGCGAACGTCGCGCCGATCGTCAGAGGCCGGAGGTGAGGTGCATGGTGCACGCGTGTACGTTCTGTACACTGGGATTTGTGAAATGGGGGAAGATGAGATGAACCCAAAGAAGCTCTCGCGTTTTCATCGATGGCGACTCGAAGAAGCAGGGAAGATGGGAATTTTCGGGGCAGTCTCGAGTGTTTTCTGTGCTCGACTCGAGAATTTTGGTCGGCTGTTCTTCTGGTTAGTGCTGTGTGGTGATATGTTGCCTAGTAACTTGTATTTGAATTAGTAACCAAGCATTAAACCATAAACAAGTTTTATAAAAGAATCAGGATACAAGTTAAAATTTGTTGTTTTAAAATAAATGCAAATCAAACCTTTAAAAATAATAAATTGAATTTATTTAAATTGTTTAAAGATGATTTCTTTGTAAGTAATTATCTTAAGTAAATTTGTATTTCAGTTTGAAAGAAATAGTTATTAAATGAAATTTCTTAGTGTAAGTAAATTAAAAGATAAATTGTTAAGAATTAATTACATAGAGTAATTAATTAAGGAGTGAATAATTTAATTAACGATTTAATTAACGATTTAATTAATTAATAATTAATCAATGATTAAAATTTGGGTTAAATGATTCCCTTATTCTAAACTTAATTAATGATTTAATTAAGCAAAGGTAATCATGATGATAAAATGTTTCAAAATGATAATGGTAATAAGGCAATGAAAAGGGGAAGAATCATCCAGATATATTTAATGAGATGAATGGGATTTATTAATTTGTTCATTAATTAAAGACAGTCATTTGGTATTTGATTAAGTAATACTTAATGAAATTTTTAAGTAAAATTATTTCATGATGAAAATAATGGATTGTAATTACTTAGGGAAGTAATTAGTTGATAATTACTGAAAGTAATTAAAGGTGTTAATGATGGAGGTAATTTGGATCAAATTATTTTGTATAATTATTCAAGGAATTAATTAGAGAATAAATTATGGATTAAATTATTTAATGAAGTAATTAAGGGTGATTAATAATTATAGTTAATAATTAATTAATGAGGAAATTAAAGGTTAATTACTGTATTTGGTTAAGAATGAATTAATTTGTGAAATTAATTTGAGGGATAAATAGAATGATATGGGAAGCCCTTGATTAATTGTTATCCCTAATATGTGATTTGTGGTGATATGTGATAAGATATGTTGATTTAAACTGTGATGATGTGGATATCTTTTGTTGATGAATTAGGTGACATCTTGTATTTAAAATTTGAGTTGTATTTCACTTGAATAATATAAGTTAAGATGATGTTGGTTTCGAAGAGACCGGAATCGGGTACTAGTAAATACCCGAAACCACTTCGATTCTATATAAACTCGATATATGGAACCAAAAAGTTGTAATGGAATGATTTAAGTGAATTGGACCATTTAATCTAAGTTTTTGGCACTTAGAATCGATGTGTGTGATGTCTATAACAAATTGTGAATTTGTGAATTTGTACAATTACCCGTGTTTATATAAGTGTTATGCTTTTGTATTCCTTGTTAGATGGGTTTACTCACGCTGGTTTCCAACCTGACCCGGGTGTTACTTTGATGTAATGCTCGGGTCAGACCGAGTATTACAGAATTTTCAGGAAAGGACGTTTTGGAACTCAGGAGGCAAGCTGGATGGTAGGGTCGTATGGAGAGTTTACTCTATGATATTGTATATATCTGAGACATGTTTAATGGTATCTGACCAATGTTGTATAAAAATTGTTGTAACTCTGATATGTCAATGGAAATTGATAGATACAGTTTTCTTTGGTATAACTATTATTATTGATATTATATTTTATCCGCTGCGTATGTGAGATTTTGTGTTGTGTGTTCTATTTATTTTCTTCTTTCTCTTTTCTTCTTTTCCTAACTATCTGGAATTTTCGGGATTGAAATTTCCGGGTCGTTACATTTGGTATCAGAGCAGAAGGATAAGCGAGAACCTTGGCTCTGGTGGGATTACTCATTAAAGATAGAGTCAACAGTACCCTAGAATGAGTTGAGTGTGTATATATATATATGAGAGCGTACTTGTTATTTTCTTATATAAAGTTTTTTGAAAATGATTTCAAAAATAAATGAATCTTATATAAGAAATAGATTATCTATTATATTAAGAAAATTGGTTGTAGTATTAATTAAATTAAAGGTGATAATAAGAATTAGGAAGTAATATAATACAACCAAATTAAAATTAAATAAGCATAAGTTTGAAATGGGTTCAAACTTAAATTAAAATCTTGAAGTTAAGGAAGAATTTCAAATAAGATGAATCAGAATTGGTTTCAAACCAGGAAATTGAATGGTTATTGTGTTTAATAATGGATGATTGTTTTAAACAATAAAATGTTTTAAGGAAATAACCATTTAATGAGAATAACTTGTAAATTAGAAAGGATGGAAATTGAAGTGGATTTAAAATTTTGAAGTTTTGAATTCTAAATTTAAACATTTAAATTGATTTCAAACTGTTAAGGGAGATAATATTATTCAAACTATTTTGAATATGATCTTATTTTAAAATAAGAGATGTTATTTAATATATTCAAATAAAAGGGTCCTATCTCAACAAGGCTTGTTTGAAATTTTAAAAGAATTTGTTTAAATTAAAAACCAAAGGTGGTTTAAAATTTTAAAGTATAACTTGGTATGTAAAAGAAATTAATATGTATATATGTGGATATACATAATATCAAAGATGGTTAGAAATAAACTCTAAATATTGAGTTTTGAATCTGAGATAAGATGTGATACCCAAGGTAATAAGTTTTCGAACTTATAAATGGGAAAATTATTAATGTAAAGTTTAAAATTTGAAATGGAAGTTCAAACTGGGCAAGGTTGACTGGATTAAGTGAATTGAGTTTAACTTGGGTAAAGTTAAAAATGTTGGAATGTTCAACCTGATTTTAAATTTTAAGATAAAATTAAAGATTTAACTAGGAAAGTTAAATGGTTGATTGTAATTGAGAGTTTGAGTGATCTCAAATTGGATTTGAAATCTAGAATTTGAAAATGAATTGGATGATATCATCCTATTGTTATTAATATTCTTTAAATTGTGAATTGGATTTGTTTAAATGAATGAGAAGTGAAGTGTGGTAATATATCCATCATAGAGATAATTTAAATGGAATTTTGAGAATTTGACTCAAAATTAAATTGTTTAAAGGTTTGGGTTATTGATATAAAAAAAAGTTAATTTGACTTGTGGTATGATATGTTAGGTTTGAACTGTGAATTGAATTGTTTAAACTTTAAAGGTAAATTGATTTAAAAGAATTAAATCAACAATTGAAGTATTAACTCGAATTTATGTAATTCGAGATGGTTCATAATGAACTGGAATTTGAAGTTGGTTCAAATTGAATTTGATTTGAATTAATTGAAATTGTGATTGAAGATGTATGATTATAAGATTCAAATGGAAAATTTGAATTGGATTAATTTGAAACGATTTGAAGTTTGAGGTGGATTCGATTTGAAATTAGTCCAAATTTATTTGAATAATTTGGAATTGTAATTAAAGTTGAATAGTTTTAAATTCAAATGGAATTTGAATTGAATTTGGGAGGAAATCAAGAATAATTCAACTTGGTTTGGAAATAGAGTTTGAAATTGGGATTAATTCAAATTGGAGTTGAAATGAATTGAAATTTATTTGAATTAGTAGAATTTGAGATCAAGGTTGAATAAAGTTAATTTTGGAAAGAACTGAGGTTAATTCAACTTGATTTTGGGTTGAATCAATTACAATGGAAAATTGAAGTTATTTAAATTGGAATTGGGTCAATTTAAATGGTAAAGGAAATTTAATTGAATTGATGAGAATGAGGATTGGGAAGTGAACAGTTTTGACTTTGGACTATTTTTAATATAAATTGTTTTAATATAAACCTATTTTTTTCCAAGCTATTCATTATATATACAACCTTTCTTTTAAAAGCCAAATTATTTTGTACTTGTTTTACAATTATTTTTGAAACTGTTTAACAATTTTCCAACTGTTTTATAAACTAATTATTATATTTCAACTATTTTACAAAACTAATTACTATCTTACTATTATTTTGCAATTGTCTAAAATTTCTATAATTATTTGAAGATATTTTCTAACCATTTTATACCTATTTTACAAACTAGTACTTTTTTCCAACTACTTATCTATTTTTAAAATTTCTCAAGCTATTTTCTAAATAAACTGGTCGGAGTTTAAACTGTTATTGTTTAAATACCCAATCGAGACAAGAATAGAGGTGATAATCAAAATGGATTGAAGCAATTGTAAGTTAGTGAATGAAAATTTAAGTGAATGTGAATAGAAATGGGATTGATTTGGCTAATAACCAATAAAGATAAATACGTAGGGTGTACGTATGTTATTCTATTCACATAGTGATTTGATCCAGATTCGAGCACAGAATTTCGAGATAGTTATATCGATCCGAGTGGGATTTTTCACTCGATTTTCGATGGCGAACCTGGATATGGATTGTTGATTGGTTCTGGATATTCTCTATCATAGTTATGACTATGCAAGGAGAATGACGGTTTCTAATCAAGAAACCAGATTTGTGTCTGCACTAGGAAGTCGGGTGGACGATACTAGTTCGGATGTGAAATTGTGTGATCGAGTGAGCGATCAGATTGGTATAGCGTACGGATGATATGTGTACATCATACGGATTTGAATGAAAATGATATTGAAAGAAGCAATCAAATTTGAATATTTGATTTTGAGTAAACAAAGTTAAATATCTTTGTTTTATTAAATGAAACTCCCCTTGTTGAATCTATTGCCAGAAGAAAAGGATTTTTCAAGGTGTTTTGAAGTATAAAGGAGTTTTATACAAGTCTGAAATGATCCAAAGTCTTAAAAATTATATATATCTGTGTATATATATATATATATATATATATATATATATATAAAGGATCATATGAGGATTTTGGGAAAAAGGTTTTGGGAACCTATGGATTTGGAAAGGCTTTTGATTTTTGGGTAAAATCAATATTGAAATTTGGAAAGCCTAGTTTGAGAATTATCGATTTTGGGATAATCGATTTTGTCTAAAGAAGCTTTGTATGAGATCATACTAGGTGTATGATTTAAAGATACTATATATATAGTATAAAATGTTTTGATGATGGCTCTGGGGAAAAAGGTGCTCCCTTGGAATGGACTTCTCAGGAGTACCACCGGGTGGTGCTGCCTTGAGCCCCAAGGGGGGTTCTAAAGTTGATCCTGTGAGGAGTCCGGACAAACTAGTTCCGGAGGATTATTGGGTAGCGAAAGTCGAGGGCGCTGATGCCTACAGGGGCATTTGGGTTATGCTGTGACGACAGTGTAACTCGATGTCACTGCGATCTACTGTGGGGACCATAGCGAAAATCGTGTGGAGGATGAGTGTCAACAGTCTACACTTGATTTTGCCGGGAAGGCAACGCAACATCGATAGACTGCGATCTATGGTCAAGTGGAGTGGAGAAGTTTCATTCTTTTGGCAACGGAATTCGAGGGCGCTGATGCCTACAGTTATATGGGTTTTTGCTGTGATAGCTACGTAACCCCAATTGTAGCTGCGATCTGTAGCGGGTTTCATGGTGTAATCGAGGGGCGCGGAGGCCTACAGTTATCTATGGATTTTGTCGGGACGGCAAAGTAACCATCGGGTTAACTGCGACCATGGATGGGGGTGATGATTTCCGGAGCATTCCCACCAAATATATATCCTCTATTTTCAAAAACTGTTTTCTATATTTTCATTAAAATTATTTTCCAAGTATTTTCACTGGATGTTGAAAACGGTTCTGCTAAGTACTTATAGATTTTCAGTCGTACGCCTGATCAACGTATGACCGAATTTCTGTGAGAACAAGGATGGACTGGTTGAAACATCGAGTTATAAAAAGTATTTTTATAAAACTATTTTGGGTAGTATTACAAAATTTTAAAATGATCAAAGAATATTTTAACTGATTTTAAGCATTTTAATAAATTTTGGCTTCGTTCCTTTTCGAGGACGAAAAGATTCAAAGGGGGGAGGAATGTGATAACCCGGATTCTCAGATATCTGTTAATTGAAAATTAATAGAATTTAAATTATTAAACAATGATTTATAAATATATACATATATATATATATAAATATATAACGATGGTTTATTTAAATGCAATATATACATTTGGGTTGATTTTAATTTGAATATAAAGGAATTTTCTAAATTGAACATTTTATTTACCATTAGCAATTGTGTATTGTTATCAACTTAAGTATAATGATAACTTAAGTATAAAATTTAACAAGATTTAATAAAAAAGTTGATATTCTCTTTATCTAAAATTACATAATTTATATAAACATTTGATTAATTAAAGAATAATATGATTCATAAATTATACGAACAAAACAAGAAGAAATTGATTCATAAATTAATTAAATGAAAGGGGTTCAAAACAAAGCTATAAATTTAATTAAAAACAAGGACTTAAACATAATTTAAATGATAAGTGACATTTGCTAAACTGTGAATATAAGGCTTAAATAAATTATTAAAAAGAAAATAACATTTAAAACATTTATAAAACATTAGGAAAAATTCTTTTGTAAATATTAATTTAACATTTTAACACTTGTAAACATTATAGGGTGTGTAAAGACAAATGTAAATTATATGCATATGTGTAAGATTCTTAAAGCACTAATATGACAAATGACTTTCTCTTTTAATAATTAAATTTAAAAATTTAATTGTAAAATAAAAAGAAGAATCTTAAACTTCAGCAAATTCTTTTATTCATTCTCAACCAAAACCCAAATTGAATGTCAAAATGAAAGGAGTAAAAAAATCTGCAGAAATCTGTAAAACATAAAATATGATCTGGATATTCAAAATCAGAAAGCAAAGAAGAAATCTGGAATTCCAATCTGGAAAATCTGAAACAAATAGGAAGATGACCTGGAAATTATCAACATGCAAAACTGGAATAAGTCAAGCAATTCAAGAATATGCAAAGTGAATTCAATAAGCTTGGAAGCAACTAAGTCTCTGTCTTCTGCATAAAGGTGAGTAAACTGAACACAAATTGTTTGTTTATATGCATGTGATAAATGTTAAATTTAAAGTTGTGATGTATGGTTGAGAATTTTGCATGCATGTTATTTTAAGTGAATATATGTTTATAAACAGAGATACTGTGAGTTCCTCCTGATAACTTAGTTTAGAAATTTTAATTTATCTTTGATCTTTGCTAAGACTAGGTGTTTAAACAAATTTTAATTGTTGTTAAAACAAGTTAAAGTTTAAATTTTGTTTTATAATAATCAAGTTGTATATTCTCTGGAAAGTGAGAAATCTTAATTTTAACAAGGAATTAAAACTGTTCTGTTATCTGTATTGTGGAAAGTTGGTTCATTTAGTATTCAACAATCTAGATCATATAATCTAGTTGATAATGCATGTTGACATAAACTAAGAAATTGTTTATTTCTTAATTAAGTTTTAGCTAAAAATTTATGTGTGCAGAAATCATATAGTATTGTCCGGTATGTCAATATTTACAGTGAATATTCTATTTTGGTAAAATTTCAATAAAATGGAATCCAGCATTTAAGCATACAGGGGAGTTTCTCTAATAAAAATAAAAATTTTAGAGGTGAAATGGCAATTTCTAGTATCCTATATTATAAGGATTTTAGAGATGAACGCATTCCTTTCAAGAAATTATTTCTGGTGATAGAGTGGACTGGAGATGATGCGTTTTGGTTGGGAAGAAGCCTAGCTTCATGTGTTAGAGTTTTATCGAAGTCAAATTTCGAATTTGGCTTCGATTTGGGACGAGTTGATATTTTTAGGGTTTAAGAACCTAAATTGAGTCGAGCTGTTCTTCGTGCTCGTGTGGCAGCGTGAGATGATCGGAGTTGATCGCAATCATGGGGATGGCTGCTGGAGGGTTTAATGAAGCATCGGTGATCATGGAAAGCGGTCTCGAAGTATGTGGCGTCGGCATTGAAGAAGATCTGGCCATGGTGGTTGCTGTAGTGGGATGTTTTTTTGCTCGTTTTTGATTTTCGAGTTTGTGGATCATTCTAGGAACGTTTTCGAGTTCGCGTGAGATAATGGAGTTGTAGGCGAACGTCGCGCCGATCGTCAGAGGCCGGAGGTGAGGTGCATGGTGCACGCGTGTACGTTCTGTACACTGGGATTTGTGAAATGGGGGAAGATGAGATGAACCCAAAGAAGCTCTCGCGTTTTCATCGAGGGTGACTCGAAGAAGCAGGGAAGATGGGAATTTTCGGGGCGGTCTCGAGCGTTTCTGTGTTCGACTCGAGAATTTTGGTCGCCTGTTCTTCTGGTTAGTGCTGTGTGGTGATATGTTGCCTAGTAACTTGTATTTGAATTAGTAACCAAGCATTAAACCATAAACAAGTTTTATAAAAGAATCAGGATACAAGTTAAAATTTGTTGTTTTAAAATAAATGCAAATCAAACCTTTAAAAATAATAAATTGAATTTATTTAAATTGTTTAAAGATGATTTCTTTGTAAGTAATTATCTTAAGTAAATTTGTATTTCAGTTTGAAAGAAATAGTTACTTAAATGAAATTACTTAGTGTAAGTAAATTAAAAGATAAATTATTAAAAATTAATTACATAGAGTAATTAATTAAGGAGTGAATAATTTAATTAACGATTTAATTAATGATTTAATTAATTAATAATTAATCAATGATTAAAATTCGGGTTAAATGATTCCCTTATTCTAAACTTAATTAATGATTTAATTAAGCAAAGGTAATCATGATGATAAAATGTTTCAAAATGATAATGGTAATAAGGCAATGAAAAGGGGAAGAATCATCCAGATATATTTAATGAGATGAATGGGATTTATTAATTTGTTAATTAATTAAAGATAGTCATTTGGTATTTGATTAAGTAATACTTAATGAAATTTTTAAGTAAAATTATTTCATGATGAAAATAATGGATTGTAATTACTTAGGGAAGTAATTAATTGATAATTACTGAAAGTAATTAAAGCTGTTAATGATGGAGGTAATTTGGATCAAATTATTTTGTATAATTAATCAAGGAATTAATTAGAGAATAAATTATGGATTAAATTATTTAATGAAGTAATTAAGGGTGATTAATAATTATAGTTAATAATTAATTAATGAGGAAATTAAAGGTTAATTACTGTATTTGGTTAAGAATGAATTAATTTGTGAAATTAATTTGAGGGATAAATAGAATGATATGGGAAGCCCTTGATTAATTGTTAACCCTAATATGTGATTTGTGGTGGTATGTGATAAGATATGTTGATTTAAACTGTGATGATGTGGATATCTTTTGTTGATGAATTAGGTGACATCCTGTATTTAAAATTTGAGTTATATTTCACTTGAATAATATAAGTTAAGATGATGTTGGTTTCGAAGAGACCGGAGTCGGGTACTAGTAAATACCCGAAACCACTTCGATTCTATATAAACTCGATATGTGGAATCAAAAAGTTGTATTGGAATGATTTAAGTGAATTGGACCATTTAATCTAAGTTTTTGGCACTTAGAATCGATGTGTGTGATGTCTATAACAAATTGTGAATTTGTGAATTTGTACAAGTACCCGGGTTTATATAAGTGTTATGCTTTTGTGTTCCTTGTTAGATGGGTTTACTCACGCTGGTTTCCAGCCTGACCCGGGTGTTACTTTGATGTAATGCTCGGGTCAGACCGAGTATTACAGAATTTTCAGGAAAGGACGTTCTGGAACTCAGGAGGCGAGCTGGATGACAGGGTCGTATGGAGAGTTTACTCTATGATATTGTATATATCTGAGACATGTTTAATGGTATCTGACCAATGTTGTATAAAAATTGTTGTAACTCTGATATGTCAATGGAAATTGATAGATACAGTTTTCTTTGGTATAACTACTATTATTGATATTATATTTTATCCGCTGCGTGTGTGAGATTCTGTGTTGTGTGTTCTATTTCTTTTCTTCTTTCTCTTTTCTTCTTTTCCTAACTATCTGGAATTTTCGGGATTGAAATTTTCGGGTCGTTACAGAAATGGTTTATTGATAAATTGAATGGAATTGAAATGATGATTTGAGACTTGATTAAATTTGAATTTTAGAATTTGATGTAATGCCCCAATATTTTCAACCATTCGCATCCGCACATGTCGGACTTGAATTGCTCAAAATACCGCGTTGTAAATAAAATTTGCAATCTTAGAATATACAGTAAATGAATAGTCACAAATCACAGACATAGAGTAAATTATATTGCAGTGGAATTAAAAGAGATAGTAGTTCATGAAGCTACCATATAAAAATAAGATACATCAGAGTTAAACAAGACACAATAGATGAATAACAAGATACATCAGATACAAATCAGAATACATCACTGAAATCACTGGATATTGAAAGCAAAAGAGATGGCTGGATCTTCAAGCAAAGCTCCAACTCCGAAGGTGAGTCTTGAACGCTGAATCACTTAGTCTGACTCGAGCGTAAAGCAAAACACAATACACTCGAGTCAGGACATAAATACTTATGAACTGTAAATCAACTCAAGTGAACTGTAACAAAATGCATCAGTAACTTATAGGATGCTTAGGATCGCCCATCCTTTAAGGATCCGTTAAACTATTTACTATGTAGTAATATTGCGCTATTATAATGGTGTCTACAGTAAAATAAACTTACTTTTAAATAGCGTTGAAGGGTTACCCATATAACCCCCAACACGTAATAGTCCCAGTAGTCCATCCAGTATCATCATATCTCCAGATCGGGAGACTACTCTAAATACTCCATGGGCTAAGTAAAAGCTCGGTATGGTAGGTGACACGGCACAACTAGGCAATGCCAGGGTAGATATACCAATTATGCTTCCGCGCTGATGGTAACGTAGCAGCCACTACGCCCACCTCGAAACACACTCCCAATCAAAATCGGAGGATGGCCATTTAATCAATCACAAGTAAGAGTATAGTATTAAAGGAATGTGTCCGATCAGTGGAATGACCTCACTTGGCCCGTCGATCGCTCCTGTTTTATCCACCTTATGCCAATTCACGGGAATCGGGTCCACGTTCATACCTCAATAGGATCGTCATCACCATCCTACTTCATTCTAGAATCTCCACCACGTACACAGTTGTTAAAGTGGTTTTCGGAGTTGGCAGAGAGCATGAAAACTTCTGATCCTGGTCTCTTTAACAACCAACGTTATTATAACGCCGTGCTCATTTCAAAATAGTTTGTACTTCAAAAATCAAATCATTTCATTTCAAAACTATATCCCTTTCAAAATAGTTTATACCTCGAAACCAAAACCATTTTATTTTAGAAACAATATTCAAATCAATACGATATCATTTCCATTTCAAACATATATTCACCTTTCAAAAGTCATAATACTTTCAAAGTTATAACTCTTTCGAAACCAAAATACTTGAAATCGTTACACTTTGAAAATCATAACACTTCGAAATCATACATTTGAAATCATGGAAACATTCACTTAATTCTTTACATTTTACAATTTATTCAATTAAATTCAATTCAATTCAAACCATCAGTTTCAATTTAATTCAGTTTTCCAACAAAAATCATTTCAAATCTTATAATTTCAAATATAGATTTGATCCACAAAATAAACTATTCAATTTTTAATTTATTTCAAAGCTTTAATATCCCACATTTCAAAACTAAATTTTATAACTTCATATATCTCTTAATTCAATTTACTAATATTTAGTTTTGAAATATTTACTTAATAAACTCAATATCATTTAAATAAACCCAACAAGTAAACTCAATATCCTTTCATACTAATATAAACTTTAAATATTCATTTATCAAAATCAAATATCATTCCTAATTCCTTTCCAAATCCATTATAAATTCATTATCATTCTTACATTCAAAAATTAAATTTTAAATATCATTTTAAAATCATAGATATTATTTAAATATCGTTACAAAACACTTTTCAAAATTTTATTCAAAGTTTCATTTATCTCACTACTTTTCGTTCCATTTAACACATAACCAAGTAAACCTTATTTAAATTCAAATTCAATTTAAATTCCTCAAAAATTCAAATTTAAATATTAAAATATATTTAAAACTCCTTAAATTTCACAAATAATCAATTTCCAAAATTTAAATCATTTAATACTTTAAAATATAACTCAAATAGTGTTAAAATCTATAACATTTCAAAACATTGACAAATTATAGCAATGACGACATTTATAAAGTGCTATCGTAGCTTGTACTTTCCCAAATAGTTTAGTTCAAGAATAGCGACATATGCCGTAATAGATATTTAGTTATTTCAAACATAGGTAAGTTCAAAACAACAACATTTTAAAGTGCTGTCATAAAACTACAACATTTTAGAAATGCTATTAATAAAATTCCAAATTTTATTATAACTTTTCAAAAACAATAATAATTCAAAAAATTTCTATTTAAATTTATAAATCAAATTTCTAGACTTCAAAATTTCAAATTTAAATACTTTTAACATATGATTTATCATACTAAAATTTAAAATCAAATATCCAATTAAAAATTAAATTAATTTGTTAAGTCAAAATTTTACTGTTTATTTACTTATAAATTTAATAAAACTTAATATTTTACTTCAAATATCATTTCAAAATTTTAAATTTAATTTCTATTATTTACTTACATTTTAAAAATAAAATTTAATTTAAAAATCACATTTATTTCAAATTTACATACTTAAATTCACTAATCGAAAACTTAATATTTAACTTTCTTAAAACCATAAAATATATATTTTTAAATCAAGTTTCATACATTTAAAAATACATATCTTAATAAAAATCATTTAAAAAATACCACGGGGTTTGCATATAATTTTCTAACCTAGGTCAAGTGATAATTATATATATCATTTCATTCCACAGTTTAAAAAGAAAACCCGAGTTCTATCATTTCAAACCTGCAATCCCAAGTAAACAAAAATAAATAAAAATCACTCGTGCCTATCATTTTAGCCCATAATGATTTTTCCCTATTCTAATGTATGTCCGGGTATGTATCATTTCAACCCATAGTGATTCTATTCTAACAGCGAAATTGCAGTGTGAATGTTAACTCCACTTTTTCAACAAGGCCGTGATATCAAAAATCGACTGAGAAACCAATGATAGTTCGTCTCGAAGAATAATCAACTCAGCATCCCAACAAAGCAAGTTCTGTTGAATGGCTTTTCAGATAAGATCCCCTACGGAGGGGGGTCCCGGCGGGGTGCGGGGCAGCGCCCCATCCAAAACGGTATACGACTTAGAGAATGGAGCGACCTATCTTCTACTCGAAGTCAACGACCTAACTGATGAAGCGGGTTAACGAGCTAACAAGTGGCAGGACTTACCGACTTAATAAGGTTGCCGACTTAATAAGGTTGCCGACTTAACAAGGTTGCCAACTTAATAAGGTTGCCGACTCAATAAGCTTAACGACTCAGCGACTTAAAAGGATGCCGACCTAACAGCTTGCCGACTTAACTGCCCTAAGAAAATAGACCGACTCAACTGTCAACTGCCTGGAAGAGTTACCAACTCAATACCTTGAGGTAGTTACCGACTCAAGCCATGGCCGACTTACGACTTATGCTAGGTCGCTCACGACCTAAGCACAAAAGCAAATCCGATGCTGTGTTACTTAAACCGGTGCCTGTTAACTCGTTCGCGACTCAGGACTTGTACTCAGTAGACACAACATCCCAGTTAAGCCTTATCTCGGAAACGCAACTTACGACTTATCCCTAAGTCGCTGCCGGCCTATAACCTGGCTTAGGTCGGTAATGACCTATCAGTTGGTACTAAAGGATATAAGCGAGCCAGCTAAGTCATAACTCCGGATGCCTTAACTCGCCAACGACCCACGATTTATCCTAAGTCGGCCACAACTTACCTTAAGTCGGTCACAACCTAAGACCTGCTCAGAAAACCCCTATAAATAAGCGTGAGCTCCAACATTTGGGGGATCTTCTTCTGATTCTGGGAGGAAGCCATTACTCTGCTGCATTCTCAACTCAAACAACACTTCAAACATTTCTAACATCAAGGACGCTACAACGAACTTCAAAAGAGAATCAACATCATTCAACATGAATTTGAGAGATTATACTTCTTTGAAGTTTGAGCTACTAATCCAAAGTGTATTGTAATTGAAGGAAGTTGTATAGAGTTGTAATCAAATTCAGTAATAAAGAGAGTTATAGTGGACGTAGGCTTACTCTAAGCCGAACCACTATAAAAATTGTTGTCTTTTCTGCTTTTTCTGTATTTTCTCTACTTACTTGTAGTTCCCGTGTACATGGGTGGTGCTTTCATCCAACTTCAATTGACACCGGGGTGTTAGCGTCCGATTTTCACGTTAACATTTTTGGTGCCTTCACTGAGAACCCAACTCAGGAATACTTTCACCATTGCTTCGCGAAAGTTTGTTGAAAGAATCTCTCTAAAGACCAGAAGTTTATCCGAGATAATGGCTACTGGAAGACAGCTCAGATCTGATAGATCCGGTGGTGCTCATGAGAATACTACCACTTCTCTTGCTCCAAATGAAGCAGCTCCGAGTGTTGGAATTACACAAGAGGTGTTTGATGCTGCAGTTTCTAGGTTATATCAGCAAATGGAAGCCCAAAATGCTCTAATGCTGGAAAGAATGAATGCTTTACTTAGGGGCAACCGTCAAACAGAAAATAATGAAGAGACCTTTGTAGATGATGCCCATGATTCCCAAGAGAGAGGTATCCCTCAAAGAGCAGTTGGCACCGCCGCAGGGGCACCTTCTCAAGCTGAAGGTTCAAGGCCGCAGCCAATTTTTCGCGAACATTTGCCCAGGCAAACTTCTGAAAGAGCAGCTGACTTCTGCCCGGCAAAGCCTCTGAATGATAAGGAGTACCTACAAGGGATGATTCGCTCAATTATGAAAGAGAGCATGCAGAGGCAAGAGGATGAAAATGATTGGGGGTTTGCTCCAAGTAAGACACCGTTCACGGAAAATATCTTGAAGGCAGAGTTTCCAAGGAAATTTGTACCTCCTACTATCCCGGCCTATCGAGGCACAAGTGACCCTAATCAGTTCCTGTACAAGTACGATTGGCATATGACCGGGGCAAGGGCAACAGATGAAATCAAGTGCCGATACTTTCCGATATACTTAGAGGGAGTGGCCTTACTTTGGTTCACAAAGCTGCCTGTTAGATCCGTGGATCAATTTTCCGACTTAACACGAAAGTTCAAAGATCGGTTCAGGCTATATGCTACGAAGGCCAAGGATATAATGTCACTCTCTAGTCTAGAACAAAATCCCGGGGAGTCTATCAGATCATTCTTAAACCGCTTCAATATAGCCTTGGCCGAGGTTGATAACGCAGAGCCACGGATGGTTTTGACTTACCTGATGCGGGCTATCGATAAATCGAGTGAATTTGGCAAATGGCTAAAAATGAAGGAGCCAAACTCACTTGAGAAATTCTATAAGAAGGCCGACGAGTTTATGCGCTTGGAAAGCTTTCCTGTGCCAACAAAAGCAGTCGTGACCGAAATTCAGAATGTCAATGTTGCTCTTAATAAAGGAGAATCTGGAGGACAGAAAAGGAAGAATGATGATGGGAAAAAGCAGGGAAATCCAAAGAAAAACCGCCACTTTGAATTGTCGGATTATACTCCCTTAACTGATACTCCAGAGAACATTTTCTTAGCAACAAAGGATATTGTTGAATATCCTAAACCACAAAAGTTGAGACTTAGGAAAAATGCCACGCAAAGTTAAAGATTCTGTAAATTCCACAATCAACCTGGCCATGACACTGACGAGTGTCGCCATTTGAAGGATCTGATTGAGAAGCTGTTGAAAGAGAATAAACTTCAGCAATATGTCCGGAGAAACAGGAATGATCCATCCACATCCACTCAGGGGCAAATGCTTCTCACTCATCATTACGGCCCAAATGAAAGAACTGCAACGCAGGGATCTGAGAGGCTTATCGTTAATGCTATCACAAGGGGCCCTCACCCAGCGGACAAAAGTTGGGACGAGATGGAAAGATATGCTCGTGCTTTGAGACAAGCCCCGGAGGGAGAGAATATCCTTGTTCTGGAAGATGATGCCTAATGGCCATATTTCACTTAATGGCTTTTGCTTAAAATTCATAGAATAATACTGGATTTATGATTCCTGTATAAAATGCCGTTGTCAAAACAGTGCAAATAAATAATAGGAACTATAAATCTTGAGCTTTCTATTACGATAAAATGCTTGTTTCATTTCGATATGCAAATATCATAAAATATATTGCTAAAATGTCGATTTAATGTTTCAGGCAATCAAAGCAAAGCTCACCTAGTCAACACATTACAAAGCCAAGCGATTCCTACAAATCGCTCAACAGGCGAATATCAGGCCACAAAAATTCCAGACCCAAATCCTACATAAGAAGTGCTTCAAGCAACAGTGAGTGATTCAATTGGAGGTGGGCCCTTGCAAACTAATTGAGATCGTTTGTGAAAACGAACATTCGATTAAGTAGCTTGTGTCCGCCCCTGCGAGCTCACTTAGCAATGAAGTACACTTCTTTTGATAAAATAAACTACTTCCAAAAGAAGGAAATGTGGGTTTGGAAATGATAACGGGGAATCACTGAGGATCAAATGGTGAAAAGACATGGGCGAGCAGGCAGGAAACAAATACAGACCTCTTCGGGGGCACATTTCACCAGAGTTGAAGTGCAAACTCTTCGGAGGCCCACTTCTCCAGAGCTGAAATGCCAAATAAAGACCTCTTCGGGGGCACATTTCACCAGAGCTGAAGTGCAAACTCTTCGGAGGCCCACTTCTCCAGAGCTGAAATGCCAAATAAAGACCTCTTCGGGGGCACATTTCACCAGAGCTGAAGTGCAAACTCTTCGGAGGCCCACTTCTCCAGAGCTGAAATGCCAAATAAAGACCTCTTCGGGGGCACATTTCACCAGAGCTGAAGTGCAAACTCTTCGGAGGCCCACTTCTCCAGAGCTGAAATGCCAAATAAAGACCTCTTCGGGGGCACATTTCACCAGAGCTGAAGTGCAAACTCTTCGGAGGCCTACTTCTCCAGAGCTGAAATGCCAAATAAAGACCTCTTCGGGGGCACATTTCACCAGAGCTGAAGTGCAAACTCTTCGGAGGCCCACTTCTCCAGAGCTAAAATGCCAAATAAAGACCTCTTCGGGGGCACATTTCACCAGAGCTGAAGTGCAAACTCTTCGGAGGCCCACTTCTCCCGAGCTGAAATGCCAAATAAAGATCTCTTCGGGGGCACATTTCACCAGAGCTGAAGTGCAAACTCTTCGGAGGCCCACTTCTCCAGAGCTGAAATGCCAAATAAAGACCTCTTTGGGGGCACATTTCACCAGAGCTGAAGTGCAAACTCTTCGGAGGCCCACTTCTCCAGAACTGAAATGCCAAATAAAGACCTCTTCGGGGGCACATTTCACCGGAGCTGAAGTGCAAACTCTTCGGAGGCCCACTTCTCCAGAGCTGAAATGCCAAATAAAGACCTCTTCGGGGGCATATTTCACCAGAGCTGAAGTGCAAACTCTTCGGAGGCCCACTTCTCCAGAACTGAAATGCCAAATAAAGACCTCTTCGGGGGCACATTTCACCAGAGCTGAAGTGCAAACTCTTCAAAGGCCCACTTCTCCAGAGCTGAAATGCCAAATAAAGACCTCTTTGGGGGCACATTTCACCAGAGCTGAAGTGCAAACTCTTCGGAGGCCCACTTTTCCAGAACTGAAATGCCAAATAAAGACCTCTTCGAGGGCACATTTCACCGGAGCTGAAGTGCAATCTCTACGGAGGCCCACTTCTCCAGTGTTGAAATGTCAAATCAAAGCCCTCCAGCGAGGCGCAACCAAAAAACAAAAAAAAACAAAAAAAAAGGAAAGAAAGAAAGGCTTCTCCAACACAAGGCGCACTCTACTAAAGCAAGAATAATATTTCCTCAAAAATGGAAAATTATTCTCTAAAGAAAGAGTGCATGCCTTCTCAAAATGGAAGAGTTATTCTCTAAAGTAAGAGTACAAGTCTTCTAAAAACAGAAGAATTGTTCTCCAAAATCTCCTCAAAATGGAGAATATTACAATGAGTTGTGGTATGGGGGCAATATAATATTGCTACATTAATAAAAGCAGTACCCAAGCAACGTACCACAAGCTCACTGCAATATCATGCAAAGAGAATAAAGAAACTTGTATGAAAATGAGGAATAAATACATTCTCAAATATAGACAAAAGTTTCTATAAAATTTGTTATGCACGTGCGGGTTTCAAAAGGCAAAACAAGAAGGATGACCCCACACCGTCAAATGGAGTAAAACATTACACCAATAAGGCTTCCGCAATAGGTTCCATTGATGCAAGTTCCTTTGCGAAAGCTGGGGCATCTGAAGTTTCTGCTTGAAAACCAGGGGCATCGTGAAGCTAAGTCGACCAAAAAGATTGCAAAAGTCCGAATTAGTGCAAAAATTCATCTTTCAGCAAAAAAATTAACGCTCCTCTCCTTAACCGTCACAGCACTTAGTCTTTTAAAAATTGACTTGTGACTGGAATATTCGGAAAGAGGAGGGAAGTGCTGCAAAAGTAAAGAATGAAATTAGTACCGGACAACTCGGATTTTGAAAATCCTAGAAATGGAAAGATCCAGTTTGCCCCACTACTCTTCTTATCGAAAAGACATTCTATATGAAGAACTGAATATTCAAAAGTAAAGGTGCACGTTTTCTAAAAGCGTGTGAAGTGTTGTGCAAAGCTACTAAAATAACAAGTAAATAAAGCAATACTTGAAATAATACTGGTTGGCATATGTCAATTCAGAAGAATTCGAGGCTTGTTATTTGAAAGTAAGTGCGGTGTCAATGCAGATAGCAGTTATAACTGTGTAAACTTTGTGTTGATACTTCATTCAAGACAGTTGATTCGCAACACTTCATCAAGACCATACTAATTTGCTTACAGTAAAATACCAGTTCTTTGATCTAATCCATCACTCGATATGGGCAATCGGTGATGAGTATATTCGCCCTATTTTTCTGCAAATGTTGCATTTAACAGGTTGTTAAAATAATCTGTAAAGAGATGCAACAAGTTCAGGTCAAAGTTCCATTGAATCGCATTGGTCAAGTTTAAAAGGCTTCAGGTCAAAACAAAGCAAAGTTGCCTAAGTACAAGCTCAGCAGCTCAGTAAAGCACGAGTTAAGAAGAATCGAAGCACACGACCTAGTCCCTAGGCGTATACTTCGAGGGGCAAGTGTTAACTCCACTTTTTCAGCAAGGCCGTGATATCAAAACGACTGAGAAACCAATGATAGTTCGTCTCGAAGAATAATCAACTCAGCATCCCAACAAAGCAAGTTTTGTTGAATGGCTTTTCAGATAAGATCGCCTACGGAGGGGGGGTCCCGGCGGGATGCGGGGCAGCGCCCCGTCCAAAACGGTATACGACTTAGAGAATGGAGCGACCTATCTTCTACTCGAAGTCAACGACCTAACTGATGAAGCGGGTTAACGAGCTAACAAGTGGCAGGACTTACCGACTTAATAAGGTTGCCGACTTAATAAGGTTGCCGACTTAACAAGGTTGCCGATTTAATAAGGTTGCCGACTCAATAAGCTTAACGACTCAGCGACTTAAAAGGATGCCGACCTAACAGCTTGCCGACTTAACTGCCCTAAGAAAATAGACCGACTCAACTGTCAACTGCCTGGAAGAGTTACCAACTCAATACCTTGAGGTAGTTACCAACTCAAGCCATGGCCGACTTACGACTTATGCTAGGTCGCTCACGACCTAAGCACAAAAGCAAATCCGATGCTGTGTTACTTAAACCGGTGCCTGTTAACTCGTTCGCGACTCAGGACTTGTACTCAGTAGACACAACATCCCAGTTAAGCCTTATCTCGGAAACGCAACTTACGACTTATCCCTAAGTCGCTGCCGGCCTATAACCTGGCTTAGGTCGGTAACGACCTATCAGTTGGTACTAAAGGATATAAGCGAGCCAGCTAAGTCATAACTCCGGATGCCTTAACTCGCCAACGACCCACGACTTATCCTAAGTCGGCCACAACTTACCTTAAGTCGGTCACAACCTAAGACCTGCTCAGAAAACCCCTATAAATAAGCGTGAGCTCCAACATTTGGGGGATCTTCTTCTGATTCTGGGAGGAAGCCATTACTCTGCTGCATTCTCAACTCAAACAACACTTCAAACATTTCTAACATCAAAGACGCTGCAACGAACTTCAAAAGAGAATCAACATCATTCAACATGAATTCGAGAGATTATACTTCTTTGAACTTTGAGCTACTAATCCAAAGTGTATTGTAATTGAAGGAAGTTGTATAGAGTTGTAATCAAATTCAGTAATAAAGAGAGTTAAAGTGGACGTAGGCTTACTCTAAGCCGAACCACTATAAAAATTGTTGTTTTTTCTGCTTTTTCTGTATTTTCTCTACTTACTTGTAGTTCCCGTGTACACGGGTGGTGCTTTCATCCAAATTCAATTGACACCGGGGTGTTAGCGTCCGATTTTCACATTAACAGTGAACATATGCATAAACAATATAAACGTTGTCAATGTCATAATATAATGTCAAATATCAGAAGTCAGGTGATAATTAACAGAGTTAACATGGTAATAACTTGGCATAACATATCATATCATCACCATTTACTTGAATAAACATTTTTTAATTACTAAACACTTGACATCAATTCACTATTTCATAAGTAAAAATGCCAAAGTGAGAAGGACTCACCTTTATCGAAGCTAGAGACCACTACGTCAGTGTAACAACCCTGCATTTTGTGATTATTTTAATCGTATATTTTAATTATTTTAATTGAATTTGCTGATTTAAAAACTTTATTTTATTTATTAAAGTGAATATTTTTGTTATTTTAAATATAAATTTTGATTTTTGATATGAATTAGAATTTCAAACATGACTAAATAGAATATTTTTCCTAGAAAAGTGAATTCTGGTCAATATGGTTAAACTTTGACTTTTAAATTTAAAAATTTGAAATTTTGAAATTTATATTTTATTATGAAAATAAATAAAATTTTAAGACTATGCTTTTCGTTTCGTTGAAATCTGATTTATATTGTGAAAGCTATGCCTTTTACACTATTGTGTGTAATTTGTTGTATTTAACAAAATTGTTTATTTTAATTTTATATAGAAAATATTTTGTTGTTATGTCATGTTATAATTTATATTTACAAGTGTAACATGATGTTATGTATATATTTTGGTTTTAAAATATTTTTAAAAGTGTAATTGAAATTTTCCAATGCCAGTTGTATTCTGTTTATAATTTATAATTTCTAGTTTCAATTAATTAAAGGAATTCTTTATTTATTTTTCTAATTTACCAAGATCTTATTTTATTCTAATTCCCACTTTATTTTGTTCCTCATTTATTTTATTTATTTGATATTTTTTTTAAAGTGAAAATAGAAATTTTTCTAGAGCCAATGGCATTTTATTTGTAATTTTCATGTCCTGTTTCCTATTTTCAAACAATTTCTTTAATTATTTTGCTATTTTATCTAAATTTAATTATTTATTTCACTTTGTATATGTTTAAAAAAAATTATTTGATTCTAAAATTTTGCTTTAGAGTATTTTTAGAATGAAGTAGACATTTTTCCAAAGCCAATGATGATTTAATAGTAATTTTTGAACCCTGTTATGAATTTTAAGCAATTTCTTTAATTCTTTTTCCAATTTATTTAAAATTTATTATTTATTTTTATTTTATATTACTTTTTTCTGATTTTAAAGTCAAATTACTGATTTTGTTTTTGTTTTAATTGAATTAAAAAGAAAGGAAATATGAAGAGACTTGACTTTATAACATGAGACCTTTCATTATCCAAAAACTCTTCACTTTCTCTTGACTTTTCATTGCCTTATTTTGGCCGTACCTTTCTTGATTGTAGCCGTGAGTTTCTGAACTCATATTCACATGAGAAACTATCCTCCATCTCATTTTTCACGGGTAAGAAAGTAAATGGTAATGGCCTCCTTCATTTTTCTACTTTTCTTCTTGTTTTGTTAATATTCTTGCCTTGCTTCTTCATAGTGTTGATCGACCATTGCTCCTCCAACACCTCCATGACCAGCACCACCATCATCCACGGCCTTACCACCCTTCCCTCCACTTGTTTACTTCTGGCCGTGACTTGCTTTGGATGTTAACCCCACAAAAACTCCATAAAACATGGCAACATCCTCTTGAAAACATGCATAGCCACCACTAGTTGCAACATACCTTCATTCATCACCTGAAGCCATGCCTTATAAGACCCAAACCTGAGCCAAAACCTAACCAAATCAACCTTTAGGCCGAGCATATGAGTGTAGAAAGCAAGGCAAAAGTATTCATTTCAATATTGCTTTTTATTTCAAAGTTAATCCAATTCAATGTTGTATTGAATCTATATTAATATTTGGTTTTGTTTATAGGTTATGACAAGATCATCAACTTGGTTCTCATCCAATTGAATCCATCATTCTGTCATCGTGCTTTTTGGAATTCGTTTGTGTCATTTGAATTGCCAACTCTAGCACAAAAATGTGAGTAATCTCACCTGACATTTATACTTATGAAATGTGAATTGACAACAATTGAATGTATAGAATTATATATTATGTGATACTTTCCAGTAACTATAAATTATATGATGTTAAACCTGTTTATTTATCTGTCATGTCATCTGTTACTGTTATTTGTTGTTAAACTGTTCATTTATATCTATTTATCACTGCCAGTTCCCTGTTAGTTTAGAAATCACTATGTGTTGAAATGCTACATACCTCGAACGGACTTTAGAATAGGGAAAAATCGTTATGGGCTGAAATGATAAGCCTAAACGGTTTTTATTTATTTTATTTTACTTGGGACTGTGGTTTGAAATGATAGAACCAGGATTTTTCTTTGTAAATTACGGATTGAAGTGATATATATCTGATCACTTGACCTAGGTTAGAAAACTATATACAGTCCCGTGGTTATTTTATAAAGTATTTTGAATATTTTTAAGTATTCTTAAAAGTGTTAATTTACGAAAATTTGATTTAAATTGGATTTTTAATGTTTAAATAAAGAAAATTTGAGTTTTCCATAAGTTAGAATGTTGAATAATCAAATGATTAAATTGAATTTTTGAAATATAACTTAAATCTGGAAATTTGAACTTTGGCTTTTAAAATGACATTTAAGTTATATAAATAAAATTTTAAGTGGTTTAAAATGTAAATTTATGGTAATTTGATTTAATATATTTTTAAAGTGTTTTAAATAAAGGATTTATGATTTTTCTATAAATGGAAAATGTTAAATAAATAAATGGTTAAGTTGAATTATTGAATATAACTTAAGTCTGGAAATTTGGGTTTTGGTTTAAAAAGGAAATTTAAGTTATATAAATAAATAAAAATGGAAATTAAGTTGTATTCGTAAAAAATATTGTAATAAAATTTAAGTGTTAATTTTATTTATTAAAAATGTGAAGGCTAGAAAATTTACTCTTGAAATTAATTAAGTAAATTATTGAAATTTGATTTAATTATGAAATGTTTATAAAATTCATAAGTTGAAAGAGTATTTTAATGAACATTTTTAAATATTAAAATATTATTTTTATAATGTTTAAAGGGTTTAAATTGAAGTTTATTATTTGCTGAAAGTACACTAAAATCTGGAAAATACTTTTTATAGCATTCAGAAATGCTATGGTTTCTGTAAATGAACTAAAAACCTAATAAAAAGGCTATTACAGTTGTTCTGAAATGCTGTAGTTGCTGAAGTAAATTTAAAAGGGCTAAACTTAATAAGGGCCTATTACAGCAGTTCTGTAAATGCTATAGTGGTGCTGTCTTTGTTGAAATTAATAAAAACCTTAAACTTGAAACTTGAGCTATTACAGCATTTTTGGAAATGCTATCTTTGCTGTTTTAAACTAAATTTCAACTAAAATGAGTTTTAACGGCAGTTTTTAAATGTTGTCTTTACTGAATTAAAATATTTTCAAGTATAACTTATAACAGCTTTTCCTAAATGCTGTGAAAGGCTGAAATTTTAAATGTTTATGGTTTTTGACCAAGTAAATTAGCTTAGAATGGCTTGAAACTTTGGAAATTGAATACCTGACTTGAAAAAATAATAACTTCACTTTCAAATGAATTAAATGAATTAATTAGATGGAATATAAATTATTTAAAAGGTGATTTGAAATGACAATAAATGAATGATATCTTGGAATTTAAAACGGCATTTTAAATTTGATATTTGGATTTGAATTCAAGTAATGATTCGATAATGAAGTTTTGAAAGGATATGATATTTTGATATATTTAAATGATTTAAAAGGGAAACTTTGAAAGGATATGATATTTTTATATTGAAATGTTTTGGAAATGATTTGATCTTTATTTTGATGAAGATTTGGTTTGAAATGAAATTTTATTTTGAAGTATAAAATATTATTTTTCAAATTTATAACCATGGGTTATAGTAACGATTGGTTGGCAAAGAGACCGGGATTGGATATGGGCATACTCTCTATCGATACCAAAAACCACTTTGACAACCGTGTACGCGATGGAGATTCCAGAATGAAGTACGATGGTGGTGATGTTCTTGAGATATATTACGTGGACCCGACTCCCGTGAGTTGGCTTATGGTGGCTAAAACAGGAGCGATCTCGGGCCAAAAGGGTAGCTCCTCTGGTCGGACACATTTTGTGACGCCCCACCTCTATACCCACTCTAGTCAGGGACACTACGGTGTAATGCCGTCAACTAGCACGGAGAATAAGGCTGTTGAGGAGCGGCCCTCCGTGTAATTGCTTTGTGCGAGCAACAATATGTTAGATAGTATAACATGCTCAAGAGGAAGTCCGACATATCGATACAAACTCAAAGCTACTATACAGTGGCTATATAAATTCTTCGGAAACAAACATAGAAATAAACATAACACAAATCAGTCACAGATATCTATATCATAAAGGCGGAAAAAGTTATGAATATATAACACATGAAAGTGTACATCCGAGTAGTGGTCAAACAAGATCCACAATATCACAAAAGAATAGCTACAAGTGCTACGCAAAATAATATGGATACATCAATGAGTCTATATCTCAAATGTATACAACAAAAAACTACTAATCTAAGTAGTTAGCCAAAAGTCAGGGTGATAATCCCAGAAGTGAAGTCAAGCAGAAGCACCTGTAATATCTCGGTCTGACCCGAGTATTATTTAATAAGAAAATAATAAACGGATCAGTCTAGCTATAAATATCAAATGAAATGATATAGAATAAGAGATATGACAAAACATATGATAACCATAAAGCCATACTGTGATAAGTATGTAATTGAAAATCAACAAGAGATTAATCAATATCACATGAATCTTCTCAAAGATAAAAAGGAATGTCATACTCCTTATTTTCATTCACCAAAACCATGAACATTGACAATGATATCAATGTCAATCACAAAAGTTACTGACACACAAATTCACCAATGCACAAATATTGATAACACATATCAATGTAAATCACGAAAATCGGTGAAACACAAATTCTAGAAAACATCAAGGGAAATCCAGAAATCACAAAAAGGGGGAGGCCTATCACAAAACAGGAGCATGAAAACTCACCAACACGTGTATCACAAAATGGAACGCTATTCCATGGTTGCTAACCATTAATTTTGAGCCGAAGCTCTACAAAATGGCCCGAAGACCATGGGTCGCTACCCCACCAAATTGAGCCGAAGCTCCACAGAAATGGGGTTTAGTCTCCCTCGTAGACAAAGAGACATCGCACATTTGCTAGTCTAAATCACAAAAATGATCATCAACGATCATCAAGAAGTGTTAATTACAGTAAGATAGTAAATATATGAGCTTAGCTTCATGTCCCATAACCACCATCTTAACTTAAATATTTACGAACAAATTGTAGATCTCCACTCGAAAATTGTCGCAAGAGATTCAATCGAACAAGTCCAAGAATTAACCAGCGTAGTAAATGCAAGTGTTTCATACCATTTGTTTTACAAAGTCATTTAATTTGATTTCTCGTACGAGTGAGATGAAGTGAAAAATCACAAAATGATTGTAGAAACAATAAATCAAAAAAATTCACATTCGAAGACGTGAATAAAAATCCAAAGAATTCGTTTCCAAATACATCAATAGTGAAAATACCCTTCCGACCTAACATCCACGGCTTACGACCTAACGTAAGTCAACACAAGAATTCAGCGTGTCAAGAAATAGCACACGGGAAGGCCGAGCGACTTAAGAGGGAATGACCTAAGCATGGCACGACCTAACATGGCCGAGCGACTAAACCAAGAAGGCCGAGCGAGCAAGGGATTTACGACCTAAGGTAGGCTAACCCAACTGCAAGGCAAGCGACGTATAGGTTGCGACCTAGCGGTATATCATGGCCAAGCGACCTAAGGGTGTTGTGACCTAAGGAGCTAGCGGCATAATGGCAGAGCGACCTAAGGGGTGCAACGACCTAAGAGACAAGAGTATGCCGAGCGACCTAATGGGCGTGCAACCTAACGACTAAACAAGGCCGAGCGACCTATCGACCTAAGGGTAAAGAAGGCCGATCCACGACCTAACATGCAAGCACGACTTAATAGTCCGAGTGACCTAACGACCTATGGGTTGCGACCTATGTTGGCGCGACCTAACTGCAGGCCGAGAATCCTGCATGTGCAGGCCGAGCGACCTAAGGGTCTGAAGTGCAAAAACTCTCCCAATTTGCAACCGATCGAGCACGGACGCTAGGGGATTATGCCCATAGGCTACCCGGTCGTATTGGCTCCTCGGTGCATCACCAAAAACGTGTTTAAACATCAAAGATTGGATTTTTAAAGATTTGAACCCAAAACACTAAAAATTGGGATTTTCACCAATTCAATCCAACCAAAAGCAAATGCACATGAATAAGTATTAGGAATTCATACCTAACAATCAAAAATAGTTATAGACAAAGATGTGAGATAAAAATCTCACCTTTACACAAAATCAATGAAGAAGAAGCTTGAAATCAATGGAAGAATCAATGGCTTCTCTTTGAATTTGGAGTTAGATGTTGGATTTGCAATTGAACTTGAGTTTAGAGTTTTAATTTCCCATTCCTTCCTCCATTTTTGATGAAGCTTGAGTGTTAGGAAATGAAAGTGAAGTTTGAAGGGTAGGGGGTTGAGCTAGAATTAATAGTTTAGAATAATGGGCTAAACCAAACCCAAAGCTCAAAGTGAAAAAATGACAAAATTCCACTAACTTCAAATATATCAAAGTTTATACTCTACAAGATCGCAAACGGTGTTTTGGACCCAATGGAAGTGGTTCCGAGTCCTAATTCGACCTTATGCAAAAAGTAACTTTTCAGACTGAAATCCGACTAACGATAAAATATTTAAACAAAATATTAAAATATTAAAATTGTAAAATATGCGGGTTGTTACACATTTCTTCGATACCATTTTATTACTTTTGTGATTGATTGGGTGCACCCCTACGATTTGGGAATGTCTTCCAAGATGGGCGTATGTGGCTGCTATGTTACCACTAGCCCATGTGCATAACTGGTATACCTACCGTGGCATTGCCTCGTTGTTCCGTGTCACCATATTGAGCCTTTACTACGAGTTTCTATTTGTATCGTACCTATGCAGTATCTTCTCATAGTCTTCCGATCAGGAGATATGTAGGCACTGTATAGACTATTAACATTATTTGTGTTAAAGGAAATATTGGATCAATCCTCAACGCTATTTTAAAGTAAGTTTATTTTACTATAGACATTATTATAATAGCGCAATATACTGCATAGCAAATAGTTTGACGGATCCATAGAGGATGGGCGGTCCTAAGCATTATTTAAGTTACTTGTACCTTTACAACAGTTCACTTGAGTTGGTTTACATTGTATAAGTATGTATGTTCTGCCTCGAGTGTTTGTGTTTTTTATTTACGCTCGGGTCAGCCTGAGTATTCACAGATTTGGATTCCACTTTCTAGAGATTGGAATCACTAGAGATTATCCGCTTGTCTAGTTTTGTCTATTTCACTTCCAGTTATCCTGTTGATCCCAGTGTTGTATTCAGCTTGTACTTGGTTATCATATTTAGACTTCTGTTGTATCTTATTTAACTCTGATATATTTATATAGTAGCTTCATGAACTACTATTTCTTTTACTTCCGCTGCATTATTATTATTCTGTGTCTGTGATCTGTGATTATTTATTTACTGTATATTCCAAGATTTGCCAAATTTTATTTACAATGCGGTATTTTGAGCAATTGGAGTTCGACATGTGCGGATGCGAATGGTTGAAAATATTGGGTTATTACATTTGGTATCAGAGCTTTAGCTTTGAGGCAAAACTTAGAATATAAGGTAAATTTATTTACAGAATCACTTTCGTTCGAGTCTGAATTTTTTCCTCTTTGGTTCGAATTTCCCTTGAATTTTGGAACGTTCCCTGCGGTTCCAAAATCCATTCTTGTCCCTCACTATTCATCTTCTTTTGATTCTGGAGTATCGCATAACTCCACTTCGAATGATCTTTATAGTGAGTCGGCAGTCTTGCCTATCTCATATTTTCTTATAAAGGGGTGAAACTCCTTTACAATTAGCATCGATTCACCAGAGATTTATATCTATCCTTGGTTTAGATGCTAATATCTTTTGTTATTCCAAACTATGTCTCTTGAGTTCTAATGTAGATTTATCCCAGAAACTCCACATCGATCTCATTCTTTAAGTCACGGTTGACCCGGTTAAAGTTGCCCATGATTTATTTAAGCTTATCCATCTCCTTAATTTATGAATTAATCATCTTGTCTATTGTTTCCAAACTATCTTCAAAACATTTTTGAATTGTACTTGTAAATCTATAATTAATGTTTTTTTATATTGTGTTGTTGGAGTTGTTGATGTTGATTTGGGTTTCTGATCGATTCGTCTAACCAACGCCATCGATAGGATTTCCAAAACACTTGAACAGAGCATACTGACAATATGTTTTTTCAAATTCAGTAATGAAACAAATTTTGTAACTATATTATAAACTTTTCAGGATCTTTATTGTATTGGTTGTTAAGAAATAATATTTTATTTTTTATATATCATTATCTCTTGTTTCATATATAAATAATTGAACTATAAAACATGTCTATAAGTTTATTTAGAAACTTAAAATAAATTCAAACAAAAATTTGAGAATTTAATTCCGATGGTTTCAAATCTTGTATTTAAAGTTTTAAAGGATGTATTATTTAAAGTATTTTCGAATAGAAATTTGTTTCCAAAGAATTTTAAAGTTTAAATATTTGTGCTCTTCTCTTTGTCGCTGAAAAATAACTTCGGTGATGACCGCAGCATCATCGACATTTATTTTCGAGTTTCGAAGTGAAGAGACAATTCTGTAGTATTACTACAGCTTTGTTTGGGGAATTTAATAGATTTGAATTTCTAAAATAAGACTGGATTTATAACTTATGCTGAATAAATTTGAATGGATATATATGTATATATAGTATATGTGCATTTATTTACCTCTAAATAGTTTGGAATTTATCGGGAATTTAAATTCCTAAATTTTATTTTGAAAGATAATTTCAATTACAATTTCAAGATTTGGATAAATATTCAAGCTTGAAATGATTGGGAAGTTTTATTTGTATAATACACCATTTCATTTCAATATAACTTACCTTAATTTTAGAAGTTGAATATGTAATTGGATAATATACAATATAAAAGATTTTTTTGAAAATAAAATTTGAGTGGTTATAATAAATGTTATACACTTAAATTTTAGTTATAAAAAGATTAACAGAGGTAAATAGAATAAAAGGTAAATTGAATAATTTACAATACAGAGGATGTTAAAGGAACTAAGAATAAATTAAAGCAGTTGTAATAAGTGTAAATATACTTAAATTTGGTGATAAAATATATTGAGAGGAATAAAAATCTAATTTGAAGAACTAAATTTATTGAATACATTATTAGTATAATAAATGATTTTTTTTCAAATCTATGATTTTAGAGATTGTTAAATTAAGAAAATTGGCTGATAAGATAATGAAATTAGAGATAGTTAAGATTTATTTAACTTGTGTAAAATTAATTATCAATTTAAGTGAAATTTCCTTGGTTTCAAACTTATTATCTTATTTTGTTTTTCAAACTATCTTTTGGTTGTCCTTATTTTCCTTATCTTGCTACAGACCAGTGTAAGCATTTTTCTATAATCTTTCTGTTTAGAAATCTCTCTATAATCTTTGATAATCTTTAGTACTCATTTTGAATCTGAGCACTACTTGCCATCCACAGACCGTCGGTCAAGCGGAAAGGGTGAATCAGATTCTAGGGGATTTTTTCGTGCTTGTGTTCTTGATTTTGGAGGATCTTGGGAAGATCACCTCCACCTTGTTAAACTTACCTATAACAATAGTTATCAGCTATAATTTCAATCTTTTGGTCATCTTGTCTTAATCTTATTTCATTTTATTTTGTATTTGCTTTCCCGTACCTCATTCCTTTTCGGGGACGAAAAGTTTTGAGTGGGGGAGAGTGTAACAACCCTGTATTTTGTGATTATTTTAATTGTATATTTTAATTATTTTAATTGAATTTCCTGATTTAAAAACTTTATTTTATTTATTAAAGTGAATTGTTGTGTTATTTTAAATATAAATTTTGATTTTTGATATGAATTAGAATTCCAAACATGACTAAATAGAATATTTTCCAAAAAAGTGAATTTTGGTCAATATGGTCAAACTTTGATTTTTAAATTTAAAAATTTGAAATTTTGAACTTTATCTTTTATTATGAAAATAAATAAAATTTTAAGAATACTGCTTTTCGTTTCGTTGAAATCTGATTTATATTGTGAAAGTTATGCCTTTTACACAATTGTGTGTAATTTGTTGTATTTAACAAAATTGTTTATTTTAATTTTATATAGATAATATTTTGTTGTTATATCATGTTCTAATTTATATTTACAAGTGTAACATGATGTTATGTATATATTTTGGTTTTAAAACATTTTAAAAGTGTAACTGAAATTTTCCAATGTCAGGTGTATTCCGTTTATAATTTTTAATTTCTAGTTTCAATTAATTAAAGGAATTCTTTATTTGTTTTTCTATTACAACGGGCAATTTGTGACCGTTGTAAAGTTGGCATCTATTACAACGGGCCTGAATGGACCGTTGTAATAGCTTTCTATTACAACGGGTAACCAACGCCCGTTGTAAAAAAGCGGTTGTATATGACATCTTTTACAACGGGCCTGAATGGACCGTTGTAATAGTCTTCTATTGCAACGGGCAACTAATGCCCGTTGTAAAAGGGACGTTGTAATAAGGTATTTTTGTTGTAGCGACAGGTTTGAAATGATAGAACCCGGATTTTTCTTTGTAAATTGCGGATTGAAATGATATATATCCATATCACTTGACCTAGGTTAGAAAATAATATACAGGCCCGTGGTTATTTTACAAAGTATTTTGAATATTTTGAAGTATTCTTAAAAGTGTAATTTATGAAAATTTGATTTAAATTGGGTTTTCAATGTTTAAATAAAGAAAATTTTATTTTCCAATAAGTTAAAATGTTGAATAATTAAATGATTAAATCGAATTTTTGAAATATAACTTAAATATAGAAATTTGGACTTTGGCTTTTAAAATGACATTTAAGCTATATAAATAAAATTTTAAGTGGTTTAAAATGTAAAATTATGATGATTTGATTTAATAGATTTTTAAAGTGTTTTAAATAAAGGATTTATGATTTTTCTATAAATGGAAAATGTTAAATAAATAAATGGTTAAGTTGAATTACTGAATATAACTTAAGTCTGGAAATTTGGGTTTTGGTTTAAAAAGGAAATTTGAGTTATATAAATAAATAAAAATGGAAATTAAGTTATATTTGAAAAAAAATGGTAATAAAATTTAAGTGTTATGTTTATTTATTAAAAATGAGAAGGCTAGAAAATTTACACTTGAAATTTATTAAGTAAATTACTGAAATATGATTTAATTATGAAATGTTACTTTATAAAAATCATAAGTTGAAAGAGTATTTTAATGAACATTTTTAAATGTTAAAATATGATTTTTATAATGTTTGAAGGGTTTAAATTGTAGTTTATTATTTGTTGGAAGTACACTAAAATCTGGAAAATACTTTTTGTAGCATTCAGAAATGCTATGGTTTCTGTAAGTGAACTAAAAACCTAATAAAAAGGCTATTACAGAAGTTCTAAAATGCTATAGTTGCTGAACTAAATTTAAAAGGGCTAAACTTAATAAAGGCCTATTACACAGTTCTGTAAATGCTGTAGTGGTCTGCTGTCTTTGCTGAAATTAATAAAAACCTTAAACTTGAAACCTAAGCTATTACAACATTTTTGGAAATGCTATCTCTGCTGTTTTAAACTAAATTTCAACTAAAATGAGTTTTAACGACAGTTTTTAAATGTTGTCTTTACTGAATTAAAATGTTTTCAAGTATAACTTATAACAGCTTTTCCTAAATGCTGTGAAAGGCTGAAATTTTAAATGTTTATGGTTTTTGACTAAGTAAATGAGCTCAGAATGGTTTGAAACTTTGGAAATTGAATACTTGACTTGAAAGAATAATAAATTCACTTTTAAATGGTTTAAACGAATTAATTAGATGGAATATAAATTATTTAAAAGGTGATTCGAAATGATAATAAATGAATGATATCTTGGAATTTAAAAAGGCATTTTAAATTTGATATTTGGATTTGTATTCAAGTACTGATTTGATAATGAAGTTTTGAAAGTATATGATATTTTGATATATTGAAATGATTTAAAAGGGAAGCTTTGAAAGGATATGATATTTTGATATTGAAATGTTTTGTAAATGATTTGATCTTTATTTTGATGAAGATCTGGATTTGTAATGATATTTTATCTTGAAGTATAAAATATTATTTTTTAAAATTATAACCAGGGTTATAATAATGATTGGTTGGCAAAGAGACCGAGATCGAATTTGGGCATACTCTCTGTCGATACCGAAAACCACTTTGACAACCGTGTACGCGGTGGAGATTCCAAAATGAAGTAGGATGGTGGCGACGTTCTTGACGTATATTATGTGGACCCGTCTCCCGTGCGTTGGCTTAAGGTGGCTAAAACGGGAGCGATCTCGGGCCAAAAGGGGTAGATCCTCTAGTCGGACGCATTTCTTCGATACCATTCTATTACTTTTGTTATATATTGGGTGCACCCATCCGATTTGGGAATGTGCTCCGAGGTGGGCGTATGTAGCTGCTACGTTACCACTAGCCCGTGTGCGTAATTGGTATATCTAACCTGGCATTGCCTCGTTGTGCCGTGTCACCTACCATATCGAGCCTTTACTACGAATTTCTATTTGTGTTGTACCAATGCAGTATCTTCTCATAGTCTCCCGATCAGGAGATATGCAGGTAATGTATAGACTATTGGCATTATTTGTGTTAACGGGAATATTGGGTCACTCCTTAATGCTATTTTAAAGTAAGTTTATTTTACTGTATACATTATTATAATAACGCAATGTACTACATAATAAATAGTTTAATGGATCCTTAAAAGATGGGCGGTCCTAAGCATCCTTTAAGTTACTTGTACCTTTACTACAGTTCACTTGAGTTGGTTTACATTGTATAAGTATATATGTCCTGACTCAAGTGTTTGTGTTTTTTATTTACGCTCGGGTTAGCCTGAGTATTCACAGATTTGGATTCCACTTTCTAGAGATTGGAATTGCTAGAGATTATCTACTTGTCTAGTTTTATCTATTTCACTTCCAGTTATCCTGTTGATCCCAGTGTTGTATTCAGCTTGTACTTGGTTATAATTTTGAGACTTCTGTTGTATCTTATTTAACTCTGATATATTTATGTAGTAGCTTCATGAACTACTATTTCTTTTACTTCCGCTGCATTATTATTACTTTGTGTCTGTGATCTGTGATTATTTATTTATGGTATATTCTGAGATTTGCCAAATTTTATTTACAGCGCAGTATTTTGAGCAATTCAAGTCCAACATGTGCGGATGCGAATGGTTGAAAATATTGGGTTGTTACCGTCACACAAAACGATTCCAAAGGCACGGCAAGCACGCTACAGCACGACTATGGATTCACATAAGTGGAGAGAGCCAAGATAGTAACTTGTATACAACCAAAGCAACAGAAAATATATACATGAATATTTAACCAAAAAAATATTGAAATGTATTGAAATAAAGAGCAGCAAAGAAAAGACCTCGCCGTTACCATTCAATTTCTCGACCAAGGTGGAACATGAGCTCGGCCAATGATGTGTTAAGTTCAGGTTTGGTGTAACAACCCGCATATTTATCGAGTTTATATTTAAATATTTTATTTAAATATTAAATCGTTAATCGGATTTTGGTCCGAAAAACTACTTTTTGCAAACGGTCAAATTAGGACTCGAGACCACTTCCATTGAGTTCGAAATGTCGTTTACAACTTTTTAAGTATAAACATCGATAGGTTTGGAGTAAGTGAAATTTCACTAACTTTTCCCGCTTTGGACTTTGGGTTAGTTTAGCCTATTAAGCCCAAGTTCCAACCCTCTTCTCCTCACTCTTCATAAATTTCCTAACTAACTTAAGCTTTGGCATTAATGGTGAAGGGAATGGGAAATTAAAACTCCAAGCTCAAGTTCAATTGCAACTCCAACATTCAACTCCAAATTCAAGTAGAAGATATTGGATTCAAGCTTTGGATTGCTTCTCCTTGCTTTCAAGCTTCATCTTCATAAATTTTAGTGCAAATGTGAGATTTTTATCTCACAAATCTAGTCTATAACTATATTGGACTGTTAGGAATGATTCCCTATCACTTTTGCATGCACATTTGCATTTAGTTTGGATTGGATTGGCGAAAAACTCCAATTTTTAGCGTTTTGGTGAATTTTCTGCACTTAGGTCGTTCTGGCCATTTTCGTGTGTTCGGAATTAGGTCGCTCGCGACCTAACCCTTAGGTCGTTCGCGTGTTATCGCGCTAGGTCGCACTGCCTTGAATCTTCACTTCGGAATTAGGTCGTTGAGCCTTAGGTCGTAGGTCGTATGGACCTTAGGTCGTAGATCGTCCTGGCCATTTCTAACATCTTCAGAGTTAGGTCGTATGGACCTTAGGTCGTAGGTCGTATGGACCTTAGGTCGCTAGGTCGTATGGCTTTAGGTCGCTAGGTCGTATGACCTTAGGTCGTTAGGTCGTATGGCCTTAGGTCGTAGGTCGTATGAACCTTAGGTCGTAGGTCGTATGAACCTTAGGTCGTAGATCGTCCTGGCCATTTCTAACGTCTTCGGAGTTAGGTATGGACCTTAGGTCGTAGGTCGTATGACCTTAGGTCGTTAGGTCGTATGGCTTTAGGTCGCTAGGTCGTATGACCTTAGGTCGTTAGGTCGTTTGGCTTTTAGGCCGCTTCCACGCTAAGTCGTTCGACTCTTAGGTCGTAACACTTAGGTCGCTCGCCTCTTAAGTCGCTAGGTCGCGTGCCTTTAGGTCGCGTTCCTTTATTAGGTCGCGTGTCTCTATTAGGTCGCTAACCTTCTTAACTCGCATGACCTAACCCCTAGGTCGTTGGGCCTCGTTTCTACTTAGGTCGCTGCTTCTTATAGGTCGCTCGGCTCCTTAATTTCTTTAGGTCGTTTGAGTGTTAGGTCGCGAACCCATTTTAGGTCGCATGACCTTTACCCTTTAGGTCGCTGGACCACTAGGTCGAGCCCCTTAGACCCCTAGGTCGCAACCATTAGGTCGCTCGACCCTATCCCTCTTAGGTCGTTAGACCTCATTTTTTCTTCACTAAGTCGTACCGTTTTGGACGGGGCGCTACCCCCGGACCCCCGCGACCTGACCGGGCAGGTCGAACCCCGTAAGCGGTGGCGTTGCCCCCGCACCCCCACCTTGGGGGGTTGCCACCCCCCTGGACCCCCCCTCCGTAGGGGATCTTATCTTAAAAACATTGAGCTGATTTCCTTAGATTTTATTCGCATCTCCGTATGCGATCATTGTGACTGATTGTTTCTACAATTGCTTCTGCGTTTTGTCACTTTATAATATAAAGGTTTCAATACTAGTAGTAAATATCAAAACTCTTTTAACAAACAATTTCAACTCTATTTTTAATAACAAAGCTCTTTTCTTAAACCGTTTTCCAATCTATTAGTATATACAAACCTTTACCTCATTCGGATGAGAAATCTAATTAAACGACTTAGTAAAACAAGTGGTATGAAACGCTTGCGTTCACTTCGTCGGTTAATTCTTGGACTTGTTCGATTGAACCTCTTGTGACAATTTCCTAGTGGAGATTTACAGTTTGTTCGTAAATATTTAAGTTAAGCAAGTGGTTATGGGACATGAAGCTAAACTTCTATATTTACTAGCTTAGTGTAATTGACACTTCTCGTTGATCATGACGATCATTCCGATGATTTAGACTAGCAACTGTGCGATGTCTCTTATTGCGAGGTTAGACTAGACACCACTTGTGTGATTCCACTCACACATACCTTTTTGCTTTTTGGTTAGTCTGGACCTTAATACGTGTGATTCCATTCACACATGTGGGGTAGCTCCCCTTGGTCTTCGGACCGTCATGTGATAGGCCTCTTTCTCTTTTCTATGATTACTGGACTTCTTGCATTGATTTCTAGAATTTATGTCATTGACTTGTTATGAGTACAAGTTTGGGGTATGGTGCCCTTTTCGAATCTTTGAGAAGATTCTTGTGATATTGATTATCTCTTATTGATTGATCTTCTGTTGATCATTATTTACATACCTATAGTGGTATGTCATTGTGGATATTTTATGTTTATGCCATATCTTTTATGTTATATCATGTCATCTGATATTTATAGTTAGACTGATCCGTTTATTATTTTCTTAAATAATACTCGGGTCAGACGGAGATGTTACAGGTGCTTCTGCTTGACTTCTTCCAAGGGATTCATCACTCTGACTTTTGGCTAACTGTTTAGATTAGCAGTTTTTATTGTATACACTTGAGATATAGACTCATAGTTGTATTCTTTTGTATAGCACGTGTTGCTATTCTTTTGTATTATCGTGGATCTTACTGACCACTACTCTGATGTACACTTTCATGTGTTAGTTATATATTCATATCTTCTTCCGCCTTTGTGATATGGATATCTGTGACTGATTTGTGTTATGATTATTTCTATGTTTGCTTTCGAAGATTATTTATAGCCACCATGTGATAAGCAATTACATGGATGGTCGCTCCTCAACAGCCTTATTCTCCATGCTAGTTGACAGCACTACACCGTAGTGTTCTTGGCTAGTGTGGGTATAGAGGTGGGGCGTCACATTTGGCATCATATACGTCAGGTTTAACATCATATAGGCAAGGAAACAAGTGGATGAAGGTGGTAGTAGAAATATCATGAAGCATGCATAAGAAAAAGGAAAAATGGTGGAGTTTGGTTCAACTTTTTTGCTCGGCATAGTCATTTCTTGGCTCGGCCATAGGGAAATCAAGTCAGATCTGGATAGTAGTGAAGGGGGTGGCCAGAGGTGAAGTAGTAGCTGGTGGTGGTGGCTATGTGGTGGCCGAAGTGATTGATGAAGGGCTAGGTGGAATCAAGGCTCGGCTAAGGCAATTTTGGTAGGGTTTTGGCAAAACTTTGTGGTGCAAGCTTCATATAGTGGCACGGCCAGTATTGGTCAGATAAAAGGGGGGTGGAGTTACTGTAAATGGTGGTGTGGTTGGTGGTGAAGGTGGAGAGGCTAGTGGCCAAGCAAAGCAAGAAGAAACAAGGCAAAATACAAATGAAAAGAAGAGAAAAGTGGAAAAGATGCCATTAGAATTTTTTTTCTTTTGACGCCATGAGTTTTAGATGATGAAGAGAAAGATTTTTCACGTGAATATGAGAAAGAAGTCACAGCTGAAGCAAAGAGATGGCCGGCCAAAGCTAAATGAAAAGGCAATTGAATTTGAAAAGGCAAGGTAATGAAAAGACAAGGAATATGAAAAGCTTTTGCCTCTTTAATTTCCAATTTCTTTTAATTTAAAATAAACTAAATAAATTTCAGTAATAAAAATGAAAAATGAAAACAAAATAAAGTGGAAAATAAAATAAATAATTATTTTAAGAAAAAATAGAAAATAAATAAAAAATAGTTTAATAATTGAAACTAGACTTCAAAAATTGAAAACAAAATACAATAAGCGTTAGAAAATTATAACAACACTTTAAAAATGTTTTAAAATATATATATATATATATATATATATATATATATATATATATATATATATATATATATATAACATGTAATATTACACATATATTCAAATTGATAACAAGATATGACAACCACAAATATTATTTATACAAATTAAAATAAACAATTTTGTTAAATAAAACAATTTACACACAATATTATAAAATGCATAACTTTCACAATATTAATCCGATTTCAATGAAACGAAAAGTAGCATTATTGAAATTAAATAAATTTTCATAATAAAATATAAAATTAAAAAATTTTAAATTTAAAAGTCAAAGTTTGACTATATTGACCAAAATTCACATTTCTGGAAAATATTCTATTTAGTCATGTTTGAAACTATAATTCACATCAAAATCAAAATTTACATTTAAAATAACAAAATTTATCCATTTTATAAATAAAATAAATTTTAAATCAGGAATTCGATTAAAATAATTAAAATATACAATTAAAATAATCACAAAATACAGGGTTGTTACATTTGAATTGACTTGGAATTGATTTGTGAGGTTTGAGTAAGCTATTTTATTATATGAAGTATTTTTATATTCCAGTTAAAACTATTTATATATTTTACTTTATAAACTATTTTAATATAAACTATTTTAATACAAACTAATTTAATATAAACTATTTTAACTTATGTCTCTTTTATATAAATTAATTTACTTTATAAACTATTTTACTTTATATATACTATTTTAATATCTATGCAGTTTAAGTAGTAGAAGTTATGATTTCAAATTATGATTTTCAAAGTGTTATAATTTCAAGTGTTTGGGTTCAAAGTGTTGTAACTTTGAAAGACTATGATTTTGGGAAGTGGAAATATTTGAAATGGAAATGATATTGTATTTGGTTTTGAAATGGAAATGATATCGTATTTGGTTTTGAAATGGAAATGATATCGTATTGATGTGGTTTTGAAATGACAATTATATTTTTGGTTTTGAAGTATAAATTATTTTGAAATGACCGCGATGTTATAATAACGTTTGGTTGTTAAAGAGACCGGGATCGGAAGTTGTCATACTCTCTGCCAACTCCGAAGACCACTTTATCAACCATGTACGCGATGGAGATTCCAGAATGAAGTAGGATGTTGGCGATGTCCTATTGAGGTTTATATGTGGAACTGAATCCCATGAGTTGGCGTAAGGTGTTGGAACTTCGTATTTATGATATTTTGACTATATCAACTATATAAGTCACTATATTATATACTAACTTGTTTTTACAGGAATCAATCAAAGACCGGATTCAAATGAGCTTCAACTCTTAGTATGTATCGAGTCTGTGTCTAGAAGTAATAATATGTTAAAATCTCTCCTGTATGATATATATTGCATTATCATCTCATCTATTTGCTTCAAGAGTAAAAACCAAATTTTATATTACATTCAGACGTCCGAGTGCCTCATTTCAGACGTCTGAATCTGAAAGTATGAATATTGTATACTACAATATTCAGACGTCTGAAATTTCAATTTCAGACGTCTGAATATGACTAAAAATTGCCTATTTGCTTTCTGTTTCAAATCTCGTTGCATTTCAGAAGTCTGAATTTTTACTTTCAGACGTCTGAATATTTACAGCGGCTATTTTTTTTGAAAAGGCATGTTCATTCATGAAAAGTTGCGACCTTTAATTCAACAGCTTTTGATGATAACTCTTCATGAACAATTACAACCATTTATTACCTATATAAACACATTAGAATCAAGTTTTAAATTCACCAAATTCTATTGATTATTATTCTACTATTGAAATCCGAGATTCTAACTCATTTGTGCTAAAAATATCATTCAAATTCAAATTCTACTTTCATAATCTTCACGCATTCATACATATATCATAAAGGAGAAAGATTATAGGAAGTTTGTAATATCAAGAGACAAATTCGTGTTATTAAGAACACATTGTGTCAAATATACTTTTATATAAGTTGAAGTCCTCTTCGGCCGTTGAGGCGAAATCCTGTTCTGCTGCTCAGGTCTCGTGTTCGGCTGTTCAAGGGTTGTTGTAAACCTGTTCCTCCGGGTTAAGTGAGGATTGTTGTTAGTGAAATTCCAGAAGGAGTCTGGGACTGGAAGTAGAACGGGAAGTTCGAACCAGTATAAAAATTCCTGGTGTGCTTGTTTGATTTTTACTTATTTTCACTGCTCTAGTATTTTTGTTTATTTCCGCACTAGTATAGTATAATTCCATATAGCACGATCCGAACAGTAATTTTCATAAGGTGGCTAAAACAGGAGCGATTCTCGGGCCAATGAGGTAGCTCCTCTGATCGGGCGCACTCCTTCGATATTATATTCTAACTTTGTGATTGATTTGGTGGCCACTTTTGATTTTTGATTTTGGGAGTGTGGCTCAAGTGGGCCGTAGCTGCGACTATGTGTTACCACCAGCCCGGATGCGTAATTGGTATATCTACCATAGCATTGCCTTATTGTACCGTGTCACCTACCCTAGCGTGCCTTATACGATTTTGTTTTGTACCATACCTATGGAGTGCCCTTTGAGACGCCTAGTAAGGGGTAGTTTACGGTACTGTATAGACTATGAGAATATATAAAAAATGTTAAGGTGGAAAATGTAAAGCCTTAACACTATTCTTAAAATATATTATACTTTACTTTAGACATTATTATAATAGCGTATATTACTACATAGTAGATAGTTTAACTGATCTTTAGAGGATGGTTACCCCAAAGAGAACAATTGGATTTGCAACGAGAGATGTATTATGAACAGAAAATAAATGCTAAATAACTTAGCTTCATTGAAAAATTAGCATTTAAATTCTGTGGTACATCTCCGAAGAAAGATGTAGTCGAACCCTCAACATCTCACCAAATAACTTCATCTGGATGGAATCCATGGGAGCCAAGTCCAAAACGTCCTCAGATTTCTCCGAACTCTTGGGAACATCCTTCATACTGGTCTCCTTTACGACCATACACGGAAATTACAAAGATCGAACCGGTAGAGTGAAAAACTCCAAACGATTCGGACAATTAATTTCTTGTATATTGGTTGAATTAATTTTATTTTATATCTTGTAAATTTGTCAAATAATAATATATTGTTTTAATCCTTATTCATTATATATATATATATATATATATTGCAAATGTCTGAAATTCTACAGTTTTAGACGTCTGAAACTATTGTTTCAGACGTCTGAATATTATAGAAAAATAAAAAATTTCTACAGTTTCAGACGTCTGAAACAATATATTCAGACGTCTGAAAGTGGCCGAAAATACACTACTTTTCTTCTGTTTGAAATTTCACAATTTCAGACGTCTGAAATTTTACTTTCATACGTCTGAATTCAACTGGTGCCTTAAAATTCAAGGGGTTTTTAAAAAATTTCCTACCACCAACCTTCTTTATTACTTCCATCTACTACTTTCTCTCCCACAACATCTGAACCAGCACCATTCCCACCTTTCAAAACTCCAATTTTACACCTCTACTCTTCAAAAAATTTACCAAAAATCTCCAATGGCTCCAAGAACAAAGCGTCCAAGGGCTTCAAGTTCTTCATCTACACCCAATATAGATCAAAGGCATGGAATGATGAAGCTAAGAAAAGATTTGCTTAGATGGATAGATCTGGTTTCTTCCCAGGAGCTTTTGTCAAGTATGATGAATTTCAACCTTATAGGATTCAACAAATTGCTAATTCAAGTGGGTTAGAATCTCTATTATCCTATTCTACGAATGATGTTAAGATAAATCATCTCTTAGTTAAATTATTCTATGCCAATATGAACTTAGATCATCATCATCCACATAATAGAGAGAATTGTATTTGGACTTAGGTATGTGGTGTAAAAATTTATCTTCCCTTTGTCCGTCTTGGAGATATTTTGCAATGTCCTTCATCCGGAACAGATTTAGATGAAATTGATGTTTCACTCTCTTTGGAACATAGAGATGAAGTTTCTCATAGATTTCTTTCCGATGCTATCAATAGGTTAACCTATGTCAACCTCAGGCCTCAAGCCCGTATCCTTCATCGAGCTTTGATTCGTTCGGTCTTACCAAGAACTGGAAGTTATGAAGTTATAAACAAACGGAACATCCAAGCTTTGTATGCCATATATTCGGAACAATCTATAAATTGGGGTCAAGTTATTCTTGAGGAGTTTATGGATGTTAATCGACGCCGCCATTATAAAACATTTCATTATGGAGCATATATTATGAAAATTCTTAGAAGTTATGGGGTAACTTTTCCGAATTCGGAATTTTCACCCATAAAGGAACTAGGCTCCAAAACCCTCGGGCTGATGAACTTGCCTAAACATCCTCAAAATCTTAATTTTATTTCTTTTCATGAATGGATATCAAACCGGGATCAAAATATACCCCAACCTCATCAACAAATTGCTCCACAAGCTCCCGCGCATGATGATGATAACATAGAAGTACTTTCTCTTGAGTCAACACCCAAACAAGCATTGGTTACACTCTCTCGAAATCAGGCTAAACTCAATACCAAAATTGAGAGATTAGAAAAGCAAACAAACAAGAAGTTTAATCCTATTCGTGGCTTTCTAAATAAAATTTGGGAACGTATTGGTTGCTCTTCTTCCACTTCTACCGAGGTATTTAATCTCGCACCATTTCAATGGTCCTCTAGCTCTGATGATAACAATGATGACGACGGCAACGATGATGAAGAAGAAAATCCCAGTTCTTCTTTTTAAAGTAATGGTGATATAATTACTTCTTCTCAAATATCATATCCTATCTTTTTGAAATACTTGTTTTTTTTGCTTCCTATTTCGATGTGTATCTTTAAGACAATTGCAACTATTTCTTATGGTATGTAACTTTAAAACATTTGCTACTATTTCTTTGTACCCAGTGATGATTACGATTATTCTCTGTTTTTCCTTCTCCTAATTCATATTTTAAATCTTCTCTTTTTTGTCGATGTCAAAGGGGGAGAATTACATGATAAGTTTATATTGAAGGGGTGTTTATAGAAAGGGGGAGAATTACAGGGTAAGTTGATATTAAAAATGAGCTTATAGTAAGGGGGAGTTAATATAACTTTAATTCATGTCATATAGATATACTTATATAGTTGTCATCGTCAAAAAGGGGGAGAATGTTGGAACTTCGTATTTACGATATTTTGACTATATCAACTATATAAGTCACTATATTACATACTAACTTGTTTTTACAGGAATCAGTCAAAGACCGGATTCAAATGAGCTTCAACTCTTAGTATGTATCGAGTCTGTGTTTAGAAGTAATAATATGTTAAAATCTCTCCTGTATGATATATATTGCATTATCATCTCATCTATTTGCTTCAAGAGTAAAAAACCAAATTTTATGTTACATTTAGACGTCTGAGTGCCCCATTTCAGACGTCTGAATCTGAAAGTATGAATATTGTATACTACAATATTTAGACGTCTGAAATTTCAATTTCAGACGTCTGAATATGACTAAAAATTGCCTATTTGCTTTCTGTTTCAAATCTCGTTGCATTTCAGAAGTCTGAATTTTTACTTTCAGACGTCTGAATATTTACAACGGCTATTTTTTTGAAAAGGCATTTTCATTCATGAAAAGTTGCGACCTTTAATTCAACAGCTTTTGATGATAACTCTTCATGAACAATTACAACCATTTATTACCTATATAAACACATTAGAATCAAGTTTTAAATTCACCAAATTCTATTGATTATTATTCTATTATTGAAATCCTTGATTCTAACCCATTTGTGCTAAAAATATCATTCAAATTCAAATTCTACTTTCTTAATCTTCATGCATTCATATATATATCATAAAGGAGAAAGATTATAGGAAGTTTGTACTATCAAGAGACAAATTCGTGTTATTAAGAACACATTGTGTCAAATATACTTTTATATAAGTTGAAGTCCTCTTCGGCTATTGAGGCGAAATCCTGTTCTGCTGCTTAGGTCTCTTGTTCGGCTGTTCAATGGTTGTTGTAAACCTGTTCCTCCGGGTTAAGTGAGGATTGTTGTTAGTGAAATTCCATAAGGAGTCTGGGACTGGAAGTAGAACGGGAAGTTCGAACCAGTATAAAAATTCCTGGTGTGCTTGTTTGATTTTTACTTATTTACATTGCTCTAGTATTTTAGTTTATTTCCGCACTAGTATAGTATAATTCCATATAGCACGATCCGAACAGTAATTTTCATAAGGTGGCTAAAACAGGAGCGATTCTCGGGCCAATGAGGTAGCTCCTCTGATCGGGCGCACTCCTTCGAAATTATATTCTGACTTTGTGATTGATTTGGTGGCCACTTTTGATTTTTGATTTTGGGAGTGTGGCTCAAGTGGGCCGTAGCTGCGACTATGTGTTACCACCAGCCCGGATGCGTAATTGGTATATCTACCATAGCATTGCCTTATTGTGCCATGTCACCTGCCCTAGCGCACCTTATACGATTTTGTTTTGTACCATACCTATGAAGTGCCCTTTGAGGCGCCTAGTACGGGTTAGTTTACGGTACTGTATAGACTATGGGAATATATAAAAAATGTTAAGGTAGAAAATGTAAAGCCTTAACGCTATTCTTAAAATATATTATACTTTACTTTAGACATTATTATAATAGCGTATATTACTACATAGTAGACAGTTTAACTGATCCTTAGAGGATGGTTACCCCAAACATACTTTGAGTTACTTGTACTTCAGTTGTTATTTCACTTGAGTTAGATTTATTGATATAAGAATGTTAATTGTAACGACCCAATATTTTCAACCATTCGCATCCGCACATATCGGACTTGAATTGCTCAAAATACCACGTTGTTAAATAAAATTGGCAAATCTCAGAATATACAGTAAATAAATAATCACAGATCACAGACACAGAGTATTTAATAATGCAGCGGAAGTAAAAGAGATAGTAGTTCATGAAGCGACTATATATATAAGATACATCAAAGTTAAACGAGATACAACAGAAGAGTAACAAGATACATCAGGTACGAATCAGAATACATCACTGGAATCACTGGATACTAAAAGAAAAATAGATGGGTAGATCTTCAAGCAAAGCTCCAACTCCGAAGGTGAGTCTTGAATGCTGAATCACTCAGTCTGACTCGAGCGTAAAGCAAAACACAAAACACTCGAGTCATGACATAAAGACTTATGAACTGTAAATCAACTCAAGTTAACAGTAACAAAAATTCACCAGTAACTTAAAGGATGCTTAGGATCGCCCCTTTAAGGAACCGTTAAACTATTTATTATGTAGTAATATTGCGCTATTATAATAATGTCTACAGTAAAATAAACTTACTTTTAAATAGCGTTAAAGGGTTACCCATATAGCCCCCGAAACATAATAGTCCTAGTAGTCCATCCAGCATCAGCGTACCTCCAGATCGGGAGGCTAGCCTAAATACTCCATAGGCTATGGAAGAAAAACATACTCGTAGTAAGGCTCGCTATGGTAGGTGACACGGCACACAAGGACATGCCAGGGTAGATATACCAATTACGCACACGGGTTGGTGGTAACGTAGCAGCCACTACGCCCACCTCGGAACACACTCCCAATCAAAATCGAAGGATGACCATCAAATCAACCACAATTAATAGGAGGAATGGCCTCACTTGGCCCGAGATCGCTCCTGTTTTAGCCACCTACTGCCAATTCACGGCAGTCGGGTCCACGTTCATACCTCAATAGGATCGTCGTCGCCATCCTACTTCATTCTGGTATTTCCACTGCGTACACAGTTGTTAAAGTGGTTTTCGGAGTTGGCAGAGAGTATGACAACTTCCGATCCCGGTCTCTTTAACAACCAATCATTATTATAACGCCGTGGTCATTTCAAAATAGTTCATACTTCAAAATCAAATCATTTCAATTCAAAACAATATTCCTTTCAAAATAGTTTATACTTCGAAACTAAAACCATTTTATTTAAAAATACATTCAAATCAAAATAGTTTATACTATGTCATTTCCATTTCAAACATATATTCACTTTCAAAAATCATAATACTTCCAAAGTTATAACTCTTTCGAAACCAAAATACTTGAAATCATTACACATTGAAAATCATAACATTTCGAAATCATACATTTGAAGTCATGGTACATTCCTTTAATTACAAATTTATTCAACTAAACCCAAATTTTTAAATTTCCAATTTAATTCAATTAAATCCATCTGTTTCAATTCAATTTAGTTTCCCAACAAACCATTTCAAATCTTATTAATTTCAAATACAGATTTGATCCATAAAATAAACTGTTAAATTTTTAGTATATTTCAAAGCTTTAATATCCCACATTTCAAAACTAACTTTTATAATTTCATACATCTCAAATTTAACTTCATTATTACGTAGTTTTGAAATATTCATTTCATAAATCAAATATTATTTAAATAAACTCAAATTACAAGTAAACCAAATATCCTTCCATACTAATATAAACTTTAAATATTCATTTATCGAATATATCGGATAAATCAAAATCAAATATCATTCCAAATTCAGATTCTTTATCAAAATAAAGATCATGTCATTCAAAACTATTTCAATCATTAAAATATCATATCCTTTCAAAACCTCATTATCAAATCATTATTTGAATTCAAATTCAAATATTCAAATTTAAATATCATTTTTAAAATCAAATATGTCATTCATTTATTATTTCAAATATCATTACAAAACACATTTCAAAATTCCATTCAAAAACTCATTTATCTCATTACATTTCATTCCATTTCATTCCATTTAACACAGAACCAGTAAACCTTATTTAAATTCAAATTCAATTTAAATTCCTTAAAATTCAAATTTAAATATTAAAATATATTCAAAACTCCTAAAATTTCACAAATAATCAATTTCAAAAGTTAAATAATTTAACACTTTAAAATATAACTTAAACAGTGTTAAAATCTTTAATATTTCAAAACGTTGTCAAATTATAGCAACGACCGCATTTATAAAGTGCTATCGTAGCTTATGGTTTTCCAAAAAAGTTTAGTTCAGGAATAACGGCATTTATAAAATGCCGTAATAGATATTTAGTTATTTCCAACATAGTTAAATTCAAAACAACAGCACTTAAAAATGCTGTTATAAGACCACAACATTTGTGGAAATGCTACTAATAAAATTCCAGATTTTATTATAACTTCAGAAACATTAACATTCCAATTTTTTGTTATTTTAAACTTATAAATCATATTTCCAGACTTCAAAATTTCACATTTAAAATTTTTAACATATGATTTATCACAACAACATTTAATAATTAAATATCTAATTTAAAACTTAATTCATTTGTTAAATCAAAATTTCACTGTTTTCTTAACTTGTAAATTTGGCAAAACTTAACATTTTACTTTAAATATCATTTCAAAACTTTAAATTTAATTTCCATTATTTACTTACATTTCAAAAATATGATTTAAATTCATAAATCACATTTACTTCAAAGTTACATGCTTAAATTCACAAATTCAAAACTTTAATATTTAGCTTTCTCAAAACCATAAAATATATATTTTTAAATCAAAATTTCATACTTTAAAAATACATATCTTAAGAAAAATCATTTAAAAATACACCACGGGGTTTGTATATAATTTTCTAGCCTAGGTCAAGTGATACGGATATATATCATTTCAATTCACAATTTAAAAAGAAAATCCGGGTTCTATCATTTCAAACCCGTAATCCCAAGTAAAATAAAATACAACTAAAATCACTTGTACCTACCATTTCATCTCATAATGATTTTTTCCTATTCTAATGTCCGTTCGGGTGTGTATCATTTCAACCCATAGTGATTCTATTCTAACTGGGAACCTGCAGTGTGAACATATGCATAGACAATATAAACAATTACACTAACATGTCAAATCACATTATAATGTCATATATCAGATGTCAGGTGATAATTAACAAAGTTAACATGGTAATAACAGGAAGTAACATATCATATAATCATCATTAACTTGCATAAACATTTTTGTTTACTAATCACTTGTCATCAATTTACAATTTCATAAGTAAAAATGTCAGAGTGAGAAGGACTCACTTTTTCAAGCTGGAGTTAGCAAATCAAAGCACACGGAATAGATTCCAGAAAGCATGACAAGCACGATATAACATGACTTTTGATTTGAATGAATGGAGAGCCTTGATATTGATCTTGTAAACAACAAATAAATAAGACCATACACACACACACACACACACACACACAATGCAAATATGAATTGAAACGAAATGGAAATTTGAATCAACAATGAACATTACCCAGCTTTAACACAAAATGCTTTACCATGGCTCAACATAGGATCGGCCACTTTCAATATTTTCTCGGCCATGGTGATGTTTTTTGGTGGTAAATGGCTCGGGTATGGATCATATAGGCACAGCTACAAGAAGATGAAGAAGTAGGAGGTATAACATAGCAAAGTCAAAGGACAAGGCAGCATAGGAAGTTTTGGTTCAACACTTTGGCTCGGCCTGGTCAGGTACAGGTCTGGTAAGATCTGAAGTGATGTCCAGAGGTGGTGGTCATGATTGTGGTGGGGCTAGAGGTGGCGGCCAAGGTGAAATATAAAGGGGATGGGGCAAAATTTGGCTCGGCTAGGCAGTTTGTGGAGTTTTATGCAAAGTTTTGTGGTGCCAGCTTCATGAGGTGATCACGGCTAGTATTGGTCAGAGGAGGAGGCGGTGGTGCTGCCATGGATGGTGATGGTGGTGTTGGTAGAGATGAGGGTGGTAGTGGCCAAGCAAAACACAAGAAAGATCAAGTCAAAAATCAATGAAAACAAGAAGAAAAGTGAAGAGAAAAAGTAGAAAAAGTGGAAGAAGCCATTACCTAAATTTTCCTTTGGCCGTGAGTTTTGAAATGAGAAGGATTTTTAATGTGAATGAGTGATTAGAATACATGGATAATGCAAGAAAATGTATGGCCAAAAGAAGGCAAGTGAAAAACCAAAAGAAATGAAAAATCAAAGCTAATGAAAAGGCAAAGAAATGAAAAGGCTTTGTCTTTTGAATTTCCATTTTTTTTAATTCAAAATAAGCAAAATAAAATTAAGTAAATAAAATAAAAAACAAAAAAAATAAAGTGAAAAGGAAAATAAATAAATAATTTTAGGAAAAATAGAAGATAAATCAGAAAATAACCTATTATATTGAAACTAGAATTAAAATTGTAAATAAAATACAATAAGCATTAGAAAATTATAGCTACACTTTTAAAATGTTTTAAAAATAAAATATACACATAACATGTCATGTTACACATATAAGAACATGATATGACAAACAAAAAATTATTTATATAAATTAAAATAAATAATTTTGGTAAATAAAACAATTTACATACAATAGTGTAAAAAGCATAACTTTCACAATATTAATCGGATTTCAACGAAACGAAAAGCAGTATACTTGAAATTTTATTTATTTTCATAATAAAAGATAACATTCAAATTTTCAATTTTTAAAATTTTTAAATTTAAAACTCAAAGTTTGACCATATTGACCAAAATTCACATTTCTGGAAAATATTCTATTTATTCATGTTTGAAATTCTAATTCACTTACAAATCAAAATTTATATTTAAAATAACAAAATTTATCCAATTTAATAAATAAAATAAAGTTTTTAAATCATAAATTTCAATTTAAAATAATTAAAATATATAATTAAAATAATCACAAAATATAGGGTTGTTACAACTTGCAAAGCAAAAACTATCAAACATATTACAACAACAAAAATATCTTAGGAAACCAATCTAATATACTTCGAGCGAAGTGAGCGGGAGGTGGTGCATACCGATTTTTCTTTAGACAATCCATTAAGAAAATAAGCAAGCAGACTTTAGATCCCCATATTATCTGATCATCGAAATAATGTCGGGTAAGTTAGCGCATCTCTTGACAGTTCATGATCTTCGAAAAAAAGACGACAATGCAAGTGATGCTACTATATCTAATTGGTGATAAATAATTATTAGGCCTTCTATTTTTCTTATAACTTTATAGCCTATTTTTTAATTAATAAGGAAAAAAAAAATCTAATTATCACTACAAAAGGATACAAAAACATAATGTGAACATATTAAATTTCAGTGAACTGGACCATTTAATCCAGGATTGCTACTTAGAAATTGATGTGTGAAATAAGTGATGTCTATATCAACTTGTGAATTTGTAAAATTGAAATGAGTTACCCGGGCTTTATGTAAGTTTTATGTTGTTGTTTCCATGTTAGATGGGTTTACTTATGCTGGTTTCCAGCCTGACCCGGGTGTTACTTTCATGTAATGCTCGAGTCAGACCAAGTATTACAGATTTTCAGGTAAGGATGTTCTGGAGCTCATGAGACGAGCTGGATGGCAGGAATGTATGGAGTGTATCCGCTGTGATATATTGTTGTATGGCTGGGATTTTAACTGTCTAGTGATTGAGAAATGTTGTAACTCTGATGTATTAAAAATGTAAATTTAGGGATATAGCTTTCTTTATATAAATAATATTATTCGATATTATATTTTGATCCGCTACGAAAGTGAGAATCTGTGTTTTGTTTTTATTTCTTCTTCTATCTCTATTCTTCTTTTCCTAACTATCTAGAATTTTTAGGATCGAAAATTCCGGGTCGCACATTTGAATTCGAATTTGAAATTTGGACTCAGAATTAAATTGTTTAAAGATTTAGATTGTTGATTTAAAAATAAAGGTTAATTTGATTTAAGCAGTTCAACCTCAAGCAAGGATCATCTCATGCATTTCCAAATAAAAAAAAACTGGAGTTTGTGTTCTCTGTTCAACAGCAAAAAGGTGAGTAAACTTTTTCTTAAAAACAGTTTGATTTGGATTTAACTATAATGCATGTGATGATATTGTTTTGAATGGAAATCCTTCAGCTTGAATCTACTTGAATTGATATATATGTAAGCAAGTCTGTATATATATACATAGAAGTTTGATCTCTATTGTTTCACAGTTCTGTTTTGCTTTCAAAATTCAAACATCTCAATCAAATCCATATTAGCCCTTGATATTTGAATGAAAGTTGTTTATGAAGTCTTCAGGTGATTCTAAAAATGGTTTCTGGATTTTAAATTTAGCAATTAATTTTAAAAATGGAAATAACAATGGAATTCATATTATGATAAAAATCAATAATCTTAATTTCTGATTTGGATTAAATGAATGTATTCGTGATTGAAAATCATGAATTTTAATGTACATTTCATGATTTTTAGATTGTTAGTTTATGGAAATTTTCGAGATGATCGTTTTGGGTATTTTTGGTGATTGCCGATGATCGACGGTGTCTGGCTGGTCAAGGTTTGGGCTGAAGGTGGTCTGAGGCATGGGGGTCTCAGGAAAAATGCTAATGGAATTTTTCATGGCCCGTGGCAATCAGAATTAGGCGAACTAGGGTTTTGTTTGAAGTTTGGTTCGTCGTTTCTGACGAGGAGAATGCGGCGTCGGTGTCTCGATGTAGACGATCGCGATAAGGGCAAATGGGTGCTGGAAGGTGTGGCGAGGCTTCAGTAAAGGGAGTAGGTGATCTCGAGGTCGGAGGCATTGGGAAGGTGAAGATTTCATGCCATGGTGGTTTGCAGTTAGGTCGAGTGTGCCTCATTTTCCATTCATGTGGGTTTCGATCAATCTGAGTTCACGTATGTGTTTGCGTGGTTTCGAGTGGTTGTCGTGGGTCGCCGCGATGACCTTCGGTGGTCGAAAGCACCGATGTACATGCACCACATGCATGTCGTATCTGGTTTGTGAGTTGTTCGGGTGGGTTCTCGTGCGAATGAAGGTTAGGCTCGAAGAGTGATGCTACAGAAGGACTCGAGACAGGCACGGGTTAAGTGGGGTTTCGACTCGAGTTTGTCACGAGTTGTTTGGTTTCAGTGATTTGGTTTGAAAGCATAGGCGAATTTTTGAAAAGGAAATAAAGTTTAAATTTTTAAAGGCAAGTTCTTTTTAAATAAATGGCAATCCAGGTTGTAAGAGTGTTTTATTTTAATATATTTGAGGATTTGAAATGTTTAAGAGAGTTGATTGTTAAATAAAGATAAGTTAAGTTTATTAATTAATGGTTAGAAATTAACTAATCAAGTAACTGAAGATTTGTACTTAATTAATTAAGTAATTAGAGAATTATTAATTGGTAATTAGGAATTAATTAATTTGAAATTAATAATGGTTAATTAAAGCATAATTACTTAGGGAAGTAATTAAAGGACGGTTAATAAGTGTAATTAACGAAAGATCATTAATTGGGGATTATGAAATGATTAATTAATGTGATTAATTTAAGATAATTAATTAGGTTAATTAATTAAGGATAATCATTTGTGGAATTGATTAAGTATAATTACTTAATGCAATTTATAAAGTGTAATTACTTAGTGAAGTAATTAATGGGTAATTACTGGATGTAATTAATTGAAGAATGGAAGTAATTTTGGGCTTAACTACTTTGTGTAATTAGTAAGAAGGATAATTACTTAGAGAAAGTAGTTAAGAATTAATTACTTAATGTAATTAATTAAAGTAGGGATTAATTAAGGAAATTAATCAAAGGGTTAGTTGGTTAATGAGTGTGATTAAATAAAAGGGTAATTAATCAATATAAGTTATTATGAGGTAATTAATGTGAGTAATTAACTAAGGATAAATATAATTAATGTGTATGGGTGGAAGTTAAGTTAAACTGGGAAATTAATTAAAGGTAAATTACTAAATTTAATTAGAGAAGATAATTAAGGGACGATTAATTAATGTTCTGTAATTAATTACTAATAAGTAAGCAGGAATAAAAATGATTAAAGTAATTAATTAGAAATGGTGTGACTAATTAATCTTCCTTATGAATGATTGGTTGATATCTCTGATATGAAATGTTTTGTGATATGATATGTTTGGGTGGACCACGATATTGTGGTTATCTACCAATGATGAATTGCTGTGTAAAAAGAGACATCTTGTATTTAAAGTTGAATAATTTAGGTTAAGATGACGTGAGATTCGAAGAGGCCGGAGTCGGGTATCAGTAAATACCCGGAACCACTTCGGTTTGTAGTTTACAAAATTCTTAGTAAATTGGATACGTAGTATTAAACTGTAACGACCCAGAATTTTGGACATCCCGAGTTGTGAATATTATTTATAATATTCAATAATATTGTATTTTAATATACAATATTCCCAATAATCAATGATTAATAATTATATACAATCTTTCCAAATCAATATAACTGGAGTTTTCAAATCTATATTAAGTTATTAATTTGATTTAAATAGAATTTCCTAAATATATATATATATATATATATATATAGTTTTAAAGATAAAATATGTATATATTGTTTTAGAATTAGATATATGTATTTCGTTTTAAGGATAAATATGTATATTTTATTCTAAAAGTTGAGATATAATAGGAAATTCAAATTTATTGAAAATCAAATATTTTTGCATATAGGATAATAAATTTATATGTAATAAAATTGGATGGAAATTCATAATGAAGTGATAGTGTTATACTTTGATTTGATATATATAAACAATGTTGTTTATATTGAATAAAGTAATTTTAAGTTTCTTAAAAATATATACTTTGAATAAGGAAAATTTGGTATATGTGCTATGATAAGTTAAAAGGAAATTTATAATATTTAATTGGGAAAAATGTTACAGATGGATGTATATAAAAATCACTTAAATAAATAGGAGAAACCATTACACATAAATATCAATGAGACTTAGTTTGTTTTGAAATAATATATTTCCATATTTTAAACTAATTTTTTTTATATGGTTACGTATATACATTGAAACTTAAAATAATTTTTATCACTTTGTAGTTCTTGTTTAAAAGTACAATATATATATATATAAGGTGATTAGTGTAGAAATTGAGATTTAATTTATAGTATAGATTTTAATTTTAACAAAGTTTCTTTTGGTTTAAATTATATGAAAGTGTAAATGTTATTTTATTTCATCTTGTATAAAATAACACACATATACAAATATATTAGCAAAGTAGATTATTTTAATAGTTTATCATTTATATTTAAATGATGTATAAGTAATAAATGAAAGCTTTGAAGATGATTTAAAAATCACTTTGAAATTCTTGCTTTGTAATGAATGATATAAGAAGGGTTTTATAAAGTGTTAGTTTATATCTTAAGTTTAAATGACAAATTTCATGTTTAAAATTATGTGAATATATAGAATGCAAACACTAATTTTGTTTAAATCAAAAATAACTATAAATTTCATACTTTCATACCTTAAAACATTTTATGGTTTATGTATAGATAAGAGTTCAAAGTCATTTACTGTTAAGAGAAACAAGTTAATAAAAACAGTTAACAAAACAATGGGAAGTTAAGTAATAAATTTAATTTAACAAACTACACCTGGCAGTAAATTCTTGGCAAGAAAGTTTAACATAATTATTTTTATTTTCTTTTCAAAGGATATTTTCAGCTGAGACAAAATCTTTTCAGCCACCAAAAAAAAAATCATTCTATCCATCTCCTATTAATTTCAAGCTTGTGTACATTTGAACATTCTAGATCTGGGTGGCTTGTTTTAGAAGCCAAAAACCTGTATCTTAAATACAAAAGCTTTCGTTTGAAATTATAAGCAATAGAAAAGAAGACCAAGAGACAAGAAATAACAGTGCTCTGGAATTCTGTAAAACGAAGCATTCTCTGTTAAACTCCAGCTCAGAAGAATTTAAAAACAAGGTTTCAACTTTTCAAATTAAAAGACTTCAACTTCAATTTGAAAGGCTTCTGGAACCAAGATGTGGAAGGTGAGGAACAATATATTTCAAATTGAAATGATATGCATACTCTGTTAACGGTGTTCATTATGTCCATTTTCACTTCAAAAATTTACATCTCTTTATATAGCTCGAATTTGAAAACGTTGTAAACTAAGAATATGCTTAATTACTAGAATAGTTTAAGTTAAAATTAACTAGTGAATTATTTATGCTGTGTAGATAAGTAATGATGAGATTTACAGTGAAAATTTATTTTTGTGAAAAATTTAATGTTCTTATATTAAGAATCCAAGCATGAAATTCGGTCGCAGTGTAAAATTATGAATTTTAGTAGGAAGTTTGGAATTTATAATGATTTTTATCACGAAAATTTAAAGAGTGAACGGTTTTCGTCCGAAACTAAATTTTCGGCAAATTAGTCGACGTGAGGTGATGCGATCAATTCTAGAAAGAGCTGGTGGTCATTGTGGAGGCATCGACCGTGGTGGAATCTTGGATTTGGTTTGGGATTGGATGGTCGAGTGGTTTCTAGGGTTTAAGGAAGAATGTGGCTATGGTGAAGTCGCGAGATTTTTGAGGGGTAAGGGTACGAACGGAGTTTGTGATTTTAGGCAGTGACGTAGAGTGCTGTAAGGGCTTTCGATTTGTGGAGGAAGCGAGGAAATCAGAGGGAAGGGCGAGGTGCAGCTGGCCATCCAATAGAGGCAGGTGGGTTTTTGGATGTCTGGAGGTTTGGAAAATTATCGTTTTCGAAAGGGAAGATTGTGGAGCATCGGCGTCGTGGCGAACTTGGTCAGGGTGACAAGGGGAATGCGTCGGCAGTGGTGTGATGGCGAGATGGCCGGAAGTGAGGGCATGCACGTGTGTCATCATGCAAATTGAGTTCTAGGCGAGTGAATTGGCCGTTGTGTGGATGCGTAGGCCTGTGTATGGGGTAAGCTTTGGAAGTGCAGGATTGCAAGTTGTTTGTGTTCTTGCTTGATTGATTGTCGATCGAATTCGTGTTGAATCCTGATGTCAAAACTAGAGCAGGTGTTTTGGGGAAGAAGTGGACAGGGGAAGTTTGTTTTGGGTTGGGCTTTGGTCCATTTTACTGTGATTGTTTTAAAATAGGACTAAATTGATTTGTCTTGGGTTTTTGGAGTTTCGGCCCAAAAACTTTAGTTGAAAAATACGCGGGTTGTAAGTTGGTTAAAAGTAAATGTTTCTGAAAGGTTTATAAAATGAAATTATCTTTTCAAGTTTACAACAAATATGTTTGTTTAAAGCAAACCTGATTTTCATAAATATAAAGATTGATTTGGAGTCATATTGACAAAGTAATTCAAATTTGTTTACTATAAGCCTAATTGATATGAGATATCTTAAATAAAGTTATTTTATCAATAAGTAATCGATCTTTTTATAAACAATTTATTTATAAATCCTTGGGTTTTGAATAAGTGAAGATTACTTGTAATAATTAAAGTGAGATAACTAAAGTGAAGTAAATGTTTATGCTTTGGAGATAATTCAAGCTCTTAAGAGATATTATATTTTTAATAATTATTAAATTTCACATATGATAATGTGTTATAAATGAAATGGTTCGTAACAACGGATAATATGCCGTCGTACAACCAGTTGTGAAGTTTAATAAGAAAATTTTATAAGCTTGCATAGATAGGATGTAATTATCAATTGAAAATGAATGTCGTTGTATAATATTATGGCCTATCTGTTAAGACATTCCCAAAATGAATTAGATGGGTTTATTGTAGATTATTTCAACTGATTGACATCTGGACGGCGGAAACCGACACCATTCCGCTAAATAGTATATTCAACTTCTGTAGATAGTATACGTTATATATCTGATATTTTCTATGTATTTGTTACTAGAAATGATGATTTCTTATCTAATATTCATGCATATATTTGTTATGTTCCTGTTAATTATATTTGAGAATAAAATCAATGGAAGCTGATAGATTTGAATATCCGTGTGATTGTGAGTTGTGAATTGATAAGTACCGTTGGAACTGATAAGCCTTATTCTGTCTGGATTGATTTTGAAACTAGTTTTGCTTTAAAATAAATATTATTTTTAGAAATGTTTTAAAGAAATGGATAAATGTTTTGAAAATATAAAAAGTAGATATTTACTATTGTTTTTGAAATCCTTATAAGGGTATTAATTAAACTATTTTCACATATTTAACTCTCTTGTAATGATCCTAAAAAGATTAATTCTGTAACAACTCTAGATTTTGCATATAATTTAAATTTGACTTTATTTATTTTTAAATTATTTTTAAACTTTTTTTATTTCAAACATTTCATTTTAAAAATATAAATGTTGATTATTATGTGTATTATAATTTCAAACTTGTGTAAGTTGAATATTTTCCTGAAATGTTGATTTTGGTCAAAATAGTCAAATTTTGATTTTTAACTTAAAAATTTAAAAGTTTGAATTTTATAAATTTTATATTTTATTATGAAAATGGATTTAATAACATGAATGCCACTTTTCGTTTTGTTGAAAATGGATTTAAATTGTGAAAGTTATATTGTTTTCAATATTGTGTGTACATTGAATTATTTAACAATTTTCTTTATGTTAAATTTTATAAGTTGTATTTTTAATTGTCAAATCATGTTATAATATGTGTTATATGACATGTTAGATATATATTCTATTTTTAAAAACATTTTTTTTAGCGATGTTATAATTTTTCCAAAGTTCACTGTGTTGGTTTCTTTTTTTTTTAGGCTGTTTTCTTATTTTCTGCTATTTTCTTCATCAAAATTATATTTAAATTTAATTTTATATATTTATTTTGTGAATTCATTTTTTATTTTGTGTACTTATCTTTATTTATAAATATTTTTCAAGTATATAAAATTTTTCCAAAGTGCATTGAATTTATTTCTAATTTTAAAGTCTACTTCGCAATTTTAAGCCATTTTCTTAATTTAAATTCTATTTAATTAAAATTTAATTATTTATTTTATTTTATAAATGATAAATAAATTATTTTATTTCAAAAATTTTCTTTAGAATATTTTTAAAATGAAGTAGATATTTTTCCAAAGCCATCGATGTTTTAATTGTAATTTTTGAACCCTGTTTTCAATTTTTTAGCAATTTCCTTAATTTTTTTTATATTTTCTTTAAATTTAATTATATATTTTTATTTTATTTCACTTTTTTTCGGTTTTTATATGTAATTTCTGAATTTTATTTTGTTTTATTGATTTAAAAGAAAAGGAAGTATGGAAGGTTTTAAAAGCTACGAAACGTAAATCGTTTCACCGTTTCTTTTACCGTTTCTTTTTCAATCAATACATCGGTTATTTTGGCCATTCCTTATATTATCTTCAGCTGACTTATTTTTCTTCATTTTCATGTATTTTCAAAGCTTCTCAACCCTAAAAAAAATCATCGCCTCCATCTTGCAAAAAATTGGTAAAATTTTCTTCTCTTCTCTTGTTTTCTAGTTTTTCTATGTGATTTTGCAACTTGTTCTCAACTTCATGGCTCCACTTCTCCTCAACCAGATCTAGGCCAACCTCCAACACTTTATTCTCTGATCATCATCCACCCTAGATCACGACCATGGCAGGCCAAGCAACCTCAGGGCAAACACCACCACCAAAATCCACAAATCCATCACCTATGCACTCAAACTGACCTAGTTTTGGTACCATCACCTTCATCCACCTTTTGCCGCCACTTCCACCACCACCATCTCTGACCTGACCTCCACCCTCTGCCACATCACCCATCACTACCTGGACCCACTAGCCATGGCCCTAGAGCCTATGGCCGAACCCATTTATAGCATAGAAGTGATGAATTTTGCCTTGTAGTTGTTGTTTTGTTGCACCAATGTTCATCCACCTTTGCACCATTACTTCCAAGCTATGGCTGACCCTTATGAGCCCAAGACCTGATCTTAACCCACTCCTTAGACATGTATTTTCAGATCTATAGCTAAAGCATAGGCGGTAGAAAGCAAGTGCAAAAACTTTGGCTTTGTTTTATGCATTTAATTCTAACATTGTTCTATTGAATTTGGGTTTGAAAACTTATGTTATTTGTTTGTTTTGTTTGAATGTTTGCAAGGCTATTAGCCTTGTTTCTCCCACACTCATATCATCATTATGGCTGAGAAAACGAACCCCTTAGTCGAGCTTTTGAATGGTTGTAGCAAGGTTAAGTTATCTTGTCTTTGTTGCCTTTCAATTTCCAATTATTTCTATATTGTTTTGGTTGAATATTCATAAGTTATATTGTCTTGTTTTGGGGTTGTTTACAAGATGATATCTTGGCTATTTATCTCCATTCAAATCAAAGGTCGTGCCTTCTGGATCCGTTGTGTCGTTCTAATTGATATCTCCGGCAAAAAAAAAGTGAGTATTTCTCACCAGACATTATGTACTTATATAAGTAGTAAATTGACACCCTGTGAATCTGTAGAACTATATGATCATGTTATAACTGCTTATATTATTATCATATGATGTTCACACCTGTTATTACACCTATTATATTATATGTTACTGTTATTTCATGTTATTCTGTTTATTTTATCTGTTCATCACACTGCTAGTTTCCTTTAGATTAGAATCACTATGGGTTGAAATGATACATACCCGAACGGACTTTAGAATAGGGAAAAATTGTTATGGGCTGAAATGAGAGGCTTGAACGGTTTTTATTTAATTTATTTTAACTTGGGATTGCGGGTTTGAAATGATAAAACCCGGATTTTCTTTGTAAATTACAGGTTGAAATGATATATTACCCGTATCACTTTACCTAGCGTAGAAAATTATATACAGGCCCATAGTTAAAATATGTTTTTCTAAAAAATTTAAAATATTTTAGAAATTTAATTATGATTTGAAATGTGGTTTCGAAAAGATATGATATTTTGATATATTAAAATGATTTGAAATGTGGTTTCCAAAAGATATGATATTCTGATATATTAAAATGATTTGAAATGTGGTACTGAAAGATATGATATTTTGATATATTAAAATGATTTGAAACGAAGTTTGAAAGATATGATATTTTGATATTAAATGGTTTGAAAAATGAAGCTTTGAAAGGTTATGATATTTTGATGTATTATAATGATTTGAAAGGAAGTTTTTAAAGGATGTGATAATTTAAAATATTGAAATGGTTAGAAATGACTTGTTATTTATTTTGATAAATATTTGAATTGAAAGATATGGTATGACGATATATTGAAATGGTTTGGAAATGATTTAATCTTTATTTTGATAAAGATTTGGGTTGAAATGACATTTTATCTTTGAAGTATAAAATATTGTTTTAAAGTTATAACTATGGGTTATAATAACGTTTGGTTGTTAAAGAAACCGGGATCGGATATTGTCTTATAGCCGGCCAATACCGAAAACCACTTTAACAACTGTGTACGCGGTGGAGATTCCAGAATGAAGTAGGATGGTGGCGACGTTCTCGAGGTATATTACGTGGACCCAACTCCCGTGAGTTGGCTCAATGACTAAAACAGGAGCTCTACCGGGCTACACAAAGGGTCGCGCCCTTTCATCGAGCATGCTCCATCGGAAACCATTCTATTACTTTTGTGATTCGATATGTGGCGCCACTTTGATTCGGGGGTATTGTTCGAGGTGGGCGGAAGCTGCTGGCTTGTCGTCACCACCGGTCCGGGAGTGCAAACGGTGTATCCATCCTGGCATTGCCTCGCGTGCCGTGTCATCTCCTTATAGCGAGCCCACTACGATTTTGGTTTTAAAGATCCAACCACGTTAAGGTTCACCATCCCCTTAACGCTATTTTTAATATGATTATACTTTACTGATTAGACACTACTGAATATATAGCGTATATTACTACATAGTAAATAGTTTAACGGATCCTTAAAGGATGGGCGATCCCAAGCATCTTCTAAGTTACTTGTAACTTTGCTACAGTTCACTTGAGTTGGTTTACATTGTATAAGTATGTATGTCCTGACTCGAGTGTTTGTATTTTTATTTATGCTCGGGTCAGCCTGAGTTATTCACAGATTTGGATTTCCACTTTCTAGAGATTGGAATCGCTGGAGATTATATACTTGTCAAGTTTCATCTTTTCATTTCGGTTGTTCTATTCAGCTTGTACTTGGTTATCATATTTAAACTTCTGTTGTACTTTATTTCTTCTGTTGTATTTTATTTAACTCTGATATTTTTATATAGTAGCTTCATGAACAACTATTTCCTTTACTTCCGCTGCATTATTATTACTCTGTGTCTGTGATCTGTGATTTTTATTTACTGCATATTCTGAGATTTGCTAAATTTTTATTTACAACGCGGTATTTTGAGCAATTCAATTCCGGCATGAGTGTCTACCTATATACTTATAATGGATGCAAATGGTTGAAAATATCGGGCGTTACAAATTCCTTTATATTTAAGTACATTTTCTTCCATATAAATCTATTTAATATAAATATTGTTTGAATAATATTTTATAATAACTCTCACAAAGAGTATTTGTTTATTTAAAACTTGAAACTTATACTTGCAAATTTATATATATGATTTAGAAAGAAATGCTTTGGATATACTTATATTATTTTTCGAATAAGCTTTTTGAAATCTGTTTGTATTTTAAAGGTAAACAAGGCTTAAATGTTGTAACGGGAAATAGCTTGGTAAATTGATTGTTTGATTGTACTGTTTAATATAAATTACGAATAAAGTGAATTGGAGAGTGAACGAGCTAGCAGAATGTGAGAAATAGACAAAGAAAAGCAAAAATATTTAGTGGCGTTTATCAAACGCTATGGAAAAAATATAATGGCAGAAAAAAATCGCTGCCAAAGTATATGGTGGCAGAAAAAAACGCAACGAAAAAAAATATTGTTGCGGCGAAATATATATTGTGGCATATAATAAACGCAGCTATAAGGTTTGGGTTTAAGTTGTAACCCAAACATCACTTTTGGTGGTGTTTTAACATGCTACAAAAAAATATTTACGGTGACATTTTTTTACTGCCGCAATAAGGCACATTATAATGGCGTTTACAAAAACGTAACCAAAAATATTAGTTTTTTAGTTGCATGTCGTATGGCGGCGTTCTCTAAAATACCACCATAAGTTATGGTTGCGTTTTTTGTGCGCCGCCAAAAGTACTTTTTGGTGTGGTGTACATAGCGTATACATAAATACAAGTATGCTTATGTTAGAAGGGTCTATAAACATGCACGATAATGTGATGTTGCATTTTGAGAAAATAAAATGAATATAGAGAAAAACCGTATATGCTATCGGAATAAGATATAATTTATGTAACAGTATAAAGCATCTTAGTAATCTAATTAGCAAACTTTGAGTTTCGAGGTGTATGACAATAGATCACTTACTCTACCACATATAAAATGAATATCATCAAAGATATTATACACGACCTCTCAAAAGAGCTTTAATCCATTATGTCGTATGTTATGAAAGACTTCTATATTCATAATAGTTAACCTAATCTTTTGTCATTAGAAAATGAATGCATATTAATCATTATTCAAATTAGCAAGTATCAATTCAACATGATAAGACAATGCTAATCTTTTTTTAATTTAACACAATGCAATGGTCGATTACGCTTTGGAAAAGGAATACATCCTTGTTATAATTTTGAATTTTATTGTTATTTTCATTAAATTACGTTGGAGATAAGAGATTTGTTTACATGCAGTAGTTTACCCTGGATTTTCGTATTTTTAAGCATTTTTCCCATGTTCATTTAACTATACCATTAAACAAACACTAATAACTTAACAGAAAAAAGAATAATGTGTTTGTATGATTTTTTTTCCTTTTAAAGTACATAATTACATAGTTAATAAAAAAAGAAGAATAGTTCTGATATTAAACACATGCCAACATTCTTGTAACATTGGTTAATGGTGAAACCAATAATATGACAACGGCCTAAATCGAAATGGTAATTATTGGTTTTTTTAAACTAAAACATTTTAGTACTTTAATCCATTACCCTAATTTTAAGAAGATAAGTAATAATGGAACATCAATATTCATTGGGAAATAAACATAACAATTGAATGAATCATGTTGGATAACTACAATAAAACTTTAGTCCCACATTGTCTACTATTTTTTTATTCTTCTTTTTATATATCCTTATTTGTACCACTTATTAATTAGACGTGGTTAATTTGGATTATCGCATAAAATCACACATGCATGTGGACGAATTAGCGCACATGGCGCATCTAACACTTGGATGGAATGAGCTTGATTCTTCATTACTCTTTCATCTCTTACTTTTCAGATATTAGAACTAAAAAATAGATCTTTTATCTTCTTATCAGTTCCAGTTATGACTAATAGAATTTATGAATATAGTAAATGAATTGTTTCTTCATTATCTTGACAGTTCAAATTTCTCACCTTTTAAGTTCCAAGCTGCAATTTTCACATTCACATCTATTTACTGTTGCCCTTTGATGGATAAAGAACATAAAAAGAATTCAATCTATCTTATCAAAAAATTCTTCTAAAACTTCTGAGCAATTTCCTTTCTACGCTCCTTCATTCTTTACCTCGAGTACATAAAGTTTGAAGTTCATTATATAAATCTTTAGGAGCGAACATAACCAATGATTGACCTTTAGTCATGTCGGAATTCACTTTTACGGTTGTGGTCTGTCCATGGAAAAACCTCTCTTTCTTACTCTTTACTGACTATTGTTCCTTAGAATTTGAAAGTGAATTTTCATTGTAAAGTAAAGAGTAATGGTCATTCCAATCAATCACATTCTTCCTGATCTTTCCAGATTTGAAGCATTGGATGGAACTAACTATAAACAGTGGTTTAGAACTACTCATTTTGTTCGAGTAGTTGGATGTCGATTATGTCTTGTATATTGAACCTCCTATCAAGGTTTCAAAAGCAGCTAATCTAGGTATAATAGAATATGCACAACAAAGCATCATACCGAAGGAGAATGTGTTGGATTTTATGGTACAATATTCCCAAATCAAAGTAGATTTCCAAGATACCGTGAGTTAAGGTGCAACTGCGACTCAAATATATTGCCCCATTTATAGATTTTATAGATTTTGAGAGCATTGTGATTTGTGATACAAAATCACATTTAAAAGAAAAAGGTAAAAAAATACTTGGTCTTGCTCAAAATACTATTGCATACATGGATATGCATGTCATAATAAAGAGAAAATTTTGCTCTTTTAAATTAGATGCAACAATTTATTTGTTGCCATATAGATAAGGATTTAAGCACCAGGTAATTTCTTATTATAAATAGGCATGCATAGAGTTCATTAGAAGTGTGTGGAAAAAAGTTTTTTGTTTTGAGATTGAGATTTCTTCTTAATTTTAAGGATTTTTTATAATCTTCTTGGTGGAATTAATAAAGACAGATTGGATAAATATCTTTGTTTATTATTTATTCCTCACATCTTATCTCTTTTAAAATCCAATTAGGGTAGGATCCTTAAAAATCCTAATAGAATGATGATGAAGTCAAAACGAAATTTGCAAAGGGTAATAAATAGTCAAAGGACACATGTTCATATACATGTCAAACAATGTGTGATCTGATTGTTAATTAAAAAATAACAAAGATCATTTGCTAAATGATGGAAAATAACTATGGAGTAGATAATGTTGAAAAATGTACGTAGTTGAAAAATAGTTGCAATTTCAGATGGTTGATAAGAAGTCAGTTATAGAGCAGATTCATGAAAAAAACATGATATCTAACATACTCAATGAAGGAATGAAGATGTCTGCCTGCATGCTAATGTATTACTAGAAAAGTTCTCACCACCTTGGAGCAATTACAGAAATGATTTCAAGCACAAAAGGAATTATCTTTCTCTTCAAGAACTAATTAGTTATATGCAAACTGAGAAAACAAATCGTTTGAAGGATAAATTCAATGCTATGACTATTGGCCTTGATATTGCTAATCTTGTGGAAATTGAAAATCAATCTAATGTGAATAGATTCAGGAACAAAAGGGTAAAGACTCAGAAATATGCTAAACAGAAAATTCAAAATGTTATGAACAAAAATTGTAAAAATCGGTAGAAAAGGACCATCTATTATGCATATGGAAAACTAGGTCATAAGACGCATCGGTTCTTCGATCAAAAAGGACAACACAATTAAAAGCAAGCTACAAATGTCAAAATACATGGTAATCTTACTGAGAATGAATATATAGCTGTAGTCATATTGAGGCTAAATTTATGGTAAACAAGACCGATTGGATGTTGGACGTGGGGGCTTCTAGACATCTTTGTTCCAATCAAAAGATTTTTCATCATTTTATGATGTAAGAGACGGTAAGCGCGTTTTAATGAGAAACTCTAATTGCTGGAGTACTTGACAAAGGAAAAGTTTTTCTTGAACTTAAATATGGAAAACCTTTGGCTATGAATGATGTATTATGTCCCATCCCTTCGTATGAATTTAGTGTCCAGTAGGTTACTGAAGAAGGATGGGATGAAGCTTGTTTTTTATATGATAAAGTTGTAATAACCAAGAATGGAGTATTTATGGAAAAGTGATACCAAGTTGATGGTCCGTTCGTATTAAACTCTATTGTTTTTAGTAATGAAAATGATTTTGCTTCTGCTTACATGACTGAATCCTTTGACTTATGGCACAACTGATTGAGACATTTTAATGCAGCCTCAATTAATAGACTTAGAAAATTGAGTATGTTAAATATAGAATATGACAATTTATCTTTCAAATGCCATATATGTGTTGATGACAAACAAGCAAAAAAAAACCTTTCAAATTGATCACTAATATAAGTACTGAATTGCTAGAGTTAATACACTCCAACTTGGTAGATTTTAAGAATATAATCAGTAGGGGATGTAAAGCTATTGTGTAACCTTCATTCATGACTCTTCTAGATATAATGAATCTATCTTTTGGGATTTAAAGATGAGAATGTAGAAATATTCTTATTGGAGTTGAAAACCAATTAGACAAAAAATCAAAAGGCTTAGGCCGAGATGGAGAGTATTATACTGATTTTCTAAAAAAAACTTGTGAAAAAAATTGAATTATTCATGAAACAAATACTCCTTTTAGTCCCCTACAAAATGTAGTGGCTAAATAGAAAAATAGGACTTCGAATGATATGATGAATGCAATGCTTTTAAGTTCTATTATCACAGACAGACAAAATGCGAAGGGAAGCTGTATTATCTACATATATAATATAATGCCTCATAAAAATTTGGATAAACGCTTTTACGGATTGTGGGGAGGTTTTCCTCTAAACCTAAATTATTTTGAAAGTGTGGAGGTGCCTAGTTAAGCCGGATTTAAATGACTTTAGGACCTACAACATCTGCTTGTGTATTCATTGACTATGCTTCTAATAATGTTGCATATACATTCATGTCATTAAATAATCGAAATATTTGTAAGGCTAGAGAAGTTGTATTCTTTGGAAATGTCTTTTCTTAAAGAACCTTAATAACAAGAGCTCTTTTGGCTCTTTTATTATCACCGATGTGTCATTATCTTTGCCTACTTTACCACTCGTTGACAACGAATCTAATAATGAACTTAGATGTAAAAGGCAACATACAAAAACTTAAATTTAGACCGATCTTCATTACTACCTTTTTGATAGAAATACCGATTTTGAAAAGATCGATGAGACAATTAACTCTGTACTTCTTGTTGAGGAAGACCCTAAAATATACGAATATGCAATTAACTCTAGGGATTGTAATTCTTGGAAATAGGCCTTCAAAGTGAAATTGAATTTATAGTAACCACACCTGGGACTTAGTTGACCTCCCAAGGTAAACCAATTAGGACTAAGTGAATGTTTAGAAAGAAATTGAAAACTGATGGTTCTATAGATAAATTCTAGCCAAGAGTAATAGTCGTTAGTTTCACTCAAAAGAAAGACATTGATTATTTTGACGCTTACTCCTCTATCATCAAATTAGGTACCGGTATAACTTTTGTGCCTTGGCTGATATTTAATATCTCGTAGCACACCAAATGGATGTAAAAATTACTTTTCTTAATGGTGACTTAGAATAAATTATATCAGATCAAAAGAATAAGGTTTGCAAATTAAGAAGGTCTCTTTATGACCTAAAACAGGCTCCTAAACATTGATATGAAACTTTTGATAAGAACCTAGTAAATACTGGTTATATAAATTCCCTTGATTTCTGGGTATATTCAAAGTTGTTTGGTCCTCGTTGTATGATTATTTGCCTTTATATTGATGACATGATGATATTTGATGTAAATATAGTTATAGTAAATGATGCACAAAAATTCTTGTCCTCCCAGATGAAAGATGTAGGAGAGGCTGATGTGATAATAGCAATTAAAATGAGAAAGCCGCAATTGGTTTCTCACTAAATCAGTCTCACTACATAAAGAAAAAATTAAAAAGGTTTAGTTATTTTAATGCAACTCATGTTTGATTTCCGTATGATCCTAGGGTGCATCTTAGAACAAACAAAGTACCAAGTGTGTCACAAGATGAATAGCCAAAGTTATTGAAAGTGTAGTGTTACTTGTGAATTATACCAAATCCTACTAGCTTACACTGTGAGTCTTTTGAGTAGGTACGCTTACAACCTTAACAATGAACATTAGAATGCTCTTCATCATTTTTTGGGGTACCTTAAGGGTCAATTGATTGGTGCTTGCATTTTAACAAAAATTTCTTGTTGTCTTGGAGGGATTTTTTGATGCAAACTATTGGAATGATGAAGTTAGCTACACTAGTGACCTCCTCTGCATCGTCGCTCAGTGTTGACTACCTACTCCATTTACATCTGTTCCAAACTAAATAAGATCATAATATTGATACTTATCATCTTTGAAACTACTAAAATATCTTTACTTGGTTTTGAAATTATATAACCACCCTCATGGCTTGTTTTTAAATAGTTCAAAACTTAAGATCATATGCATTTTTTGTTGATAAAATCAACACATATAACTTCATTTTTAGTTAATAAAAGTTGACATTGAGGTTTAGATGAAGACTGGGATTGATATTGAAATGAAAGTTGAGACTAGATAGAGGTTTCTTCATTTTCTTCTAAATACATAACTTGAGCAGAAATGGAGGAAATAGGGTTCAATTTTGGACTTTGAAAATACAGCAAGGTAATCTATTAAATAATAGCAAAACAAAAGAATTTTAGGAATTTTCTCCACTATTCTTGATCCTTTCTACATATTTTATTATCGAATTTTTATAATATATTACTTTATAATTGTTCTACTAAATTTATTACACCATTTTACCTTCAAATACCTACTTTTCAAAAAAAAAACCCAATTATCTATAAGTCATTTTTCAATTCTCTTCTAATATTTTACATTCAAACCCATAAATTTAAATCAACTACATAATTCAAAATTTATACCGTTTGATAAACTCAATTAATTATGTTTGATCTATTAAATAAATCCCAAAAAGATGACAATTTCAATACGTACACCATAGTCGGATCAATAAATTTGTAAAATTAATTTTTCATTTGGAGACAAATATAAACCATATAACATAATTATATACATTAACAATAATAATAAATCTATTTCATAATTCATTTAACTCGATGAAGTTATTATGAAATGCATTGAAAAATTCTATTTTCAAATTCAGATGTCTCTAATTTAAAATTTCTATAATTACTTAACAACTTTTTCTCAATATTCTCCTAATATTTTATATTAAATACAATATATTTAACTAATTATGTAATCATACATTAAAACTATTTAAATAAATTCAATTAATTAATATTTATTTGTTCATTAAAAAATTCAAAAATAAAAAAATTTAAATATGTATATAGTACTCGTATATATGATCAAAAATGATAAAATATCTTTTTATTAAAATTTAAAGATGTATAAATTACATAATATAAAATGTATGAACTAATAATAACAATAATTTATTTATCCCAGGAACATTATCATATCATCCATTGCTTATTTTTTTCCTTTTTTAGCAACCTCTAAAGGATAATTACATTTTACAACGTTGCAATGTTAAACGCATGGATTGCACCAACAAAAAATTAAGTTATGAAAAATTCTTATTTTCAACATGATATCAAACCTTATCCAACCCATAACTCAATTAAGCGTTACAGAATATTATTTTGTAATTATCAAAGTTGTAAATACGACACTCTTATAATATAGAATCCATGGTTAGGTTTAATTACTGAAACTTCAAATAATGGATAAAGGTCCAAATGTACAAAAGTTAACCATAAGTTATTCTTCTCATCAACAATTATGTACAAAGCTCTTCTTATTTTACTCCTACATTTTTACATTCAACACATAAATTATTTAAATAAATTTAATTTGTAATATCATTAAATTCATTTATAAATCCTTAAAAACAAATGAATATATATTAAACATTTATATTAACAGAAGTAGCAAAGTAACTTTTTCATCCGTATAAAAAAATATGCATATCACATTACATCAACTATTTAACAATTTATATGTATATATATGCATGTATGTATAGGGCATTACATTCCATATAGATATATTTTTTCAATTATTGAATCTTCCACCGTACATCTGAGCGTCGCATGTCATTTAAATTCTTAATTTATCCATCTCGTTAAATTTATCATATATATTGCATAATAATTTTGTTTTAGCAATAATTAAAATATAAATAATATTTTTTACAACATTACCATGTGCAACGCACGGGTTACGCACTAGTTGTAAGTAAGGAAGAATCAGAAAACATAATGTGCTATTTGCTCATTTTGAATAAGTTTTAGAAATGGCGGTTCCATCCCTAACAATCATTTTCCATTTAGAAATTCTTATTTTTCATTAACCTTAGTCCCTTTGAAAATTCCATTAGTAAATGCTAAATGAAAAATATTTAATGATACCTAAGTTGATTCAGAAATTGATAACCTGCTTTTGGAATAATTCTAATTTATTATAATATTAGTTAGATTCTTAAAACCAAATTGGCTTTCATTATTGTGCTATATTAACATGAATATCCAAAGATATGTTATACATATAACCTGTTTATAGTTTCCTATATTAAATTGATATTTCCCAAAAAATTGCTTATATTTTCTTAAATATTATTTAATGTCTGTTGGTTAATTCAAATAGTTTTAAATTAACTGATGATTATTAGTTGGAGCCTCCTTTAATTTTTAAGTTAGTTAGAATTTTAATTTATAACTAAATGTTAAGTTGTTTTCTTTGACATGTTATGTTTACTTCAGTGAACTTTTGTAAAACATCCTTTTAAGTTCAAAATACACATCGACCACTCCTTAAAAACAAGTTTTACGAAACACCCTTATTTTTATTTTCTACAAAAAAGAGAAAATATTTGCAATTTAAATTGAAAATATTTGTAATTTAGAGTGCAAATATTTGTATTAAAGTTCGTAAATATTTACAGAAAATACGTATAGTTAAAGACTGACATTAATTGCAAAGATAAATGAAATATTTGCAATATTTCAAAACTTAGCAAAATTGATTTAGTCATGGAAACTTATCATTAAGTTCTAATTTATTTTTTGAAGAGAAATGAAAATATATTTTTTACCAAAAGTAAAAATAGTGGTGTAATTAAAAACATGTTTCAAATGGGGATCCTTTGTGTATAAAACTTGAAAATAAGGAGTGGAACCAAATTCATGCTTGCTTAAATATTTAAAGACAAATTGTACATGATATCCAAAATATTAATTAGCTTAAAAGAATATTTATATTTCCTAAAATATTAGCTTCCTTAAATTTATCGGTAAATTTAAATCAAATAACCTTATTAAAAAATATTGCCTCACCCCATTAAATTGTTTAAACTAATCAGAATGTTTGTTTATTTTCAATATATTAATTAGCTTTTGTTAATCGTGTTTTGCTCACTTAAATAGTTTAAGAAAAATATTGTAACATTTTCCATGATACAATATTTACAACTGAAGAAGATTTGGAGGATATTATTGATTTCAATGATATAATATTTCCAATATTGTAGAAGGTTTGAAAGATATTTGAGATAATTACTCAAATATATATTGCCTCTTTTATTGAAATGAAGAGAGTAATATATCACATACATGAGAAGAAGAATTATTTTAGGGAATTGAGGTAATCAATTAATTCCCTAATTAGCTAATTAAAGAAGGATTCTTATAAATTATGAGAAATTGAAAAATTAAATGGATAAACATTTTATGTATGAACATGAGACTTAATGAGGTATTGATTTACGTCCATAAATCAATTACTTCAATCTCAAGTAATAATCTCTATATAAAGGCAGAGATAATCATGAGTAGAATTATCTTTTTCAGTTGCATTTCTTATTCTTCTTCTCCACTATCAATCTTATAAAATTTTCTCCTATTGGAAAGTAATAAAATCTTATGTCCCCAAGTGGACACACTACCTCACCGCAGTGGAACCACTATATTCCGTGTGTTGTTTTCTTTTTACTAGATCTATGATTGCTTTAACTAGTGACTTTTAGTTTTTTATTTTACCTCACCATCAATCCAGAACTATATTTTTCCACAAGGTTGGCTTTTTGTTTCTAAGGCGATCTTTAGGGATTTTTTCACAATAATTGTATATGTAAACTATTTGTGATTTTCTTAGTATTAAATGTCTTTAAAAAGCAATTATTATTTCCTTAAATATTAATTAGTTTTATTTAATTATCAATAATAAATTAACACAAAATATTATTTGGACTAATTAGTATTTCAAAATACCAAAGCTTAATTTACTCATATCAATATCGACTATATTAATTATAACATTGCTAACTACATAAAAATAGGAATAGCTATTATGCTAAAATATCTTTCAAAAATCGTTTGATATATACCTAGTTAAAGCAGTGTGACAAACAAAAGAGTTAAATGGATTTAAGCAATAACACTCTTTCTTCCAAATATAGTAGGAATAATTATAGGTTGGTCCCTTAAGTGGTTTTCTAGAAATTATATTGTTTATTAACTTACGGTTTCATCATTTATTTAATTATAGGTTTCTATGTATTTTTAATTGGTGCCATAGAAAAAGAGAAGATATATCACAAAGACCTTAGAGAATGTTTTCTTAATGAGAAAACAAAAGAATTTTAGACAAAAATTGATGAAGCAAAATCTAAAAGGGTGTGTAGAAATTTGGAGGAATAGTTTGATTTTGTTGATAAACATCCAGTGGTAGCGCATACAATGTGATCAGGATCCAGGTAGCACAACTAGCTACAAAGTATGTTGAAAAGAACTATACTATCTATAGTATTGTTAACAATGAAATAATTTCAAATACTTGTTTTGATCTTCTTTAACTTAAATTATATTTTCAACAGAAAAACACATAAAAGAGTTTTCTTTAAAAATAACCTAGGAGAAAGTAATCAAGTTGTTAAAGTTGGTCTTAGTCGTGGCCTTACTCAAAGGTCAATCTTGTGGTGGAAATATCCGAAGTACGTATTTTATCGTGTTTTTATAGTTTGATATTCGAATATAGCCTATTATGCACTTCTTATTACCAGTGTTGATCCTTATTTCACACAAAATGAATAATATGTAAACAAACATAATATATGTTGGACATATTTAAAATAAAAATGGATGGCAATTTAGGCATTATCGAATAAAGGTATGCTAAGAAATTGGTGTGTGAAAAGAATCACCCTTCTGATTTTAGGCAATTTATCGAATAATGGTATTAATTATGATGCCCTATTTAGGCTCATGTTTTATTTTAGTTAATGGATGGCATGAATACGTGATCATCATCGCACTAATGATATTATTATTGTCTACCTTTATCATACAACTTTCTCAAATTGATCCTACTAGTGATATTTCATGATCTTTTAAATATCTCTTGGAAGTTCCACTCAATCCCTGTGCTTTACGTGATTTATGTTAATAAAAATTTGTTTTTATAAGTACGTTGTGTCACATTAAGTATGCCGTAATTATGATTTTCATGTAAATATAACTCTTTTTTTGTCATACTATGTATCCTAATGTTAAATTCAGATAACTAATATAAAATTTAAAAATATTAGTGGATTACTAGTTAAAAAACAAAGTACACAATTAGCAATAAAATTAAGTAATAATTATGTATTTAATGGGGGTCAAGTAAAAATTGATATCTAACCATGCAATTATATCATATACATTTCTTACCTACTACGTATTATCTTTGTATTAATTTCCCTTTTTTATTTTAAACATGTCTGGTGTATATTATGTTTGTTTGCATGTTATCCATTTTGTGTGAAAAAGTGATCAACACTAGTAATATGAAAATGCTAATAGGCTATATTCGAATATCACGTTATAAAAAGAAGATAAAATACATACTACGAAGATTTCCACCACAAGATTGACCTTTAAGTGAGGCCTTGGCTAAGACCAACTTCAAGAAATTGATTACTTTCTCTTTGGTTATGTTTAAAGAAAACTCTTTTATTTTTTTCTATTGAAAAAAGCAAATTTAAGTTAATAAGATCATAACATGTATTTGAAATTATTTCATTGTTAATTATACTATAGATATTGTAGTTCTTTTTCGACATACATTATAGCCAGTTGTGCAACCCTGGATCTTGATCCCATTGCATGTACTACCACTAGATATTTGTCAACAGAATCAAACTCTTCCTTTAAACTTATACACTCCCTTTTAGATTTTGCTGTATCCATTTTTGTCTGAAATTCTTTTTTTTCCTCATTAAAAAAAAAAATTTCTCTAAGACCTTTGCGGTATACCTTCCATTTTTTCTACGGCACCAATTAAAAATAAATAGGTAACCTATAATCAAATAAATGATGAAACCATACGTTAAAAAATAATATAATTCTACAAAACCACTTAAGGGAACCTATAATTATTCCTGCTATGTGGAAGAAAGAGGGATATTGCTTAATTCTATTAAACTCTTTTTTGTCACATTTCTGTATTTTTTTCATTTTTTTGTATTTTTACATATTTGGACTATTACATTCATTATACCAATACAATTTCACATTATGATTTCTATTTATGGTAAGGTAACCTCCAGTACAGTAAGGATGTTAGAAAGTATGTTGTGTTTCACTTCCTTTGTTGTAACTCACGTTGGAAAGGGAATACGATAGCTTTTCCTATGTTTTAAGAGGGAGAAGCTTTATGGTCGTTTGAAAACTATTCAATACTATGTTGCTTTAACTAGATATACTGCAAACGATTTTCAAAAGATATTTTAACATAATAGTTAATCCCTATTTTTATGTAATTAGCAATGTTATAATTAGTATATGCGGATTGTATTGATATGATTAAATCAAGTTTTAGTATTTTGGAATGCTAATTAATCCAAATAATATTTTGCATTATTTAATTAAATAAAAAACTAATTAGTATTGACGAAAGTATTAATCGCTTTTTAAAGACACTTAAAGATAAGAAAATTACAAATAGTTTACACATATAATTGTTGAGGGAAAATCCCTCAAGATCGCCTAAGGAACAAAGCAAACAATAGATAGTCACTAGCTAAAAGGTATCACGAATCAGGCAATAAAGAAGAAAACACATGGAATTTATAGTGGTTCCGCTACCGTGAGGTAGTGTACATCCACTTAGGGAGGAAATTTTATTATTTTCGAAAAGCGGAAAATTTTACAAGATTGATAATGGAGAAGAAGAATAAGATTGATAATTGAAAGAGATAATTCTACTCAAGATAATCTCTACCTTTGTATAAAGATTATTACTTTGGCTTAAAGTAATTGATTTATGGTCATAAATCAATGCCTCATTTATTCTCTTATTCATCCAGGAAAGATTTATCTATTTGATTTTCCAATTTCCCCCAATTTAAATGTGCCTCATAAGATTTCTTCTTTAATAAACTAATTAGGGAATTAATTGATTACCTCAATCTTCCAAAATAATTCTTATTCTCACATAGGTAATTTATTACTCTCTTTAATGTTATAAAAGAGGCAATATATATTTGAGTAATTATCTCAAATATCTTTCAAAACTTCTGCAGTCAGAAATATTGTATCATCGAAATCAACAATATCTTTCAAATCTTCTGTCATTAAAAATATTATTTCACCAAATCTTTTAATTATTTGTCTTGAACTATTCAAGTGAATAAATCATGATTAACAAAAGCTAATTGATAAATTGAAACAAACAAACATTGTGATGAGTTTCAAAATTTAATGAGGTGTGGCAATATTTTTAATAAGATTATTTGATTTAAATTTACTATTAAATTTAAGGAAGCTAATATTTTAGGAAATATAAATATTCTTTTAAGCTAATTAAAATTTAGGATATCATGTATAATTTGTCTTTAAATATTTAAGCAAGCATGATTTTGGTTTTACTCCTTATTTTCAAGTTTTATGCATAAAAGATCGCCATTTGAAACATGTTTTTAATTACATCACTATTTTTTACTTTTGGTCAAAAAATATTTTCATATCTTTTTAAAAAATTAATTAGAGCTTAATGATAGGTTTCTATGACCAATTCAATTTTTCTAATTTTTGAAAAATAGAAAATATTTCGTTTATTTTTGCAATTAATTGCAATTTTTTCCTATATGCATTTGTACTTTTTATTGTAAATATATGCAAATTTTAATACAAATATTTGCACTCTAAATTACAAATATTTCCAATTTAAATTGAAAATATTTTCTCTTTTTGGCATAAAGTAAAAATAACGATGTTTCTTAAAACTTGTTTTCAAGGAGTGGCCGATGTGTATTTTGAACCTAAAAGGATGTTTTATATAAATTCACCGAAGTAAACATAACACGTTCAGCTACTCTATTTTGTGGGGGGATAAAAGGAGCATTGGTTTCATGAATAATTCAATTTTTCTCAAATAAACTTTTTAGAAAATCAGTGCAATATTCTCCATCTCGGACGAAGCCCTATGATTTTTCGTCTAATTTGTTTTCAACTTTAGTAAGAACATTTCTACATTCTCGTCTTTAGATCCAAAAAGATTATTACATGTAGAAAAGTCATCAATGAAGATTACATAATAGTGTTTACCTCCTCCACTGATTATATTCTAAAAATCTGCCAAGTCCGAGTACATTAATTCTAGCAATTCAGTACTTCTATTAGTGATCGATTTGAAAGGTTTTTTTTTGCATGTTTAGCATCAACACATATTTGTCATTTGAAAGATAAAGTGTCATATTTTATACGTAGCATATTCAATTTTTTATGTCTATTGATTGAAGCTTCATTAACATGTCTCAATCTGTTACGTCATAAGTCAAAGGATTCAGTCACGAAAGCAGAAGCAAAAGCATATTTTTTATTACTAAAAATAGAGTTTAATATGAACAAACCATCAACTTGATATCATTTTTCCACAAATACCCCATTCTTGGTTATTACAAGTTTATCAAATACAAAAACAAGCTTTATCCCAGCCTTGTTCGGTAACCCACCAGATACTATATTCGTACAAATGGAGGGGACATAATACATCATTCAAAGCCAAAGGTTTTCCACATTTAAGTTCAAGAAGAACTTTCCTTTGTCAAGTACTGCAGCAGTTAAAAGTTTCTCATTAAAACCGCTCATCATCTCCTACATCCTGAAATTGATGAAAAAGCTTTCGATTTGCACGAAGATGTCTAGAAGCCCCACTTCCAACATCCAATCGGTCTTGTTTTCCACAAAGTTAGCCTTGATAATGATTGCAGCTATACGTTTCTCAGCAAGATTATCTTGTGCTTTGACATTTGTAGCTTACTTTTAATTGCGTTGTCTTTTCGATGGAAGCATCAATGCGTCTTATGACCCGGTTTGCATTTTCTTAATAGATGGTCTTTTTGTACTGAATTTTATTATTTTTATTCAGAGCATTTTTAATTTTCTGATTAGCAAATTTCTGAGTATTTTTCCCTTTGTTCCTGAATCTATCCTGATTAGATTGATTTCAGTTTCCATAAGATTAGAATTATCAGAGTCAGTAGTCATAGCACTGAATTTATCCTTCAATTGATTTGTTTTCTCAGTTTGCATATATCTGATTAGTTCCTGAAGAGAAAGACCAATCCTTTTGTGCTTGAAATCATTTCCATAATTGCTCCAAGATGGTGAGAATTTCTAGTAATATGTTGGCATGCAGGATCTCCGACATCTTCATTCCTTTATTGAGTATGTTAGATATCATGTGCTCATATTCATGAATCTGCACTGTAATGGACTTATCGTCAATCATCCGAAATTGCAACTAGTTATCTACCGTGCACTTTTTTTTTGCGTTATCTGCTCCATATTTAATTTCCAGCATTTAGCAAATGTTTTTTGTTGTTTATTTATTAACAAACAGATCAAATACTTTGTTTGACATGTATGTCAGCATGTGTACTCTGACTAACTTGTTGCCCTTTGCAAATTCGTTTTGACTTCGTCAACATTCTATTATGGTTTTTAAGGATTTCACCCTAATTAGATTTTAAAAAAGATAAGAAGTGAAAAATAAATAATAAACCCTCCAATCAATCTTTATTAATTCCACCAAAAAGATTATAAAAAAACCTTAAAATTAAGAAGAAATCTTAATTTGGAAACAAAAACAAAAAACCTTTTCCACACTTCTAGTGAATTCTATGCATGCCTATTTATAATAAGAAATTATTTGGTACTCAAATCCTTATTTATATGGCAACAAATAAATTGTTGCATCAAATTTAAAGTAAAATTTTCTCTTTTATTATGACATGCATATCCGTATATGCAATAGTATTTTGAGCAAGTCCAAATATTTGTTTCCTTTTTCTTTTAAATGTGATTTGTATCAAAAGTCACAATTCTCTCCAAATCTATATAATCTATAAGTGGGGCAATATATTTAATTCGCAGTTGCACCTTAACTCGCAGTATATTCGAAATCTACTTTGATTTGAAAATATTGTTTCATAAAATCCAAAACATTCTCCTTCGGTGTGATGCTTTGTTGTGCGTATTCGATTGTAGCTAGAGTAGGAGCTTCTAAAACCTCGATAGGGGGTTCAGTTACAAGACATAATCAATATTTGATTGCTTGAACAAAATGAGTAGTTCTAGACCAGCGTTTATAGTTAGTTCCATCCAATGCTTCAAATCTTGAAGGATCAGGAAGAAAGTGATTGACTGGGATGACCATTACTCTTTATTGTGAAAATTTGCTTTCAAATTTTAAGGAACAATAGTCAACAAAGAGTAGGAAAGAGAGATTTTGCCATGGACAGGCCACTGTCGTAAAAGTGAATTCCGACATGACTAACAGTCAATCGTTGGTTATCGTTCGCTCCAAAGGTTCATATAATAAACTTCAAAATTTGTTCACTCGTGGTGAAAGAAAGGAGGAGCATAGAAAGGCAATTGCTTAAGAGGTTTAGGAGAATTTTTTGATAAGATGGTTTGAATTCTTTTATGTTCTTTATCCATCAAAGGAGAAGTAGTAAATAGATGTGAACATGAAAATTGCAGGTTGTAACTTAAAATGTGTGAAATTTGAATGGTCAGGGTAATGAAGAGACAATTCATTTAATATATTCATAAATTCTATTAATCAAAGCTAGAGCTGATAAGCAGATAAAAGATTTAATTTTTCAGTTTTGATAGCTGAAATAAAGTAAAAAATAGAGACGGAAGAGAAATTAAGAATTATACTCATTCCATCGCAGTGTTAAGTGCGCCATGTGCACCAATTCATCACATGCAAAATTTTTTTATCTAATAATCCAAATTACCCACGTCTAATTAATAAGTGGTACAAATAAGGATATATAAACAGAAGATTAAAAGAATAATAGACAATGTGGGACTAAAGTTTTATTGTAGTTATCCAACATGATTCATCCAACAGTTGTGTTTATTTCCCAATGAATATTAATGTTCCATTATTACTTGTCTTCTTAAAATTAGGGCAATAGATCAAAGTAGGAAAAAATTTCAGTTTAAAATAACTAATAAATACCATTTCGATTTGGGCCATTGTTATATTATTGGTTTCACCATTAAACAATGTTACAAGAATGGTGACATGTGTTTAATATTAGAGCTATTCTTTGTTTTTATTAACTATGTTACTATGTGCTTTAAAAGGCAAAAATTCATACAAACACATTATTCTTTTTTGTTAAGTTATTAGTGTTTGTTTAATGGTATAGTTAAATAAACATAGAAAAAAGCATTAAAATATGAAAATCCAATGTAAACTACTACATGCTAACAACGCTCTTATCTCCAACATAATTTGATGAAAATAACAATACAATTCAAAATTATAAACAAGGATACATCGCTTTTCCAAAGTGTAATCGACCATTCCATAATATTATTTTATCACATTGAATTGATACTTGTTAATTTGAGTGATGATTAATATTTATTCATTTTTTAATGACAAAAGATTAGGTTGACTGTTATGAAGATAGAGTTTTTCTGTAACATATGATATAATGGATTAAAGATTTTCTAAGAGGTCGTGTACAATATCTTCGGTATTCATTGTATATGTGATAGGGTAAGTGGTCTCTTGTCATTACTCCTAGAAACTCAAAGTTTGCTAATTAGATTATTAAGATGCTTTATACTGTTGCATAAATTATATCTTATTTCGAAAGTATATAAAGTTTTTCTCTATATATATTTATTTTATTTTTTCAAGATGCAACATCACATTGTATTATGCATGTTTATTGACCCTTTTAACATGAGCATATTTGTATTTATGTATACGCTATGTAAAAACTCATTTTACAGGATTTGGTTTAAAGTTCCTTGTAATAAGACTGATCGCACCATAATTCGACAAAAAAATCCTGTTCCACCACTGCAATCAAAAGCAAAAGAAGAAAAAGTTATCCATATTGATAAATACATATGAGAAAGAGAGGAAAAACGTGAGAAGCGACATCAAGACGAGAGATGAACAAAGGAGAAAGCGGCGCGACATCTTGAGAGAGAAGGGATATCGTTCTCATTGTTACTTTTCGTCAATTAGGGTCCGACAATGGGTACAAAGGAGTAGTAGTATGATTTGATGCTGGGCTAGAGTTGGTTGTTTAAATAATTGGGCGTGTATACTTTTACATCATGAGCCATCGCCGATTTAGTAGGGTAAAATAATTTGTATTTGGATATTATACCAATGAATTATTGTAAAATAAATTGTATACAATTTAAGTGATGATGATTATTTTTGTATATTTTGATTACTTTTCAAATTAATTATATGATAAAAATTCTAATAATTAGTGTATAAAAACAAAGTATCAGAATTCGTACACTGGAATTAAAGCGAAATTTCTGAAATTCCCAAAATGAAATTGAATTTCAAAATTTTTAAGACAGGAAAGGAAAAGAAAAGCGAGATTTTAGACATTGATATATACATGGTCAATGTGATATACTTCTGTGTGTGTGTGTGTGTGTGTATGGGATGATGTATCAGATTTTCAAATAAGGTATAAAAATTCATCTTTTTTGTTTACTTTAATTCTGTTAATTTGGGAAATTTTATTTGAGTCTCTAATACTATATCATCGATTTTAGAACTTATGTGCATTGCATTGCATCGAGATGAGATACATGTTATTTCAGATGTATTCGGGTATTGAGACGTATCCGTGTTGACACAAAGTAGTATATAAGAGAGATCGCTCATTATATGCTAATTAATCTGAGTTATCGGACAACAAACTCCCTATGGTATTTTGATCATCGAAGCCGTGTGTTAGATAATGGTACAATTTGTGACACCCTAGTTCCAGTAATCGAAATATCAGAGGGATTTTACTGCCCAATAACTCAATTCAATGGACATGGAAAAAGCCATCTTTCGTATACACTACTTTGAGTCAACATGAATAATTTCAATAATCGAATATATTTTGAAATAATGCACATCTCGTCTTAACACAAGACAATGTACACCAGTATAGGAATAAATAATATAGTATTAGAGACATAAATCGAAATTTCTAACTAATAGAATCATAGTGATTAAAAATAACAAATATTATATCATACTCAAAGTTTAACATATCATCTCATATCTGTTTACAACTCATCATGTCATATTACCCAATGCAATGAAATCTAAATATAATTTTAAACAGAGTAAATATTCACCATTATCATCTGTTCCAACTCTGTATCGGCATCCCACAAAGCGTATACAAATACGATCATTCGTTAGTACAAATAAATTAATATACGCCTTTACTTTTGCTCAAATTCATTATACTTTGATAAGACGAACTCCCTTCTATTAATATGGGAAGTAATATCACCATCTGTATTATCTTAAAGTATATCGACGAACTACTTACTCGGTAATCAATTTGATAAAATGAAGTGGTTACCGTTCTAAATTTTACAAAACTTTGTTTAAGTATCCAGGTAAATGAACGAGTCTACATTGGTTGCATTTGCATATACTTAGAATGCATACTAAATGAAAAATACCTTAAGATAAGAATTACTTTTTAGTAGGTTTTATGTAGTAGGTTTGTTTCTGTGATGAAAGACTTGGTCGCATGTATCCTGCATTAAATTACATCTCCTTCAACCAATGAAACCAGATTGTACATGTGTAAAACATGGATTGATTGGGCATTACTCACGGTATACAAAGTTTATCATTTATAGTGTATGTTGCTTAATCATGCGCACACATGATCATGCATAAATTCATAAATACATACATATACATATACATATACATATACATATACATATACATATATATATATATATATATATATATAATAGGAATACTCATTTTTAGCTTTTGAAGTTACAAGTGTACCATTTGTTATATGCTTAAAGATTAATTAAATGTTAAGGGTAGTTTGATCATCCAACTGTTTGCACGTTCTGCTTAATATCAGTGTCATTTTATTGCATCACATTTCTCAAGCCTCACCAAAATTCATAAAAAAGCTAAAATTTAATGGTGTATGTAATAGAAAGACAAACAAAATATAAATAGCAGTTCTGATTGAAAATCATAAGGTTATCAAGTTGTCTAAAATGCACCAAATTTTCTAAACTTAACGGCGTTAAAAAATTGCACGTGTGAAACAATTTTAGGCGTGAAACAATCTAACCCGCTTTCCGCTTTTCCCCACGTCCATCCACTAATCATCAAACTGATTCTGCTTCTTCTATATTTTTTATGCTCCTACACTACTTATTAATCATCTACTTATCTGTTTACCTTTCATTTCTCCTTCAACAACTACGACTTAACTTGCTAGGTAATTCTCTCTCCTTTATCCCTTTTTACACCATTAATATGTTTCACCATTTTCTTCACCATTTCATTTTCATGCATAATACTTTCTCCTCCCAATTGTTACATGTAACACTCCTCTTCAGATGCATAATGTTGAACTTGGAGTGGTTGCTCCTCCCAAACCGGCAAAGTCGACCAATGACGTAAAATCGAGATATGTGAAAACCATGTAGATGCTTCACCACTATGTGTTCAAGGTGATTCGGATGATGAGTTTATAGCTGTATTAGTATACAAATGTCAGTGTATAATCACGTGGATGTTTGTTCAAATATTAACTAATTCATTATGTTTCAATATGCAGATTTATAGGGCAGAGCAAAAGGGGTATTGATGATATGTGGATTGACTGGGAAGTTTCTTTCTTTTCCTTTCCAAGTTCATGTGGTTTTTCTTCTCTTACGTTCAATCAATTTTCGCTTTCGTATTTCTTTGTACTTTTGGTTGTATTTTTTATATGCACATGGTTAAACAATATTGCGATTTATGTAGTTATTCCAAATCCTTTTTTTTCAACGAAGTTAAATTCTTTACTTTTTAGTGGATTTTGTTTGAAATGTTCTTAATTATCTGATTTTCCATTTTGTGTTATATGTGGTATAATACAGATAGTGAATTTGAAGTTATTATTCGTATTACGATTTATGAACCATAGCTGCTACTGTCGTTCACGCAATGCTTTGACAAAAGTTTGTAAATGGAAAAAGATTAAAGCAAATATAACCACTGAACTTACTACACTCACTTCTGAAATTTTTTACTTTTCTCATACATATACTAAAGAAGTTTGATTTTATACCCATTTTGTCAAAATTCTAAATTTCCTTACAAAGAAACACAGATTTACATCACGTCGGAGTATTTCATAGTCATAATTATATGCATGCATAGGGTTATTTCCATATCAACTAACTTTCATAAATATTTGGTTATCTATCATAATCTTATTGTAAATTTTGAAAATAAGGCAAATAATGTGATTAAATGGTTTTTACCTAAGCCAATTGTCATTAATTAAATTTAAATGTGATTAATTTAAATGCACTCTTTTTCTTTCTGTTATATTTAATACATCCATATCAGTTATTGCAATGACTGCCAAACTGCATACTCTACACGACGGTTAAATATAATTGTATGCATAAATTTAGTACTATACTTGCTTAGTTGCATGCTTCACTAAATTTAGATGTATTACAGCTTGAAAATATGTACTGAAAATAGAAATATCTATTTCTTCCCATATTAACACACACAAAAATGAACATAAATGAACAGTCCATAACATATTTTCTCTTTGATTATTACTGCCTTATACATGCACATAATTACTTGCTTTCTCCACAAATTCAACATATATTACAACTTGAAAATAGGAAACTGCTAAATAATATACATTCCATACACCAAAATATAAACATAAATGAACACAATTACTCATAGTCCCTTGATTCTATGTCACCATTAACACTGGTTGCATGCCCACCCTCATTAATTACCATATCAATTCAACAACCATTTATTCAATAATCATGTTTTAGTACATACTGTTTAAAACCAGGAAAATAAGTGTAAAACTATCCATATCATCTTTGCCTTTTTGGAAAAAAATTATACCATAGCTTTATATGTACATTAGCATATTATATTTAAACAAAGCTATCATGTGGTCCAGAAACTTCTATGTACATTAGTCTATTATATTTAAAGAAAGCAATCATGTGGTCCAAAAGCTTCCATGTAAATTGGCATATATTATTTAAACAAATAGGTTATGTCCTTATTCATACACAGTTCTACTGCCTAGGCATATAAGTAGGTCATCCTCGGCAACAATTTATATCAACTGAACCGTTTTAGTTTGCATGACCCATTATTTCAGCCTACTTCAACGTCCATATTTATGTTGAGTAACTTCCACTTCCTATAATTCAATTATCTATGCTTATATAAAGTATCCAGTATCTCTCTTCCATTCTAGAAAAATTATCAAGCTATATATTTTCCATGCGTTATCACACCTAAGGTAATTCAAAATTATGTTTATTTATATTGTATAATGCTTTTCTCTTTTTTTAAATTTACTTATTATATATTGTAATCTAGGGTAAATCTATAGGTAATAAAAATGATAATTCAATGCACTTGAATGTGGCAGCTAAAGCGAGCAGGGAAGAAACACATTGATGAGTTGCTACAACATTCAAACCTCCTCTCGGTTAAAATAGAAACATTCAATCAGTCATTAGAAACTTTCCTGCTTACTGCAGTTAAACTGAAAAAAGAAGATGATACTACTAATTTTTATCAGTCGGAATTTCTAAACTCGCTTGCTCTAGGTGTCTTGCTACTACATAAACTAACACTTAAATATGATCCCCAATAATGTTACTTAGAAATATTGACCCAAAAATTGAATTATGTAATAGAATAAGATTAATATGTCGTATCTTCTATAGAAATCTCAATGATGTTGAAATTACAGTGGTTCATTATCTTGGTACAAGGGTATTTATACCACGTATACCCCTAAAGGCCATATCCATTAGTAAACAAAAGAGCACAAACGTTTGTTCCACTTACTTCCCCTTAACAAACTGCAATTATGAAATTAAGTTAGGCATATAATAAAAATAAAATACATTAGCAAAAATTTATTGCTGATAGATGTTGAAACTTTAGCTCAGTTGATTTTTTAAACATTTTTTGACAAATAATTTGACTCAATCAGCTTTCAATACTGTAAGGAGGTAAATAACAATGGATCGTTCCGATAGCCGCTGACGACTGCATTATTCCTTTTTCGATGGTTGCCCATTTTAATTAATTTAATTTATTGCATTATTTTAACTTATTAATTATAGAAATTCGAAATTTGTTTAAAAATACTAATTTAATTCCTAAAATTAAAAAAGATATTTGTATTCAATTCTTTAATTCTATGATGGTTTTTGATTAACCAAATTAGTGTTTTTTATAATCTTTTGTTGTGTACTTCGATATTTAACTTATTGAAAAGCAAATTCAAATGATTAATCTATGCAACTTTCAGTTCATCCAATATA